>JAULSU010000004.1:0-612534 GCA_030512335.1 Immersiella caudata | reverse complement strand
ACTCGCGACTTCCCTCGGCTCGAGAGCACAGAACTCCAAGATATCCAACCTCATCCATGCGATGGTCCAAAAAGAAAACCGGACAAACTAATGTCGATTCTCCTACTTCCCTACTTGTCTCGAAAACCGCCAAGAGTTGCAGTTCTAGTCCTTTGGTTTTTGTTCTGGCCATGTTAATTATTGTTGAACTAGCCGCACGCCAAGATCAGCAACTCGAGGCACTAGCTTGAGAATCTGTACTTCTCGGACGGCGACGATGGTTCCAATCGGGGCACGATTCACGACCCGGCGCATAGCTCCGTCAACGGCCACCAGGTTATGGACCCCCGTTCTGAATGCAGCCCGCGGTGGTTTGGCCAAGGCATCGACTTGGCTCCCCCAATGTTCGAGCTTCACAAGCCACTGCCGGCTGTCCACGGCATCACTGGACTCGTCATAAGATGACATTTCCGCCGTCGGCTCCTGTTCAACTCACTAGGATTCCTCCTGCACTTGCTTCCTTCCGAACCTGGCAGGCGTCATTGGTGAACCATGGCGACGTCCCCCACGCAGCGAAATAACGTTTAACGACATGCGTAAGCACCAAACCCGATTCCGACTGCGTTCCTTCGATGATACTAACATCTAAGTTCCAGTCTTCATGCACACCATCATGGAGTACCTCCCCCCAAATGTCAAGAACGTGTTAATATTTGAGGATTATAGCGACAGCAAGACCATAATCGCCGCGAAGTGCCCGTTCACTAACTTCCTGGCAACCCCCGGCGTAGCACCGGCAATCCCACGTTCCTGTATTATCGACTCGCGGATAGGCAAGGCTTTCGCCGAGAGAAGCACCAATCTCGAGCAGCTCTTAGTCGGGTACATGGTTAATGCCAAAGACTTCTTTCGCTGAGGTATCGAGAACGAGACTGCGCAGTGACCGCGTCTGATATCGTTAGTGCTAACTTCGCAGCTCCTGTAAGGAGCGGAAACCTCCGACAAGATTGAGGCGTTCCTGTATACGGCTGGATCGACGGCGCGGAGGATGCCGAAGCTTCAGAATTTAGCGCTCTAGTATAACACAAGGGAGAAGCATGTGCGTTTATCTGCCACTCGGATTGGTATAGCGCGTCCATCACATGACGGGGGACGTGGGATTTTCCGCTCAGTTGTCGGGTGAGGAAGGCGTGGCAGCTGGTGGCTGGTGGCTGATGGATGACCAAAGGTGTGGCGTCCACAGGGTCAGAAGTGAGAAAGTGGAAGGTGCGATCAGGTCTCATGGCAATTCTATTCACTTTTTGGATTTGCCGTGTCCGGTGGTTGATAGCGCAGATGGAGATTCTCAAAAATAATGGATGCCGGTTTGCGTCGGCCGCGATTTTTTTTCCCTGGCAACAACACTGGGCAGAAGCGGTGACTATCAGCATACTCGAGCCTTCCCGGGCTGGGGAAATTCCACTGGGCCCACGCCGAGCTGGTCATCGACCAGAGCTCAAGAGGGGCAGATTGCAGCAGACTCGCCCCTTCCATCTTGTTTCTTGCACCCTTTGGATCCTACGAAGGACGACAGAGGTTTTTCCCGCGAAGGTGGGCTTTTTGTTTGTCGCTCGTTGGAGAATCGCCTCGGACAAAGGTCCTTTGTTTGCGTCCCTGTGGCTAGGAACGGCTTGGCATTCAGGGGCACGACTGCGCAGGTAATACCCGGAATTTCCGATGGTCATTCGCTTCCCAACACCTGGTTCCGAACTGTCTGCGCCGCTTCCTGGCAGGAGAAAACCGCCCAAGTAAGGCAGATCAATTAGCAGATACTAATATCGCACGCCAAGCCGCGCACCGACGCCGCAAGCACCATCCTTTTCCGTCAACCATTTCCGTTGCAGAAAGTCTGCCCTTCCGCCTCGCTGGAAATTGCGATCCGTCTTCGCACCTGGGTCCGAGCCCTTCGACTAATGACTACGCCAAAGTTTCGGTCGGAATCCGAGATGTCACGCAGCGAAATGAACCGCACGCTCCGGAAATCGCACCGCATTTGCTGTGCCCGCCATGCTGACACTAGAATGCATCAACTTCGGCGTCATTTGAAAGGATTTGGGTGAGGCGAAGGAAGGCATTCATCAAACGGCTCGACAAAAGGATGCCTAAGTGGCATATGGACAATGGACTATATTACCAGCACAAGAGTCCAACCGTGTCATCGTCTTCCCCAAACTCGCTCTCTTCGGTGCCCACTCGTTTTGTGAAGGAGAGACTTTGCCACGATGCTTGGACTCACTTTCATACTCCCTCTCTTGGGGGCGTTGCCTCTCGTTACCCCCGCTGTCGCCGGGCTGGGGCGCAAAGACGACCCAAGCGCCCTGGCGTCGAGAGCCACACCGATACCACGGTCGTTCATGGTGGAACTCTTTGACGGTCATGTAAGTCACGAGCACCATGGACAGACACCCCAGCATCTTCTAAATACTAGCCTTTCTGCAGGATCTCGAGTCATTCTACAGCAGCCTGAAAGCTCGCGGAATTCAATTCTCCCCAAACCTCAACATTACCTACAGCCTGTTCAGGGGCGCCTCCTTCGAGCTCAAGACCGACGACGCCGATACCAAGGCTAGCATCTCTAACCTGTCCGCCGTCAAGAAACTTTGGCCTGTTCGATCTTTGCAAGTCCACAACCCTCATGCTGATGACGCTGTTACGCTGTGGGTCAATATTAATAAACGTCAACTCGCGAACGGCACTTCGCCGTTCCCAAACAACACTGCACCCACAGAATTCTCTTCCCATGTCATGACCCAGGTGGATAGGCTGCACGCCAAGGGAATAACAGGAAAGGGCATCAAAGTAGCTGTCATTGACACTGGCATTGACTACAAACATCCCGCTCTCGGCGGTTGTTTTGGCCCTGGATGCCTGGTATCCTACGGCTACGACTGGTTCGGCTCGCTGGGCGAGGACTCTGATCCACTTGATGAGTGCAACGGCCATGGGACACATGTTGCTGGCATCATTGCCGCTCAGCCCAACCCGCTGGGCTTTGTCGGCGCTGCACCTGGGGTTACTCTTGGCGCATACAGAGCCTTGACCTGCAACGGAGGGGGACGGGAAGATGTCCTGGTGGCTGCGTTCAACAAGGCTTTCGACGATGGGAGCGATATCATCAACTTTTCTGGTAGCCTCCCCTTTGGGTGGAATGAGCACCCACTCTCCGTTACAGTTCAGCGGATTGTGGAAAAGGGGGTTCCTTGCATTACAGCGGCAGGGAATACAGGATGTAAGTGTCTGCTCTCTGCCGTTAAGGCTTGAGCTAATGATCACTATAGCGGACGGTCTATTCACCTTTGGGTCGCCTGGTGCTGGGAAGGGAATCGCGGGCGTGGCCAACATCATCAACGCCGAAACACCTAGCGTTCATACCACTGCTTCCTACAGCGTTGCCGGATCATCCCAGCCGGTCCCGTTTACATGGAACGCAGGAAACCCAGCGCTTCCCACCATCTCAATGCCCCTCTGGGCCCTGAGCAATGATTCGACAGTTGAGGATGATGCATGCTCTCCTCTTCCTCGCGATACCCCCGACCTCTCGAAGTATGTTGTTTTGGTACGAGACTCGGATTTTCCGCCGTCCAGCTCTGTCAACTGCAGAATCATCAACAAGATCGCGCATGCCGTGGAGCGTGGGGCCGAGTACATGATTGTTTATAGCACCAATCAACAGTGAGTCTTGCTTGACATCGCCCGTGAGCACTTGGGTTGGGACATCTCTGACACGTTGCAGCACGACGATCATCGACGCCTCCTTTCCACGGTACATCGTCGGGATCGGAATGGTGAGCGGAACACAAGGAGAAGAATGGGTCAAGCTGCTGAACGAAGGCCGTAACATTACGGTCAATCTCGAGAGCCCTAGTACCGCCAAACAAGTGATCTATGCTGCGACAAACACCAAGAACGGAGGCTTGATGGCCCCGAGATCCTCGTGGGGTCTATCTTGGGAACTAGATATTAAACCTCAGTTCGGCGCACCCGGAGAGAACGTTCTCTCTACGTTCCTTACGGCCAAGGGCAGCTACAAGCTCAGCTCGGGAACATCCATGTCAACGCCACTGATTTCAGCGATTTACGCACTGCTCGCCGAGGCAAGGAAGACTACCGACCCAAGGACACTGGAGAATCTTCTTTCTGCAACAGCAAAGCCCAGAAAGTGGTACGACGGAGCCAAAGCCCACGACGTCCTCGCTCCTGTTCCTCAACAGGGAGCCGGGTTGGTCCAAGCTTATGATGCCGCCTTTGCCACGACGCTTCTGAGCGTTTCCAGTCTTGCCTTCAACGACAGCGACTACTTTGTCAGCACCACCAGCTTTCAAATTACAAACCTTGGAACCGAAGACGTGACATACGAGCTCGGTCATGTCGCGGCAGCAACAGTCTACGCATCTAGCGGGTCTCACACCCCCGATCCTGCTGCCTTTGCCCTAGCAAAATTCCCGCCTGACACTCCATCTGGTTCGGCAACCATCTCTCTCCCTTCCTCCATCCACGTCGCCGCGGGAGCCTCCGCCGTCGTCGCTGTTACCGCAACACCTCCGAGCGGTCTTGATCCCGGCCGTCTCCCTGTCTACAGCGGTTTCATCACCCTCAACTCCACGAGCGGCGAGTCTCTTGTCCTCCCGTACGCAGGCGTCGCCTCAAGCATGCGCTCCCTTCCCGTTTTGAGCAGAAGTACATCCTCCCCCTTCGCCTCCTCTCCTCAGAAAACCTACTAACCCGGGCCCAGACCCCGAATGGACCAAGATCCGCCTTTGGAACGACCCCTTCTTCGACGCCCTTCCAGAAAACACAACCTTCACCGTTCCCATCCCCACCGGTCTCCCAAACCAAGAACTCCTCCCTGATCTAGACCTTCCCCTCCCCTGCGCCACATTCACACGCAACCTCGGTTCTGCGCATCTAAGAATGGATATCGTACCCCTGGAGGTCGAAGGCGAACTGAACACGACGGAGGTACTCGGGATCAAGATCGCGGGAAGCGCAGAGCGGTATCCGTTGCGGTGGTATCCCGGACGGGGGGCAACGGAGGATCCGTTTACGGGGATGTTGAGTGATGGGCGGGTGGTGCCGGAGGGGAGGTATCGGTTTGTGACGAGGGCGTTGAAGATATTTGGGGATGAGGAGAAGTTGGAGGATTGGGATGTTATGTGGTTGCCTGCTTTTTGGTTGAGATATCAGAAGTAGGTGTTGAGGAAGAGGTAGAGGAGGAGAGGGTGGGGTTGGAGAATAAAGGTACTCGTTGTCTTGGAGCGTGCCATGGATGCCTCGCTGCCACCCCCTGATGCCTTAATTATATATGCCATGATGCCTCGCTGCCATGTCTACCATGCCTGCCATGCCGTGGATACCCCGCCAAAAGTCATCATGGGTTGGCCAGCAGTTGGCAGCAGGAATGGATATACGCAAGGCCAGGTATGTCTTAGTCAGGGTCTGAGGGGCGTTCAATCACTTCTATGGGGCCTAATTTTACATATCCTAGTGGACTCAATCTTCCCTATCGCAGGCCTTTGAAGTTCAGCATCATGCCTCTTTGATATCGTTCCCCGGCCTTATTTGAGCACGCGAATACCCCCAAGCTGTGCTGTTGTGGCGTCGTCGTCGTCATCGCCGTCGTCGTCCTCGACCGTAATGACAACGCCTGGGACACCAATCGACAGGCGTCTACGGATGCGGTCGTTGACGTGTGACATAACTTCAGCCTCCCTTGCCGAAAGATCGCTCTTCTCTTTGGCAATCTCCTCTTCACTCGACGCGAGCCTATTTGCCCGCAACTTAATTTCCTTCATGCCGGCAAAATTCTTGCTAAGGTTTCCCTCGTTGGCATTGATCTCTTCTTCCAGCCTCCTCTTTTGTTCCGCAAGCTGTGCCTGCGTTTCTTCCAGACGCTCTCTTTCGTCAAGGCTCTCGGTCTCCTCCTCTTGTCTTTTGCGCTTCATGCTCGTGAAGTCGGCTTCCCTTTGACTATGACGTCCTTTTCCGTCTGAAGCTGGCGCAAGGCGCCAAGGTCGCCGTCGCTTGCCATCTCAACAGGGGTTTCCGGGTTTTGGAGGGGCCTGAGCTTGGAACACGTTGACGAAGTCGAGGAGGTTGATGTTCTTCCCACCGTCGAGGCAGAGAGCGATTCTCCATTTTTGAAGTAGCTGCCACGTCTCTTTCAAAGCCCGCTTTTTGTGGCTGCCGCAGAGCGGTGATTCCGGGACGAATCAGGAGCGCAATCTTGTGTTCGTCCAAGGAGTCGCCCTTTAGCGGCCTGTCGTCCAGTATGAATTTGTCGCCGTCGCCCAAGCGGCGTTGCACCTGCCATCATATTTCCTCTCCGTCGTCGCTGGCCCTTGAGAATCAAAGGTCTAGACCACTGTCCTGCGAGAATAGAAGCTCCCAGGCGTGGCAACCTTCAAAGAATTGCGTCCGGAGGAAAAGCTCCTCCCATAAGTTAGAGCGAAGGCGACGCATATCCATCAAGATAGTTTCCACTGCTAGAGCGCTCTTCTAAGGTTTGATTCCCGTGGGTTCCTTCTCTATAAGTCGAGAAGGAACGGGCTGAAAGAAGTGGGAGGGGTAGGAAGTCCAGAATAATCGGCGAAGAAAGCAGAGAGGGAGAGGATGTCTTCTCCGCTGAAGGCCCTGGTTGCTGCCACTCGGAGGCTCTGTGGGCTTTGTGGGGTGGTGTGGGAAAGAAAATTGGGCGGGGTGGAAGTCGGGAGAGAAGGCCTTTTCTACGTTGAGATTTGCGGAAGGAGCAGGGCGGCAGCAAATACGAGGGCCCCGGTCAGAAGAAAGAGGCTCTTCAGCCAGTTTGCCGCAGGTGTTATTGTCACTGGGAAATGGCCTCGTTTAATATCAATGAACCCTCCTTCAACGCTGGTAAGGTCTGTTTTGATGTAAAAAAATCTTTGAAAAATAAATATCATGTATTTCGAGGTGTGAAATACGGTCGCTGATAATGCAGCTGGTGCCGTCTCATGTCGGCTGGAGGCATTTGTTGATCTGGACAACGTCTTTCCACACGAAGCGGACGGCCTCTCCCTTCTGACCGGAGCCCTCGTCTTCGTACATTGCGGCATGATATCAGCCTAAAAAATCACAAGTCCAGCAACCGGCAAGCACGCCGGACGAATCGCCCTTCTCCGAGACCCTCTTCCTCAAAGCAGACTACATCATCAAACAGGGCACCACCACTGGAACCTCACCGCGGCCGCGTGCCTTGACGATGAGACCGTCGACAGCTGCCCCAAGACGGGTGATGCCTCGAGAACAAGGACAACCCTTGGCTTCAAGCGTCCACTGTCACGAAGTTCATGCTTGCGCTCATCGAGGATCTCAACAACAATATCCCAGAGGCCAAGCGCAGCGGTGATCTGCATCCTGACGCTTGTACGACCCGCTACCAACCTTCGTTGCAACAACGCGACTGCTCGAAGACGGACCTCTTCAGAATGCAAGACATCGAAAAGATCATTCTGTACCCTCTATCACGGAGCGAGTGACCTGCTGGAATTCCAGCTCCTCCAAAGAAACGGACAAAGAGAAACAACAAGGCCATGTCTTTCACAAGGCGGGGGCACAAAGCAGAGCAGAAAGGTGGTGCATCAACAGCTGATCCCGTCGTCAACCAAGGTCTCTTCCACTATCTATTTCTGCCACTCTCGTCGCGGTTGTCCCAGTGTCGTATGACCTTGAAGAGGCCTTCATCAAACCACGGCCCTGCCCGCATTCTTCTTTGGTCGTGACCGCCCCCAGGCCCAATCGGATGGGTGCATCAACCCCTTCTTCGGCTCATGAAGCTTTGCAAAGTTTAGCGTGGGGGTCAGGGTGTGGCTGCATGCTATCTTTTCCGCTTCTCAATTGGTTCCAGCTTCCTTGGGGCGCAGGACGCACCAGCGTGCGGTGGAGGGCTCCCGGCTCCCCGGACATGTGGTAACAACAAAGCCTGAAACAGTTGCTGGGGGAGCCATGGGTCTGGGCTATCTAACACCCTCAGGCAGTCCCATCCTCTCGGGTTGCTAGTATTTCTCGTCGCTTCCTCTTTCATGATGGCCGCACATTGATAGCTGTCTCATCCCTGGTATTCACCACCCCCCTTCTCAGTGTTGATCAGAGGCACCTCTCCCCGCGTTGACCGACGATCTTAGCGGGTCGCATTCTCCGTCTGCAACAGCTTCAACTTGAACCGGGCAACATTTCACACAACGATGGCAGGCAGTTTTTGCTGGGTTTGACGCCAGGAGGCTGAGGCCAGTGCTTTGCGAAGGGAACTTTTAGGTGGGGGCTGCAAGCCATTCGGGCACGGTCGACACTTCAAGAGCAGGGGGATGAGGGGTCAAAACGACAGGAAAAACGAGGAGAGAGTTGAATGACTCGATGTCAAGAGAGCGAAACAAGAAGCCTTGCCGATGGTCGCCAAGTCCTGGATTAAGGCAACCGACTTGGCCTGGGGAAAGGTGGAGAGCGTCGTCTCCAACGACTCTTGGCCGAAAATATTTGGTACGTAAAAAGAATGGGGATGAACGAGAGCCTCGTGGGATAACGGGAGCGGGAGCGGAACCGTGGGACTGGCGCTAGTAAGTGAGGACGCTGCCGGCACGCCCCGCTGGTCAAGTGGCTTGGCCAGAGCGGGAACCGGGGGGCGCGGGTTGACAACCCGGGTGTGATGAGGGGGGCCGTTCGCCGTCAGCACCCCCTTCAGCGCGCGCGGCCAAGAGAACCAAGTCCGGTATCTTTTGCATGCTGCTGCTTCGTTGGTTATTTCGCGACTAGCAGAATGTGCTTTTTCCTGCAGAGAGGAGTTGGTAGTTTGGCAAGGGTTCTGCAGCGATCGTGCAGCAATCCAGGCCCTCTCACTGGCCAATGTCGGCCTGCGTAATCTGCCCGCCCGGGTTTTCAGCACCCATGTCGCACCAGATCCGGAATGCAGACCACCACCCGCGCCTTGGTTTGGTTCGTCCCCTGCTGTCGTCGCCAATGCCTCACCCAACCCCCACAAAAGGTCACGGCTCCCATATCGCCATGCCGCCGTTCTGTCCTTCTTTTCTCCGCAGCAGCGGGAAGTCTGCATCCTCCAGGCTGAGACAATACTAGCGATGGCGCCCGAGGCGACCCAAGACGTCGAAAAAGTGGCCGCTGGTGCCACCACCGCGTCGCTGAGCGACACCCCCGAAGCCGCGCCGAACTCCGAGAAGGCCCCGCTTTCCCGTCTCCAGGCCATCGATGCCCGGATCAAGAGCCTGTCCGGCTTTGAGGTGCGCGGCATCACGCGTGTGCCGCCAGAGGAACGCATAACGCCAACATCATGGGACACCATCTCGATTGCCTTGCTTTGGTTCTCGGCCAACATCTCGGTCAACACTCTCGCCGTCTCGCTGTTTGGGCCGCTGCTGTTCGGCCTGGGCTACTCGGATAGCGCGTTGTGTGCTTTCTTCGGCGTGGGTCTTGGGTGTCTCACGACGGCGTACATGGCCACATGGGGACCGCGAAGTGGATGCCGCACAGTGGTAGGTAATTCGCGTTTCTGACGACACATGGCTTATCGCTAATGACTTTGCCGCGCAGGTCGTCCTCCGCTACTTCATGGGCTACTGGCCCGCGAAGCTCCCTGCGGCTCTCAACATCATCCTGATGATCGGATACTGTACCATCAATGCCATCATCTCCGGCCAAATGCTTTCGGCCGTCAACGGCGGCAGCATGACCATTTCCGTCGGTATCGTGGTTGTCCAGATCGTCTGCTTCATCGTTACCGTCTTCGGTATGAAGCTCTTCCAGATCTACGAGCGATTCGCCTGGATCCCCCAGATCCTCGTCCTCTTCGTTCTCATCGGCTGCGCTGCCCCCTATTTTGACACCACCACCCAGTCCGTCGGTGATGGCCCGACCCTCGCTGCCAACCGCATCAGTTACTTCTCCTTGTGCCTCTCCGTGTCGGTCAGCTGGGGCGCTGCGGCTGCAGACTTCTTCTGGTAGGTCGGCATCTCCCAAACTGTCTTTCCCTTCTAACGCTTGCGACAGTTACTACCCTGAGAACACGCCTCGCCTGCGAATGTTTGCGCTGTCTCTCGTCGGTTTGGTCTGCGCTTTCAGCCTCGTCTTCATGATCGGTATCGGCCTTGCGACAGGTGTGGCGACCAATCCGGCTTGGGCGGACGCGTACACGATATCGACGGGCGCGTTGATCGTCGAGGGGTATGCTCCGCTGGGCGGGTTCGGGAAGTTCTGCGGTGCCATCGTAGCGCTCGGCCTCATCTCCAACAGCATTCCCAGCATCTATTCGGCTTCGCTCGGATGCCAGGTCCTCGGGCGGTACGGCAAGAAGGTGCCGCGGTACGTCTGGGCGACGGTGATGATCATCATCCAGCTCGTGCTGGCCCTCGCCGGTCGGGAGCACCTGATGGCCATCATCTCGAACTTTGTGGCGCTGATGGGCTACTGGACCCAGTTCATGGTGTACATCGTGATCATGGATCATGTTCTTTTCCGACGCGTCGGGGCGGGCGGTCCCGGGTTCGACTGGACGAAGTGGCAGGACAAGCAGTACCTGCCCATTGGCTATGCTGCACTGGTTAGCTTCTTGCTGGGATGGGTGGGGGCTATCTTGGGGATGTACCAGGTCTGGTATACGGGCCCTCTGGCCATCCTCGCGGGCTACGCCGACATCGGGACGTGGGTCGGCAGCGGCTTCACCATTGTGTCGTTTGTACCGCTGCGCTGGCTGGAGTTGAAGTTTGTCGGTCGCTGAATGGGTTGGTTTGTTCCGTAGGATGCATGAAGCTGAAATAATGCCGTTCTCTGCAGGTGTTTGATACGGCACTGCGGGGGAATGTTGGCTATTAATGATGATGAAAGTTGAGAAGTTGAACAGAAGGCAAACGGGCAAGTACGCTGGCTGCCCTGGCCCGAAGTGGAGCCGCCGTTGTTCCCAAGTGCAAGACACCCATCAGTGGGCCCCTCCCTACCTGCCTCCTCCCCCCCCCCCCCCCCCCAGTCCATTGGCGCATAGCCACCCGTCAGTGTTTGCCCATTGAGCCCTTAGGACCATTTCTTCAGTGTCGTACTCTATGTTCCGCTCAATATCGCCTGCTTGGCTTTTACCTGCGACCACGACAGGACATTTCATCTCCCCCCGAAGCGTCCCCGCTCTACCCTGTGACCGCAGCGCCCATGACCCCACCAAGGAGCAACCTGAAGGGGCACCTCCAATGTCCACACCCCGGGCCATAATGATCGTCAAATTCGCCAGCGGTACCCACAAAGACCAGAATGTTCCTCTTTGCGAGAGACCGCTTTGACCAGCACCCACCTCAACCAGACCAGCCCAACAGGACTGAGAGCCAGGAAGACAGATGGGACGGGTTGGCAGAGATCATAACCAAGAGAGACAGGAATTTGGGTCTTGAGTCACCACTTGGGAAGAAATAATGGAGTGTTATCGATCAGAACTCGGCAACCGGCTCCGTCCCAATGGGAATTGACATCAAACATGGGTGCAGCTCTCGCTCATAATGAACTGTAGCTTTGTGTGAGCTTCGAGTCAACGGTTATTAGTTATCACTGGTTCACACCTCCTGATCATTCCAAGATCTCCATCAGATGAACTCACTGAGGATCTCGATAGCTAGACATCTATATATACCGCCTCCATAGAGATTTGAGAGGTGATTGTCCAAGACCTCGCCAGCTCAAGCCCATCGGCCCAAAGCACCGCACATTCGCAAGATCATTTCTTTCACATGCAACTCCTTGTTCAGTCAGACGTGGGCACTCATGGCGTCGACTGAGGAGAAGGAAAAGAAAAATGACAAGAACGACATCACCTTGCCCTCAGTGCTCAAACACATCAAGGATGTGCTGACCGGCGCCGTATTCGAAGGCTACAAGAGCCATTTCCCAGGCATAAAGGATCCAGTACTCCATATGCTCAACTGGCGAATTGGTGTGCTCAAGGACGACTACTACTATAACTGGGAGTTTCGTCCGCTGGTACCGGGTAAGTACCTACACGCCTAGCCCAGTTCGGGTGGTTCAAGTCTTCCCGTGTCGCGAGAAACCATCCTGAATGCAATGGACGTCCGCCACTATTATCCCAAGCTGTGGACAGAGAACGCAAAACACCGTTCAGAATGCAGTTCATGCCCCTCACAATCTCTCGTAGGCATTGGAGAATATAAGGAAGCCAGTTGAGAATGTATTTTGTGCCTCGCTATGTATGAGAGACCGCAGGAGAGACAGTTTAGAATGCAATAAACCCCTTGTAAATTACTTCCGAGGCCTATATCTGCTAGGCAAAAACCCCTGCTCATCTATCCTAGGTCTCACCGCAGAGCACCGAACTAATGATAGGACACCGAAGGCGGCCTCGGTGAATCTTTGGCCTCGTCCACCGCTTTCTCCACGCGGGCTCGGGCCTCAGTGGAAATACGTGCCCCCGCATCCTTCAATAGGTCCGAGAGCACCTCGAAGGCCCAGATTCTCGCCTCCTCACCGCCGTTTTGCTTGTTCGAGACCGCCTCCACAAGAATATCCATGACCGTTTTTCCATCGGCGTCGGCGAGCTAGAGAGATGCTCCATAGCCCGGGAGCATGTTGAAAGACCTCCGTGGTATGGGCTTTACGCGATGCTACGGAAACGTAGAGCATGCAGTGAAGAGGTGTGTCCCCAACGCCGTTTGGCCGGTTTGGATTGGCCCCAAGCTGGAGGAGCAAGTGACAGCATTTCAATATTATCCTCGATATACTTGTTTGCTAGAATGTATGTTGTGAGACATGTCTGGGTGCCGCTGAAAAGGTTGCGTGAATACGCTGTGGGGATCTCACGGAAGGTGGAGGGGATGAAGGTGTGAGCCCTCATGGAGTACCACCACTCCCTGTCCCGCTGTGAAGCACTTGAGGACAAATTCTTCTCTCTCCCTGATCCATCTTTCCCCTCCAATTCCCGGAAGCGTGCAAAAGGTTTCGGACCGGGCTAGCAAGGTGGAAAGGATACCTCTCTGGAAGAGTAGGGCAATTTGACCGTTGGCGCCCACAATCAAGCCCCCTGACTTCCAATCGTCAATGGTAAGGGCGCTTAACAAATCTCCTCGCGCTCCAGATCCAAGCACCCGAGAGGAGAATCTGAGTCGGTACCGCTGGTCCTGTGCATTGAAACTTGGGTCGTTCCACTGCATCATCCGGTAGTCAATCACCTCATTGCTCCGACCCCCCTAAGCGGTATTAACCCAAGGCGTTGGGGCTGGCTCCGAGCGAGAGAAGATAGAGACAAGTCTTCCAAAGCCTGAAATTGGCCGCGGCGCAGAGAGGGGTCTCACCTTCTGCGTCCATTGCCTCCAACTTTGCGCCGCTGTCCACAAGCTTCCTGAGTATCCTGTGGGTATCATGCCAAGGTCGAATGTAAAGTCCATCCACGTTGCGTGGAGCTCTCTCTCCAACCGTGTAATGCAGTGGTAGTTTTCTTTTCTTGTTCTGCGTTCAGAGAATTAACATGTATATTTCCAGAGTCATTCAGGATCTTGTTGACGAGCTGAAAGTTGGCGGCTTGCGCATCCGAGTGCAGCATTGTTGAGCAAGCACCAGGGTCTATCAGAGATCCCCAGCCCCAGGGAGCAACAAGATCTCTCCCAGGGTCGCGTGTCCGTGGCAAACGGCGGTGTGGAATGGAAGCCGACCTTCGTAACGGTTGTTGTTCCTCTGATACCGATCCAGACATCTGCAAAGTGCAGTTGCCGGAAGATCGATGCGGGCTCCGTGTTCCAGCAACCATACCATGGAGTCCATACCATGGCGTCCATCTGGGACATCGTCGAGCCAGCAGTGAGTATGGTAGGCGCATGCATTCCGGCCCTCCTCATCCTAGTACGGGACATGGGGAGCACAGGTCGGCGCTATCACACCACCGAGGACGCACCACAACCCCCCGATCCCAACCTGGGAGGGCTTGAAGGTCGATGGGCTTGCAGGTACCTCTTCACCTGGCTCTACAAATGGGTTCGGGGAGGTTGACGATGACGGCAGCGAGAAGAGCATTTTCAAGACGCCGACACACACCAGGCGGCCCGCGCCCGTCAAGCGCGGAAATATCATCGTCCAGACGCAAGAGGTTACCGTCGAATCTAGACCGCGTGAGCGTCGGGATTTTGTCGATTGTGATGTTGGATATGAGCTCGGGAGTATTCGCCCCAGGTAGTGCCTCACGTGGACGAGATTCAGGGCGTGCCGAGGATGAAGCGGTCTGAAGAATCAGCGCCCCAGGACCGCAAGTCCACGGGGCATTGCAGCTCAAAGCAGGGGGTTGCGAACCATCTTGCAGCATTTTCTTTCGGTTTCTTTGGCATATGGAGCATCGAAGGCGTACATGATATTAGGCATGGAGTCTTTCGGGTTGATTCGGGGTTTACGCCTTTTGGTCATTGACAGTGGAAAGAAGGGTTGTCGCACGGCTAGTAAGGTAGTCGTATTGTGACACGGGCGTTCAACAGAAGGCCCGGAAGAAGTCGCAAGGTTGTCTTATAGAGCGCTGCACCAATCACGATGCAGCCTGAAGAGCGCAGCCAGCGGCGGCGGCCTGGCCTATTGGATGTCGAGAAAGGTCCAAATGAAACGCCAGTGGCGCAGCGAACGAATCCTTTCGCCAAACAATCAGAGTCACCGCCCAGGGGCAACTTGACCTAAAACCGACGCAACCCCTTCCCATCGCACTCACTCCGAGCCTTAAGAATCTCACCTCGACACCAATCCCAACCGAACATCCTCACTCAGCCACGCAACAAAATGCCGAAACCACCAACGGCCCCACGCCTCACCTGGCCCAAAACAAAACTCACATTCTACATCCTATGGACCCTCCAAATATCAATCTACTGCATCCTCCTCCTGCTTTCCTTCGTCCCTATACGAACAAAACCGCCCTCTTCCCCTGACGACACCTCAACACGCGACCGGGTCACCACCTTGCTGTATCGCTTTGGCGTACCTCTAGCAAATTTCACGTTGTTTTATTACCTCTCGGTCAAAATTCGCGTCGTGCTGGATTGGAGACGTGGAGCGAGGCTTGGTACCGGAGATGGGCCTTCCCCAGTGGGGACGCGATCGCGGTGGTTCGAGTCGGCGGTGGCGACGCAGGAATTTTGGGTGTCTGAGAGGAGGGGAGCAGCTATATTGCTGGTTAGCTCAACGGTGTGGATCCCCGCGGTTGCATTGACGACGCTAGGGATGATCATACCGGTGATGTTTGTGGGGAAGGGGTTTGGAGCTCTGATTATCTTGCTTTTGTTAGTGGTCAGTGGACCGAGTCTTATTGGGCATTTCCTCTATGTTTGGGGACGGTCGTTGAAGGTTTTGGCGATGGGTTCGGCAAAGAGAAGAGAGGTTGGGCAGGAGGATGCAGAGGATGCGGACTTGGAGATGCTGCTGCCTTCGGATTCGGAGGAGGGGCGGTCTTGATTTACAGTGCGAGCTGACGCCAAGCTGGAGACCTGTCGTTGACCTGGACACTTGGCTTGATCTCAACCAGCTGCTAGACTATAAAAGACGGGGATATTCAATGTTGATTTCCCGGACATCCTCTGTATTATCGACATCGTCAGGGGCGAGGCTTTGTTGTGTGTATCCTTGATATCAGCTCACCCCTTTTACAACCTTCTCAACAAACGAGATCATCACCCTAGATGGCTGCAAAAAAGGAAACAATGCCCACTGCCAGAATTGAAATGATGACTTTGTCATTACTAGTGACACGCTCTACCACTGAGCCGAGCGGGCAGCTCCATACGACATGATTTACATGCGGCTGCTGCGTCAGACGACAACGAACGCAGGGCCCATCGATGGCAACGATGGATTTTACCACTGAACCACCGATGCTGATTGGTTTGATGGAGAGAATATCTGGGATTCTTACTGAAACGCGGGAAATTCTACTCGGTCTCATTCCAAATCTCCACAGCATCTGACCTCCCCAACTCCTTTCCGTTCCCATCAAATGCGACTGCAACGAGCTCAAACCCGTCCCGATCTTCCACCCTCTCGCCGTCGACCTTGATGACCGACTCAAACCCCTCCCGCGGCACGATATTAAGCAGTTCGTCACCCGGCGCAAAAGCCTCCACTCCTTTGTCACGGTATCCCCATTCCAGGAAACCCACGCCGTCACGCTCCCGTTCTTCCCCCGCAACACCACAGCGCCAGTTTCTCCCTCGGCCTGCCCTCCCACCCACACCGGAACGCGCGGTAGCTCTGGACACCGCCCTCCCCGTCTGCATCGAGGTAGGCATGGAAAATTGACTTCCCATCGGCACTGAACTCTGTCAGCGCGCCACGGACGCCCCAGCCTACCAGAGTGTTTCCGTTCGGCAGCATCTGAACGTTTCCCTGTCTGCCTGCGAGAATACCGTCGGGAGGCACGAGCGTCTTGGTCGCTGTCGCTGTTTGAGCCCCGTGGTCGATGACGATCACCAGGCCGCGTGAGTGGATTCCCTCTTGCTCGGCCTTGAGATGCTGCTCATCGGATCGTGCGTGGTTGTCCATCAAGGAAAGAGTCTCCGTCTTGCCACCATGTGAGAAGCCGCGGTGCTGGACATCGTGCTGGTATGCAAAACTCAGACCCGACTGCAACGAAAACATGGATCGGCGACCTCCCAGCGTCCAGACCAGTGATCCATCAAGGCGCGAGATCTTGTACACTGCGCACATGTGCCGTCCAGATACGATGTAGTGACCATCGGATGCCTTGTCGACGCTGTTCGTGTGGAAGTAGTCCCACGCGGTAGTCGGCGAGCGACCCCTCGAGGATCCAAGAGGGACGAAGGTACCAGCCGGGTCCGAGAAGTCGAGCGACTGTCCCCTGGAATAAGACCTCCCCGGATTCGATGTCAGTTTCCTGGAAGACGTCATCGACAATCCATCACTCTCCCTCATCTCCGCCAGGCTTTCCAAGATTCATCATCTTGGGCTGGTGGACCTGGACTAGTGCAGTTTCCTCGTTGATGATGCGGAACTCGTGGAACGAGACCAGCTTGTCCAGACTCTGCACGGTGGCTACAGGCGCATAGTCCTAGCCTGACAAAATGGGCGTCCCTGACGCGTGGGCGTGTCTCCGCGCCAGGATCCCCGTGAAGGACTGCAGGACAGGACGTCCGCGATACCGGGTGGCTCGAAAGTTGGCGGTCCATCCTCCAAGGAAACCGAGCGAGGACCAAACTAGGTCGCCGTTGTTGTCGAGGATGTGTGCGCCTGGTTGCTCCGGGCTGGAGCCACGCGGGCCATCAAAGAGCGCGCAGGGGGTGATGAAGAGGTATCCCGGCGCAACTTTGTTGGGATTAGCCGGGATAGTGATGCGAAGCTCAGGCGGGGAGAGGTCAGGACGGGATTTGTATCGGAGTGAGGAGAGGGACGACATGTTGGCAGTTCGTACGGGGGCTGGTGATGGGTCTCCTGCATAGATGGTGACAATACATCGAGTGATTTGCTTGCGGCTCAACGTTGGGATAGGACTCTTTGGCTTTCAGTCTGGTGACATGTTACGGCTCATGGCCGAGCGTTGACGTCCCCTTCACGCCATGTCGAGCTCAGAGGCCAAGCGCGGGGCACACACCCGATCCAATACCACTCACTCCCCCACCCCAAAAACCTCCTCCGCCTTCCTCCTCACAACCTCCGCAACCTCCTCATCATCCCCATCTTCCACCCCGGCCGCAGCAACCGCAAAGTACACCTGCGGCCCCACACTGACCCTCGCAACCCCCATCCCCGCCAACTCCCCCACCGCGATTCCGCCTCCCAACCTAAGTCCCAAATTCACCATCCCCCCCAACTCCTCACTCACCCTCCTCACATCTTCCCTCCTCATCTCCGCACTTCTCGGCCAAAAAATAAACCCCACCGTCGCCCCAGCCCCCAAATACCTCCTCGCCCTCCTAATCGACTCCTCCAACCTCCCCCCCTTTAAAAACGTATCCGCCCTAGCATTCACCACAAAATCATCCACCCCGAGCTCCCTCGCCGCCTCCATCACCGTCTGCACCCTCTTCACCGCCTCCTCCTCATCCATCATCGTCTCTTCTCCTCCCTCCTGCTCATGCCATGAATCCTCAAGATTCACTCCAACCGCTCCAAACTCGGTGATAAACCGCTTAACCGTCCGCTTGAGAGTCTCGTAATCTCCCGCGGAGGCATATCCATCTTGGATATCCAACGTTAGCGGGAGGTTAAACTCGGTAGCTACGGCAGCGATGGGCGGGAGGAGGGAGAGCTGGTCGGAGAGGGTGAGGGCTTCGTCGGGTTTGTTGAGGGACTGGGCGAGGGCGTATGAGGCAGTTGCGAGGGCTTTGCAACGGGGCAGGGAGGCGACGGTGCGGGCGGAGAGGGGGGAGTAGATGTTGGCTAGGAGGAGGGAGGTGCCGGGGATGTGGAGGGCTTTGAAGGCTGTTGCGCGGAGGGCGGTTTGGGTGAGTGGAGTGGACATTTTGGGTGTTGGGCTGAGAGAAGGGGAGAAGTTGCAGTGGTGATGGTGATTGGGAATTGTTGGGAATTGGGGATCCAACTCAAGTGACGTCTGAGGTCGTTTCTGGTGTTCTGCACCGTTGCACACCGACAGCCAGACCTTATTTTGACGTCCCGGGCCGTCTTTTTGTGTTACCTGTTGACACAAGGGCGTGCGGGGTTCATGTTGACGAATTGGAGTTCCTCAGCTCGGCTTTCCGAGCTCGCCGTCGGGGCCGAGTGCCGAGTGTTGCTGTCCTCCAGAGCCTCTCTTTTGGCCACCTTCTCCACGGAAACGCCCATGCATGTACTCCAGATGTCCCGCAAAGAACCATTTTCTGGGCGCATGGGAATTCCTTGCTCTGTGTGAGATGCTAAGCGATGTCCGCTGGGAGCTCGTCGCTGAGAATCCTTGGCACGATGACATATGCGGGTGATCCACCGACGCACCAGCGGGGTCCACTGATAGGGCTGGTCAATCGCATCGCAGCTCGACTTTGAAAAGCACCCCGCAGCTCCCCCACCACAACTCAGCAAATGGCGTCGGGGGCTATATTTCCGGTCCTTCCTCCTCGCTTCCTGGGGCATCGCACCACACACCATCGGCTTCCTCATCAAGGCGCTACATCTGACCGAAGCGGCATGGGCCTACGTGAAGAGATTGGTGGGGGAGACAGTGATGGGAACTCGGCGAGGTCAAGCGAGCGGGAAAGGGGGTCAGGATCAAGGCAGGGGAGCAACCAGGGGGAAAGTGAATGATGGCGAAGTTTGTGTGTTTGCGTTCAGTCACACAAGCCAGGCGTCTATTGGATTTAACATGGCAAGAGAACATGTCGAAACAGGGTGGAGGCCCCATCGCAACTCGCCTCCTGCTGCTGCTCGTCCCGCGCTTCTACGGGCGGTTGATTCGATCTCGCAGCTGAGGTGTCATCGGATAAGCAGCCCCCGAGCTCGGCTTCCAACTCCCGAATGCGCCGATCGGGCTATCAATAGGTAAACGGGGCTAACTTTCTGCAAGGAAACTCACACCTACCATGACACCAGTATCCTTACGGGCTAGGCAGCGTAGCATGTCGAGCGGAGGCTAATTTCCTGTCAGTGGAACCAACGCTAGAGACGCGAACCGTTCCACTAGCCGTGCATTTGGCGTCTTTATGACCCGAGCTGTCCAATCATATCTGAGGATACCCAATAGTACAAAGCCGAAAACCATACAATTGTTGTCAATAAAACAAAGCACCCGCTAGCAATGGAGGGGATACTCCTGAGTGCGCTCTCCTGAGGAACGAAGGACATCCATATAATTCCCATCACGCCTGGAAGCTTTACCACCAACCTTCAGCAACTCACCCGGCGTGCAGCTCCATCACCAACCGCTACAATGAAGTCCTCCCTCCTCCTCACTCTCCTCGCCTCAGCGCGCACCGTCCTCACCACCAACCCCCCCATCCGCAACATCTACACCTTCCCCAAAAACCACTTCATCGAAAACATCGCCGTCCGCTCCAACAGCAACCTCCTCATCACCTCTATGTCCGTCCCCGAGCTCTTCTCCATCGACCCGACTGTCACGTCACCGACCGCATCCATCGTGCACTCCTTCCCCAACTGCACCGGCATCTCCGGCATCGCCGAAATCACACCCGGCCTCTTCGCCCTCGTCACCGGCACCTGGGACCTGGCCAACACTCGTGCGAATCTCGGCTCTATCGCCATCTGGACCGTCGACTTCAACAAACCCCCCGCGCACCGCATCAAATTCATCACCACCGTCGCCAACTCCACCATCCTCAACGGAATCACCCGCCACTCAATCAACCCCACCCTCCTCATGGCCGCCGATTCCGCCGCCGGTTCCGTCTGGCGCATCAACCTCCTCACCGGCTCCTCCTCCGTCGCCTTCTCCCACCCCTTGCTCCAACCCACCGGAACCGCCATGGAAGGTCTCCACCTCGGCATCAACGGGCTCAAGTCCCAAGGCACCCACCTGTACTTTACCAACTCTGCGCAAAAGTTCTTCGCCAAAGTCGCAGTCGACTTTTTCGGAAACCAAATCGGGAATATCCAAATCATCTCAAATTCAACGGCGGCAGGTACCGCGGGAAATGTAGTCTACGATGACATCGCGCTGGATGTGAACGGTGTCACAGGGAAAGGGTTTGCGTGGATTGCGAGTCATCCGGACTATGCGGTTAGGGTCGCGGTTGGGGGGACGACAGGGGGCGAGCAGATGGTGGTGAGGAATGGGACGGTGTTGTTGAATCCGACGGCCGCGGCGTTTGGGAGGGGGAGCGCAAAGGAGAGGCGGACGTTGTATGTCACGAATGGGGGAGAGTTTACGCCCGAGTTTGAGTTGATCAATGAGGGGGTTGTTGCGTTGGATTTGTGAGGTGGGATTTGTGAGGAGGGGTTTGGTTGAGGGAGTCAAATGAATTGTAAGATGTCTGTTTAACTTTCCTGGGTGCAAATGTCGTTGGTGGAGCACCCTTGTGGGGATTTAGGCCTTGCATGAGCCCTGTAGGGTGTGTGTGTGAAGACTTGCTGGGATTTATTTGCCTTGTGAGGGGCGTATCCCTTGCACAGGCTCCATAGACTTTATTCAAGCGTCAATGCCAGCCAAAACTTTGCCGCTGTTGAGAAGCGGGAGACTCATCAATCACGTTGTGGGAGAAATGAGTTTGGCCATTATGAGAAGGACAGGAGCTCTATGCCAGGAATTGAGGAGCCATTGTCTAGATGCATATAGGCGTCCGCAGTATGTTTTCATGCTCTTCATCCTAACAAACAAGGCCCGTTCAAAAATGCAATGAGGGATGGGGTTTCTTCAGATTGAGGGGTTTGTAATATTGGGGATATCGTCAACCCTGCTGAAAATGAGAGGTTGCATAGTTGCTGCCTGGTCCGTCTCGCTGACATTTTCTGCACTGCTCCCTCAATTCGAGACCTCGATTGCGAGTGAAAAGATGCCGAAGTAGCCCCGTGGCGAGATTCAAAAATCACGCCACTCTGAAATTTTTGCAGGGCCAGACGCCGTAATCGCCCGAATTGTGTGTCGTTGGGGCCATGAAACTATTCCCAAAAGACCGGATTAGGCCAGCGGGCCGCCAGCCCATACAAAGGGCGGCGGTTTGACCCGCACACGCCCACTTTGGAAGCGGGTCTAGGCCTTAATGCGCGGCGGGCTCCTCCGCCTCGAGCCTGACGACCTTGTTCGTGGTGGGGTTGTAGACCATCCCGTGGATTTTCAGGCCTCTGCTGTGGATGGCCGCGGCGACCTCTGGAATTTCTGCAAGCACCTGCATTTGCGCGAGGACGTTCAGCTCCACGAATCGCCGGTCGCGGTCGTCGGCCGGCAGCCCGTTGAGTTTTGCGCCGCATTCGGAGCGCAGGATGTCGAGTTTGCTGGTGGGAGGAACAGTCAGCGCCTGTAGCAGGTCAGGCCGGGTGCCATACCTCCGCCATGGATCCCCCAGTCCGACATTCGAGTCCGCCTTGACAAGCGCGCAGCCGTAGTGTCCACAGACGACGACGTGCTTCACCTTGACCACGTGTAGTGCATAGTGCCCTGTACTCAGACACGTGGGCCCATCCGAGAGGAATATGTTGCCAATGTTGCGGAGCACAATCGTCTCATCGGCTCGGAGGCCGAGTGCTGCGATCTCTTCGAAGCTGCTGTCTGAGCAGCCAATCCACAGCACCTGCGGTTGCGAGGGCTCCGCTTGGGAGAAATCGAGGCCGGGGAGTGTCATTGTGGAGGCTATGAGTTGTTCTTTGTGCCTCTCGGAAAGCCAATCGTGGAGGTGAAAGGTTCAATCTTGAGGCCGGTGGCGAACTAGGGGAACCGCTTATGGAGTCGAGGATGAGGCTCTGCTAAATCTTCCTAATAAGGGGGTATTGCGGAGAGTCTGATGCCCTGCTGTTAAAAACAGAGCCCTGATGGATGCTTTTTATGGCCAGTGGGTTTTGCCCTTACGTCTTAAATAGTGTTTTGGAGGGGGCTGGAACTGGGGTCTTAGTGTTCTGGAAAGGGGGCGGCTAAGGTCTTAGCGCAGGAGGACGGGGGTAAAAACGGTGTTACGACTGGTGCCTGTCGACGTACGGTCGGCAGGGTCGCTAGATGGATTGGTTGGTAGAGAGGGGTGGTGCAGAAGCAAGTCCTTACAGACGGGGGTTCACTGGTCAATGGTGGTCGTATGTCACTATAAGTAGAGCAGCACAGGGCGTGTTGATGCAGTAGGACACAATCGAAGGGAGTTCAATTGACGAGCGAATACTTGCGTGAGGAACCAAAAGGACTCCTCACACCAGTATGGCGATGGTAGTTATCTATACTATCTGATAATGAAGTATCTTGTATCGTGATCATTCTGCTCTCCTTCCTCAGCGTTGACCAAGGTGATCGGTGGTCAACGTGATCATCTTTTTTAGCGTTGATCAAGATGATCACACAGTACGGATTAGGCACTGTACTGTATTGGCACACGGTGGTTCCTGCGGGGACACGTCGGTCCGAGCTGGCCTATAAAGGTGGCTCGCAGGTTGTCACAATAATTCCCAGTAAATCCCACAGCCCTGTTATTAATATTAATGCTGACAGCTTATAATCGGTCAGTATCCATATTATTTTAGGGTGTTCAACAGGATGGAATTCACCCCGATATGCACCTCGATCGTTGGTCGGCCAGGATCTAGCACGACCCTTCTCAGGATAGTTTAAAGGACGTTAGAAAAGGCGGGATAACTGACGACAGTACTGATAGGCCGACTGATATTTAAGCTTGGAGATAGTTCCAGACACACTGTAAGGGTCCGGAATGGGGGCTCTAAAATACCAGAGCTAGCTATTGAGAAGTAGGTATGGGGCAGACCAATAGTGAGCAGACAGTTAGAATTTTATCACCAAGCACAACTAAAGAGATGCGAATTCCTCGGTAACAATTACGGACTCCAAGGCGGAGGCGACTCCCTCTGATACCTCCTTCTATCTGCATAAACAGTCGACCTCGGCGTAACCGGCGGCGACGGTGAAGGCGTCCCTGCCGCCGAGAAGGAGAAGGTGAACGGCCCTGTAAACGTCCCATGATACTGCGGCGCTTCCGAAGTATTGATGTACTGGTCCCCAACCCCCGTGTGAACGTGCTGAGATCCTCCCCCTGAATTCGAAATCGACACGCTCCTCCTCCACCTCTCTTTCGATCTTCCAACCGCTGGCTCGTGTCCCTGTACCCGACTCTTCTCACCTCCAACTTGAACCCTCTCCTCAAATCCCCTCACCTTCTCCCTCGTTTGCGCGCTGAGAACCTGACTCCCCACCAAAAGCTGAATATCCGCAATGATTCCCTCCATCAGCCCCTCTACTTTCTTCCCTTTTCCTAGCGCTTGCAGTGCCGTGGTGAAACGTCTCGGCGTGGAACCCCCTGGTTTCGGCGCCATGAGACGAAACATCGTTTGTAGCTTTAGAGCCTTCTTCTCGCAGCTGTTGAGGACGCGGATTATCGACGAAGAGTCGCCTTCTTCTGAGTTTTCTCGTCCGGGGTGGAGGGAAATCCCGTCTCGGGCGATCTGTAGCGTTTCGAGGACGAGTGGTATTCGTTCGGCGACGCTGTGAAAGGTGGACGGGAGACCCGAGGCGTCTTTGATGGCTTCGTAGGCTTTTACAGCTGTGTCGAGGATGGCGACGATGCCAGAGATGGCGCCAATGAGCTCTATGCCGGACATTGTTGGGAGATGGCAGGTGAGACCCCCGTGGTTTAGACCAGAAGATAGATATCGGAGATGTGGTGCAGGTTGGGGGTGCTGTTGGCTTGCAGGGTTCGCAAATGCCAAGAACATGGACTAAAAAAGATATTGAAATGTGATGGGAGCGCGCAGTGTGCAATGGGTGGATGGACGCAGAAGCCCGAACATTAGCAGAAGCAGAGCGGGAAGGAAAAAGCCCCTTGTTATGCAGAAAACCTGCATTTCGCCTCGCCAATCCGTTGCCGCTGGTACTAATCAACTAGCATGTTCTGTGTGGCGATGTGCATGCAGGTCTTGCTCTGTGTGGGTGCACCTAGCCGTTGTTCAACTTTCAGGGGTAAATGATTGGTTTCACGAGAGCCCCTCACGCGGGTTCTCGCTGCTACGGCATGTGTAAGTATCAATTGGTACTTACCTCGGAGCCCAATACTGACAGCAAAGTTCCATTCTGCCGACTGGGACTGAGGTGGTTGGGTAGCTTGTGTCGATTTCAGCCCGATCTGACTTGGCATTTAGCAGGCGCGCGGGAGAAACAGACGCTGGGCGGTTCAGGGGCAGAGGGTTGTCGTGTGGTGGGGAATAAAAGGGGGCTGCGTCTCCACTGTTTGTGACCCCTCGACTCTCGCTAGCACCAGGCTCTCCAAATTGAAGTCTTACACGTCTTGTTCCCGTCAGGCTTTCCAACTCATCCACTCCACCATCTGCTCCCCCATTCGTCGCGTTTTATTTTCTCGCACAACAAAAATGCCAAGCCTCGAAGCAAACACGGCAATCTGCTCCCTCCAACGCCTCCTCTCTCCCCTCCAACAAACAGAAGACTCCATCGGTCCCTCCCAATCCGACAACGACGACCTCTCAACAGCCCTCTATGAAGTCTTCAAGCGCGTCCCTCAGGTTCGCCAAACCCTCCAAAAACTCATCTCTTTCCTCCGTACCAGAAAAACAAAAGATGAGACTGCCCAGGATAAAGCGAGCTATCACCGCATGGCGCGCATCGCTACGGGATGTGCCGAGCGCGCGATGAAGATGCAGGAGGTATTTATGCAAGTGGCTGAAATTGAGGAACTACCCGAGTTGAAGAGTAGGTACAAATCCGTCGTCGGGCGGGGACAGCCTGTCGAGGGGCTGATGAAAGGGGTTATTGAGGGTGTTCTCAAACTGGCGAGGGAATCACCCGCGGGGATTTTCTCGCTGCAGGAGATTGAGGATCTCGAAGAGGCATTGGAGGTGATTGGGGGACTTGCGCCGTCACTTGAGCAGGATACCGGGGGTCACTCGTTCAATAACTACGGGCCGGGGCCGCAGAATGTCCATCTTGGATCGGGGCATCAGAATATTAATACGGGTGTAGCGCCGCAGTTTAACGGGCAATTTCATGCGCCGTTTCAGTTTCCTCAGGGCGCATTTCAGGGGACGGGAGGGACGGCGGGTAATTGCTGACAATTGGAACAAAGGCGCCAACAAAAACGTTTGCAAACAATACAGGGTGATCTGCTTCGATGACAGCACCCACCAACGTTGCGAGGCGATGGCTCAGTCAATATAATGTGATTGTTAGCTCCTTGAGATGAATCAAGCATGGTCCAGGTATTTAGAAAGATCGCATGACAGCAATCTCACAACCCATTCATGCTTCCCATTCGCGGCATGGTCCTGCGCCGTCCACTGCTCTTTATCCTGGAGACTTTTGTCAGCATGTGCTCCAGGCTGGATAAAATGCAGCGTGGCCATCTGTGAGCCTCGACGCGCAGCATACATCAAGGCCGTCCTGCCCCAGGCGTCTTGAAGGTTGAGGTTGGCCTTGGCTTGAGTCAGCATTCGGGCAATTTTGACAGCCTCTTGCTCCTCGTGATCACCCCAATTGGTCTGTTCGTCCCCGATCATGACCAGATGGAGAGGAGTGGAGCCGTCCTTGTTGACAATGTTGACGGTTGCGCCGGCTTCCACCAGCGCCTTCACGATCAAGCTGTCCCCTCTGGCCGAGGCAAAGTGCAGAGCCGAGTAGCCATTTTCTTCTTGCACGTCCACTGTCCCCGTTCCGCATGTCAACAATCTGCGCACCATCCCCAGGTCACCCTTCGAAGCAGCATAGTGAAGCGCCGTCATGCCCCTCTTGTCTTGCTTTCCTCCCCGTGCGCCCTGTTCCAGGAGCAACTCAAAGATCTTTCCGTGCCCAAGCTGTGTCGCAAGAAGCAGACCATCTCGCCCTTCCTTGTCCGCCACGTGGTGGTCTGCCCCTATTTCCATCAGATACCACACGAATCGGTGATTCCCAGTACAAATCGCGAGATGGAGCGGCGTCATGCCTTCGTTGTCTTGCGCGTCTGCCCGCGCGCCACTCTCGATCAGCAGCCAGACAATGGACTTCGAGCCGTGCCGCACCGCCAAGTGTAATGCTGTCGCCCCATCCTTGTTTTGGACGTTCATATCCGCCCTCTTGTCCACGAGGAACCACACAACCGATGCGTCCTCGCGCTTGACGGCCTGCATCAGTGGCGTTTCTCCATCCTTGCACCGTGAGTTGATATCTGCCCCGTACTCGACCAGAATCTGCACAATTCGGGTATGCCCGTATAGTACTGCCCACCGTAGCGGCGTCCGGCGACTCCATCGATCGCACAGGTCCACCTTCGCATTGTGTTTCAGAAGCAACTTCGTCATGAGCTCGTTCCCATGCTGTGCCGCGCACCGCAGAGCGGTCCACCCGTCGCTCTTTTGCCAGTTGACGTCCCATCCGTTGACCAGCAGCAGCTCCACGATGCCCAGGTTCATGTAGTGCATCGCCCATGTCAGTGGGGTGCCGTGATTGATGTCTTCGGCGTCGATCTCGACCTTGTTCTCGGCCAGCGCCTTCGCCGCGGCGTATAACCCGTGCTTGACGGCGTAGACGAATGGTGTCAGGCGCTTACTGCGTACGTCGGTTTCTGCCTTGTGACGCAGGAGCAAACGAATCATTGCCTCGAGGTTGGCTTCGACGGCGAGGTGTAGCGGCGTTTGGTAGTCTTGATCGAGCGGGCTCACGTCGGCCTTGTAGCGTGTGATCATGAGCTCGGCGAGCTCGCGCCGGTCGTACTTTGCTGCCCAGTGTAGAGGGGTTTGCTTGTCGCTGCAGGGTGCGTTTACGACATCGCCAGCGGAACGGCGAGCCAAGAACTGTTCTAGCCAGGATGTCTTGCCAAAGTAGGCAGCGGCGTGGAGGCCGGTAATGGAGTTGGGAAAGTTGCTGTCGCGAACTTGAAAGGAGGCGGATAATCGGGGGGTGTCCAGTAGGAAGTCGAGGATATACGGCTGAAGCGTGCTGGCGAAGGCTGGGCCGGCGAGTTTGGCGTGGTTAAACCAGTACTGTGCGGCGTACTTGGCCAGGGGGTGCTGGGCGATGCGCTCGGATATGGGAGATGTCGAGGAAGGAATGTGCTTAAGATAGGCGATGCAACGAAGGGCCATGTCGGTGTTTCGTTGCTCGGGCGGCGGGATGAGATCTGGTTCAGATTCAAAAAAGGAGATGACCGAGCTGTGTACCGGGCGGAGGATCTTGGTGTCTTCATCATGGCCCGTGACGATGAGACCAGCGCAGGCAGAAATAAGACGGTCTCCTCTTGGCACCCGCTCGAGATCAAACGGGTCTCTCTTCGAATCCACGGCGAAGGAATGGCACACTTCGTTAATCGTCAGGGGACGGCGGGCGGAGAGAACCTAGGATATCACATGTTTGGCCTAGTTCTTGTGGATGTCACTCTGTGACTTGATGCGCTGAAAGGCCGTCTGGAATGTTGCGCTCTGACCTTTGGGCAACTTACTGAGGGCGGATCGAATGTCACCCACTGTACCCTGACCAAACGGCAAGAGGTGATTCATATGCATTTCGGCCAGGACGAAGCTAAGAATCGTCAATACTGCCCCCTTGAAGGGGCCCGGTCGTGTTGTGACTTACATCCCTTGTGCTTTGTTGATGATGGTATGGTAGATCTCCTCCTTTAAGTTCCCATCTTTTGCTGTCCCCTCTTTCACCCTGTCGGAGAAGTTTGAGTCTCTTTGGATGCGGCTGTCGATGTACAATTTGATGTCAGAGGGCCTCGCTTCCACCTTGATTTTCGGAGCTCCTTGGAAGTGGTTCTCCATCCATGTCGACGTTCCGGACCTTGAAGTGACAAGGACCCTGCAACTGGCGGGGAGCTTCTTGATGAACGCAGTGACAGGTTCCCGGATATCGGCCCCGGATGCGTCTGAACAGTTGTCCAAAGAATCGATGATGAAGAAAACGTTCCTGAACGTTGTGATCTCTAGAAATACGAGACCTTCTAATTCTTGGACGCTTGGCTGAGACCCGTGGGCTCGGGAGTCCTTGAATGTCTGGATAGCTTCCTTTGAGAATTGTCCTGTCCGCCGCAACTGCATCAAGATGCTAGCGAAGAGAGAATGCAGAGTTGGGCTTTCTTCGGTCTCCATGGCGCCAAAACAGATATAAACTGAAGCATTGCCGCTCTGACTTGAATCGGTGATGAAGGCGTCCAGCAGTTCCGAGACCATAGCGCTTGAAAGCGAGGTTAGCAACGGCGGAAGCCCAAATCGTCAGAAGACCCACGCAAGGATACTTTTCCCACTGCCGACTGGGAATTTCCGAGGGATCAACAAGTGCATCACCTAGTTTGTATGAGCAGACTCACTTATCCCATCCAGCCAAAGGGTGCTGGGTCCTGTCAGCCCTCTCCATGACTTGTAAGTCGGGCCTTCAAGGGGCCATCCTCCCGTGCCACCCACTTTCTGATGCAGAAAATGGCCCCTGCGAAATTGGAAATCGATAGGGGAAAGTGATTTGAGCCAACTCGTTATTTCAGCCGCTTTTGAAGGATGGGCGTCAGATCTTCAGCTTCAAGCTTTGCTGTTTGGGTTTAGCAGGCGGTTGACTTACCCGCGGGCTCCGCTGAAGCATTCACCGGGGGTAAGGCTGTGGGAGCTCTGGAATGGAAATTCCAGAGCTTTCTACTACTAATACAATAATAGAATAGTATGGTGGAGGCTCTCCACAGGCCTCGTAATCGCTGATGTGGCCTCAGAAGGTTGTGGAAGCCTGTGGGCTTCCAGAGCCTTCTATGGCCCTCTGAAGGCCCTGAGGCCTTCTGGATTCCAGAAGGTTCGAAGCCACATTGTGGCTAGTGAGTGGTGGCTGCAGGTGCAGGGTACGCAGGAGGTGCAGGGTACCCAGTGGGTGCAGGGTACCCAGTGCCTTCCTCACTGGCAGGCCCTGTAAATACAGGGCCTCTTTAGCGCTCTCAGAGGCTAGAATTTAACAAATACGTTAATGGGAAGGCTTAGCTTAGTTGCGAAACGAGGTACAAAACCACAATAGCGATGGAATAAAACAAACGGCAAACTCGTACGAGAGTTAAAAGGAGGTATCGACTGGTATCACTATCAGACTAAGATCCTTATACCAAAGCTTATTCCTTTCGCTAAAAGCTGTGGGCCAAATACGCTCGTTCAGGAGGATAAGGCTAGTGCATACGCTTATCGCGCTTAACAGCGTATATACGATATTTCTTAGGTTTACCGCCTTCTTTGGCCAGGTAATTCCCCTGATCTCAATATGATAAAGCCTTGTTGGTTCTGGATGAAGAGAGAAACGACTAAAAAGGGAGCCCTAAAGAGCAGGGCTGAGGCCATTCGAGTATGGGAGTATTGCTGGAACGAAAGGCTTACCCAGGAGCGTATTCAGGCCTGGGTTAAAAGGATTGTTGAGTATATACAACAGGTAATAAGGTGCGAAGGAGGTAACGAATATCGAGAAGGCAGGAAAAGAATAAGGAGCTAGGGGGCCAAGATGGCCAGGGGTTGTATGTAATTAAAGAGTGTGGCTGGCTTGGCATTGCGCAGAACTTTTGAAAGGCACCTCCGTACATCGATGCTTGTTTCTCGTCATCGCCTTAACACTGCAGCTTGTCTGCCAGACTGCGTCACACGCGGCACGGAATCGTCCTTTTAGCCCTCGCGAGATCTAGACCACACAACGCCCGGAAGGACTGGGCTCGATGGCGACATCCCCACAGTGCCGGTTGACAGCCAAGATGAGGTGGCACAAGGTCCTTGCATCTGCTCGGCTGCCAGCACATCACAGCGTACCACAGCGACCTTGGCGGCGAAAATGGCGCAGTGCATACTCGCACGGCAGCCTGCACTCCCAGATGCACCTCGATAACTCTGATGAGCGGGGTAAGAGGCTGAGATGCAATGCAGCTCGATGCGAGGAAATCAAGCACAGCCCGGCACGAGCCGGGGCTCCCATCGATTTCAGAACCCCAACTTATAATTCCCCAGTCGTAAGTCAGAAGACACCCCACACCGAACTTGCAACTGTCGGACTACGGCATCAGGAACTCCATCAGAGCGCCTCTGGTGATGTCGGCTCGCAGGACAACCATAACGATCGGGCATGATTCAAGCTCGGACTCTGACGGCTCAGGCTACGAAGAATTCGGGGACAGCGAGGAGGACAGCACAGAACGCCCCTCCACCTCAGAATTTCCCACCAAGGAAGCGTTGCAACGGCTCGCTCTTCGATTCGGGAATCAGTCGTCCTCAGTTGAGCAAAATATGTCCGTGTCGGAACCAGACGGAAGGGATCGCTCAAGAGAGCGACGTCGTCCGCGAAAAAGGGCCAAAGACGGCCAGCGCGAGACCCCAACAAGCTGGGGTGGTGAGCCCAGTGCGGCCTTCAACCGCTACGCGTACGGCAACATGACTTCGCGTCATGATCCAGCTGCCTCGATCGTCCCGCATCAGCCCAACAGCCCATTCGGTCAGCATTCCGGGGCATCAACCGAAACACTTACCCCCGCCAACATGGCCTACAACGCGGCATACGGGCAGGGTGGCCACTCCGGCTATCCAGGCTACATCCCGCCGTATCCCAGTTACCCCCGAATATCCCAACCCCATCCACTCGGCATATATGGCCCGTCCCCGGGTTACCTCGGCCAGGCCCCGATGCCTCCACATTTCCTCCAACCCCCGCCTCCTACCGTGGAGAAGAAGCCCGACCCCGAGATCGAAGCCCTGAAGGCGCAGCTCGACCAAGTCAAGCTCATGATGCAGAAGCAAGAGGAGGATCACGCGAGAAAGCAAGCAGAGCAACGCATGGCAGAGGAGATGAGAGCCGAGGCCATGAAATCGGCGCGGGAGCAGCTCGAAAAGGAAAAGCAAGAGGAAGAACAAAGGCGCCAAATGTGCGAAGAGGCGAGAAGGCAGGGAGAGCAGGCCGCGCGAGAAAACTTCGAAGCCGAACAAGCTGCCGAGTTAGAGCGGAAGCGCCAACAGGAAGAGGCAAGACAAGTCGCTGAGGCTAAAGTACTGGCAGAAAAAGAGGAGGAGAAGAAACGACTCATAGCCGAAGGAGAAGCCAGGAAGCAAGAGCTGGAGGAGCTGGAAAGAAGAGTGAAAGCGCTGGGATTGAATCCTTCCAGCCCGGGTGGACTGGGCATGAGACATGAGAGTATGTCGCTCAACGTCTCCTATTTTTTTGGATCTCGCTGACCAGAACAGACTTTGCCACGCCAGCGCAACAATCGCGTCAGTACAGCCGCTTACCGGAGGAGCAGGGGCTGCCGCCTTTCGGCAGGCCCCCACCCGAGAGGATCCAGCAAAGTCCGGCCCCCTTTCCGAACCGACCACCTCAATGGGTTCCAGAACAAGGGCCCTCCTTCCGCTATCCGTCACGGACCTCCGTTATAGACCGCGATCCCGGTCAAGGCATGGGTCGCTATATCTCGGTCACCCCACAGAGGCCGTTTCATCATCAGCACATAATACCAGAGGATGAAGGGACGCGCCCGGCCAGTCCGCACAGCCCAACTACCAATCCACGTCACACACCCCAGCAGTTTCCCCCTTGGCCAGAACCTAGAGCTGGTACCAGGCACGCCAGGGACCGGCCGTATGTTCAACGCCCACTTAATCATGGCCAATACTCTGAGCAAGCAACTCCTCGGGCAACTCCTCACTATGAGCACACATCACCAGCATCGCCAGACAACCGAAGCGAAGTTCTCACGGCTATCCCACTCAGTTCGATTGCGGACAGCAACGACAGCGGTTATTCCAGTAGACTCAACAACAAGCCCTCTATTGACAGCTCCCTTGTGCACGTCAACGAGCCGACAAACTTGCTCCTCGACTTTGAAGACGAGGAGACTGTCATTCTGGCGGACGACACAAAAGAGATGCGGCAGAAGAAGGATGATCAAACGCTCAAGTATCCCAATGGGAACGCCACGACTATGGATCAAGGGGGCTTAGCGACCTCCCGCGACCCCAGGTTCTCTCCACATTCAGAGGGCAAACAGTCATCCTCTGACCACCCTACAAACTGGGTTTTGTGGAGAACGCCAAACAACGAGGATAGTGCTCTACAGAGCTCAGTCCTAGAGGATAACACCGGACTCAACCAGACCGAAAACCCAAACGCCTTTCACTTCATGCACGTTCAAACGATTCCGTCTTCCTCCCAGGTATCTGACACAGTACCGTCTCCGGTCCGTTCGGATTCACCAAAGTACCAAAGCATGAGGGCACCCAAAGCTCCATACTCGCCGCCAACATTCGCTCAGGCGCCTACTCCGCCGCAAAACCACCACAATGTTCTCGACGACGACCACGGACTTGACCGGGGACGGTATCCCGAGGCGCATCATACCCATAACCACTCTCGAGAGCTCTCAAGGAGGAATGATCCACTGGTCCTCGATCACGAGTTCGACCCCGCGAAAGTGCAAGGCTTCCCCCCCGGAGTTCGAGACGGTGCGCTCTCCCGAGAAATGAGAGACGAGATGGGCTCTGCGGGGAAGTCATCGTCTTCCAGCAGAGCTGGGAGCCGACATGATTCACCGCGAGACTACCGCCCGCGGCACCACGGTTTCGAAAGTGTCAGGATGTCACCATCATCAGTTCCGTGTGTTATCCTCCCGTTGGCTTTCTTCAATCGTATTACGGACCCTGAACAGGGGCAGCGGGGAGGACCGCCTCCTCATCCACCCCCTGGTCGGCGGGGGGAGTTCATGGGGCCCGGACCGGGGATGAGAGCTGAGTCTAGGTTGGAGTTTCACCGGTGATTAGGCTGTAGGATTAGATGTAAATAGCAGGCAGGCAGAATCTAATCTTCACCATACGAACTCCCCAACCCTTCCCACACCTCCTGCCTCACGCCCTCTCCCCATCTCAACACCATAATCCCCTTTGTGTTCCTCAATCCCACTAGCAAGGCCTAGCCCTACTAAAATTCCACTACACCGCTTACTATCCCAGGGAACTTATTCCGATTACACTTGACATACTTCAGATTCACATTTAGCGCTACACCCACACCATCTCTAGAAAAGAGACGGCAGCCCTAACCTACATGAACTAAAGAGGCCTGTGGTAATGATATATATAAAAAGTAGGATAGAGACACCTAAGATAATATCCTTTACCAAACAGAGATACTAATAACGCTTTTACCAGTTAAACGTATTTGTGTTAATATAATTCATCGTTATTTAATATATACTGTGTATACTCCCTTTTACCGTTCAAAAAAGAGATAAGGAAGGGAAGATAAAGCTGAGCTGAGAAATAAAAAGCAAACATGTAAAGGAGGAAAACGTGATGGTAAAGCCAGCCACTTTTACTGGTAAAGACAAGGATGTTAAGGCTGTTAGTGAGATTAAATGGGATAGTGGGTTATTATGATAAGCGGAGTGAGAAGGGGTTTTTTTTACCGCAGTGGACGCCGATTCCCGCCGAACACCCATGCTCTGGAACCCCATAGGGCTTATGGAGTGACCCTCCGAGCGCACCATTTATTGGTCTTCCCCTTCCAAATCAATCCTTTTCCGCTTGCCTTCTTCATCGTACACATTCCCTACCCTTCTCCTCTCCCTCTTCCTCTTCCTCTTTGTTTTACCGGTATCTCCTCCTGATAAATGGTCTGAGCAACTCCATCGCAAACCATAGCTCCCGCGTGCCTGTGCCTGGAGCTTCCCTCGCCGCGACTCGCAGGTCGCCGTACCGCGCCAACATGTTCATCGCTCGGGCAATCTCCCTCACCAACTTCGCCGTCGCCACCACAGCCTTAGGATTCCAAGTGTGCGTCCTCTACCCGTGGCACGAGGAGTTCGACGAGATTTTCGAGGCGCTGTAATTGAGTGGGGCCATTCGTGGGAGGCACAAACCTGTCGGCCAGTGAAGCACGCACTGCAAGTGTGGCAGCTGCCCGAGGTGGCAGGCACGTGTTGAGCCCCGCAAAGCCAGCCCGCACAATGATAAGGTACCTAGATACAGAGAGATCCATCCGATGAAGCCAATTGGGCAAACCCAAGAATGGGACTGCCCCGTTGGTAGCGGGGATGAATGTTTGGGAAGTGGGACTAGAGGACTTTTGGTCGCTAAGGTGTGCGAAAAGCGGGATGCTGAACCGAAAATAGCTTCTGGGAGATCCACCCGCATTTAGAGAATAAGTCGTTTATAGAAGACTTAACTAAAATACCCGACGACGGTCTGGCCTCAGTGGTATCAGCCTCTCAAAGGCACTCACCCACCCGCACTGCTATTACGCACATAAACCACGTCCCCCTTCCCACCCAACCCGTCCTCCTCCCCTCCCCCAAACCTCACCGGCCTACTCCTCCCCATTTCCCCTATCCCCTCCTCTATACTCGCACTACTCCCCCTTTCGATCCTCTCCCCCCGAACCCTCACAAAATCCACACCCTCTCCGTCGTTCTTCGAACCCAACAAGATCCCACACCGCCCCAACCCCCTCTCCACCGGCCCTTTCAAGCTCGGACTGCACGCCCCAAATACAGCAATAAACATCTCCGCCACCGTCCACGTCCCAATACTCACCGCATTCGCCCACGAGTCCTGCGTCAAATCATCAGGCGCCCACTTTCCGACCATCACCGCCTTGGCTAGACTCGCTCCCGACGCAAGCAGCCCTACACCTGTGAGGAAACACACCAGTACCTTCTCCCTCCTCGGTCTTCGCAGTCTTGATAGCACAGCTACCATCGGCGCCAACGAAAGTAGCACATCCGTCGAAATATTAACCGCACTGCCTATACTCGTGACAATCAGATCCGTCTGTAGCGTCAAGCAAGTCGCTCCTGGCGCGGAGTAATCCCATGCCGCAGCCAGTGGGCGACACTTGGTGAATGTCCAGATGGTGTTGGCGGCCATGTAGACGAGCTGGATGGCGATGGTGGCCAGGAGGACCGGGCGCCACCAGACGGTGGTTGTGGAGAGGGGGTGGAAGCGGGCGAGGAGGGTGAGGGCGACGGAGGTTTTGATGAGGGTCATGGCGAGATTCCAGAGGGGGACGGAGAGGTAGGCGAGTTTGATTTGGTAGGTCATGTCGGTGAAGGTGAGGAGGGTGGGGGCGGTGTGCATTTCGGGAGCTAGGAGGGCGAAGGAGGAGATGGAGGTCACCTGTTCGTGTTAGCAGACGGCTCGGGGAAGATATGGCGGGGGACGTACGAAGCCGAGGGCGATGAGGAGGTCGTCCCAGCTGACGCGCCATTGCGGCCATGTGCGGATGTAAAGGCGCGCCGAGAAGGGGATGAGGGTAAGGGCGAGGAGCGGGACGGTGACGCCAAAGTGGACGCGCGCAAGAAACGCAGCGCGCGGGGAGATGGGGATGAAGGGCACCGTTGGCATCGGTGGTGGAGGCCCAGTGAAGGTCGAATTGGGGGGCGGCTCCATGTTCAAGGTGGGGCCGACGCCAGCGAACTGAGCATCTCGCGACGAGAAACCTTAAAACTTAAAATCCTTCGGCAAGAAGCGACCGAAATGCCACCCGCAGAAGACATTAGGATAAATCGAATGATGTGTGGGAAAGAGCGACGGACGAAATGGACGAAAACGTTTTCTCCTTTGCTCGTCGCACAGACTCTCTGCACTGGCAGACGCGCATCCAATCTCGCCAGGGCCGCGATGCAACCTTGTGGCACGGTCGCAGCGACCGAACGCGGGATCCGGTGCTGGTCAGGTAACGAGAAGCGAGATTGGTTCTGAGCGCGGTCAGTCATTGCGGAGCAATAATTCGTTTCGATTTGTATTTTTCGTCCCGAGTCAGCTCAATCCATGGACTTTGGAGAGCTTCGATCGGGACTGGCGCTTCAGTAGAGGTGAGACTCCTTGCCCTCCCGCTCAACCGCGACCACCACCATAACCCTTCCAGCAGAGCACTGCACCCGCCAGAAACAGCGACGCTTCGGTGGCGTACACCGAGCCCCCCGCAGAATCTAAGCTGAGCCATGTCGTTGGCCACATCATTCTCGAGAAGCCCAGCCCGAGCGCGCACCATCCCAACAAGGTGATGAGAACGGGCCAGCTTGGGTGCCACCTGTTGTGCCGCAGCACAATCGACAACCCCGAGACAAGGAGGATGCTGCCGTTCAGGTAGATGGTCACCGGGTCGCGACTTGGGAAGATTTCCGTGTTTTTGAACTCGGTCGTTGCGAGAAGGATTGCCGTCGGGCCGAGGAGACGGGCGAGGAATGGGGAGGGCGAAGACATTTGTGTTGGCTTGAATTTTAGAATTGTGGGCTTGGAAAAAAGACAACAATAGCAGCAGGGAAATGCTGCTCAAGTCCGTGGCGTGAGGTGTCGAGGTATTTATCTCTGCTGGAGACTGAAAAACATCACCCCATGACTCGGCTAAACATTCCTCCGGGACAGTGTTAGCCAGCGACGACATCAGCCCACGACACCCCTGGAAGACAGCTTCGACACATTCAGCAAGACGTTGGCAGAGAATATCGTCCTAGCGATCAACAGCACAGCAAACACGAGCCGCGCCAGCCGCGCATCTCAACAGGATGGGGAAAGCGCAGGAAGGGGCCGAAAATAGGGGCCAATGGCCCATCGAGGGAGAGGGACAATGCAACGCCCTCGCTTCCTCGGATCTTCGCATCCCGACAGTGAAGATGTTTTCATTATTCATCCTCCGTGCAGCGGGGATAGGATTGGAGGAAGCACATTGGCCGGTGCAACGTGTGAGGTGTGGAAGGGGATACATGGAAGAATCCGAAATGGGCGACTCGCTTCCCAGGCTATTAGCCATCGTTGCATCATGACCAGAACTTCAAAGCTATGTTAATGAAATGGCACACGAGTGCTGTTTAGCAGTATTGCTTGACTTCTTGGTCTCTTGCGAAAAGGTTGGATCTTTGGGGGCGACAGAGAAGTATAAGTAGGTAGGTCCTTGAGGACATCTCGTCGGGGGCCCCTAACTACCAGGAACATCCTTTCCCATTTATATCCGAGCTGAAACTGAAGAACAAAACAAAAATGAAGATCTCAACGATCCTCTACATCCTCTCCCTAGCCCTAGGCGCCGCGGCATCTTGCCACGGAGACTGCAAGATTCAATGCAACGGGAACAACCCAGGATACTGCAATGCGGAATGTGTGGGGAGGTGCATGCAAGCCCGTTGTCCCGAGTACGTTGCCCCCGAGTCCCAAGACGTCTCAGTATGTGCACTGACTTTGTCGTCTCAACACTTCAGCCAGAAACCCATATCTTCTTGTTGAAGAAGGGCGGCGAGGGGACGGGGGTCGAAGCCATTGGTACGAGGTCAGCGGTTGGGCCAGGAGGGGAACGGGTATTTGGTGGGGTCGATATGGGCTTTCAGGGAGGAAGATGACGTCACCGGGACTTGTCAGGCACGGCTGTATCGTTGACATCAAGGCACCATATTTTCATGTCTCCTGCTCTCTGCGTCGTCACCTCACTCTGCGCCAGGCGATGCCATTCAACCTCATGAGTTGGAAGAGTTTCTTTTCGGGAGTTTCTACGTTCATTAGCTACAGGAAGCTCAGCGAGCTAGTGGGGAAATACTCCCTTGTTATTGCAGCACCCTTGAGACTTCCTCCTCTGCTGTTCCCCCTCCCGTTCTTAATACCCGGGCGACCTAGCCAACAGGCCACATTTTCAAGGTATTTGCCTCATTAAAGGTCTTCCTGGGCCTCTTGGACATCATCGTCGTCAACGGCGAGTGATCTAGCAGCCTTGTCAATGGCACTCAAGGTCGCCTCCCTCTCCGTGTCAGAAAGACAACCTGGCTGCGCGTGCTTCAAAAGGAACTTCATGATCGAGATAACCTCCCGAGCAAGCGACGTGTCTAGGCCTTCTTCTTCCAAAACATCTCTGGCATAACCAAGCGGAGTAATTCCCTCTTGTCGGTCAAATCCAATGAGGCGATATGCTCTAGTAAGGTACGCATTGCAGAAAACTTGGCCCGGGTCGGGCTCCAAGCTTCACCGCGTATGAGAGCAGCCTCCAAACAGCCGCCGGGTTTAGTGATGGCGTGCAGGTGCGCGTTCAATGGGGTGCGGCCAAAACTGTCCTTTTTGTTGGGCTCTGCACCCGGCTCTAGCAGCAGTGACAAAAGACCTAGGTCTTCGTCCTCTGTCTCTTTTCTTACTTGTCTGAAGCAAAGGGTGAGACAAGTGTCGACGGTGCCTTGTACAATCACGTTGGATGACACTGAAGCCTCGAGCGGCCCCCCCATCGCGACCAGCCGGCGAATTATGTCGTTTCTCGCCTGACGCCACTTGATCATAGCCTCCGTCCCGATACGGGACCACCAAAAAGACTTTTTAGCCAGCGAAACCAAGGTCATGGATTCTGTCCTTCGGACACGCTCAGATGCAATTTCCCGGTCGGCGTCCAGTTCAAGCATTGCCGTCGCTGTCGAAAAGTCTCGTCTCTGGATTGCCCCGGCCAGTGGCGAGCCACAGCAGCAATCCTCGCAATCAGACGTGGCGTTGATATCGAAACCTGACTCTACCATTCCCTTTAGCAAGGCCGCTCGCTTTTCCTCGGTCCCCGCGGGTGGGGTCATCCCAGCCCCGGTATGTGGAAAGTTGGTGACGTCGAATCCGCCGGGGTGGACGCCCATGTCACAAAACAGGACCGTAGCGGCCTCCCAGTTTCCATACTTGAGAGCGAAGGCGAAGGTGGAAAATCCTCCATGGGCAAGGGCATCGACACTGGCACCCATTCTGACGAGGGTTCTAATAGCATCGGCGGAGGGCTCCTCTTCGGAGTTGGGGGGAGCGAAGGGGCGAGGGCCTTCAAGCTGGTATCGCCAGGTCCAGGCACCGGAGGCAATGTGAAGCGCTGTATTTCCAAACGAGCCCTTAGTGTGAACTTTTTTGGGAAAGTGACGGAGAAGCGTACATATCATCCCCGAATCCTTGAAGGCTGCCAAGCGCAGCGGAAACCCCTTCGTTGACGCGTTACGAGTGTTCCCGGCGCAAAACTACCAGTTGTAAGGCCTTATTTCCAACCAGAACGGAGAGATTCAGTGGTATCCGCCGTGACGGGCGTGACCACGGTCTACTTAGCGCCCTGTTCGCGCAGCGGTCACCGCACATGACCTTGTCCGTCGCTAGGCTGAGGTCTGCTCCGTGCTCAACGAGCCATTCGACGCACTGTTGGTTATTTCCAAGGATGGAGAAATGAATCGGCGTCCCTGATATTCCATCCTCGCTTCAGTTCCATAGTTCTTTCAAATACTTGGAGAGTCCGAGGCTGCCGTAGTTGTGGTGCCGGTTGTTACCCAAACATTTGCAGCATGCGTCACGATGCTCTCCGCGCGCGTTGATGTCGGCACCGTAGGCTAGGGCCTTCTGCAGGATTGGGACGCTCCCATGAAATGTCGCCCAATTCATGACTGACGAGCCATTATGCTAAATATCGTACTTGTAGAGCTCCCTCCCAAAAATCTCCCGGAACGCCCGACAAGTTCCAGAGAGTGCAGCAAGCAGTAAGAGGTGTGCAGTGGGGTCGTCGTCCATCATCTGAATGCACAACCTTCTCATGCTCGTCGCTCTGGTTGATTTTGTTTCGAATAGTGTCCAATTCAGTGGCTGCTGAGGATGGTGAAGCCCAAGTCGGGACAGATGATGCGTTTGCCTTGGGCTAGCTCGGTGGGGGGAGACCTGGGGGTCATTGGCCCTGTCTCGGCTCGACATTGGCGCCGAAGTTGGCCGCCGGCTGCCGGCCCCGCACCTGGAAAGTTGGAAGCACCCCGGTTGGACGACACCAGCAACCATACTTGCAAAAGGCTTGGCACAATGAATGACAGGCGGGTTCGCCAAGTAGCCATTTTATTGGCATTATCTAACTGTCATGTTGATGGTAGGAATGATCCGGCTCCGTGGGCGAGGTGGGGGTGTGGGTGACCATCAAGGTTCTCCATGCCGAATCCGCTAAAATGCACTGACATCCTTGCCCTGCGATACCGCTGCCCTCCGGCCCCTCATTTTCCTGTGGTTCGCTTGAAATGGCGGGAAATGCAGAAGAAACTGCCCGAAGAATTTGGTGGTGCGATGAGAGGCGCCGTGTCGGTATCGCCGTTGGGTGGGATGAGACTGATCGAGGCCGTCTTAGACCCCAAAGAGCGTGTGGATTGCCGGAGAAGAAGCGAGATCAGATGAAGAAGCGGTTCCCCTACTCCAGCCAGTGGGTCGGTGGGGTCGATACAGGGTGGCTCCGAAGTAGTGGGACTAGTCAGCCCGTAGCGGCAGGTCTTGGTTCCCGATGATTTCATGGTGGCAGGTGGGTCTGATGTACCGGACGGGAAGGAGAGGCTAAGGAGCCTTGGGGTTGCCCTTTCCCATATGTTCCCGTCAAGCATGTCACTTTTTAAGCTCGATGCAGAACCATGCCAGGCTCTGTCCAGGTGCGATGAAAGACCCCGCGCTCGCCAGGGTCATCAGGGTTCTCTTTACTTGGCCGCATCCCACCAACCTGGTTAGCACGCATGTGATATCGATTCCCGAGTGATTAATAGGGAGTGGCATGAAAGAAAGGATTTGCACAGCTATCACTTCTCCGGCGCCTAAGGTCGGCGTGTGAGCATCGGAACTGATCCACTCTCATATCGCACACTCTTCGAGCAACAATGTGGACAACAATCTGGATGTTCGGCTTCAACCCGTGGCTCCTCAGCCATGTACTCGCCTTGGAAGAGCCCGCGCAGCATCTAGAAATCAACCCACCCCACCCACAGCAAGTCTATCGAATCCAGCAAACCGTCTTCACCTTGACTGAGAACAACATGTCCCAAACACCCACCGCCAGACACGTCACAGAAAAGAAGAGTCTTCTCCAGCGACTCGCCCGAACCCAAGGACGCTGGAACGAGCACCACCCCCGCCACCGTCTGCTCGAAGCCCTGCGCGGCTTCTCCTCCTATGGCGAAAACAACCTCGCCGAGCTCAACCGCCTCAAGGACCTCTACCGCCACGCCTCCAAGCAACAAAAGGCCCTTCTCGAAAGCACCATCAACTACAGCAGTAAATTCACCTCCATCAGCGACTTGGTCGTCAAGAACCAAGACCTCTGCGATGCCATCGTCCGAAACGCCCTCGACTTCTACCACATTGACCGAGCCGAACTTGAGCGCCACACAAGGGGGATGACGGCAGCCGGGCGGCCCGCGGACAAGGTCAGCGTCTCGCAGGCCCTCAAGCACCTCGTCAGAGACTGGAGTGCCCAGGGCGCCAGCGAGCGAGACGCCGCATATCCATGCATCGTCAAGGCCTTGGAGGGCATAGCCAAACGTTACTACCACCACGACCAACGCCTCAACGTCCTCCTCCCCGGTGCCGGTTTGGGTCGTCTAGGCCATGAAATCAGCCAGTTAACACCAAAGTTCGAAGTCACCAACAACGAGTGGTCCGCGTACCAAAACATCATCTACCGCTTCCTCGAAGCTAACCGTCAACAAAACACCATCCGCCCCTTCATCGACACATGGTCCCACCACAAAACAACACCCAATATGCTACGCGGCGTTCCGTTTCCCGACACGCCCCTCAACGTCGACGACGTCCTCCTCGTCGAGGGCGACTTCACCACTACCTTTTCCCGGGAAACAGGCTACTACGACGTCGTAATAACACACTTCTTTATCGACACGGCCAGGAATCTCATGAGCTACCTCGACACGATTCATCGCGTCCTCAAGAAGGGCGGGTATTGGATCAATTTCGGACCGCTGCTGTATGGGAGCGCGCCGTTTGTGCAGCTGTCACTTGAAGAGGTGCTCGTCGTGGCCGAAGCGATGGGGTTCAGTTTTAGCGTTGGTGATGTGCCGCAGGGCTGTGGACTGGAATCACTGGAGGGGAAGGGAGTTTTTGGGATGGAGGCTAGGTATGGGTTTGATGAGAGGGCGTTGACGAGGAATGCGTATGATGCTCAGTTTTGGGTTGCGCAGCGATGGTAGGGTTGGGTGATGTCGGGTTTTGGGGGGGGGGGGGATGATAGATATGATGTGGAATATTTGCTACTTGGATAGTTGGTTGTGGTACGTCATCTTGGGGAGCAGGTCTGAATCTTTGCAAAGCTTCGATTTTATTGCTATTTCAACTACGTGGAAAAAACCCTCCCAGCCAGAAGAAGAAGCTGCGTGTTGAACCAGCCTTTCCAACCAACAATGGCGGCACCAGCTACTTCCAAAATTCCAATTTTGTCCCTCCTACACGAAAAAGTCAATCATGATGACATACGAGTCCTATCCCACGTTAGCAATGAACCAACCAACGTCTCCCCCGCTCAAACTAAAGTCACATAAACTCACACTTTCCATCAATGACCATGGTCAGCACAATGCCACCCCTTGTAACCATTAGGGCACAGCGAATCCTCATGGTCCTCATGGCAAGGCGGGTCTCCGCCCCAGCCCATGTTGTAGACCTCCATGTCCCAAATCTCGTCACAGCACCAGGTGCACTCCTCAAATGGCGGAGAAGGCATCTCGGTGCAGCCGAAAATAGCGCCGTGGCCGGCGAGGTAGGTGCGAACGGCGGCGCACTCATCCTGGCGGGCGTTGAGGGTGCGAGCGCCGCTGCGAGCGACGGGGGGCATGGCTGCGACGGAGGCCGCGAGGGCCAGGAGGAGGTTGGTTAACTTGAGGGGGATCATGGTGGCTGTTGATGGCGGGCAAAGGATTGTGGTTGGGTGGTTGGGTGGTTTGGTTGTGTCGTGCGCCTGTTGTGAGACTGGCTGGGAGTTGTCGAGTCATTCATCAAGGGCCAAGGCACAGTCTTCAGCAGGACGAACTGTCTTCCTTTCTACTTTCAAACCCGCGCTTCCAGTCCGTTGTTGATGTATCCGTTCAAGTTTGATCTGACCTTTTTGCAATTCGCTGTCCCTAGGTGCCCATTACGGTCCCCCGAATAGAGAGAAGCCGGACAGTCTTCTTCGTAGAATTGTTCATGTTCAGGGCCGATGTCCCGCTCCCCTCTGCATCCATTGCGCTGTCGCATCACAACCATGGCAGCCACATGTGGTCCTTGGATTTCTCTCGTGGGGTGTGGTAGCTGGGACTGCATCCCAAGGAGTACCTTACCTAACAGGGCTGAGGACCTTGATGGTCGCACAAGCGCTTCGCTGCATGCGGAGCCCAGCGGGCACCTTGACGACTACCCGCGACTTGACCGGATTGGGGATCTAGCTCGGGCACTTAGGCCACCACTCTTCGATGAAAATTCCCACGGACCGGCTCCTCCTGTCCTTCTACATCCTGAAGTCAACATGCCCACCGCGGTCAAACCCCCATGCCAAGCACTCCCTGATCTCTTAGCGTTTGTCCAGAACGGCGGACAGCCAGCGCCAATTCCAAGGAACGGGGACCCTGACGACAGGAAAGAGGTCGACAAAATGCAACCCGATCATTGTTGCGCAATGCAGAGACCAATAATCCCGCCAAACTATTGAAAACATCGCATGACGGCAGGAACCAACGTCGGGCGGGGTACTTGGCTAGATATCGAAGGGGGTTGGGAACCTGACCATGGCCGGAGTGATTGGAGCGACTCGAAGACATGAGCAAAGCAAACAGGGTAGAGCGAGCGAGGCTTTAGATGGAACGGTGGCTACCTAGGTATTTATTCGTGCTTACTTCCTCTGCGCTCTTCAACTCTAAAGGACAGCAGTGCACCCAGTTCAGTTGTCAGCATCCAGTCCAGTCGGAGCCCTCTGACAACCCAAGGGCCTTGACTCTGCTGCCTTGGAGAAGAAACAATGGCACGCATCTTCGGAACCAGCCCATGGGCATGGGCTCTGCTTCAGGCCTTCGCCGTGGAAGCCCTACCCCAAGCGATCACTGCGCCCCGGGATCGACCTGCTTGTGAGTCGTTCTCTTATCCCTCCCATCCGTTACAAGTGTGTGACCAGCGCGACTGACACGGTACTCTAGCCAAACAGCACGCACCGTGTACGGTATCCCCACCACCGTGACGAACTATGCCGCTTTCCTGTCATCGTTGAACAGCGCGTATTCGACCGCAGGTGTGCCGTGGTCTGGGACTAAAATTCCCGTCTTCACCACCGTCGCCACCCTTGGGAACGGCGCCCTAGCCACCGGCCTGGGGTATTACGACTCCCATGCGTTGGCTCTGGCGGCCTACAGCATCGTCACCTCTGTTGTGACGACCACGACGTGCGTGTCAACTACAAGCACTCCGACGCTGCCTCCCTCGCCAACGGGGTCAGATTGCACGCCCCACGGTGATCATTGTACGGATTCCTCCGCCCCGTCTTTGGAGTGGTTGCATCGAGAACTGACGTGTGCTATAGGGCATTGTCAACCGTGGCCCTCGACCACCCAGACGACGGCAACGGGCGAGTGTGAGCCTCACGGCGACCACTGGCACTGTCCCTCGGGCGTCCCGGAGCCCAGCACTCCCCCGCCACAACTTACAACATCCTCATCGGCTACCACAACAACGATCGGCGAGTGTGAGCCACATGGCGACCACTGGCATTGCCCGTCCGGCGTTCCAGAACCCACCACCCCTCCGCCGCAGCCCACGACTACCGAGCCGCCCATGACGACGGACGCGGGTGAATGCGAACCCCACGGAGATCATTGGCATTGCCCATCTGGCGTCCCAGAGCCTACTACTCCCCCACCACAACCGACGACAGCGAAGCCCCCCACCACGACGGCGGTGGGTCAATGCGAGCCACATGGCGATCATTGGCATTGCCCACCAGGCGTACCAGAACCGACTTCTCCTCCTTTTCCTCCTCCTCCTTCTGGCGGACCCTCGGACCCTCCACCTTCCGGGGGTTGCGAGCCTCACGGCGACCACTGGCACTGCCCCGACGGGGTGACACCGCCAAGCACGCCGCCGCCAGGAACAGGAAGCCCTACGAACCCTCCAATGTCCGCCAGGGAGTGTGAGCCTCACGGAGACCACTGGCACTGCCCCGATGGGGTGATACTGCCAAGCACGCCGCCTCCAGGTCCCGGAAGCCCTACAAACCCTCCGCCATCCGCAGAGTGCGAACCTCACGGTGATCACTGGCACTGTCCCGACGGAGTCACACCACCAAGCACCCCCCCCTTCAGGTTCCGGTTCAGGTTCCGGTTCAGGTTCCGGTTCAGGTTCCGGTTCCAGTCCCCCCGCATCAGGGGAATGCGAGCCCCACGGAGACCACTGGCACTGTCCCGATGGTGTGCCTGAGCCGGCGACGCCTCCCGGTACACCCCGTCCGACTACCTTGTTGACCTCTACGCCTGCTGTCCGCACGTCGACTCGACCTGCTGCTCCTGTTGTGACGGCGGGGGCGGAGCGGGTTGTAGCTCAGAGCCTGTTGCTTGGTGTGGTATTGGTGATTCCGGTTTTTGTCGCTTAGGGATCTAGCCGGTTGTTTCTTGTTGAGTTGTTTGTCGGTTTTTTTGTTTGTGTTGTTGAGGGTGTCCGATCGAATGCTCCGACCCAGTGGCCGCCGAGGACGGTGAAGCTCAGGTCGGGGGCACATGATGTCGCGTGACCCCTGTGCGCGGGGTGAACAGGGCTGAAGGCTTGGCCTGAGCTAGCGCGGTGCCAAGCACCACAGGAGACGTAGAGGTCATTAGCCCCTCGGGCGCCTCAGCGTCGGCCTCAGCCTTGACAACTGCTGTCCTGCGAAGATTTCTCTCCAGTCCCGCCTATCAGGCCTCAAAAGGTCTGGACGAAGATTACATCCTCTCTTCCGCTGCATCCAAGTCTGCATGCCCGCCGAGCACGCATGCTGCTGCCGCCTGCGCCCGATGGCGGCGCACTTAATCGCACCTCCCACCGTCCCCGCCAAGACCCGGGGCTGTGCGCAAACGCTGTCAGCCTTCATCTCGGCCCGATTCCCGAAGCGGTGTGCTAATCTTCATGAGAGCATCCAGATCGGAAGATGATCGACAATCTAGATTTGGACAGCCGGGTCTCAACAACCTCGATTCAGTAAATGCGGAGCTTCCCGGTGCCAGATTCGCCAGCGGCCGCTCTCCGCAAAATGCGCGCCCAACGGCGGAATCGAGACCGCGACGAATGAAGTGCCGCCCGGATCTGAGCCCTGTTCAATCCCAAGATTCCAGGCCATGTCGATCGAGCACAGCAACCAATAGGGTCTCGAAGCGTGTGATAGATCGTCCGCCAGCCGGGTTGGCGTTGGCCAGAGTTGCTGCCGACGAGTGCGGCTTCGGCAGTTGACAGCGACCACAAGACTGACTCAAGATGCTGGCCCTCCCCAACTCTCGCACCCGTTCTGCACGCACCAGGTCAACCGTCGGACCGCTCTCTCAACTGCCGGTCCCCGTACCCGAGCGCCCAACCTGGTCGATGGGTCGTCGCCGACATGGATGGCGAGGTCGGAAAGGCACCGGATCTTTGGATTGGATATCGCACGCTCGCTGTTCTGGTGCCCCTCTTCGCCGTCGCCGTCGTTTTCTACACGATCCGCATCTGGACTCGCATCCGACCGAAGAACCGACTCAACACGGCCGATCATACTATCACTGTTGCCTTTGTTCGTACCCCCACCCTTGGTTCCGCATGCGCTCGCTGACGTTTGCTGGACAGCTCTCGGAGCTGCTCTCCATGATATTGACCGCCGTGGCCGTCTCGAGGGGATTCGGACGACCCGCCTACCTTCTGTCGGCCGACGACCTCGAGATCATAGGGATCTGCACATTTATCGTCTTCGTCATTGGTTACTGGGCATCCACATTCGCTCGGGTTTCGGTGGCGCTGCTCCTGATCTCAATCACTCAACAGAAACTATGGAGGGGCATCCTTTGGGCAATCATCGTCTTCAACATGGTCTTTCTTGTCGGGATAAACATCTTTGAGCTTTTCCAGTGCCGCCCGATACGAGCCGTCTGGGCTGTGGTTCCCGACGCCAAATGTTTCCCTCCGGAGACTGTTTGGAACCTCGGGTACGCCTTCGTTGCAGTCGGCATCATCAGTGATGCGGTCTTTGCGATACTGCCGACCATCCTGATCTGGCGTCTCAGCCGTGACCCCATCGAAAAGGCACTTCTCTCTCTTCTGATGGGTCTCGGGTTGGTTGCTGTGGCCGCTGGTGTGCCGAAGATCACGACGATGCAGCTCTATGATACCAGGTCTGACAACGTGGTTGGCGATATGATGCCTTGCTATCTCTGGTATGTTGTCCTCGGCCCCGCATAATGCAGTTCGGAGCTGACGTCGTCATGAAGGACCCGTATCGAAGAGATTTTGCTCATCATCGCAGCATGCGCTCCGCTGTTGAAGGTCCCGCTTGAGAACATGTTGAGCCGCAAATTCGGCCTCCCTCGATTCAGCCCCGGCGTTGGACGGAAGCTCAATTCCGTCTACACCATCCGGCCGAACTCAGAGAAGCAACAAGGATACTTTGTCAGCTGGCGAGCGCGGTCCTGGGATTATCTGAAGACGAAATCTTCAACGTCGACAACAACTACATCGACGACTTCATCGGACACCCCTAGCCCGGTGTCTGTATGACCAGTGTGCACCTCTCCCGGCGTGTAGAATTTCTGTGATGCTTGGGGCGTTTGGGGGGCGTTTGTGGTGTCCGGGGTTTGGAAGTTGTATCATGAGTTACGAATCCGTTTGCGCACTTTGAGGCGGTTCATGGGACCAGCTTCAACATATGTTGCTTGTTTGCTACACATTGTAATATCTCCCTCTGAAAGAGACATGCTGCCTTGGTAGAGCCGGCAGTTCAGGAAGAAATAATTCACTTTGATCATCTGACGCAGAGATACCCCAAGCACAGCACTACACAATCAGGAAAGCCTCGAACAAAGGAACTGCCTTTCTTGCCTGATGCGATTGTGCTGCCACAAAGATTCCTTGAGCCGAGTAGCTAGCCTCCATGTTCGGCCCGGAGTCTCTGTGCTCAAGACCCTCAGCAATCTGGGTCCGCCAGCTTTTCATCTGATAGAGAGCGCTCGGGTCTCCCCTCTCCCCAAAGCAACTTGCCCCTCCAACGCAGCAAGCAAGCAGAAGGCCTCTCTTCCTTCATCAACTGGATTCCGCGGCAACACAAACGCCGAATTCTGAGAGGCCCGTTCCTTCCTGCGTTTCCTCGACACCAAAACACCTCGATTCCATTCCCGCAACCAAACTCGTCCGAGATTCAAATCTCCCGCCTCGTTTCCAACTCTTCCTTCGCCCTTTCATCCCCTCCAGCTCTCTTTCCTCAAAGCTGACGACGCAGCAGGATCTGACAGAAGAACAGTCGAAACGGCGCTCGATTCTCGCCGCGTCGGGCGCGACTACCTATTGAACCTTCCAGTCGAACTGCTTTTTGCCGTAGGCGAGTTTGTTGGGAGACCCGGAGGACAGTACTGGCGTTCTCCCTCAGAGCCCGTCAGCCCGCGCCAAGGCACTCGGATGGCGCAGAAACCCCAGTCAGCTGCTCCCTCGATCCTGGAGCCGCGCGCAATGAACGTCTTCACTGGCTTGTGGCGCGCCCTCGGGTGGCGCGACCCTCTCGCGGGGTCCATGGCTTTTGCCGGAGCCCTGTCCAAGTTTCTACTAGCTCTTCTGTCTGGCGTTCCTTTTGCGTCGGCACAGACTTGGCTGACGCATGAGATCTGCATCTGGACTACAGTTGCTCTGCTCATCATCATGATCCTCACCTTACTCGGTCACATGGGTCTCGTTGCATGGCCATATATGCCCGTATCGCCCGACTCACTGGCGGGCCGGGCCTACTACATCTGCGACTCGGCCACGCTCCGAGACTTTGAACGGCTTTCTATGCTTGGGGGGCGGGAGCGGGATCGCCGCGTCGAGCGCATGGGACGTTTGTATCGCTTTGGTTGGATGACGGGTATTTCTGGTGAGAGAAGAGTTGGCATTGAGTACGGGGAAGCGGAGCAGGGGTTCAAGATGCACAGTCTTGAAGCGTTGGGATTCAGCACTACTGCGTATAGAAAGCGACGTAGATGACAGCTTATAAGAGCTGCAAGAGGGAATCTGTTTAACAGCAAGATACGTGAGATTGAGACGAGGTTAGAGAAAGACCACCGCCAGGGAGGACCTCGTCCATGTAGTCTAGCGACTGCTCATCAATGCTAATAATACGGAAAAGAATCGCTGTACTTTCATCTAGAGGAGAAGAGCCTTTGTAATTAAAAGGCTAGATAAGGATATTAAGCTGATGGAAGCATGCCTAATACATTAGACTATAATAGTATTCGTGAGATAAAAGGGGGGTTCTAGCCTCTAGCCAGAACCTATGGAGGTGTGGATAACTAAGCTGAATGAAACTCAGCAGAGCTATGGCGTGGGCATCCAAGCTGAATGGAGCCCAGAGAACCTAAACTGACGTAGTTAGTTCGGCTGGTGAGGCCACCATTTGCCATACACTTTGCTACGACTCACAACTATAGACGATGATGTGAGGAATCCTTCTGGTTCCTCACGCAAGTATTCGCTTTGTCAATTGAACTATCTTCAGTCGCGCCCTACTGCATAGTCACACCGTGGGCTACTGTGTACTATAATGGCATACAACCAGCGGCCTAGTGAACCCCCGTCTGTGAGGACTTGCTTCTGTGTTTGCCCCTCTTATCTGCCTTAGTCTCCCACGACCCTGCCGACCGACCCTCGAAAGGTAATGATCGCAACATTAAGCCGTTATTCTCCTTCACTCTGGATAAAACCCCTGACTGAAGGCTATGCTAAGGGAAAAGCGAGTTTATAGTTGGGCTTGGGGAATTACGGGCATGGTTTGCATGCACCGCGCGAGTGAGGAACATGGGTAGCCTATTAGCTAGTAGCAAGAGCTGAGACACAGGTCGCGCTGAACATGCTTGTGTGCGCGGTGTTCATGCCGTTGGAAACCGCAAAAGTGCGCTTCGGCCTAGGATACATGTAGATAGCTCAGGAGCTGACCTGGATCACTACCTTCCGTGGATTCAGTCAAGTTGAGGGATTAAATATTTGTTGGAGTAATGAACACAATTCCATTGGCTCTTGTCCCGTCTTTTGTGCGAAGAAGCTACGGTGGCCACCGCCGGCGGTCTTGGTGAGGAGGCTGGAGCTCCACGAGTTTCATCCCATCTTTTTCATCACGTCCGGATTTGGTCGTAAATACTGGATTCACCTTCAATTCGCCCTGCCCATGCGCTTTTTCCAACGCAACGCGTCAACAAGGCCCGTTTCGCAACAAATCTCACCAGTCCTCCTCCCTCTTCCCTCTTTCCATCTCCCACACTTCCACTGCAGCCTCTCGCCTTCCGTAAACACCAACCTCCAAAGCAAAACGACAAAGCGCCGCTTCGTCAATCATCAAGTGGCTTGCGGTAATCTTCAGACCTCTGCTGCTCGCGTGACTTCGAGTTCGTTTTTTTTTTTTTTCAGAGAGCATATCGCAGCCTTCCTCTACCATCACAGTCGAAAACGCAGGCCTCTTTCTACCCCGCACCTGCCTTGCAGCCTGAGATCAAGACCATCGGAGTGATGGAAGCTCCGATTCTGCAGGTATGCCTCTCGCCTTTTCTTCTTGTAATGAGGGCTCTTCATGCAAAGAGGCCATTTGATCACCTTGGCATTGTGTTGCCAGAGGCTAATGAGGCATCTGCGCCTTCTAGAGCGAGATCCCGAACTCTGGACGTCGTGACTACCTCACACGTCTTGCTACCGAGCTTCTTGTCGAGATCGCCAGGCACTTGGAGAGCGACGCCGATGTGAAGATACACACAAAGGCCCTTGCGGCATTGAGCCTAGTTTCGGTTAGACTGAACAACGTCTACGAGCCAATGCTTTATGCGCTTGGTGGTCCATCGGCATTGGTTTGGGGTGGTTACCATGGCAGAATCAGTGTCATGAAGAAGGCGTTATTCTACAATGTGGACATTGATGCCGAGGCCTATCACCCTGTCATGAAGGAGAAACTCCGAGCAAGACTCGAGTGGCTAGACGACATGCTCCTCGGTACTAACAAGATGGGTCGCGGCACCGCACTGGCCTTCGCGGTGACTTCTGGGAGCAGGAAAACCATCAAATGGGCCTTGGAACATGGAGCGGACATCCGACAGGAAGTCAAGCACGGCGATGAGCTTTGCAGGTGGCGCCTCCTCCACCTGGCCACCGCATATGGCCGTTCCAACACTGCAATCATGCTGTCAGATTGCGGGGCGCCAACTGATGATGGAAGTCCACTGGGCTGGGAGGCGGAAGATTCGTCTGGCCGGGAATTATCACTCGAACGACTTGATGCGATTCAGTGCGCCTGCCTCTATGCGGACTACAAAGTTGTCGAGCATTTGGTGAAAAAGCACGGGGCCGATATAGCGAACGCGGAAATTGGCATTTACGGAGTGACAGCCGTTCACATTGCCTGCGGATGTTTTGGCAAGCCTTACTACTCGCCGGGTTCGGCAGGAAAAATCATCAAGCTATTGGGCCAAGAGGGCGTCGACTTGGACCGGCAACCCGATAGACAGCTCGGAACACCCCTCGCGTGTGCCCTATATGATAGGAACTGGGAGGCCGTAAATGCCTTGATCGAGAACGGTGCCGTCTTTACAGACCGTTGCTTGGCCGACACCCCATATCAACAGGACGATTTCAGCGAGGAAGGCGATGACCGGGCCAACCGTGAGACCAGACTCTACTCCGAAGATCCAAGGCCTTGGGAAAAAGAGCGCAAACTGCGGCTACCTTTGCTTCGAGTCCAGATTGGTCAAGGGCGCTGCGATGTTCGCAGCATGGAGAGAGCCATCAAACTAGGAGACTACGCTCTTGCTCTTCTAATTCTGGAGGCGGGGGTGTGCCCCAGTACGGAGGCTCTGGCGTTCCTGTTCATTAGGCGGGATTGGTCTGGGTGCCTACTAAGTGCGGAAGAGCCCCTTTTGCGGGCACTCTTGAAAGCGGGCACAGGGAAGCTGAAGGTGGATGAAGTCGGTTCTGCTGGAGAGCGAGGAGCATGTCTCACCCTCTACGTTCGCAGCACCCTGATTATGCCGAGAACACGAGACACAGAGACGTATCAAAACTCAACCATGGCCCTGATTCTCGACTATGCCAGTCCCAATGCCACCGGCTGCGACGGGGGAACCGCAATCCTGATAGTCCTTCACCGATATCTGGAGATGCTTCGCGACGGGCAAGCCATGGGTGGCGACTGGCATAATCGTTATTCCGGATATGGCGACGAGGTTTAGTGCGCCTCCGCCATCATCTTGCTTCTCGAGCGTGGCGCGTCGCTGAAGATTCGAGACAAGGAGGGGTATTCAGCCATCGCATATGCGCTCAAGATTTCGTTTGGATCCCAGTGCAAGACTAAAAAAGGACTATCTCTTGCAATCCTTCGGTGTCTTTTAGAGAACGTCAAGCCTGGTTGTATATCGGAGAAGGAAGGGAGGCGGGGAACAACCTGGATTGCGAAGTTAGCGCGAGAGGTCTCCTAGGGGTATCTGGGGCATGTCCTAGGGGTGTCTGGGGCGTGGGTGAATATGACCGGATGCCTTGAGTTCCATGATGAGCGCCGCCGGGGCGACCATGGCAAGGCCAATCTGAGATGGATATATGTTGGAGTATTGTATTGGCCCCCCATTTTCGTATGCCGCTCCTGGGTTTAAGCATTTGAACTACCGTGTTTTTCCCTTGGGCCAACGAGCAATTCAAAAAAACTCAAAGGCTTCTTGCGAAGTGCCGACAAGGCAGGAAACAGTGCAGCCAGTAATGCCTTTATCAATATACACGAAGCGTCACCAAATTTGAACATAGCGGTCTACACTTCGGTGAAAGGCCTTTGTACTGTGAGGTAGCTCGGCCAACGAGCCTTGACTGTCTTATCACCATCTTTTCTTAGGGTTTAATCCATCATGACAACACCGCAGCCGAACCAAGGGAACACCATTCAAAGCTATTATCCACGCCTTCGCCAGCATTAACACCCGACACCAGCCTCCATATAGTTCCCCACCTCTCTCCTCCGCCTCCCCTTCACCCCTTCATCCTTGCCTAACAGTTTGCGGAACTCTGCAAGGTCAGGAACGACGCATCCACCACAATAGACGATTCATCCCGCTCACTCGAAGCCGTCAGGGAATACCTCACATCCGACGTAAACCGAACAGTTCTCTGCTCCTCGGTCGTACCGCCCTGCCGGAAGGAAAACACCCTTTCCATGCCCGGCTCATCATAAAAATCCGTGATCTCACTGTGCCGATCGCTCCTCAGCACAATCTCCGCAGGTTGCGAGAACTCCGGACCTGCAGTCGTAGGATCCATGACGTATCGGTTCGTGATCTTGGCTTCGACATTGCCTTGGACCTTGGCGGAGCCTCGCGGGATGGATGTATCGGAACAGAGTGGTGGTGCAGCCGAGATGGAAGAGGACTTCGACGACGAACTTGCAGTAGAGCTCGCGGGGAGCTGAGATGGCGAGGGAGATGGGGTCGAGGCCGACGACGTTCCTGCCGAAGATGATGGAGGCGGTGTGCGAGTAGATGGTGGATAAGCCGCCGCTGTTCAGGGAGGCGCTGAAGGATCCAGTGCGGCAGCCGTCGCCTTCCTAGCGGCAGATTCTACTAATTTCGGGGATGGATGGGGCTTTGGGTTGGCGGGAGATGAGGGCGGCGGAGAGGGCGAGGGCAGGGAAAAGGAGCGTGATGAAGGACTTCGTTGTCGGATTGAGGAAGCTTGTTGGAATGGGAGTGAGTTGATCTGTCTTGTGGAAGGCTGGAGTGAGCTGGTGATGCACTGGCGTCCCTTGATGGTTGAATGAGGAGGAAGAGCTCGAAATTATGGACAGAATCGACGTTACCTCGCCTCTACTTGACTGCGTAGGGCCTGATGATGCGCGCAGGATATGTCTCCCTGGCTCCCAGCGCGGGCTCATCAAAATGTCTTGCTAGAGATTATAAAGTTATCATCGTAAACTTGGGAGCCGTGATTTGGAACCGAACAATAGGACACCTGCCAAGCGCATCTAGGGATCCAGTAGTGGTGGAGGCGCTGTTGAGGACGGATTGCGGCACAGCCAGGGATCCCACCACACTTCCTCCCCTATCCACAGCACCCAGCGCTGGTCAAGACATTGGAAGGAGAAAGAAATAAAACTACTATGGGCTTAGTTCAGCAGTGTGCGTCCAGTCCTCCCCAAAGATCTTCTCCCCCTGGCCGGGGTTCTACGAGGTGCCGTTTTCGCTGAGTCTGAACCCCTGAGAAGATTTCCGGCCTCGGCTAGCAAGAGATAGAATGACTGAAAAGATCCTCCCCTGGCGTGCAATGTACGGGGCGGCTGTGACTGGAACGCCTAAGCTCCTTTTCCCTCCCGGCCTCTCGTCGGCTGGACCTTCAATCCCACGGGGCCGAGTTCCCGGTGGGCTGATCATTGACCTCATCGAAAATGTCGAAGCCTAGATGACGACTAGGGTCGAGGAACCGAATCGGCCCGCTCTTCGCCGAGAGGTTGTCGACGACATTGAAGAGATCATCAGGGAGCCTTCTGACCTCAAGATTCTGGATCATATGATGCCTTTGCACTGACTTGGGCACAACAGGAATGCCCTTTTGCACCGCCCAGCTGAGGCAGACTTGTGCTGGCGTGATGCCGCATTTCTCTGCAATTTCCTTGATCTTGGAGTTCTCGGTTGGGAACGGTTCGTCCGGATGACCTCGAACCACAGGCACCGGACGGCCGCCGAGGGGTTGGTGCGCCATGAGCAGAATACAGTGCTTCGATGAAAAGTCGAATAGCTCTTGCTGAGGCAGGTACGGGTGGATTTCGACTTGGTTGACGGCAGGGGTTATCCTAGCGACTTCAAGAATTCGGGTGGTCTTCAGTACGTTGAAGTTGGAGAGGCCTAGACTTGTATCAGCCGGCGTGTCACTTGTATCCGGAAGTACCTGTCACTCACCAATGGATCGAGCCTTGCCCGAGTCGACGAGCTTCTCCATTGCCTGCCAAGTCTCCGGGTACCGTCGAGAGAGATCGTAATCCACGAGAGGCTGTGAGTTTAGAGATCAGACGGTGGTAGCGGCGCGTTTGTGAGCATGAGTTGTACCTTTCCGTTCCCGCTGGGGTGGCGGACTGTCTTGTTGTTCTCATCCGACTTGTAGGCATGGGGAACTGTTGCCGAGTCAGCCGAGGCCAGCCAGTTCGAGCAAGAGCGTCAATATGCCATCTTACAATGCATCAAGTACAAATCCACTGCAACTAAGTCAGTTTCTTCTTCGATCTCGGTGTCGGGCCGATATTGACATACCATAGTCTAACCCCAGGTCCCACAAGGACTGGTCGAGCGCCTTCTCGACATCGGCGGGCTGGTGCCAAGTTTGGGACAGCTTCGATGTCACGTAGATCTCTTCTCTCGGGATGCCGCTCTCCCTGATCGCCTCGCCTATCTCCTTCTCGTTCCCGTAAGCATTGGCGCCGTCGATATGCCGATACCCCAATCTCAAGGCCGCGCTGACCGCTTCCTTGACGAGCGAGTTTCCGCTTTCGCCTTGGAAGGTCCCCAGACCCACAGCAGGTACTTTGGTGCCGTTGTTGAGGGTGAAATAGGTGGGGAGATCCATGTTGACGTCGACTGATTTGACTCAGAAAAGTACGACAATCGTTTTTGTGCAGTGCGGGTAGCTGTTTCTTCTTGAAAGCGTTCTTCAACTGAAAGTATCTGATCCGTCAGTGCTTTGCTTCGCTTTGCCGCCAGTCTCCCACAAAATATGATTGCAGATCGGGGGGAAGGCAAGCAAAATGTAAAAAACCTACAGGACCCTTTGGGAACTCTTGATTCCCCGCGCGACAGGGGGGATTGGCGTGAACTTGGCGTCGCCAACAAGCGCCCTTCTGACTCGGGCTAGTGTTGCCAAACAGATGATTGGGGCTAGGGCATGCAGAGGCGATGCAAACCCCGCACGGAGGCAAGAAACCGGCCTCCCGCAGCCGCCTTGCTTTCAATCGGCCATTGGCGGGCGTTACGACGGGAGATGCCTGGGGTGGAAGTCCCCTCCTTAAAAGTCGGGCGCCCTTTCCCCTGGCCGTGCGAAAAGTCAGGAGCACACCCCACACCAACACACCAAGATCCACTCGAGAGCCCCTTTATCGGACGGAAAATATGGGATCGAATGCTTTTGAAGTTGACCCCAGCGTGCTCGCTGGCAAGTTTCTCGTCTCTTGTGTCCTCTCATCCGACCTCCTCGTGACTTCAATTGACAATTTTTGGATGGCCAGTGCTCCCTGATGTGGAACGAGTGCTGAGTGTCTCGCACCATGGAGAGTCAGCTTGGGCGAAAGCTTTCCGTATTGATGTTGGTCAGATTGACGGCAGTGAAGAGAGCTACTTCATGAAGGTCCACACGACTGACTACACCCTATCGGGCCATCATGCTGAATGAGATAGGTCTCCGTCGGCCACCACGGGCGCGAAGCCCTGAAGGGCGAGTTCGAGGCGACCTCGGCCATTTACGAGAATACGCCCGACTTCTGTCCAAAACCCATCGCTTGGGGGACCTTCAAGCATATGCCCGACGAACACTTCTACATCTGCAAGTTCTACAACTTTGGCGAGGGTGTCCCCGAGCCTGAATCGTTTTGCGAGAAGCTCGCGCGCTTGCATTCGAGCCATACTTCGCCGGGGGGCAAGTTTGGGTTCCATTGCACCACCTACAATGGAAACCTGCCCCAGGACAACACTTGGAATGACAGTTGGGAGAGGTTTTTTGACAATGGCCTGCGCCATGTCCTGAACCTGCGTGAGGAGAGGGGAGGACCGAGCGAAGAACTGAACTTGTTGCTCCCGGCACTCTTTGGCAAGGTCATCCCCCGTCTCTTGCGTCCATTGGAGAGCAATGGCCGCAAGGTGGTTCCATCCCTAGTGCACGGCGATCTTTGGTGCGGAAATGCCGGCATCGTCGACGAGGACACCGAAGAGGGAATTGTCTATGACCCCTCGAGCTTCTGGGCTCACAATGAGTGTACTCGCCCCTTTCCTGTATTCAAATGGTCATTGACTCACATTGCTTTGCCCGCAGACGAGCTAGGAAATTGGCGACCCGAGCGAAACCGATTCACGAGTCTGTACTTTGAGTGTTACCATTCCCACATTCCCAAGGCGGAACCAGTGGAAGACTATGACGACAGAAACGCCCTGTATGGCCTGTGAGTTTGAATGCTACCCGACTTCCCCATCATGCACTTACATGGGCGATTTAGGAGGTTCAACCTGCACGCGGCGACCTTATTTCCCAACCACGAAGAATTTCTTCAGATGTAAGGCCCTTGGAGTCAACGTTTCTTCGGTGTGACTGACACAAGTCTGCGTTAGGGCCATCGACGAGATCCGACGCTTGACTAAAAAATTCGAGGGTTACACTGAGGAGGGGGAACGGGTGTTATCCGAAGGCCAGAATCCGCTTGAAGAAATCCCAGGCTTATCCCGGCTGTGGGAGAATGAGTCGATCTCCAAGCCTCGCTCGGCTGCAATTCTTGGGCGCTAGTGATGTATGATATCAGCCGAGCCTTCTGCTTCTCGTGTATCGAAGGCTCTTGGAGAAACAGATGGACTTGCCTCCAGACGATGTTGAACATGTGTTTGTGCTGTCGAGCAAGCTGTCGTCGGAAACTAGAAGCCGTCGCATTGTAAGTACCAGAGCGGGAGCGGGATTTAGCGAGGATCTAGCGGACGCAGCCGAGGCATCAAAGTTCCCACAGAGCGAGCGTATTGAGCTGAATTCGAGAAGTTTAAGGTGGCGTGAGAAACGAATATGACATTTCCAGTTCTTCACAGAGCACCGGCCTCGGCTGCGGTGGTTAACTCGGTTCTCCCGCTGCGTGCGAAAGTGTTGAGAGCGCGACAATCGCACGGTGGATGCGAGATGCCCCGCATTCAGCCCATTTCGCCCTACAGATGTCCAGGGTGGGTCTACCCCAGGTTGGGGGTGGCTTAGCGAGGTTGGGCGGTTAGAGGGCCCAGCTCGCGCGACAAATGACCCCCGATGGGAGCATGGGGGGTCTAGCGCCAGAAACGAATCTGCCCACACAATGCGCGGACCACGACCCCGTTGTCCCGTCTCCACGCCCCGACAGATGCAGGGAAGATCATATTTTGGAGGAGAGAGCTGTCGCATTCTCAGCAGCTTGTCTTCGGACAAGTGAAGCATGTGCGATAGGAATGAACTTGGTAAGCAAACACCCACAGCAAAGTCGCGCTCTCTCCTTCAGGGGCGCCGCCTGCTGTTGCCGCTCCACATCCCCGTTCCGTCTTGCTGCTGGCTCCACACTAACCATTGTTCTTCGTGCAGTCGCGCAAAACGTCGTCGTTCGGAGGGATATTCTCCCCTGGCGGAAGCGATAAGCCCTCGCGGGCAGGAATCGTTCGAACCGAAACCCGCAACTCGCTCTCGCTCTCCTCCCTCGAACTTACCGACAGCGAACGCGGTCCCCTTGGCCTCACGACGCTTTACGACCCCGCGCCGATAGCCCCAACCACAGACCTTGTGCTCCTTCACGGCCTTGGCGGAGGTAGTCGGAAGACATGGTCCTTTTCGTCCGACATTTCACATTATTGGCCATTGGCCTGGCTCCCGACCGATGATGACTTCGCCGATGTGCGAATCCACACCTATGGCTACAAGGCCGACTGGGGCGAGCGGCGCGAAAGCGTCCTCAACATCCACGACTTCGCTCAGTCGCTGCTCGGCGAGCTACGGAACCACCCTGACATCCGTCGAACTGCCACCCGCATCATACTAGTCGGACACAGCATGGGAGGATGTGTGGCCAAGATGACATATATTCTTGCCCGTCAAGATCCATCAGCGGCGGACCTTGCGACCCGTTTTCACTCTATCTTCTTTCTTGGGACTCCGCATCGCGGCTCGGATATGGCGACCATGCTTGAGGGCATGTTGACGGTCGCTTGGGGGAAGAAACCGTACGTAACGGACTTGGCAACCAACTCGAGGGCCTGCGAATCCATCAACGATACCTTCCGTCATTTCGCGCCACCCTTGCGTTTGTGGTCATTCTTCGAGACTTTACCTGTTCGCGCCGCCGGCCTTGCGAGCCGTATCGTCGTTGAGAAACACTCGGCGACTCTAGGATACTCCAACGAAGAGATTGCAGCCATGGACGCTGACCACCGACACGTCTGCAAGTTTGACACAGCTCTGGATCCAAACTACAAGAAGCTGCGAAACGCTCTCGTCACGGCTATCGACATGATTAAGTCTGGAATACCTCTGACGGTATCCGGTATGACGGTTGATAAAGCCGGCGGGAGCGAGGAGCCTCCCGGGCCTAAGCGTTTGCTCATTTCCGACTCGCTACCCCTGGCTGAAGCAACCTCGCGTCTGCGCTCGTTTTTGAACATACACGAATCGTATGAAGACGACGACTTGACCACTCTCCACATCCTCAAGCAACCCGGCTCGTGTCAGTGGTTCATGGAAAGGAGCTTCTTCTCGTCCTGGAAGCTCGGTGCGGGCCCAGGGATTCTTTGGCTGGTCGGTAGGCCTGCAGCCGGAAAATCGGTTCTCGCCAGTCACGTCATTGAGCAGCTCAGACAGCAGCCGCGAACATATTGCAGCTACTTCATTTGTAAGCGTGGCGAGATGGGAAAGTCGGCGCTACGAGACTGCTTCAAGTCTCTTGCTCTGCAAATGGCTTCCCAAGATATCCTCGTTCGGGAAGCTCTTCTTGAACTCATCCAAGACGGTCTCGTCTGCGACACGACGGACGATGCCAGTATTTGGCGACGCTTGTTCACTGGCAGTATCTTCAAGCTTCCGTCCATCTCTCAACACTGCTGGGTGATAGACGGTCTTGACGAATGCGCGAACTTCAACCAACTCTTCTCAAAGAGATTTCTCGCGGCACTCCCCGGCCAACTTCGCCTTTTTGCAGCCAGTCGACCCCTTCAAGAGATTGAGAGAGGACTGGCTGGTCTTGGCTCAACCCGGTACAGTTTGCAAGTTCTCTCTGACTCAGACACAGTCGAAGACATGCGCCTTTTTCTGTCTACTCGCCTAGAGGAGCTGGGGCGCCCCGAAGATCCCGAGGATCGTGAGAAGATGTGCGAGAAGATTCTGGACAAATCTACCGGATCCTTCCTATGGGCACGGCTTGTGCTGCAGGAGTTTGAGAACACATGGACTGAGGAGGCCATGAACAATGCGCTCCAGGAAGTTCCCGCAGATTTGCACGATCTCTACTCCCACATGATGCACAGCATTCAGGCGGATACGCAAAAGCTTCAACTTGCCACGTCAATCTTGACCTGGGTTGCTCTAGCATCGCGCCCCCTTTCGACATTGGAGCTGCGGAGTGCTGTCAAGCTTGACCTCAACCAAACACTCCAGAACGTTGCCAAGAGTGCACCTGATGTCTGCGGACAGTTAGTATTCATCGACAGAGATGAAAAAGTACACCTGATACACGAGACCGCGCGGGAATTCCTTGTTGCCGACGAGCTCATAGCGAAATCTGACAACGCTTTCGAAGGCGAACGAAGGCCGTTTGTAGCCAAGAAAGAAGGGCATACGAAGCTAGCGTCGCTTCTCCTCCGCTACCTTTCCACTGAGGCTTTCAAATCACCACAAGGTTCGACTCAACAAGCTGGTGTGCGCCCAAAGGGGTTCGCCAGACCAACGACAGCCTTGCCATCAGCTGACCTCAGCATGCTCGACTATGCGTCGAGATTCTTCTCGCACCACCTGTACCGATCGACATCTGAGGATGATGTGCTCGCAGAAAACCTTGGCATCTTCCTCCAGTCCAACACCGTTCTCATGTGGATAGAGCGTGCCGCCAAGATGGGCGAACTAGCGGATATCACGCACGCGGCCATGGATATACGCGAGTATCTTGCCCGCAGGATGAAATACGTACCTCCAACCCATCCAACCGTCCGACTTGTGGATCAATGGGTAACTGATCTCATTCGCCTCGCTGCCAAGTTTCGAACACAGCTTCTGGATTGCCCCGAGTCGATCCATTGCTTGATACCCCCCATGTGCCCCTCTGGATCGATCATCTCCCGCACATTCGTAAAGGATTCGAAGAAGCACGTTCCTAGCCCGACCATCCTGGTGGTCAAAGGCATGCCGCAAGACACTTGGGACGACTGCCTGTTGCGGTTGGATTTCCAAAAGGGCCAGACGACAACCCTTTCCCACGGCGAGTACTTCTTTGCCATCGGTCTCTCAACTGGCCTCATTTCGATTTATGATTCAGGGTCCGCTCACTTTCTGAGGCGGATCACACATCCGGAACGCGTCAGGATTCTCCAGTTCGGCCCCGACGACTCCCATCTCGCCTCCTGCGGTGCGAAGCAGCTCTGTATTTGGGACCCAAGATCCGGTGTTATGACACATTCATTGCTAATGAGCTCAACACCCCTCGCGTTGTCGTTTCTGGCAAAGGATGAGCTCCTCTGCGCTTCACAATCAAGCGAAACAACGCACTGGTATGTCAGCCTACCAATCTCATCCCAGAAGATCTCTTCGAGATACTAATCGTTTACGCTACAGGAGTCTCGCCACCGAAGAGCAAACTACGCTTTCGTGGAAGGTCAGCGATGATATCGCAGACGACTACCCCGACCCTTCGCCCCAGCACGGCATAATTCCATCACAACCACCCGGCCGAGTGGCATTCTTGACGACCAATAATGACGATGTCCCAATGATAATGGCCGTTGGCTACCGATCTCACCCCATTCTTGTTTGGAACGCCCTTGATCTGCAAATTATTGGTATTTGTGACCCCGGAATTGAGAACAATGGGATCGACGCCATAGTCTTCAACCCCAACCCCGGAATCCCCGCTCTTGTGGTTTCCTACCAAGATGGCAACCTCTGTGTATTCGACTACCTCGACATGAACCTGCAGATGTTGATGCCTCACGTATACGCTCACAGTGTAGCCTGCTCGCCTGACGGGCGCAGCCTTGTGACCGGCAGCAACCAGGGGCTCATCGAGGTCTTCGACTTTGATAGGGGAACTGACGGCCTGATTGCACTGGTCCCAATCTATCGAAGCAGCCACCCTCTTGACCAAACTATTCGCGGCATCACCTTCAGTACCGACGGCCTTCGACTTATCGACATACGTGGCCGTCAGGGGCGCGTTTGGGCTCCTGCGCTTCTGGTGCGGAAGAGTGACAGTGATTTCGAGAGTTCAGTCGTCGACAGCGCCCCAGGAGACGCATCCTCTCTTCTACCGCCCAAACCAACCGGACCAGCAGGCGTGATCCATTCGTCGGGTGATCCAACTATCACCAGCCCATTGAAGGCCACTCTAGATGGCAGATACATCGTTGCCGGCAACAGCAGCGGCGATGTCGCCCTCTATTCCACGGTCGATGCGTCACTGGTTGCCGTTCTCTTTCAGCATGCCCGTGGCGCATCCGTGATTGACATCACTCTCGGGGAACCACGCAATTTGATCGTATCAGCAGACGATTCAGGTCGCATCTTGGTAGCAGAGCTCAGCGCGCCAATTTCCTCTACAATATCCGAAGTTCCGAAGGCCCAGAGGGCACATATCATCCTCGATCGGCGGTTTGGCACAGCGGTGGCACGCATGCTCACGAATACTTGCATCGACCGACTGCTCGTTTGTGGACGCCATGTGGATGAACTCTGGGAAATTCCCAGTGGGAAGGTTCTGGCAGAGAGACCACACCCGGACGTACTCAGCACCACTGGCGCCTCTGCCGAGCAGCAAGTGTCTCAACTTCCGTCGACTTCGTCTACGTCAGTTTTGACTACCTCATCTAGAAGACACAACTCAGGTGTCTCTCTGGGTACACACTGTCACTCGGCATTTCAGCACCCTGCCACGGAAGACTGGTTCATCCTTACCACCGGTGAGACCGCCCACGTATACGCATGGTCAGACTTTATGGAACAAACACCCGCCGAAGGCATCCGACTCGAGAGGCAACCGGTCTGGACAGATGCAGCGTCCAAACCAAGCGATGGTTCAGAATCCGACATCAACTGGCAAATTGCGACTGTCTCTTACCATCCGGGACCAGGATTCATCATCGAAGTTCTCCGACCATCAGCTTCCTCCTCGCCAAGCCTCTACCTTTGGAAAGCAGCCGATATCAACCCAACTTTGAGAACGACAGTCGCCCGGCCTGCCGTTGAGTCAAACCTTGAAGCAATTAGCCCGGCGGTGCTTGAAGTATTGGGCATGTCGGGTCCATCGACTCTCGTGTTCCTGGATACCAACCTGTGGGTCTGCAGTACGGAGCTCCATTCCGTCGCCATGCCGCCAGCTTTCACTCCCTCTTCCTCCTCTACTTTATTTCCTGGCCGTGGGATGGGTGGGGCGGGCGGTTTTCGGTCGTTGGCCTCCGCTCGCACATCGCCGTCAAAACCGCCGCCGCCACCTCGTCAATCAATGTTGTCATTGGCACAGACGTCATCACCACCAGCCGTGCACGCCCGCCGCCATTTCTTTGCGTTGAGCGAGTGGCAAAGGGAGGGGACGAGAGGAAGGCTGAATTGCACTCTGGCCATCGGCCTTGCAACGCCCCTCGATGGAAGGCCCACCTCACTGGGAAGAGGTGTGGCTCGCGATGTGGTGTTTGCTACTGGCCATCATCTTGTTGTCGTCAAGGGCGGGTTCGATTTCCACGAGAATCTCAGGGCAGCGCGGGGGCCTCTGGGAGACTACAGGAGTTCTCTTCAGGCGGTAGATGGGGTTAGTAGTTCAGCCTCGCCTCCTTCGTCGGGCGGTGGGCAGTATATCTGGGATGTTGTTTCGGGGAATATGCAGCGAAAGGTTTTGAACCGGTGAGGGTTTGGCGCTACACATTCGGTCAGCGACGTCTTGGTGAGGTGTGAAGGGTTATGTTGGGCGGGGCAGCTGAGAACGGGGGTTCTCGGCCCAGCGCACATGCGTGTCTGAGAAATCCAGAACGTGGCCGCCGTGCAGACATTGCTTCCTGTGCCACCCCCGCAAACTTTTCAACTTTCAACAATAAAATCAAGATTTCACCCTCAGCGCGCCCTCCTGCAACCTCTCCTTGCAATCATCCCTCTCCAGACAGAACCGACGTCTTTCATTCGGTATTTCTCGAAGCTCAACAAGCACGACACAAAACGAACATGGCTGATCACCACGCCAACCAACCTTTCGGCCCCGATGGAACCGAGAAGTCAACTCCTGCTGAGCGAGATGAGCAGCTCACAAAGCTTAGCGCAAAGATGGGCGCCGAGATGTGGAACATTCAAGAAAGGGCGAGGGCCGCCGAAGACAATTCCCCTGCCCGCAAACAGTTGACGGAATTTCATGAGCAAATGGGCGCCAGGATCCGCTACGTCACTTGGGATACCCTTGCCCATCTCCGCTGGCTGCATGTCACGTTTATGTGGATCTATACGCATTGCGAGACATTGGAAGAAGGCAGCGGGCTTAGGCATGCGGTCGAGGCCATGGATAGGCGGATTAAGGCTCAGCAGAAGAGGGAGGAAAAGAAAGATCACCAAAGAGTGAGATGAGGAGAGGAAGATGTGGAACTTTTGGCGGAGCGCCTCATTGAGCTTGCGAGCAGTGGAAGTGCAGTTGCAAAGTGACTAGTCTTTTGGAAGTGAGGTCCGGAGATAAGCTCCAATAAGTACAAAAGAAACGGCCCCGTTGGGCCCAGAGCGCCGGGCCATTGGTTCCTGCGCTCCGCTGGAGCGCAGGGCCGATGGACCCCCTGCTCGCGGTGGCTCGGCTTGGCGCCAAGCCACCCCCTAGATTTTGACAGAAGAAGATTGAGAAGATGCGTGGTTGAAATGGGGGTCAAGTCTGCAAGAGGGGTGCAGCATGTGCAATGTTGAGGGACCGTTTAAGTTTAGATTTTTTCGTTTGGCTTCCAAATCCCAGGTCACTGAAAGTTTAAGTCGAGGTCTATTTGCTCCTGAGCTCGGAAATAATAAGGTATAAAAATTTCATCCTTCAACACACTTCTCCTATACATTTTCTCCCACAACAGCCATTCAGCAAAGCTCTCGTTGAGATTCTAGACAACAACCCAACATCAACATGACCCTGCACGACGCCAACCAAACATCAGAGCCCGATGCTACCACCGAGGCCTGGGAGCTCCTACCCTCCAAGAAACTGAGCCCCGCCGAGAAAGCCCAGCAACTCGCAGATCTCAACGCAAGGATGGACGCCAAGATGTCGGCCCTCAAAGAACGAGCCAGAATACTCGCCGCCGACACAAACATCGGCAAGAAGCTCAAGGAGTGCACAGAGCGATTGGACGCTCTAATCCAGTTCCGGACTCGAAACACTACCCCCTGGCTTCGCTGGCTGCATGAATGGTGCGTGCGGAACGTAAGCTCATGGTTAGAGTTTGAGCTCTATGATCAAAGATCGAGGGTATGCGATCTGAGTTGGTAGAATCACCAGCAATATTTGTATTTTGTTCATAGGGGGGAGAGGGAGGTTGCCGAGGAGTGGAAGGAGGAGAGGAGGAGGATTGAGGGGATGAGTGATTAGGCGGGAGTGTTACACTCAGTGAGCTGGCAACGGGAACTTTTGGATTGGTGATTGTGTACCCGATTGGATGCCGACGTTTAATTTGGAAGCAATGTTGCCTGCTCCTCTCCTCGCACATGACAGAGGTCCTCAGCGCTCCCAGCGTTATCCCCCGATGCTCCCATTGCTCGTCCCGACAAACACGACCAGTACGGCAGCGTAAGTGGCCGTGGCAACCATTGTCTCGATATTAGATACCCGGATTCCAAAAGATAACACAAGGATGAAAAGGAGAACCGCCGACGCTACCGTCACAAGGCTCTTTGTTTGGGACGGATCAAAGGACATGATAACCATTGGGGCGATAAGAAAGCTCCCACTGATGAGCGCAATAAGCAACCGCGCTAGTCTGTCCACCGGAGTGGAAACCGCATGAGGGAGTTTTCCCTCGCTGTACTCCTTCTTGCGATCGCCCTTTTCCTGGGGTGAATAGGTGAACCATACGGGCAGGTGACGCATCAGTGTTCGTCTCAGGGGGTCAACTTTGGTGTCCACCTCGTCCTCGAGGAAGGAGTAGTGAGACTGGAAGGGGTCTTCGAAATCGGTAGCAGGGGACTGAAGGAAGCGTTGTAACAATAGTTTTCTCCGTCGCATCTCCCTCTTTGGGACGGCTCGTTTGCTGCGAAGGTCCTTGTAGTTTTTGATGGCGAGTGCTATGGCTTTCTGTGAACAAACTCCGAATGTACCGGTATGGAACTCAGGCCTTACCGTAGTCTTTTAGTCTTTGTTCAAGAACCTGGCTGTTCTCAATAGAAACCGCATTTTCGCGACTGATGTTGCTTTTCAGCCGGATGAGATCCCGCTGGATCTGGACAATATTGAGCCGCTGCAGGAACTCAAAGCGCAAAAAGTGGAACTCTTCTTCGTCATCGAGCGATTGCCGGACGTATTGTACAATGCGCTTGGCTTCATCCATGTTTTCAAGATTGAATTTGACCGTGCCTTTGATGGTAAAGTCTTCCGAGGCAGGCAGGCAGTTCATCACCACTCAATGCAAAGCCCCGCCATCAAGGCATGCGAATGATCACACGGCGAAGCACGTGGATGAGTTACACAGCCACATGAAGCGGGGAACGCATTTCCCAAGGCAACCATCTCCATGCCTCCATGCCTCCATGTCTCCATGCCTGCCTGCCTACCTAGGTACCTTACGTTTTTCAACAGCTCACGTTGAGTTCCACCTTTATTTCTTTTCCTGCTCGTTACCGGCTACTAGCGATCCAAATGGGGCGGTCAGCCGATGAAGTGTTTGACATTTTTCGTCGGATCGTTAACGCCCTGAAGGGACGGGGTGCCATATCCGATTTTGCATCCGCAAACGGGGGCTCGCTAAACGGAGGCTCCCAAAGCTCCATCGGCAGTAACTTTTCTAGTCAGGTCTCCAACGGGTCCGCCGACGGCACCTTCACTGCAATTGAAGAGCTCATCAATGATCACATCAAGCACATGAGAGGGCGGAGGCGGCGGGAACGGGGAGGGGCTGAGTACATCAACCGCCTGGGCGAACTTCTCAGCATCGTCCAAACAGAAAAGATGAAGATAACTGCGAGAGATTGTAAGTCCAGATGTTTTCCAAGTAAAGGGTGTATTGTAGCTCATTCTTATCTTCGCCCCTCAGCCGAAAGAGATGCCGCCATCGTCGAAGTCTACCATAACATGAGAGACCTGTTCGGGAAAATTGCTGTCACCAAACCTAGCCCTATGAGCGACGACACCCTTTTGAGTTTCATGTATAGCGGTTTCTGTAATCAGCTTATGGACCTTCAGCAAAGCTTCCTGGCTTGCATGGGGACAACTAACTACAGCCCCGAGCCCGAGCCCGAGCCCGAGTACGAACCCGAACCCCGGCCCCTGCCCCCGCCCCCGCCCCCGCCCCGACTCGAGCCGACGCCAACGACCTGGACCGAGCCCGTCCTCACGCCTCCGCCTCCGCCCAAGCCAAGGCTTGCCCCCGAACCAAAGCCCAACCCTAAGGTAAGTTCTGATGTCGACAGCGCGGTTAACGGCCAGCTTATACATTCCCAAGCAGGAAGAACCCTGCTTTGCATGTCCCATCTATAGATACGACAACAGCCGACGGAGAAGTTGTACCGGAAAAGAGTACACACACCCTCGCCTTTTTCTTTGGCATATTTACGACCGCCATTATAAATCGCCGATGCGATTCGCTGCCGGTGAAACCGATTACGCCGATGACAGGTCTGAAGAAAGCAGCATTGTGTGCAACGAGCAGGCCCGTGGAGTGCCTTCCAAAGGTGCACCTTCTACAATTATCAGCAAGGAACAGATCGATGCCCTGAGGAAATTTCAACGCCGCGCCGTAACTTACCGCAACCTCTCTGAAGTGGAGTACTGGAACGGAATCTGGGATACTTTATTTCCAGGCTCGCCTCGGCCAGCTCATCCTTATCTGACCAAGGAGGAACTGGCTAGGTCATATTCCCCGACCGAAGGAGTCGTCTCCAAGCGGCACCGATGTTGAAACCTCGGTGTGACTTGTAGAAGCTTAACATTACACCTATACAACTTCGAAATACCCCTTTTGTGAAGGATTTATGGGAAGCCTTGTTGCATCTCATCATGGTGCCTCATACACCCTCCCATCATGCGAGTTCGGTGTTACGCCAGGCCCAATCTCGTGTGCACTCGCCATTCGTCCCTCCCCTACAAGCTGAGGTTCCTTACGAATATCCACCCCTTCAAGCTCCGGCTTGACCGCTGAGTACTCAATTCCCTCCCCTGCTGGCAACATTGAGACACTTCTCTTGCGACGGTACACAAAGATAAAGGCACCGAGCGCAAACACGCAAATCACAGCAATCCCTCCGATAACACTCCCAACGATCGCTCCAACGGAGGCGCCACTACCCTGGTCGGCTGCGGCAAGACTAGCAGTAGTAGTCTGCTGTGTCGAACTCGTAGTGGACGTCGAGGTTGACTTTGATGAAAATTCCGTCGTGGGAAGCATCCCTGCCCCAAAAAAGTCTTCCCATCCAAAAATCGACGTTACCAAAACACGGTCAGTTTGGCCATCAAAAGTGTGCTGCACGCTCAGCGGCCCAGTCTCGCGCGCCATGGCGCACCGGTAGCCGACAACCCCTGAAGGGTAGTGATAAGTGCGGCAGTAAGGGGATGCCGCCTGTGTGCAGCGAAGGTTGAAGCTGTTGCTTTGACAGACTTCGTTGCAGGATGTCGGGCTGAGCGCTACTTCGGAGTCGTAGCAGCGCAGCCAGGAGGGATCTTCGTCCTTGAGGCCGCAGAATACGGCACCGACACATCGGGATTCCCAGAAACAGCGTGATGAATTCTCGCACACTATTGGGTTGCCGTTGAGGCCGGAGGTAGCCGCATGTTGGGTCTGGGGCGCTAGTTACGGTGAATCGTGTGGAGGAGGTGAGTGTCGTGCCGTTGTTTACACCGGTGAGACTGGAGCTGGTTGGCGTTGGCGTTGGCGTTGGCGTCGACATTGCGGCCACGCCGGCTGATCGGGCCTTGGGAATTGCGGCGATGAAAGACACCAGGGCGGTTTTTCAGCCCGGATATCCCCAAGCCCGCGCCTGACAAGCCACGGCAACCAACGTGCCCCGAGTCCATTTGGTAAACAACATGATCCTTACCTAAGGTCGGGTGCCGTGGTCAGCCCGGCGCGTACTGAGGAAAAAGGATGAAACACCTTAGCTTTGTGGTTTGACCATTCTCTCCTGTGTATTGCCCTTTCATTTCAACGCCGAATAAGACAAGGGAGGTAAGCTATGCTCTATGGTAATGCGCTGAAATTTTAGCCCGGACCATTCAGCCAGACGCGGAGTCAATTCACGCTTTTGGGGCTTGATATCTTAGCCAGAGGCACAGAGACACGGCTCATAGCTTCCCTCTCGTTGTCGACAGGGCGCCTTGATGGTCACGGTCACCTCAATCAACGCCCACCCACAATTTCTGTCCAGCCACAATTTCTGTCCACCCACAATTTCTGTCCACATACATCCGCAAGACTGCACGCAGCAATCCAAGCCCCGGAGACGCTCAGCGAGGATAGCACCCCCAACAGCTGCAATGGCGACGCTCGACTTGCTGCCAGTCGAGCTGCTGCAGCATATCTTTTTGTCGCTATCGTCAACCGACCTGCGCGCCCTCTGTCGAAGCAGCAGCAGCCTCTGCATTGTTGCCGAGCTCCTACTCTACTCTTCCATCGAACTCACATGGAAGGAGTCTCACATCCCACAATTTGCCCCCCCCTCCCCCCCTCCTGTCGACTTTGCTACGGAGGCCGGACCTAGCAGCCAACGTCAACAACCTCATGATGGACGGGGACGCCTTTGTAGGCGATTGGCTAGTTTCTAGACAGCCACCCAAGATATCAATTGCGGAAGAGCATTCGACCGAGTTCATCACCCATATCGACGCTCTGCAGTTCCCAGATCGCGATGGCTGGGTAGAGGCGCTACAGCAGGGAATGATGGGCGCTTTAGTCGCCCTGGTGGTCTCGCACTTGCCGAATCTATCGTCTCTCCACCTCGAGTCTGGCTGTGGTCAATGAGAGCCGCTTTTCTCGGAGAGATGCTCGCCTTTGCCCTTTGCGAACCCGAGCACAACGGAAAACTTCCGACATTTCGAACGGTTGAGTGATGTGACATTTCTCCCAGTCCTTCCAGTCCTCCCAGGCGAGAGGTGGGTGAGGCTAGGGAACACCAAAGACGTACTCGCCTTCTTTTACCTCCCGGATCTTAATTCGCTCAACGCTAGGTTCAATAACCCCCTGTATTTCACGTGCCCAGCCAGCCAGCCAGCCAGCGGTGCGCCTGCAGCCTGCAACAACCTGCTAACTACGATATCCACGCCAACTTTAATGCCCTTGCAAAAATATCGGAAAACGGGCAGCTCACATCCCCAGTCACCAGCCAGCACGTCCTCAGCACCAGTCCCGCAATGTACTCGGATTTCATCTGACAATCAAACGCATCCACCATTTTCCAAAGATCCGCGGTCTGGCCCCTAAGGAGGAGGCGAGCCATTCTTCTGGCAAGCTGCCAAGTTCTCCGCAATCCCCCGAGTCCATGCATCGTCTTGACCGCGCACTCGACTGCATATTTCCAGCAGTTCTTTGAGCAAGGTCTCAGCGTCTTGCACCCTCCCCCCATCAGCCAGCATTAGCGCGAGGAACTTGCTACTAGCTATAGTAGCAACATGTTCATCGCCACAGAGCGACCTGCAGTCTCCCATAGTTGCCCTGAGCAGCTCCACACCATCGTCGAAATGACCCTGTTTTTGCAATACGCATGCCAAGTTCCTCGCGCATTGGATGGTGAAGGCGCTTGCTTGCCCATGAACCTGCTTGAGTCCTTTGAGGGAGGGGCGAAGTTGCTGTTCTGCCTCGTCCCAACGCTCCTGAGCCATGTATTGAGTGCCGAGGTCGTGGATACTCTCCAGCGTGTCGGGGTGCTCTGAACCGAGTACTTTATTGCGCTGTTCGACTAATAACTTTCCCATCTCGATCGCTTCGTCGTGCCGGTTTTGGGTCGATAGGTTGAGAGTGGTTGCGCTCATGCAGTGCAGCGTATCTTCGTGATCGAGGCCCAGAACTCGCTTGAATGTGTCGGTGAGCTGGAGTGGGAGGTGGCTGTCGCCATTGTTAAGAATGCGGTGAAGTTGCTCGCTCATTAAAACTAGTTTCGGTGCTGCAAGATGAGTGTTCTCAGCTGAGGGGTGACTGCGGATGGAGACGAATTGAGGGAGCGACGAAACCACGTTGAATGCCCTGATGAGTGTGGAGAGGGGCTGGTTGTGGGGCGCGTGAGGTTTCGTTTCAGGCACCACTGAGGGCTCAGCGATGTCCGAGAAGGAAAGGTCCGAGCTGGTTCGTGCACGCCCTGGGGCCACTGGGCCACGGGGGGCGTGCTTGACGTCCCATCGCTTCCCCAAACTTGACATTCAATTTGAACAAAACAAAAAACCGAAAATGCTTTGCGACGCCTGTAAAACCGTGCCTTGGGGACGCGATGGCTGGAAGGACTTCTTCCTCAACGAATCATTCCGCATGCGCCTCCAGTACATGGATGTTGGCCCGCCTGTCAAGTCCATTGCGTACGACATTCCCTCGCAGCAGTTCTACGCGCAGGCTCAGACCTGCGAGTGGTGTGCCCTCCTAAGCAACGAGCTGAAGATACCTCGGTCTGCTGGCGAAAGCGAAGACGATCGACTCCGCCTCCGCGATTTCGAACGAGCACAAGAACGGATTACCAACATCTCCATCACCATCCGCTTCCTTAGAAGCCCAAACGTCCGTCCCGAAAGGTTGGCCATCATCAAGATCGATTGTCTTGCAAGCACCGAAGGCGGCTTCAACCATTTCGTTCTTCGGCTCGGCGCTACCGCTCGTCCAGGCCGACCCGCCGGCGAGGTTTTTGCGTCACCTGCCCCGCCCGGGCCCGAATTTTCAGAAGACGCCGACGGATTCGGATTCAAAGCCGACCTGGCACGAAAGTGGCTTTCTGACTGCACACAGCACCACTCGCTCTGCAACCCCAACACTGAGGTTCCGCTGCCCACCAGGTTGCTCCACCTCTTTGACGCCGAGGATGGCTCTACACGCGTCGTACTGCGAACAGCAGACCCGGGCGAGCGGGGATCGTACGCCTGCCTTTCTTACTCGTGGGGCACAAGAGAGGGTCTACAGGACGAGTTTACACTTCTCGGACGCCGCCTCTCCGCAGACAGCCTGCCACTCGACACCCTCCCACCGGCGTTTCGGGATGCAGTACAAGTGTGCCGAGGACTCGGTCTGCAGTATCTGTGGGCCGACGCCTTGTGTATCCAGCAGGGCGACGAGGCCGACAAGTCACGAGAGCTGCGCACCATGCACCTCTACTACGGCAATGCCCGAATCGTGATCCAGCCATCGGGCACAAAATCGGTGGATGAGACATTTCTGGGGAGCAGCCGCCTTTCCAAGCTTTCAAAGTGGCTGTACCAGACCACTGGCCATCAGGATGAGACGACACAAGATGGCAGTAGGGTTCCTAGCGACATTGAATACATCAAAGTTCCTTTCGTTTCCTTCCCCCCCGGCTCAGACTATGAGAACGAGGTGGAAACGGATGAGATTATTCTGCACGAGCTCCGAGATCTTTCCTGGTACTACAGCTGGGGATATGAGGCTGCGGCATCAAGGGGATGGATTCTTCAAGAAGAGCTCCTTTGCAGCAGGATCCTGAACTTCCCGTCTACCGGCGGCATGACGTTCCGATGCATGGGCAACGACAACGTCATGCTGACTGACGGTAACGTGTTCTGTCACCCTGACTACCACCAACCTCTCACATTTCCCAAGCGAAGGCTGTGGAACGGCTCCGGACACGATTCGCTCGGCCTGCAACTTCTCTCAGACCATCTCAAAGGCATGCTGAAACAGGCGAGAAGGTATGTGGCCGCTGGGCCTAACCATGCTCTGGTATCCGTGTCCGGCACAAGTGGCGCGATCCATCTCAACCACGACTTTAGCAAGCCCCTTGTCGTCCCGGAGAACGGCTATATCGTGGCACCGGTATACAGCGAGGCCAGCGATAACACCTCTGAAAGCGGAACCCTCGCGTCAGCAGCATTCTCGAGACGAAGCGTCTCCCAATACACAGCCCTCATCATTCTCCCCCCTCGCAACCCGTCCGAACCGCTCCGCAGTTTCCCCATCTACACCGACCCGCCCCCGAATACCATCACACCCGCGGGCGCCAACCGGGCCTGGCTACGCACGGTGGACAACTACTGTCGCCGCAGACTAACCAACCCCGGCGACAAGATGCCTGCCATTGCCGCGCTTGCGAGGGAGTACTCGGCACGTTACGGCGCAGGACTCGGACGCTACATCGTTGGGGCCTGGGAGGCGTTCGTGGCCGAAGGGCTCTGCTGGTGTGTCCCCCCCTCCCGGTTGTCGCCGCGCCCACACTCAAGCCCGACGAGCCGCAGTAGCAAGCGAGCCCCCTCCTGGTCGTGGGCGGCGGTGGAGGGAGCATACTTTGGTGATCCGAGCGGGACAGTTGATGACGAGCACGATTTGAACTCGGAGTCAATCGAGATCAAGATTGAGAGTGTAAGACTTGTTCTTGATCCTCTGGCGGATGGAGAGGAGCCGTCCGAGTTTGAAGGGGTGAGAGAAGGAGTCCTTGGGATCGAAGGGAAGCTCATCGATTGCGCCTGGCTCGAGATTCCTGTTTTTGGCGGTGGCCATCGCTTCGTTTTGGTCGAGAAGAGAGGCGTCGAGGAAGCGGGCGTCGACCAGAACGACGAGAACTCAGAGTCGGACCCGCTGCAGTCGTGGAAGCGAAGCTCTGCCTTTTTCGACGCAGAGGACTACGTTACAGAAGCGCAAGGTCCACTTCGGTTTCTCCTCGTGCGGCGGAGCAATCGGGGGATTGGGGAGCATGATGATTTCCTCGAAGGATTGCTTTTGAAGCCTGTCCAAGTCGATGGTGCTAAGCACAGCAGATACACGAGGGTAGGGTTTGCGGATGTGCGTTGCAAAAAGGGGACTTTTGATGAAGGTGTTGGGCTACGGTTCAGACAGGAGACATTGGAGCTTGTGTAGAGGTGTTGTAAGACATTTCAGCTGGGTTGCGCGTTGAAGAGTTGGGAAGCTGAGCGGCGTCTTGCTGACTTAAAACGCAGGGAATTTAGATCCGGAGGAATGTCCGCAACTAGGGAAGGTGCACGACTTCTTTTTACAGACATTCATACAACCGAGATCGAAGGCTCAACGTGCGCTGCAGAGACCATGCGCGAACCACCCACCCCCTTTCGCCCTGACAAAGAAACCCCAACCTTTCCCACGATGATTCCCTTCGACACCTATTCACCCAAACCTCCCGGCCTGGTCATCATATGCACCAAACCAACATGTTCTTACACTTTCTGTTCTCGAACTCAAGACCCTTGCCGGCTGTATCCTGGCATCCACGCTCGGCTTCCCCCAGACTTTGGAAATTATGGTCGAATCAGAACAGAAAAGAAGTCATCGATCCGCCCGCACAATCGCCCCGAACGTTTCCAACTCTTTCGTTCCCACCGCCACCGCCCGACTGAGCAGGAACCGGCCGTCTATGATCACGCTGTCTCGCGCTCCTCCAGCACACCGTTCTCGCTTTCGGTGATGGATTAGACTGCGAGGATTTCGTCCTGCTGCGGTCCACCAATAGTCCGATTCACATCAGCTTTCAAATGGAATCTTGGGTGCAGGTCGCGGGCATCATACCCTTGACCCTGGGTAGAAATGTTTGGAAGTGTTAGAGTTGACTCTCGTTGTGGTCGAAATCCTTCGGCAGGGGGCACCCGGGTCATTTAACATGCATCTGCGGCCCAATTTCAGTCCGATCCGCATCGACTAGAGTCCGAGCCGGAAAGATATTTAGGTTTCACCACCCCACTCCAGCATGGTGCAACCGACTTGTTGGTTGTGGACAACCAATCGGAGCCTCTCCTGGATCTGACATCATTCCGCAACTCCACAGATCCCAACCGCTTACCTTATCGTGATCTCGTGCAATTCTACGCCTCATACCAGCATGGATGACAAACGTGGTTCCGCAGGCGCGCGTTTTCTTTCAAGACGAAATGAGCGCAGAAGGGTATGGGTCGTTGTATATAAGGAGCACAACCGAGCCAGGTGCCTCTTCATCCCCAGTCAACACCAACAAGCATCAACTCAGAGATGACCATGTCGAAACTCGTGGCCCTAGTCTTGCTGTCCCTGGCAGCAGCACAGTTTCCTCCTGCAGTGCCGCATCTCACCTCTTTCAACTCCTCCTTCACCTTTACCCCAGAACAAGTCTCCTCGCTCGAAATCGACGCAAATCTCACCATCACCCTCCAAAATATCATCAGATTCGAAAACACCCAACTCGCCTTTGTAAGTACCCATTTCTTCTCACCACCCGAAACTTTTTTACCCACTAACATACCCAGGGCGGACCCCACCACGACGCCTTTTACACCCCGCCTCCCCTCAACACCACCACCCCTCCACCCCCGGGTACCCTCCTCTCCCTCCAGGCCCCCACCGACTACTCCGCCTACACCATCCCCCCTCTCACCTCCCTCTCCCGCCTCCTCTACACCACCACAACCTACAACGGCACCATCATCCCCACCTCCGCCTTCCTCCTCCTCCCGTACCTCCCCCGCCCCTCACCACCCAACTCCAAATCCGCAGGAAAAATCCCCCTCGTCCTCTGGACCCACGGAACATCCGGCTTCTTCCCCTCCGCCACTCCCTCCTCCCACCGCGGCCTCTGGTACGAAACCAGCGCCGTCTACCCCCTCGTCGAAGCCGGCTACGCCGTTTTCGCACCCGACTATGCCGGTCTCGGGGTCGGATTCGATTGGGATGGTAACAGGATAAGACACCAGTATCACGCTGCTCCTGCGCAAGTTGGTGATGTGCTTTATGGCTTGCTTGCGGTCAGGGAGGCGTTCCCGGGTTTGTTGAGTGAGGAGTTTGTGGTGGTGGGGCATTCTCAGGGGGGAGGAGTTGCTTGGGCTGTGGCGGAGGCGCTTGCTGACGAAAAGGGGAAGGGGAAGGAGAAGTGGGAGGGGGTGAAGGGGGGATATCGAGGTACGGTGGCTGTGAGTCCGACCACGGATGCGTTCAATGGTGATTTTGCCCCGGAGACGTTCATCGCGCCGACGGTGGGGCAGGCGGTCGCGACGGTGTTTCCGGGTTTCACGCAGGATAAGTGGTTGACGGAGCTCGGGGTGAATAGGTGGGGGGTTGTGGAGGCTGTGGAGGGGGGCATCGCGGTTGTGCAGAGATTGTTCTTTGGGCAGGAGGGGGTGCTGAAGAAGGGGTGGAATGAGACGTGGGAAGCGAAAGCGTTTAGGAAGTTGATGACGGTTGGAGGGAAGAAGTTCGCAGGGCCGCTGTTGATTGTGCAGGGGGATGAGGATGTTTATGTGCCGTATGAGGGGACCCGAATCGCGGTCGAGAAAACATGGGAGGTGGATGGGAAGAAGGGGGATTTGGAGTTTTATGTGGCGGAGGGAGTAGGGCACGTTCCAGCTTTGCACGCCGGGCAGGTGTATTGGCTCAAGTGGATTGGGGAGAGGTTTGATGGGAAGGGGGTGAGGAAAGGGGGGTTCAGGACGGATGTGAAAGGGTTGTTGCCCAAGGAGTGGTATCAGAAGTTCAAGTATGCGTTTCCGTTGTGGACGGCGTTACCCGAGTTTCAGTATGAGACTGCGGCGGCTCTTTAAGAGGATAGGTGAGGAGAGGGGTAATCATATACTATTGGATCAAAGAATTGCTCTACCATCTCTGTAGCATCAATCACCAGACATCCAAAGAGAAAGAAAGAAGTGCACGCCCAACTCCACACATGAGAACATGTTCGAAGAGCGCACCAGACAGTTGAGGTGGAGATGGTCTCGGTCTCTCAGGGCAGCGGCGACACCAGTAGTATTCGCAGAATTCCTCCCTTCACGGCTGTCCGACGAACTGAGTTGCAGACAAACGCATTGAACTGAACTGGCTACTCAGCTCACTGTCCCTCCCACTCGACGTTTGGCTTCCTGGTCTCTTGAGATAGAAGGACGGAGGGGTTGAGGTGGCAGTTGGTTGTCCTGAGCGTCTTTTCATTTTGGGAACCTCGAGGGCTGCGCGCTTGCTGGCGTCAAGGAAGATCGAGTTGCTCGGCGAAGTAGCCACCGTCTCCTCTTGAATGGCCGAGAGCTCACCGCTCTGGAAAGGCGCAGAAGAAGTCATGTCCGCGGGAATATCGGGGGAAGCTGCAAGATTGTGGAATGATACGCAGAGAGTGTCCCTAATGAGGGACATAGCACGCTCTCTTTCCGGTCTCTGGACGTTGCTGCACAAGGGGGGCTCTGCGGTTATGCTATGGTGCAGAATGTATTGTTTCAAAAAACAGCGAGCCAGCTCGGAGTCAGTGACCTTGACCAGATGCTCTGCCCTGCGTTGAAAGTACCGAAAGAGCTCTGACTTTTGAGACGGAATGGATGGGCCATCGGCGTTGTGAACTTGAAGTGCGCGGCAGACCAGCATCAGAAGCATCGTCGGACTGGTTCCCATTCTCGCTTGCGTGTCACTGATCCAAATCGGTGTATCGCCTGAAGGATGGCGGATCTCGATGGCCAACCGCTTCCACAGGGTAAAGAACAAGGCATTTTCCTCCCCCAGTCCAATGAACGCGTTGTCGTGGCAGGTAGCGTTGACACCGGATGTTCGCAGCAGCGGAAGCAGGGATGTAAGCTCCCGTTCGCACCACTCCAGACAGGAACCCAAGCAAGGATTGGCGACCGATTGATTCCACTCGAGCTCAAAGGGTCCAGGCCCATGTGTCAGAATATGATTCTCAAACACTGGGTTGGGAGGTGTCGTAGACCCCAGACCTAGGGGAATGAAGAGGTCGGACGCCTCTCCAAGCTGGAGGCGGAGCGCGTTGTGGTAGAAGGCGAGGTCTAAAGATCGATCGTCTCGGGGCAGTTGACGGAGCATGCGCAAGAACCACTCGTCGTCGTCGTCGTCTTTGATGTACCCGCGGGCCTCGGTGATATGCTCCAAAACAGCGGTTTGACTTCCCATCTTACTGTGCATCAAGGCAAGTACCATGTGGAACAAAAAGCCACCGGCATGCTCATGGTCCTCCCTGGTGTCCTCGAATCGTCGGAGCTCCTCCTGAATGATGTTCTGCACGATATCCAAATGTTGGGGTTGCGTTGCCGTGTGGGCGCATTGGATGGCCAGATACCAGAAACCAGCACCTCGGTACGATGGGTCAGAGACGTGCCTCTTGAGCAGAGTAGTGAATAGCTCGAACGCTTCCCGGTCGCAGTCAACGACGGAAAAAAGGTCGGCTGACAGTTGAACATCGACAACATCCCGAGAACTGAAGGTATCTGCCGGTCGATTGTGTTGGATCACCCGGACTCCAGACTCCGAGTCTGCATCAAATCGTCCATCTGAAGGAAGCTGTTCATCGACGCCCAACATGCTGAATACGCTGGCGCGCGGGAACCTAGGCGACCATGTGAATCCTGTGCGGCGTGCCTGAATCTGCTCCGGATCCTCCCTCGCTTCTTCTGCTGCGCCCTGGCTGCAGGCTTTTCGAGGAGGGCTGAGACCGACTCCAGAGTCCAAACGGTCATGGGGCTCGTCAACCAGAGTGCTCGGGGAATCGAAGTCCTGCACGCTGCGCACTCCCATGCTCCCCCGTCGTAGATCAGGCGAGTCGGCAAACGGACTAGCAACCCCCACCAGAGTCTGAGGGGTGTCCACAACAAGTGCGTTGGGAGATGCCACTGACCAAGCGCCTCGCTGGGTCAGGGTCAAAACCCCTGCGGCGGAATCGGCAAAGTTGTATCCGCTGCATGGCGACCCTTTCGAAAGGTGTTGTTGGTTCGTCCGTGAGGGTTGGCCGAAGTCGGGTTCGGGCTTCTTCTTGGGCGGCAGCAACGATGTCGAATCGGTGCTGGAGAGGCTTTGGGTGCCCGTGTGCCGGCGGCGCTTGCCCGCGAACAAAGGGGCAGGGTAGAGGCTCTTGGCTACGTCTGGCGGTGAATCGGCTGCCTGAGACCCATGACCATCTTGTTGGGGGGCCGGGAGGGCGTCGGGGGTGTTCATGTCTGGCCTTTTGACGCCCCAAGCTTTATGGAGACGGTATTCATACTGGCGTTCGCTTGACTTGGTGTCAGCTGCTGAGCGGGTCCAATCGTAAGCGGCAACGAAGACGACTTACTTTGCGTCAAAACCATGACGCTGCAGCATGTGCTTTCTGACGAAGGAGAGGCTCTTGGATCTGAGGTAGACTTCGGTCACCTCAGCCTGGTACTGATTCCATCGTTGACCTGGGATTCGAGGAGTGCGGAACGCTTTTCCGCTGGCCGAGTCAACGAAGCGCAAGTCACCATTCAGCGCAGGCATCTCAGAACGCCTGTTCTAGACGGAGCTCATACTCCTGGGTCGGCGCTAGAAACGCTGACCTCTTCCTGAGTTCAAGAAGATGACGAAGAGAGATGGTGCTGGGACCGATGCCATTTTGAACTTTGATGAAGCAACACATCGGACGTTGACACTGCCAAGGTGCTAAAATTGCGGCTGCGGCCGCACTGCGCCAGGGAAGCAGGCCGTTGCTTGGAAGGCGCACACGGCAATCTCAGGGCGTGCGCCACGGTCCCGACAGGGGCCCGCAATCTTTCCCGAATGACCCTATCGAGGCTAGACTCGGGGATCGACGCAGCCCCACTCTTCACCCTAAACCCAGTTAGGTCTTTCGTGGGTGCGGTACGTAAGCCTCACCGATAGAATCTGATTTTGCAGACAACGCCTGATCATTCGACATTTCTTCCCAGCTGAGTCCAGCAGCGCGGATCATTCTTCGTGCCGAAGGACAAAAGCATTAAAATGTCGAAAATAGCCTTTCTCATTTAACTTTTCTGGGGTATCATGGGCTACGAAGGTGCGGGGCGCGGGCGCGACGCGTTCTCTTCTCCTCTTTGTTTTGGCAGGGATACTCCGCCTCTGTCTCCAGTTCCCAACTGAACAGAACGAAATGAAAAACACGAAATGGAAGGAATCAGCAATGATTGCTGCTGCTTGTGATGATTACCCTCAACTTCATCGTCAATCTGTCAAGGCACACAAGTTGCCCTGCCGCCGTCGGCAACATGGACGGTGACCGTCTCAGTGCGGCTCAACTGTGTTGGCTGCAGTAGGTGTGTGGAAAAAAGCTAACGGTATTTTGTTCTTTGTGGCGCCAACACACCATGCTGTTGTCTCGGAGCAGCCTTTCCCGCAGCGCCTCCACGTCGTGTTTGGGCATGAAGTGCCTCCGCAACGCCACCATTCTCCTTTCACAATGCGGTCGTGGCCCTGATTGGGGCTCAACCCCAGACGGTTGAGTTTGAGCCTCCGTAAATAGGTAGCTGACATCAGTTGGTGGCTGGAGATCACACCCAGTCCCTGAACAGAGCTGCCGTCGGCGTCTGCTCTGAGTCTCCTGACCGACTTCTCATCAACAATGACCAAATGCGGATATTCGGGACACTGTCCCTGGTCGTCGTCGGTAAAGATGTCATGAGCGAATTGGAAAGAATGGTGCGGCTTTCTGTGTATATCAGGGAGCCTTTTCCCGCGAAAACAGGTTGCGGATGATCGTTCTCCAGCAGATGTCCCCTCACTCCTGCTTAAAAGCTGAATCAAGACCCTCCATCGCTATATTGAAGTAACCCGCCCCTTAGACACCAACAGTGCTATCCGAAGATATGGCGGACCGACAACCTCCCGCTCAAAGCGTGCCAGTACCGTCGAGTTCGGTATCAGCGCCCTCTCGGGTATGTCCAACCATTCAGCGAGTTCCACGACATTGCTAACGGTAGCGGCCTTTTCTTCAGGCTCAGACTGGCCAACCATCGGCGTCGAAAAACAGTGCTCAAGCACTAAAGAAGGTTTCAGCGACCCAGGCCAAGAGCGGCAGTGGCAAGTTGTCTGGACAGTCACAAGGAGTCAAGCGATGGCTCCAGGAAGGAAAGAAGGACGGGCCCTGGACTGGGCTGTGAGTGTCAGGGGACTTCGGCCCCAGAAAGGACCAACTCATTGAATGTATATAGACCGGCGAGTTGCCCTGAGAGCTGTTTAACTCCTTCTCGCAGAAACCACAATCGATGATTCTACCACCTACAGTGCCTACTCGGTTTGGTCCTCACTCTGAGGACTTGTGCTGTGTAAGATTTGAGAGAATGTCTCTATGTGTGTGGATATGGTGCCTTGAGACGGGTAGTACGGTGTAAATGGATATTCTCATATTTGACTGCTGGTTATCCGGTTCCCTTTTCACCTACAAATGCCGCATTTCCCCTGCCTCCACTTCCCACTCTGACAACCACAAACAAAAAAAAGCAATGCGTCCTTGGATAGCAAAACGGGGAGTAACTTTGCGAGGATGGTGGTGAATCTCGCGATGGACCCGAAGGGGTCGAGGATGAGGAGGGCGTGGATAAAGCCGGTGAAGGCTGTTGACGGGGGTGCCTTGGAGGGTGAGTTGAAGGCTTTGGGGGGAAGGGTGGTGGTGAGTTCTGGGAGGGTTAGAGCGCCGTGACCGAAAGACTAAGGGGGTAAATATGAAGGGAGGGACGGACGAGAGTAGTAAATATCCTAGAAGAAGGTCAAGAGGACGCCAAAAGTTGTGAAAAAGAGACGGACGCCGAAGTTTTGATCGATCATGAATCTCTCGAAGCCCGTGTCAGGCTCGACCGTTGCGTTGTAGCAAGCGATGAGGACGCCGCAGCAGTCAAGGATGAAGCTCTTTGTGGCGCTTGTACACGAGGCTGTGTTGAAACCAGCAGGAAGATGTGATCCTTTGCTTGGTGCCTGAAGCGACGGTGCGCCAGAGAGTATTCACCCGATGAAGCGGGCCCGTCTCTCTTGGCCCAGCTGACGCCTGGTTTGCTGGCGTTGCCGTACTTCCGTACTCGACACCCCCTGATGTCGTATTCCGGTAGTAAGAAAGCATGAAGCGGTAGCTCTCCGTCTTCTTGACCATGTCAGCATCAGTTATACTCCCGGACGAGCCGTGCTCTATCTTTATGGTGTAAAAGAGGCCGCGCAGTGTACTGCTCCTGCTCAGCGCCGACACAGTTGCAATGGTACCCGGTGGCGTCGCAATCCCCGATCTCCATGTCCACGTCAAAACCGCAAAGCAGACGACAGCAGCCAAGTTGACCGCTAGCAAAGCCTGCAGCACCCTAGCCGGGGGAAGGAACACGTCTACTCCCATGTAGCAACCCGTGAAGTCATCTGCCTTACAATCTCCGCCGAGCCTAATTCCAACCTCTTCACTCGATAGACCTGCGATGGCGGCCGAAAAGATGACCAGGAGACTTGATAATACTGGGAGAGGGTCCCTCAGGCGAGTAATCTCGATCAGGTCATGTAAAAGGCCCGTAGGTCGGACAAGGCTGTCCTTTGCACATGCTCCCCCTGACTCACTGATCATCAGGGCATGGTGTTTGTGTCCTCATGTATTAGCGTGAACTTCCGTTCTCCATTCTCCTCCTCCACAGCACAATTCGGTTGTCTTTGTTCTCTTTGTGCAAGAAGATTATTTCGGTCGCCCAGAGCCGCTGCAGCTCTGACTGAGAGCAGCGATAGGTTGTGCCTATCATGACCAGTCTCGCGCCCCTGTTTCGGGGTCTGACTGGCGTTATGTCGACTCTTGCAATCTCGTATCCTTTCCCTAACTGATGAATGGCAAGTCTGCGGGGAGACACTCGTAACCCAAAAAAGGGGTAACATTTCCCCTCCACTCGGCTTACGGCACTGATATCTCCACAACAGGCCCTCAAATGCCCGCCCCATGATCAGCCGCAACCCTCTCACAAGCCCCCATTGGCGCGTCTACGAGCTGAGGTTGCCCCGTTTCAACAATAGACGGGCCCTAATAAACACCCAGTCCTCAATAGAAAAGCAATCGAACAACATTAGACAGCTCATCTAGCACCTCAAGTCGGTACTTACTTCGGTGTAACGTAGATCAATGCGAAACCCCACTCGGGAGTACCGCTTCAGTGAGAGGGAGATAATCCGTGTCTGTGTTCCCCCTTCAGGATTCGGAGAGCTGGAAAGGGGGTGATTCGCCAGCGGCTCGATTCGTAACGGTCTTGGCGTCCGGCTACCGCATTCCGAAAACCTGGGGCCCCTAGATTAGCCTGTCCGTGATTCGCGCGCATCGAGCACGTGGAATTTAACCTCTTCCCAGAGCAGAGGCTCATGTTGATGGGTCTTGGCAATTTTTATGCGTCTTGGCATCTTCCCCAACTCCGGGGCACGGGGGCACCAGGAAAGAAACTCCTCTGTACAGCACAACGTTGGGTGCCATGATTGGTGCGTACGAGTTCGAGATGACGACTGTTATACTTGACGGTTAATTCTCCGTGGACTCTGATTAATATCTGGCGAAAGACCCTGTTGGTGCGGCAGTGAACGTCGGCAGTTCCCATCCATCAAGATGCAAGTGCTAGTGTTGATTATAAAGACGAATGCTTCTCAAAGATGGGTGTTTTGGAAGGGGCAGGCGCCGGATTCTCGTTGTAACAACACTCCTTCTTGTCGACTTCACTCCCTCCTTTGTGTATACCTCGCGGAACTCGAGGCCCAAGATGGCACGAAAGAACTTCATCGTCACCCTCGCGGTGCTGCTGCTCACATCGGTGGGCGTGATGGCGGCGAAGTCGGCGGGTTGCGGAAAGAGCCCCACCATCAGGAGCCAGCAGTACTCCATCACCGTCAACGGCAAGAGCCGACAGTACATCGTGCGCCTCCCGGCCACGTACGACCAGAACACGGCCCACAAGCTCGTCTTCACCTGGCACCAGCTCGGCGGCAGCGCTCAGAAGATCCGCGACGGTGAAAACACCAACCAAGGTGGCGCCCTCCCCTTCTACGGCCTCCCTCCCCTCGCTGGCAACAGCGCCATCTTCGTCGCTCCCCAGGGCCTGAACAACGGTTGGGGCAACCAGGGCGGAGAAGATCTGACCTTTTTCGACAGCATGGTCAAGACCCTCGAGGCCGACCTGTGCATCGAGACCAGCCTTCGATTCTCCACCGGCTTCAGCTACGGCGGCGCCATGTCGTTCGCCATTGCGTGCGCCCGCCCTAAGGAGATCCGCGCCATCGGCGTGCTGTCGGGTGGTCAACTCAGCGGCTGCCAGGGTGGAACCGAGCCTGTTGCGTACTACGGCCAGCACGGCACCGCCGACTCGGTCCTCAACGTCTCGGGCGGTCGCCAGATGCGTGACCGCTTCGTCAGGAACAACGGCTGCACCGCCGTCTCGGAGCCCCAGCCCGGCTCGACTTCGGTCAAGGTCGAATACAAGAACTGCAAGACCGGATACCCCGTCACCTGGGTTGTCCACCGTGGCGACCACAACCCCTCGCAGACCGACAACGGCCAGATCTTTGCTCCCAAGAACACCTGGGACTTTTTCTCGCAGTTCACCGCTCAGTAGACGGTTGCACACTGCCAGTCGGAGGGACAGATGAGAAACTTGAAGGATGCCTGCATCAAACTGTACATAGGTCGAAGAGCTCCAATGAGACGTACATTGCTTCATATCGAGATCCGTCGCGAATCTGCATTCGATCCTCCGGTGATTTCGTCGCCAGGTGAATATGCGGGGCAATATGTCGCGGCGCACCGAAGAATGGCATTGTAGTGTGACCGCAGGGGCCAACAAAGATGGCCAACGCCGAGGAAACATGATCCAGCCGCAAAAGTAGGTAGATTTGTTTGTGGGGTCGAGCGGGGAGGTGAATCAGACAACGATGACCGACTGGAATGCTTCAAGTTGGGTAAATTTGACTAGACCGCCTGCGCCTTCTGGACGTCGGAGAAATTCCCCAGACCCCTCGGAGCCCAGCCGAAGAAGTCCCGGAGCCAGGACTGGAAAGAGCTTTCGCATCGCGGGACCAGTTCGCGCCTTCCGCCGGCAAGCGCTCCCAAAAGACTCTCATTCCACGTCTCACATGGTTGACATGTGGTTGCAAAAGGATGGGGGTTGGGTAGGTTACTTGATCGGTCTTAGAGGTGCATGTGGTAGGGACGCCACTCCAATGCGATTGGCGCTTCCCAACAGCTCTCCGAAGAGATGCATCACAGCGAACTTGAAGCCAATGGACAGTTGCGCCTACCTGCAGAGAAATATCACCCCACCAGCTGAACACAATGCCTGCGGAGCATAAATCCCCGAACCGCCTCGAAAGCTCGCCCTGCCCTTGCCCAGCTTATCAGACAATCCCTCGGAAGATTCCAAGCCAACCATCGCCATGGAAAGCAGCGACACGACTCCTACTTGCGGTTTCGAGGGCAACTCGGACATGTACGGCCTGGGCATCCGCCTAGGCATCTACATGCAGTGGCTCTCAGCCATACTCTGCAACGCACTACTCACAGACCCCACCACGGAGCGCGGCATCATGAATACGGCGCTAGTCTACAACGTCGCCCTCCTCGTCGTCGTCTTTCTCCTCCTGAAACCCGGTGCATCCGATCAAGCCACATACGCCGTCGAATTTCTCCCAATATTTCTTTTCATCGTCAACGGCTACCTCACCGCCTTTGGCTTCACCTTCTCCCGCGCCCAGGTTCGCGACATCAAGCTCAGGGGCATGTTTGTGTGCATGCAAATCCAGGCAATCGCAAACCAGGTTATTATGCCCATCGCTCTGTTGTATTACTCGTGGTTTTGGATATGGGCATTTGACCGATCGTTTCTTGAGACGCCATGCGGGACATCCATGTTTCTTATGGCGCGCCTGCACGGCCGCGGGCTCATGGCAGCGAGGGTGGCGTATGGCATTATTTGCGTGTTGTTTGGGATTTACACCGGTCTAATCATGGTTGTCTATATCTTTGTGTTTCCGGATATGCTGCTGGGGGCTGTGCTTTCGTCGCTCGTGGGAGAGGCTGTTGCAACGAAGGCGTTGCGATCTGCATGGCTCAGCAAGTTCTTCCGCTTCCATAAGGCTCTGGCAGCGTGCTTGAGGTCGATAACGTTCGGGTTTACGGGTCTGATATACAACCCAGATGATCCCGATACAGAGTAAGTTCTCTTTTGCCAGACAAGGACATTAGTCAAGTATATTTTCCCACTTGGATTGGAGACTAACAATGCGAAACCTTGACAGGGAAGATGCACGCAACAAGATAAACGAGGAAGCTACTTCTGAGGACCGAATCCCACGGGGTCCCGCCGTACTGCTCATCTCGCTCACCACCATCTTCAGCATTTTGGCGATAGAGCTTACGTTGTACTGGAACCATATCGAACAAGTCTATGTCCTCGGGAACACAGGGCAGCTCATTCCGTTCATTATTGGGATCCTGGGGCTCTGTCAGTGCGCCACGACCATCATACGAGACAGATCGGTAGGCTTGTATGATTTTACCCTGCGTTGACAAACATTGGCAGCTGACAAGTGGTCTCCGCAGCAAGATGAAAGTCCAGTGCAGCCATCAGCACCAAAATCCAAGCCTCTGTTTTTTGCTCCAGTTCAACATTCGCCGAGGGTTTACCGACAACAGCCGTCGTACGATGACTATCTAAAGGCGTTTGGTGGTTCTGCGTCAGCACAGCCCTGCATTGTCATGTAGATGCAAAGCAATACGAGTTCCACATCCGTCGACTAGGTACATCTATAACCAAAGAATTCCGATGTTGTAATCTAAGATTTTAGTATTGAGAATCATTACTTCATACCTCATTCAAACTACACCAATTGGCATACCGTGCAACTATTCAGACCTCGTACCTCCACAGGGCTACCCAAATCATCAATGAAGCGACTCCCTTGTCTCTGGTATCTGGAAGAGGGAAGCAGTTCCCGTCGTTTCGAATTTTCCCGAGTCTTTCGATCCAGCACCACCCGCGGAGGTTGAACTCGTCCCTTTCCACAGCTGCCCTCCATCGGTTACGTGGCCTCTGTCGATACCTATCAATGATGCCTTTGAAATATCAGCAAAAACTTTCGAAAATGGCTACAGGTATTCCAGATTGCGAAACAACGTCAAAATGAAATGCAGCCAACGCAGGTTTGATCTCGTCGAACGTGTTTGTGAAACGAGGCAACGTGTTCTGAAACAATTTTTATGACATCTTCTCTTCTGGCTAGAGCCTCCACCCCCATGTTCAAGTTGAACCTTGATCCACGGGTGTGAGTGGAGTGTCCGGGCGTCCCGGCTTGAGACTTGAAATTTTGACCTTCAGAGCCTGCGGTCCGAGGTAAGTTCTTCACGGCTACCTCATAGTTTGGCGAGGCAGACAGGTACTCAGACTTCGAGCTCGCACGTGTAAAAGCCTTGCGGGCTATTTATACCCGTCCCCTCGACGCTTCCGGTCCCCAGACACCCAGAATCACAGCACCTCGTCGCTACAACACTCCACCAACCATGGACAACCATAGACAGACGCGGCAGAGCCGGCCGTTGTCGTTTCTCGATTTGTCTGGAGAGATTCGCAACACGATATACCGCCTCCTCCTCATCCAGAATGACCCCATCGAGCCCCGGCACGCAAAGCATAACAAAATCCACCCAAATATCCTCCAAACATGCCGACAAACCTTCGCCGAGGGATCTCTGATTTTGTCTGGGGAAAACACATGGCGACTACGAGTGCTCAATATGTCCCAAAGTCGGACCCAAGTGTGCCCGTCTGGGCTGTTGGATCTTGAGGGCTTTGGAATTCCCTCATTTCTTCTTTCTTCCTCGGCGTCCCTCAAGGCTCAGCCTTGAGCAGCAGCGGGTAAACAGCACGCCCGGCGCTTCAGCTTACTTTTTGACTACTGGGGTCTTGCCTCCCCGGTTCCGAATAAGACGTGTTTCGGGCCTCGATACCGCATGCGAGGTTTTGAGCCAAGTTCCGGTCATCGACTACCTGCACGCCCAGATCCGCACTCCCCATTCCCGCTACGAGGTGATGGGCAAGTGGAAGTCCCGCTTTGACATGAACTCCCGATGCTCAAAGCGACCGAGTCGGTGCATGGCCGTGTACAGCTCGACATACGGGTCCAGCGGAGCGGAGCTTCTCATGCCTCGTTCTATCGCGTCGGCCCCACCGCGATTGAACGACCAAGAACCGAAGCCTTCCATTTCTACCATTTTGACACTTCGCAATCTGCCCCCGAGCCACAGCTTGAGGTTGCCCACCACCTCCGTGAAGAGATTGCCCTTGAAAATTACATTTAGGTAGGCGATGTTGGAAACCTGGCTCAGCGCATCGCATACAGTATCGAGGCCGGGTTCGAAACACTTCTTGAATGAGCTCCGCGCCAAGCCTTCCATTTCATTGGTTTCAATGCCCAAAATGAACCGCCACGCGTGACGCTCTCGTCGATGAAGAGAGAAGAAAACAGGGGAACTTGAATCCTTCGAGGTTCAAGCGTGGCTCCAGACCTGACTTGGGCTTGTTGAACACTCTCAGGAGTCATGTATTCTCTCTGTACATGACTGAAGATCCCTCGGCGTTGATATTTCGGCATGTTTGAAGAATGTTTGGGTGAATGACGGCGTGGTTTTCTTTCTCGACGATGGTGTCCTGGACGAGGAGGAGGCGCTAAACCTTGTTGCGGATTTCTCCGGGCAAGTCGAGGAACGTCAAGGACCGGGTCGGCTGCATCTCCCCAGAGTTAAAACGTACACATGGTAGGGTTTTATCGAGAAGATGATGCGTTGTGATCTGGAGCGTCGAATGGTGGATTGGCAGATAGAACACAAGGAGATGGGAAGATGCTGGAGGGACGACCTTAAATATACCACTGGCCCTTCCAGGCGCTGCAGCAAAGTTTGCACTCAACGAAAATCCGATGCAGCCTCGAACCTATCCATGCTCGTCAAGGTTCGGCTTCAATACCTTGTAATACTTTGGCTTGTGGAAATTCACGCGTTGATACCCACTGTTTTCGGACACGGGGCCTCGGTGTTTGTGTTATTGATACGTAGCGTTTCTTCATGGCTTGCAGCCATGAAGTCAAAAATCCAAACCCAAAACCTCTCCAACCGTAACCTTCTTCAGTCTCACCTGCCACCGTCTCATGGCATCACGAGATATGGCTGGCAGCACGCAGCTGAAATTCTCCACCACTCCATTGCACTGATGTAACGAAAAAAAAAAAAAAAACTCAGCGCAGCTTATACATTAGGTTTATTTAGGAAAGCTACATGCAGAAACACAGTCAAACCGTAACTCGAAATGCTGCGACAAAGGAGTGTTCACTTTCCACCTGTCTCCTGCCCCCGCACGACCCAACTTTAAACCCCTAAACATTACCGGCCACACACATTGGCATCCCCTCAATACGCTCACAAAATTACCTCCAACGCAATCAAGTAACGGACACCACCTGTCATCATCTACTTCTTCTTCACCGGCTTGTTGCTCACCTGGGGGGTCACCCCACCCGAAGGCCCACCCTTGTCCCCGTTATCCCGCCTATCCCGCTTTGTCCTGATCATCTTGTCAAGCTCATCAGCCCCTAGAAGCTCTTCCAGGCACATAGGGCACATCTCGTCGAATGCAGGGAACGTGTGTCTGATGACGAAGCCGTTTTCCGACGGACAGTACTTCTGTGGTTCCGGGTTGTTGGGGCCATTATAGGCCCAGTAGTTCTGGCATATCAATTCGTCTGGCACGTGGGGAAATCGCTCATGCTCACAGTGTTTGTACGGTATACAGAACACAATGCACATGGTTGGAACGCGTTTGATGGTTCGGCTAATATGTGTGGGCTCGTGGATACCGTGGTGGAAGCTGAGCGGTATCGGGGTTGACTGTTGGCTTTGTTTTTAATGTTTAAACAATGCACGAGTAATGGGCTTTTCGCTTGGAAGGTGAGAGTGGTGAGAGGGGAGGAGGTATAGCCTAGGGATCAATAGCATTTATGTTCACCTTTTTCTCACTCTCAAATAAGCACTCTTCGTATTTCCAATGCCTCTGACATTGAGGTCATGCCCAGCTCGTAAACCACTCTAACAACCAACTTCCATGCGCACACCACGTAAATGAGCAATAAGAAAGGTCTGTAATGATCATCCTGTCGGCGTCCGACAGCTGCTCCAACGGAGGGCAAAGAATTCACCGGGCTCGAACCAACAGTCTCACCGCTTTTTAGGGGACCTCATCATAGCCCTCATACCACACATTCGACGCCTATGTTTAACCCATCACACACACCCAAGCGCCTGATACTCCTCCGCCCTCTCAACCACAATCCGCATCCCCCTCTCCACTACACCCCCGGCACCAACCGTCGCCATCACACCGGCTTTCCTCCCAACAATACTCCTGTCTTTGTCCCTTACAATAAACTTCTCTTTCAACCCAGCCTGAAACTTATCAATCTGCGGACACGGGTTCCTCAAACCCTGAATGACCACCACAGCATGCGGCAACTCCATATCACCATCCCCACGCTCAGCGGGGAGAAAATGCAACTTTGCACCAACACCAAGCGCCAACAGATCGATCCCTTCAGTGGTGATATTCTCACCAATTTCTCCAGGGGCAACGCCAACTTCGTTGAGGATTTCCTTCGGGATCAGGTGCACTTGACGGAGGTTGGGCGGGGACGGTTGGATGTGCAATCTGCTGCGGTGCTGCACGTGGACGCCGCTGTGGCAATCTCCCTCGATGCCAAGTCCTTCGATGAGTGTGAGATTTGGGACGAGGGCCTTGGTGAAGTCGTGCGAGACCGACTTGGCGAGGGCGTGGACGTACATGATGGCCGATTTTGACCTGTGATGGTGTTTCTGCGGGGATGGTTATTTCTTTATGGGCGGGGAAGGCTGGGCCGTCTGGCTGGAAAAGAGTCGTATTGAGTCTTGCCAATGGAATCCTTTCGGATCGGGAATAAGAGTTGGGGAAGCACGGAATTCAAGGGGTCAACCCTAACCCTGGTAGCCCCTGAATGCGCCCTTGGAGTGACAGAAAGGGGCAGCGCAGAGGCGCGCAACCAGAAAGAGCAAAAGCAAGAAACTATCGCCCAAGGCCGTAAACTCAAATCCAATGCCTGTCATTGTTACCAGCACTTTGCATCACCGAACGGATGCCCCTTTTGGCTGGGGCCATGCAGGTGCCACAATGACCATCTCGATGTTCGCTTCAGGGGCTCCACATTCCAACAGCCCAACACACCGACATCACACACCAGTAACACTCAGATTTAAAGGTATATTACCATGGTATAGTCCACATCAATAACATACAACGACTCCTCCGATATATGTACCCTAACGAATGACCTTATGAAACCCATCGCTCAACACTCAATCGTAGACAAAGGCGACGCAAAAACCAAAGACGCATCACAGTTACGAGAACTCGCCGATTCTCGGGCCGAAATACTCGCCCTCCTCGAGCTTCAAGCGTACGCAGGAGCCAGTCGCATCGCATCCCTCGGCCAAAACATCATTGCCCCACCATGAGAGCTCGACTTCGTTAATCTGGACCGTGAAGAAGATGACGATGCCAGAGATGGCAATGGCGCAGGAGAGAGCGGCCGAGGTGACGAAGTTGTACTGGGAAAAGATTAGCTTGGTGAACCTCACAAAAGGCAACGGGAGAACATACCTTGGACCAGAAGCCGAGGAACCTCGTCTTGAGCCACAGCCACGAGATGGCAGCGACGGGCACAGCCGGCCACATGTAGGCCAGGTTGAAGGGGGCCCAGGACAAGGCACCGCCCATCATGACGACCGGGTGGGCGTTGCGGATGAGGGGGTTGCGGGGCCACTTCAGGCTGAGCACGTAGAAGAAAACGACGAGGACGACGCCGAGGGGGAAGCCGACGAGGGTGGACACGTACTGCCCGCCAATACCCCAAATCTTGCGGGGGCCGACGGTGCCCCAGAAAACGGAGGCGGTGAAGAAGGTGTTGACACCAGGGCACGTGAAGCGGAATGGCGCCTCGGGGGTGCAGACGTCCTTGATGTTGACCTGATACTGCAGAATGCCGACGCTGATGAAGGTCGAGACGAGAGTCGGGACCATCTGAGCCCAGAAGGTGAAGCGGGGCGCAATCTTCAGGTAGTGGGCGAGCTTGAGATCGGCGCTGAAGGACAGAGCGTGCGCGCAAGTGACGTAGCCGTACGCCTTGAAGAAGTTCATGGCCGTGGCGTTACCCTCGACCCAGACGCCACCGATGAACTCGGCGATGACGTTGAGTGTGACTTGGACACCGGTCATGGCCGCAATGATACCGATGGGAACGACGAAGACGAGGCAGAGCGCGATACCGTAGAGAACGACAAACGGGGTGGTGTTGGTGGGCCAGCAGGCGATGCCGACCATACCGACGGCGATCGAAATGGCCAGGGCGATCATGTACCACCACTCGGGCACTTCCTTGTACGCCTTCATGAGGCGGTTGTGGACGTCCAGGTCGCTCCTTTGCGTGTTCTCGCTCCCCTTGCGGTTCTTGAAGTTGCTCCACAGATCCCTGCAGCCCATGGCAATCTCGTGCCGGTGATACAGGATGCCGTAGGTGACCGTGGCCGAGTACATGGCGAAGAAGAACATGTAGACGATGATGTTGGCCGACGAGAGGAAGGGGGGCGAGTACTGCTGGTACTTGGCGCCATCAAAGATGCCAAGCTCGTCAATGATGGACTTGACCTTGTAGCGCAATCCAAAGTGGTCAAAGGTGCGGTTGGAGTTGATGGGGAGATAGCCCGTGTTGAAGGCATTGGTCCAGTACAAGGCCACAATGACGAACATGGAGAAGAACATGCCGAGGAACAGGTTGAAGGTCGAGAAGAAGGGCACCATGAGGGGATCGCACAGGTAGGTCATGATGTTCCAGTCGAACGTGGGGACGGGGTTCACACCGAGACCCGTCAGGCCGCCCGTGATCTGGGCCAGCGGGCCGTTGTCCGGGGCAATCCAAGTCATCCAGCTGAAGTAGGACAGAGCGCCGAAGATGTAGTTGGGGAACCAGAAGTACACGAACATTCCTAGGAACACCCAGAGGAAGAACTTGATGCGGGTCACTCTCCAGGTGGACTTGAACGGGCCCGGTACGACAGCCGCCTCGGTGGCTTGGTCGTGGAAAGCCGAGTTGAGCGCAATGGTGACCAGGGACGACGGCCAGACGCAGTACGCCGGGTAGACGAGGAAGCGACGGCACAACCCAGCCAGACCGTACCCAATAAAGTTGGTGCTGAAGGCAATAAGGAGCTGGTAGCCGATGCTGATGGCCCATGATTGGTCGAAATACTGGGGCAGGTATTGGACCCACACGATGTAGTTGGTATAGGGGGTACTCTTCGCGACGTTGGACATGATGGTGATAAGCATGTGTTCCTTCTTGTTGAACGGGCCGGGGTTCAGGCTGTGGTAGACGCCAAAGAGGGTGAAGCCCTTGTCCGGAAGCACCCTGGCCATGAACGTTCCGAGAGGATAGGCCAACAGCTGCGGAACGACTGTTCCGACGTAGATGCTTGGCTGACGGACATCGAAGAACGAGTTGATGAAGGAGATGCAGCATGCGAAAAAGATGCCAATACCCCAAGCGCGGAGGGTGGAGGCAGGCATGCTCGGATCATCGTGGTTGTCGACGACGGCTCGCACCTCGGCGTAGGGAGAGTTGTTCGTGATGAGGGCAGCCTCGATCTTCATCTCCTGGATCAACTCCTGGTGCTTGTCCGGGTTCTCAAACACATCCTCGTTGCCTAACGCAGGCCTGAGTTAGCAAGTGCATCTCTGGCACCCAAGGTCATACATACCCAGGAAGTCCTCAATCTTGGCGATAATGGAGATGGGGAAGTTGGGGTCGCGGGCGTGCATCTTGTGGACCTGGGTCATCAACTGGAAAGCTGTCAGCTTGGTGATCCTCCCAAGTCGGGGCTAGAAGCCGCACTAGTCGCGTATCCTCGAGCGTGAAGGTGTTGGCGAGCTCGTTGGCCTCGGCCAAATCCTTCTCGGTGGCATTGAGCACCTCGGTGACCTCTCCGATGCCTCTTTCCTCGAACGACATGATCAGGGGCTGTGTAAGTGGTTAGCAGGAGCCCTTGGTCAAGAAGAGGAGGTATGGCAGCGCAACATACCGACTTCTTGTCGTCCCCCAGAGCTGCGGCCGAGTCGGCCGAGCCGGGGGCTTTCTTCTCGTTCTCGACTGTGCCAGACATATCTGCGGAGAAGGAGAAGCAAACAACAGAGCGGTGGTGTTGTCCACTCGGTCGACGAGCCGGAGTTCAAGACGCGGTGGCCGGGCACAGCGTCTGACTTGTGTGTCCTCAAGACTGGTCGAGAAGAATGGGCGGTTGGTGGAGCTGTCTCATGTGGGTTGGGCAAGCAATATCAATGCCCCGGGACAGGCCTCTGGATTGCTCGATCGCTGGGTCGGTTGCGTGCGAGCGTCGGCCGGCGCCACCACCCCACGTTTGGAATGTGGCAGATAAGGGAAGGTCCGTTATGTTCTCGAGTGACATGGCTGCCAAATACCCGGTTGCACGGCTGAATGGGAGCCAATATAGGAGCGCAGGGCGGGGGTGCGGCGATGTGGCCGGTAACTGGATCGACCCTAAATTGAGGGTATTACAGAGACGGTTTCCCTCCTTATCTCTGTTCCGAAACCAGCAGCTAGAAGGTCTCAATGCTCCACGGCCGCCAGCGCGCATTTGCATTGCCGCGCTGAAACATCCGCACGCAGCGATCCAGAGCCCAAGGCATTGACTGGGGGGCAACCGCCCAACGGGGAGAGGCTGATGATGAACACACCCTTGAAGACGCTCTTATGACCCAGACACTATCCGTCGCTCGCAATTGGAGAAGGTGGATGGCGATGAGGCGCCCTCGCCTGCATGTGGCGTTGGATGCTGCACGCAACGGTCTAGCTGCGACCCGCGATGAGGGACGGCTGGCTGCCCAGGCCCCAGGCGGCGATAGATCGCCATTGGCAAAATGGATGGAATTTGGGATGAAACACTCTCTGTGGTCTTTTCCCGCACTCGGCCAGCCGTCTGTCGTGGGGTGCCATTCCACCAGCGACCGACGCGCTGGAACCCGAAAACAGGAGCAGACCTCAGCAAGCGCATGGTTCGAGATGTCGTCAATTTGGCCCCTTGCAACGGCGCGGGCGGCGTGGGCGGCGTGGACACTAGGTTTCCCCGATCTCGACCTGCGGGGCGGCCTGGAAGACCACATGGAGGCGCTGTCGTTCCCCGTCGCCGATCCGCCCTCACCCCGAAGTGCCGGACATCCTTGTTCTCCCTCACCTCTCAGCCCTGGGCCCGCATCTTGGCACCCGCCCCAGCACAACGGCGACGTTGCTCTCGCCGTGCAGGAGCAGCACCACACCAGCAGGTGCCAGCGCTCTCAGTGGACGGTGGCAGGTGGTCGAGTCGGGTGCTCCCATCGTGCAGTAGTTCCTGTCGTGGTACTGCTGGACAACGATGCACAGCATCCAAAGTTAGCTCTCCTCGCCTGGAATGCGCGTGGGCGGCGGCGCGATGTGTCGGGAAACCCAATTGAGCGACATAGTGTGCGACCTTGGAGCTGCAACCGTCCAAGACCTTCCAAGGCGGATCGCACGGCGCATCGAAGGCGAACTGCCAAGCGCCGTCGTGAGATTGAGCGCGTTGGAGTTGATGTTGGCGACCGATGTTGTGGTCGAGATGCATCCGCGCCTTCCTTGGCCCCCAAAGTAGACAGCCATCTCGTCCGCCTGTAGGGTCACGATGCGCTCAAGGGGGCCAAAAGGATGGCGAGGATTGGAGGTGATCATGGCCCAGAGCGCAGACAATTAATGAGGTGGTCGCCACGATGTTCCCCACCAACATATGCGACAAGCAGAAAGACGGCAGACTTTGATGGAGGGAAGCCAATTTGCTTGTTGCTCCTGCCCAAGACGGGAGGTTGTTTGCTTGGCAAACCGCCAATCACAGCTCCCGAAGCTCTTGCCTTCCTACCCCGGCCTAGCAACCTCTCGCTAAAGTGCTTGCCAAACGGCGTCCTTTTGGCGGTGTCTCCCAGCCACCATCGGACTGTTGCCGAATGTCGCCCACACGCAGGAGCTGCGCATCGAACCTCCATCTCGATGAGGCCTTGGCTTCCGATTTCGCCATATCTCAACACATCTCGTGCCTTTTTGCCCTCTTCCGCTCGCATCTAACTTTAGAATTATGCTCATGGCGCCTTTTCCGTCCCTCCAGCAGGTGGCCGTCCCCCGCCATGGTAAATTTAGCTGGCGATGGCTAGCAATGGGGAAGGTCGACGTCCTGAGGCGCAAACAACGTGATGCAACGCTCACGAGGAGCTCAGCTTGTGGACAGTTGCAAAGATAAATTTATTGCGCCCCGCACGCGATAGGAGGTTTTCTGTCCTATCGGCATACCTCGCCAGAGGACAACCCCTCAACTCGCCTGCTGGTTCGGGAGCTACCTTATTTACAGGCGACACACGAGGCGCGCCGGAAAGCCAATTCGCCGAGATACCTTACCTTAGTCGCCCTCCCTTCCATCTGCCGTCCGACCCTCCCGGCCCGGCCACATCCCCCACGTGCTCTCTCCACTCCGCCGTGTCGATCACGGGCAGTTCGACCAGCGCCGACGATGAACGCGGATGCGCGGCGACGCCAAACTCGGGCTCGGGCTCGGGCTCGGCCCCGCATCTACGGGTAACCGTCAGTTACGCCCAGCCTTCGGAGAATCGCCGATGGCTCGAGCTCCGATATGATGCGCCCGCATTGCGTGCTTCGAAGAGCAAATGGCCGATGCCGTGGGACATTGCCTTCAATATCGAGGAACGAGCCAAGACTGGTGGGATTTCCGGAACCACCCGGTTAAGGTAAACGACGAGCCCGTTAAGCTGGGAGGGCCAACCATTGAGCCGGTTTCTACGCATTTCATCACACTTCGAATTGGCCGTCTCCTCTCTCGGCAGCTCTTCCTGCGTCAATACCAACAGCTCGGCTGCTCGCCCATGACGAATGTTCGCTGCGCCAACCGACAAGTCCTGCAGGCAATCGGCCCTCCCCCAACCCGAAACTACATCATCGCCACGATCTCACTCAAAGCTCAGCATCGACAGGAACGGCGGTCGCTGGTGCCGATCCGAATTCCTCGCCCGTTGCGCGCTCGCACAGCAGCATAGTTACTCAAGGCCGCGCCACCCACCTCGGTGTGACGGCGGCACGGCAATGGACCAGCCATCCCAGCGTGACCTCGGCAGACGAACTGGTCCAGCGCCGCACCGCTAAAGCGCCAGCCAGGATTACTTACGCCTGGAGGCCACGGCGATGAGCCAGCGGCCCCTGGGCGCTGGTTTGGGTGTTTGCGTAGCAAATACTAGTCGCTGTGGAGAGACATGTGCAAGTTTTTGGCAATTGTTTCATGCGAACCGCGCATTCGCAGTTCGCGGCTCTACTTCTCGGCGCCGTTCCCATCCTGCCATCCTGTCATCCAATGGCCGCGGCGTCAGTGCAGAAGCCGAAGCGAAATGGCGCCACACAATGCCGTTCGCTGTGATGGATCCCATTGCGGGAGCCAAAAAGATCTCCACCGAACCGTCGTGGAGGGGTTGATCTGTACCCCATCATCTTTCGCACAATATTTCAGCTGCCGATTGCATATATATGCTGGGAGCAAACAATGTTTGTCTCGATGGCTGCAGATGCACTCTACGAGTCGCACGGAACCCGGGAACCCTGTCATACAGTCTAGTATCCGTAGCGACGACCAGAGTAGTCTCGAGGCGTTTGGGCTGAGAATCCGAGTGCGGCGGGACCATGGATGATGCAAGCGAAGCTAACAGCCCAGCTGACGGTCTTTGGGGTTCACAGTCGGGATTGTTGCGCGGTTCCACCAACATCAAGGCTCGTAGCGTCCAGCTAGCGCAGCTCTCCCCTGCAAATCTGCCATCCTAGGTGATTACATCGCGCTAGGTAGCGGCTTCGACCACACTATTGTGCCCCCAGAGCTCTTCAGGTATAGTGCAGGTTGGTTATACCATAGGGCATGCGGCTGGGCCTCTGGACTGCATTCGCGAACCCCTGGTTCTTGGATTGAGCTTTCGCAGGGGACTCGATCCATGCAAATGCCGCTGACAGCGGGAGCCCTCGGTGGCATTTGCTTCTCCGATCCCAACGGTGGTAGGGCTTTTAGAAGCAAACGCGCCCGCTTCCACACCGAGCCGGGGGGCGTTCTCTTGGTTTCCTATTTCTCATCGCCCATGCATTCAAATGGGTTGGCAAACCTGCAGGTAGCCCAATATGGAGTTGCTACCAAGCCCAGAGGATAAACGTCGCCAAGATGGTCTGCTCATCACGTCGGTGGTGATGACCACCATGGCTGGTATGCCAAGCCGTCCACCCCAAACCGCAAAGCCGCGATTCTGACCAAGGACAGCGATTTTTGTCATTTTGAGATGCATCAGCAGGTTCATCTTGATTCGAACCCCTGGACCGGACGACTACTTTATTCTGGGTGCAATGGTACGCTCGGATCGTCACGCTCCAGTGTTGCGGAGAGGCTAACGCGTGCAGGCGCTCACGATTGGGTACCTCGTAAACCTCTTCATCCTAAAGCAGAACCATCTTGGCTTTCCAATAACGATGCTTGCTCCGGAAAATATGACGAGTTTTATCAAGGTTGGTTTACGAGCCACTTACCAGGGGTATTCGCATAGCGTTTTTGCTGACAGTCGGAAGGTCACATTGGCGGTTCAAGTGATGTATTATGCCAACATCTTTTGCATCAAGACGTCTATATGTCTGACTTATCTACGGTTTGGTTCGTGCTCCAAGGGAGCTGCTAGTATGGATTCAGACTGACTGGTATGAACAGCGGTGTCAAAAACGTTTCGCGTCTTATGCTACGCAACCATCGCGGTGCATTCCGCATTCTTTGTCATCTGCGTGATAGTCACATTATTGCAATGCAGGCCATTAGAGAAGATGTGGGACCTCACCAACACAGTAGCGGGGAGCTGCATCAACACAACCGCGTTCTTCTACTGTAAGAGCAGCTCAAGAGGTATCTATTCATCGCAGACACGCTGACAGCAGTTTCAGCCACCTCCACCTTCAACATCGTCACCGACCTCTGGATCTTGGTGCTCCCCTACAAAACACTCCGATCGATTCAACGCCCAACAAGAGAGAAGATCGCCCTCTTCTGCATCTTCGGCGTCGGTGCCTTCGCCGCAGTAGCGTCCATCGTCCGCCTCCACACAATCTACATCTACACCATGGCGGAAGACCCGTTTCGAGATGGTGTCGCCGTCAACCTGTGGTCCATCATCGAAGTCACCATCGCCATCTCCTGCGCCAGCGTCTCGGCGATGAAGCCCCTTTTCAGCAGCAAGCAGAGACGACTAACATGGAAGATGAAGTCATCATCATCCGGTACGGAGTCCGGAAACACAGCCAAGTACATGCAATCGGGCGCATCGAATGGTCCAAGGCAGCGCGCCAGGCTAGCTAGCATTGATGAGAGCTCCGTCAAGGGACTCAGAGACGTGACATTGACATCGAGCAACCGGCCGGGAGCCGGAGATGAGCCAGAGACGTGGGCGGTGCCTGAGAGTCTGCGGCAGCCGCCGCCGAGGGCTGAGTGGGAGGACATGGAGCTTAACTTTATTACCTCGGGACCGGAGGCAAAAGGGACGGGTCTGGAGCAAGGGCGAAAATCATGAGGATGGGATGGATGAAAATAGAATGCTACATGGGATAACAGGACATGCGGCAGGACATGCGGCGGGAAATATATAGATTTGGGACACTGGTAGGGGAAAATTCAATACCAAAAATGATTCATGGCGCAAGGTTAATTGCCTGCACGCAAACTGTCTGTTGACGTGGAAAAGGGGGTGACGCATCGGCTTTGTTTGCTGGCAGGCGTAGTTGAGTCATGAAGCAGTTTTCGGAGATGATCCAACAAGGAAAAGCGTCAATGGTCTAGTGGTTAGGATTCAACCCTTCCAAGGTTGAGGGGGGGGTTCGATTCCCTCTTGACGCATCTTTTTGCCCCCGACCAAACTTCATCAGATGATGCAGCGAATCAGTGGATTGTCCCAATCAGCTTCAGCGAGATTCCCAAATTACAAATCACCTCTTGCAAAGCTTTTGCAGCGCGACGTGATTTCCCGCGACTCCTCCCTGCGCCTCATCACCACCACCAAGCCCGTGAGCCACCCAAACCAACCGATCCATCCAATGTACTAACTGAATTACCAGTGCAACGTCGTCAAACCCCGCGGCGAACTCTCTTACCCTAATTCTAACTGGGTCCGCGATAAAACCTTCCAGAAAATTGGGGCTCTGGCACCTCGAGACGATCGAGACGATCGAGGGTCACGGGCCACGCGCCGAACGACGCTGAGCGGAACTTGAAGCGATGCACCCCTCACACCCATGTGACAGAAACTTGGCCAAGAGTAGATATCTAACCTCCTTGCAAAAGTACACCCCTTAAGGTCAGGGGCAAGTCTCCCCCATCTGGCACTTATATACCCGAAAACCTGCATCTGCATCTTGAATCGGCATGAACGTCAGCACAGATGCGCCATGTTCCGTTTCCGAACACAACCACGGAACGAGCAGGCGATTCTCAAATCTCAATCCTAAAGTGCATCATCGGAGTGCCCCCTCGCGGGAAAAAAAGTAACCCTACTGATCGACGCCGGCCGCTGATAAGAAAGATGCGAGACAGCCGCCAAGAAACCGGAGGGTCGGGAGGCCGAGCGCAAAACAAAGGCTAGAACACGTCAGCTTATCGCATGTCTGGACCTGTCTCAGCGAGACTTCAGGCGTTACTGGAAATACCTACACACCTGGCCGGGGTCCTACCCATGCCCTCTTTCCTCCTCTTTACAGCTTACAAAGTCTTTCCACTTTCAGTGTCTCTGCCCTAGGTATGCGCCATGTCTGCTGCTTTGGTGGTATCGCCGACCCTTGATAGCACCTCTCCCAGTGTCTTGTGCTCTCTACTTGTCTCTCCATCGCGATATATTTTGTCCGGCCTCGACTCGTAGATGCTTATAGCTATCTTTAACGCCCGTATCTTTTTGAAAGAGAGAAAAGAAAAGCGAGAAATACCATGCGAATAAAAATTGTCGTGCCCAAATTGTTGTGCCCAGAAGCGGGGAGTTGACCCAACTTTCATCAGGTCCGAGCCAGGCTTCGTATTGCCCTTTGCGTACCTAGGTAAGTAGCAAGCCTCTCGTTTCTGGATTAAATCTTGAAGCCTTTCCACTGCCTGGCCCGCCTGCCGAGAGAAAACCCACGAGCCGCAGAGATTTGCCGGGTATGAAGTCGTTGAGACTTGGTCGCTGGCAGCATCCTCCCGTAAATCTCACGCCTTCACTCAGGAAATCATCCAGAACTCCATTAGCACTTTCCTCAACGAAGACGACGTCTTTCAAGATGGTTTCGTCAAGGGCGGGCTACCTCGTTGCCATGCAAGGGGGCCCGAGTCTCCAACCAGCAAATTAATTCCAAGCGTCTCAGCTGCGTGGATGACACCCCTCTGTCGAACGACGTTGCGGCCTACCTCGACGAGCACAATCTTTGGCTCTGTGTGGTTGCGGGTGACAGCTTTCTGCCCGCCGGACCCTACGCTGTGGCCGGCCACAAACTCCACCAAGCGTGGCGTCTCTTCCCCGAACACCTCGTAAGTGGACAAGTCGATTAGGGAGCGCATATTGTTGGTGAACTTATACCTAACTCGGACATTTGTTGGTGCCATGGATGCAACTTTGTGTCATGTTTCGTTCTCGGGACATTTCCACCTTTGTGAAGAGCCTTGGTCTTCTGGACTCATCAGAAGATGATTTGACAACCCGAATTGTCTACCCAACAGACTGGTATCCAATCGAGAGCGAGGCTTTGTAGGGGCATGACCGAGAAATTTGTTTCTGCACTCGGAGATTTCCTGCGCATCAAGCGCACACCAGTCTCCTTCGCCGAGGAATGATCCGGCTCTGCGCCTGAAGATATCCGTAAAGAGCCCTTGGTTGAGTACTTTAAGGACGTGAGCAGCTCTCCGTGCCCATTTGCCTCCACTCCAAAACCCCTGGATCCTCGACTAATTAGCATTGAAATTTTTCCTCCCGACAGAGAGCTGGCCCGGCGAACGAATGGGAAATATACCACGCTTTCGACGACTTTAGATCCGAGTACCAGGCCACGTTTAGCAAGATACCCTACGTCAGCCCGGCCCATACCAAAAGGTGGTGTGTAATTGCTTGTTCTCGGATTGACAAACTGCGTGGTCGCTGCTAACTCACATATACCCCTTTCTGCCAACAGGGATTACGGAAAAACAATCAGCCAGGAAACATGCGACGCCGCATTTCACAAGTACCAACGATATGTCAAGTGGTTTGAGCAAGAGATCCTCCAAGTTGATCAAGCCGGGCAATCCAAAACCATCATCATGATGCCCCTGGGTCGCGCCACACCCTACTACCGCGACCTCACCGAGCAAGACGGCCAGCATGTTGCAAAAACTTCCATCGCTTCAACCCCATTATACTTTCTAGTACTGCCTGTTGTGACAACACTGGTTGGGGCAAAAGGTATGCCTGAAATGCTAGCTACTATCTGATTTCGCTGACTCGCTTGAAAGGCCACGACCAAAACTATTCTCCACGTCACTTACCAGGCCTTGGAGATGGCCCAGATGGACACCGAGGTTCTCACTGGAGAGCAAATTTTTGGGACGGTACAGAATGAGGGTGGAGGGCTCACGCCTCCTGTTTCTTCCAACCTATGACAGTGAGAGAAGCGTCGAATCACGGATGACAGAGCTGGGCAGGACTGGCAGGAAGCTCCCGCCCGGCTTGGACTCATGAGGGCGTGCTTCAGTTAGCTGGCTAGGCTGAGTTCAAATCTGTAGTAGTGGGGGTGTATCCGTAATGAAGGGCCTGATGACCTTGCTGAAATAAATTCTAAAGCAACAATGTCTATAGTGTATGCTGTCAGCACCATCCCGGTTACTAGAACCCAATTCCAACCCCGATCCCAAGCCTCTATCACGCCCGTAACGCCTTTCCTGCTAGCCAATGCGTCCTGTAACTCCCCAATGGCATGATGTCAAATCAATGACCGCCAGCCAAAACTAGAACCCAAGCCATCCAACCAGAGTCTAAACTCCATGTCATGTCGGCACGTTCCGGTACCGCACAACCTCAGTCCCATCCTCAGCAATGTGCCTCTCCGACACAACGATGTACCCTCCAAGCCTCGGCCACACCTTCGTCCATAGTGCCCAGTACAGAACTCCAAGGAACAGAACTCCAGTGCCCACAATCGGGAATGCGTAGTAGGGGTACCCATCAGCGTTCCAGTCGCTGTTGGGTGGGATGAAAGGCGTAATGGCGAGGAATGCGTTCAGGAGAAGATAGACGAAGGCCACCGACACATGTGTTTGCCACGGCGACGACCAGTTCTCCGATTTGTTGTAGTGCAAATAGATCAAACCACCAGCCACAAACGCGTTGATCCAGGCTCCCGGGTAGGTATATCTGTTCATGAGTTAGCATTTTGATGAGGGAGATAGCGTTCTCAAGCTTACAGGTTGACGATGAAGTTGTAAGCAGGACCTGGGGGGGGCGCCAGGAGAACAATGACTGTAACAATCCAGTGGAGAAATAACTGCAATTCTGTCAGATAGGATCGGCGCCAAGTGTATTCCACCAACTTACCGAAGACGCAGGCGTCTTGAACGGCTTCATCGACGCCCAAAACGAACTGTACGGCAAGATCCCCTCCTTGGCCAACTCCTGGTTGACTCTTGAATGTGCGAAGCTCACAGCCAAGACGTTTCCAATGTTGCTCAGTGCAACGAAGGCCGGCAGGCTCCTTGCCGCCGCACTCTCGCCAAAGACATTGCGGAAGAAGAGTCCTGCAACAATAACTTCCGACTTAGCCAGATCTGCTTTGGGAATGGCGGCAAAGTATGCAACGTTGACAAGAACGTAACACACGGTAACACCAACCACCGCGATCGGCGCTGCAATAGAGAGCGTTCGTCTGGGATTCTTAAGCTCTCCAAGAACGTAGTTGGCGTTTTCCCAGCCCTTGTAGCTGTAAACCACCTGTAGAAGAGCCGTGGCGAAGGCATAGGCGCCACCGCCCCCATAACCATCCCCCTTCTCGATGGCCCAGATGTTGTCGAAATTGTGGGGATCCGGAACCAGACGGTACCCTGCAAGAGCGGCGAAGCCCGATAAGATAATTACCAACAACACCAGTACTTTGAACACACCAAGGGCGTTGGTGAGCCTCAGGCCCCATCGTGGAGCCGCTGCATGCAACACAACCACGAAAGTGATGCAGAGGACGGCAATGCTCCGGGCGACCCAGCCGTCGGGCAATGGGTGGCCTGCTGCCAGCAGCACATATCGGCCAAAGGCGAGAGAGTTGCCTGCTGAGAAGCCCAGGAGTATCATCTGCACTGCAAAGACGCTGGTGGCAAGATATCGAGGCCGTCTGAACACTCTTTCGAGGTAGTTCTTCTCACCGCCGGACAGTGGAATCGCCAGTCCAAATTCCAGGTACACACTGAGCCCCGAAAGCGTGAGGATTCCCGCTGCAACGTGTCAGCGGAAGGGGGACTTCTGTAAGAGGTGGGAGGGATACAGACCGACTGCCCACATCAACAGGCTTAACCCTACCGACCCGGTTGAAGCAAAGATGCTCGACGGAGTTGAAAATACTGAGATTCTGTCAGAATTTGGCTTGGTATCATCTCATGCTCATTTCAACTCACTTCCGGTCCCGATCATCTTGTTCAAAATCAAGAACACTGCTCCAGCAACGCCGATCTTCTGGGACTCGGGGATCTCATATCTCAGCCCATCACCGTCAATGGCGCCATAGTTCAGCCCCAGCCGGTTTCCATTCTCGTCGTAGACTTCGCTGGCCGTCTCGCTGCTGGTACTGCTCGACGGCAGCAAAGGTTCCAAGCTCTTGCGATCGGGGTCGTCCACTTCTGTGCTGTAATTGAAATACATTTTGGCCTCTGTTGACCTGCCGGTCGGAGACAGCGCTCCTATCTAGGCGAAGGGGAATGCCGCAACGGCGCGGTGATTGAGGACTAGCGATTCGGTGACTCTGCGAGTGTGGGTCGTGATGCACGGTGGCAGAGGAGGTGAAAAAAAAAACGCTCAGCGTGAGGTCTCAGCAAAACAAGTCGTCAGGCCGTAAAATCATGTTCTTATGAAGTTGTTGCAAAAAGGATGAAGGATCATATTCGTGATGTAAGGTGCGGATTGTGATGGTCATTTGAGGTAACCACGATGCACGACGGCTCTTGCCATCGATTGCGTGCTCGCGAGACGCAATGGCACAGCCGATTGGCCCCACCGCCTAACACTCGGAGGGGATTAGGGAGGCGCCAGCCCGCAGTAGGGGGGCCTCCCGATGCGGGAAAGAGACCATTACGGCTCCGATATCTCGGTGTCGTACCGATCACGGTCCGATCCCCCTTTTGATCTGGGGAAAACAGGGATGCATGGAGATGGGAAACTCGTTCTCGGGATCCAAAGTCGAGTGGCGGCCACTCATGTGGGGTTGTTAAGATGAATGTCTCGGGCAACGGCGAGCGAACCCAATGACGACGAGTTCTGTCGGAAGACAGTGAAAACAAGGTGGAAGCACTCGAGGGCGATGCAAGGCAGTCTAAACCCGGGCTCCTTATTGTCTAACAATGGCTCATTGGATAAGTGAAGCAGGGTCTTGAGAACGAGAATCCCCCAGTTCTCGCCACTCAGAGCTCCTGAAATGGGGCCAAATTATTTTTGCTGGTGGCGTTGGAGAAAACCCCGCGAAATGGGCATCGATAAGGATAAGGGATAGGGTTGCCCTCGATGGAGGGGCAATAAATCTCACCACCAATATTTTGGCGGGGTCAAAGACCGGGCTACATTGGCGACGAACGAAGAGGAACACGCGAGAACAGTAGATATCCGGACCATCATTCGGGAAGGCCTTGTTGCGGTTGTGTGTAGCGATTCGGCGTTCATCCACCGCACCGATAGGCGCAAGCGGGGGACCACAACCTCAAATTCGCTTCTCTGACTCACTCCGCAGACGAAACATTAGGGCAAACACTCAACGTGTCCAACCCCAGCAGCCAACCCCGCGATCCGCATCGACGATCTCGACGCAACACCCTAAACAACCACCACCATGACGGCAACCACAGATGAGAAGCTCGCCTCTGCGGCGGACACCAAGCTGACTGTGACGGACGAGGTCAAGTCACTTAGCAAGGAGGAGCGGCTTGCACTCATCCGCGTCAACCTTGCTGAGGTTCTCAACCCAGAAATCCTGGAGAATGCGCTCAACGAGGGGCGTGACCCGAGAATCTACTGGGGTAGGCTTTCCAACCGTTGCATCAAAGGAATACCAGCTAACAGTTATGATCGCTAGGAACCGCCACAACTGGTTAGCACTCCCTCGCTGTCCCTGAGAAGGGCAATATCCGCAAACTAACTCCCCAACAGGTCGCCCTCACTGCGGTTACTTCGTTCCCGCCATGAAAATCGGTCAATTGCTCGCAGCTGGCTGCCATGTCATTGTCCTTCTTGCCGACATGTGAGTGAGGCTCTCCCTCCGCAGTTTGACCGAAATGCTCACCGTCTCCAGCCACGGGTTCCTCGACAACCTCAAGGCCCCTATCGAGCTCGTCAACTACAGGGCACAGTACTACAAGTTCTGCATAACGTCTATCCTGAAGGCCGTCAAAGTCCCTACGGACAAGCTCGAGTTCGTCCTGGGCAGCTCTTACCAGAAAAGTCCCGAGTAGTATGTTCACGTCGCCTGGGTTTGATTTCTCCGAACTGGGACGCTAATCAAATATTTAGTATCATGGACGTCTATAAGCTTTGCTCGGTCGTCTCCGAACACGACGCCAAGAAGGCAGGCGCTGAGGTTGTCAAGCAGTCTGACAACGCCCCTCTGTCCGGTCTCCTGTACCCCATTCTCCAGGTTCTTGACGAGGAGTACCTGAAGGTCGACTGCCAATTCGGCGGTGTGGATCAAAGAAAGCTGTTCGCCGCTGCAAAGGAGTGGCTTCCCAGGCTTGGATACAAGGAGGTACTTGTCACTGTTCCCTTGTAGTTAGTTTGGCTCGGCTGACATTACAAAGCGCGCACACATCATGAACCCCATGGTGCCTGGCCTCCAAGGGTCAAAGATGTCCTCCAGCGACCCCGGTATGTCCGAACTACCTATAATCAGAAGCAAAGACTAACAATCTATCAGACAGCAAGATTGATCTGTTGGATCCCCCTGAGGTGGTCGCCAAGAAGATCAAGAAGGCAGAGGCAGCCCCTGGAGTTGCTGAGGGTAACGGCCTTCTCGCTTTCACCGAGTTCGTGTTGCTTCCCGCTGCGACTCTGTACGGCGATGGCAAGTTCCACGTCGACCGTGAGCGGGATGGCCTGCCGCCGCTCGTCTACACGGAGGCTGCTCAGATGAGCGCTGATTACCAGAACGATGTTGTATGTCACTCTCACCCCGCATACCTGGACGGCATAGCTGACTTATCTCTAGTTGACTCCTCAACTTCTCAAGCCCGCTGTCACCAAGGCTCTCACTGCCCTCCTCGCACCCATCCAGGCCGATTACCAGGCTTCTAAGGAGTGGCAGGAGGTCACCCTGAAGGCTTACCCCCTGGAGGAAAAGAAGAAGAAGGAAAAGAAGGTCAAGAACAAGGGCACTCGCTACCCCGGTGGAGGGAAGCCAGAAGGCGCCGCGGATGGTGCCGAGGCGCCAGCCCCTGCTCAGTAGAGGCAGACTCCAGGACTCTTGGGTGGAGTGTTCCGATGTTGATGCGTTTTGTTCGGTGATACCTTTGGCTTGTAGGTGTTGATTTGGTAGAGCAAAAGCAGGCATTCAGGAATACGAACACAATTGAGCATTGCTGGAGGGGAATGATTGCGGGGGTGCTCTGCATTGTGTGCCACGGTCGTGGAGACGAAGGTCTCTCATGTGGGCCTCCCTTTCCATGAGTATCGGGCATCAAGGACTGGCTTCGCTGGCCCGCTCGCTGCAAGACCATTGTGTGCATGGGAAGTTCCACTCACACTCAGGCCAGCGAGCTCGTGAGCTGGCCCCCGAAGGCTGAGGTTTATGAAATGACGACGGCCAGACATTTTGCGAGAGGCATCGGACTGTAGTAGTATTTGAGGCTTGCCAGAAGAGCGACGAGGTGCGCCGACCCCGTGGTCTCGACCGACATCCAGCGGTACTGCCGCCTCGAAAACGGCCAACGCAGAACCTAAAGTGCTGGATCCGACAGGACATGAATTGCCGGGTGTTTACATGTGCGCAGGGAACAATTCATCCACTACGATGCAAAGCAGTTCACAATTCGCACTGGTGTCATGCTGACAACACTACAGCGCGACACACGCGACACAAGCACTTGGTGGGCAAGGGAATGTAGATCTCTTTTTGAAACAGAAACCAGACAGAAGAAACTGGAAACTGAGATTAACGACGGATCTGTTCTTCTCCAAACACTCATAGACACAAAATGTGCCTCCACCGTGTATGCATCGGCAATGGGGACGAGCCGACACCACGGTTGAGCATTCGTGACTATCTGAAGAAAGAAGAGAAGAACCAGAAAGCCGAAGCGACCGCCAAAAAATTTATTTTTTTGAGGTCGGTGTTTCGGTGGGTGGGGCCCTTCACGTGCTTGACTGCAGCAGGTCAGCCAACCACAAGACGCTTTCGATTTGCCCGCGATCTGATTGGCCCTCGGTGGGCCGAGGTGCCGAGCGGTCTCCTCCAGTTGCCGGGATCGACCCGAGAGTCAGGAACATCGTCGACGTCAAACTCCGATTTCAACAAAACACGCAGTATTGCAGCCAGCGACGTCGCCGCGGTCCCCGGTTGGAATAGCATTACATCCGCAGCCATGATTGCCCAGCGCGTAGGAACGACGGCGCTCCGCCGAGGTACGCACTCAATTGGCCCCGACCCGCGATCTCCCGATGGGAAAAGAGGAAGCATTCTCTCGACCACGGCGCGCAATCGCGGGAGACCCGGGAGCACCTACAATCCGCGCGATCCGGCTAACAATTGAGTCGTAGTGGCCGCAAAGTCCGATGCCTTCTTCACCGCCAACGTAGCCCGTCTCGCCGTCGCCCCCCCCATCTCCGCAATGCAGACAAGGTGCGCCTCCCCGTCCACCATCCCTCTCCTATCCCTCGACCTAACTAACGTCTCCTCCCTCCCTCAAGACCCGTCGCAACCCAAAAGCTCACCCCTTCAGACGCCAACGCCATCCTCGCCAAGCAGCGCCTCCTCCGCCCCGTCTCCCCCCACCTCGACATCTACGACAAGTCCCAAACCTGGTTCGGCGGTTCCATCTGGCAGCGCTTCACGGGCGCCGGCTTCAGCGGCGCCATGTACATCTTTGGCGCCTCGTACCTCGCCGCGCCTCTGCTAGGCTGGCACCTCGAGAGCGCGTCCCTCGCCGCCGCCATGGGTGCACTGCCGCTGGCCGGCAAGGGCGCGATCAAGTTTGTGCTTGCGTGGCCGTTTGCTTTCCACGCACTCAACGGTGTGCGTCACTTGGTTTTCGACACTGCGTTGGTATCGTCGTTTAAGCGGAGGACGATTGTCCAGACGGGATGGTACCTGTGGGGTGCGTCCATCGTTAGTGGCTTGTACCTTGCTTTCTTCCTTTGAGGGGATAGAGGGTCACAGCCATGGATGAGGTGGCAATTGGGAGGAGGGCGTAATACGACACTGCAACTTCTGGAGGTTATAGAATTGGGTAGGAATACTATCCGAGGAGGAGAAGGGGGCGAAGGGGAGGCGGAGAAGGTGCGCTGGCAAAGCAGGACACCAAGTTGTGACGATAGCTGGTGATGCGGGATGCTAGACGGGCAGGGGGGCAGCATGTATTGGTTATTCCAGTCGCAAAAGACCGTGTTTCTTTGTCAATGGGCATCATTAGGAACCAATCACTTGTTTCCATCCTCATCTACAACCCTGAATTACCGCTGAGCCATGCGGTCTAATGTTATGAACAAAGTGAGGCGAAGAGATTAAATGTCTCGGAGAGTGCTGCTATTTCTTACCATCCCTTTCCCTTTCCTACCGGTGAACCAAAACGCCACGCTTTTATGAGAGTCTCGCAAAACTGCCACCGACCTGAAAGCCTCTAGGGATCCTACTCCAGATGCTTGACCTCGAGGATCGCCCTGTTTAGGGCGTGGTTGCCGAGTTGTTCAACTCGTTGTCCAATAACAGGGCCCAAAAATTCGGTGACTTGCTCCGCCTCCCTCGACAAGTCCATACCATTGACCCCGTTGGACACAGCCACACCCGCAACCAATGTCTCGATGGCCTTCATGATGCCACCTACCAAGGCCTCAAACTCCAATCTGCTGGATTCGCCCTTCTCCTGAAGAGGCCGCAAAATCGCCGCGTCGAAGTCCCTCATGTTGGGCAGCACCAGCACCCGCACAGCCTCCGGACCGCCTGCAGCCGACAGTCCGCTGATGGCGCCAAAGAGCACAGCCGGCGAGCGTGTCGGATCGAGGAAGTGTTTAAGGCATGTTCGCGTCAGTTTGGGGCGCAAAAGAGCATTAGTCTTGCCGTACTTCTTCGCAATGGTCCCAAGGAGGCTAGCGGCCAGCTCGCGCAGTCGGTATTGGTCTTGGATCGCATCCGTGCCCTCATCCGAGCCGCCCAGCTTGCGCGACATCAGACATGTGAGGACGGGGGCTGAGATGGTACTAGCATATGGGTCGAGGAAGAGGTTGGGGTTCTGGATGACAGCCTCCGCGAGCTCCATCATCTGGCGCAGGACAAATAGATCATCGAGCCGGTGCGTAACTTGATTTGTGATAAATGTGACGAAATATGGCACGAGTTGATGTAGGCCAGGGTCGGCGCGAACCGATGCCAGAGCTGCAGCGCGCAACCTTGTCTTTTCGTCGTCAGGATCGTCATCCAGTACGGCTGCTTGGATTTTGTCGAAGTAGAGGATAAGCTCTTTACTAATGACATGCTTAACCGAGGGTCGGAAGGAGACGTTGTCGTTGCCGGCAAGCGCTGCCAGCGCGGGGTTGGCGCCGGGGCCTTTGGGCAGGAGCTCTTTCGACGAGGTTTCGGCGGTCGTGGGATTCTGGGGAATGGAAGGCTGGACGCCCTCGACGGCAAGCCAATGCGCTGGAAAAGAATTAGCACTTTTGCGCCAGCCTCGTATCTGGGCCAACGGTGCCGCCTACCTGTAAAACTGACGTCCCGAGGCACCTTGGGGAGGGGCGCGTTGATCAGCTTCTCGAAGTCCACCTCCTCGTCGTCGATGTAGAAGAGCGGCTGGCCGGGGCCAAGGCTGGCTTCGCCGTAGCGCAGCGGTCGCGTCGACTCGTATCCGTAGAGAGGCTCGACGTCGAGAACTCGGAGGGCTTGCGACACGTCCTGGACGGTCAGGGTGGTGCGGTTTGCGGCGCGCATGAAGCGCAGCGCCTCGATGATGACTTGGCCGATGCGGTACTCGACATCTTGGGTGAGGATGCGCAGCGGCTCTTCGGCAAGCGATATCCCGATTGATTCGGCGACGTCTCGAACGTTGTCCTGGTTCCACAGGAGCTTGGGGGCGTCCGCCGCAGCCATCGTCGCGATGATCGAGATGCTCTTTGGAGAAATTGGGTCCCGCAGTGCAGCTTGACCCCAAAGCGGGAGAGTTGAGCCATGGTTTGCCGGAATAATCCCGAGTCACGTGTTGCCGTGTTCAGGAGAGGTGCACGGACCCTGTGTTCCGGCCTTTTGGCCGCCGTTGTCCCACCAAAATTGGTGGTGAAATTGGTGGGGTCCAAAATCAACATCAGGAGCGGCCGTCAAGGTGTGTCAGTGGAAGGTTCGGCGCCTGTTTCAACACTCGGGACCGTGGCGGCCGCCTCAGTGTTCTCCTGGATTCTATGCAGCACAAACAACCGACTGACCGCTCTTCGAGGTGTGGGTGACGTGTTTTGACACCTCAAAGCAAAGGGTGGTCGGAAGGGGGCCAAAATGGCCAAATGCTCGCTTCGCACCTTCTCAACTCTTCTCACCTCGACACTTCACCACCACACCACGGCCTAGACAATGCATCGCAGCGCATTCCAGCTTCAAACTCTGTCGCCACCGTCTGTGCGGAGACCAGGGCGCGATGCAGACAGCCTTGCTGCGCTTGGTGTTGAGGGGAGAGGGGGGTGCGGCCGCATCTCAACGGCCCGCTGCACATGCGGCGCGCGTGGCGGAGTTGTATGAGATGGCGCGCTTGTATTGGAGCCTCGACGCGTTACACCATCGCGGCTATATGACTTTTGCCCATGCTGTGCAGTAGGGCAGCGATATATGTTAGGGAGGGTGGCCATTTGGGGGCGCTTTGGGCCACACGACCGAGTTTCCGTTCCCTTTGAGTCCTGGTGATGCCGCTGGCAAGTTGACAACGGCTACCACACGCTCAAAGCCGGCGTATACCACGGGTAGGGTGTGTGTGGTAACGGTTGTGAGGCATTGGCGGTCGTGCAGTAGCTCCAGAACACTCGCACGGTGGAAGATTGGCGGTTGTAAGTCGGCCACCGCAGAATAAGGTGGTGTAGGAGGTACCTCCTACTGTGTGCAAAAGTCAACTCCGCGCAAATATAATGCGCTGGGCCTACTTGGCGGCGGACTGGAGATTCATGACACAACCTAGGATGGACACTTCGCCCCGCATCAGACGGAATGGACACTTGGTCATTGGACACTGGTTCCGACAGAAAGGGCTGATAGCATTCTCGGTGAGCGGCAAGATCAACGGATCATGCGATTCGGGGGTTATTCAGTCGAGTCGGGATAAATCCAATCAGTAGGATTCAGGGGTACTCCCCACTGCGTCTTGAGCGGAGACTGCATAGCGTAGCTCCTGCCAACATGTCAGCCACCTCGCGTGCTATCTACCGTCCTGCAATGCAGCCCTGAAAATCAGTATCTTCTCCATCTCGATGCCGTCATGGAGCCGCAATCCTCAGATATCGTGCCTTGGTCTCTATAAAGAGCGTCTTGTGGACCTCCTCTGAAGCCCCTATCTCCAACATCCAACCAGTTCCCCACATCAATCCCCGGGCTTCAACTATCAGTTCATTTCTACGTACTTTCGCTCTATCCTTCTCCCCGCATCGCACAATGGCCGCCGGCATCCAGGTCCAGGGTGGAAGAGATACCACAGACTTCTCCCGCAAGGACGACTTCGGAATTTTCCGCGACCATGTAATTTCCCCTCAGGATACTCGAATTCAACCGCCTGGCCGCTAACTATCTGCAGGGAGTTCCAAGGGGCGGCCTTGAAGGAAATCTGGCCGGTATGACCAGGGCCTTGACCGCCATGACAATCAATGATTCGTATGATGATTACGACGGTGCCTACGAGCCATCTTACAGCCATGGCGATGTACGAACACTCTTTTTCGTTTCGGGTATCCTATGACCGAGCTTCTGGCTGACCAATACCTCTCACCTTGGCTTCCCCTCACAGCTCGATGTCCTGCAGGCCTACATCCCGAGACAAGTGCCCCATGGTTCGTCCCAGGGCGGCAGCTCCAGCCGTCCGCAAGGACATGGAAGCCGGAAGCATGGTACCAGTAGCAACCAGGGGTTCTCGAAGGGGAGCGCTGGAGGAAACGACAACGGTGGGTCCTTCAGCGGCGACGGTAACCATGAGGATGGAGATCGTGGCAACGATGAAGGGATGAGCCCTGCGCAACAAGTGCCTCCTGCGCCGGAGGGAGGGTGGTGGGGATGCCCCCTTCGGAAGGGAAAGAAGGACGTGTACACCGTCCGCCGCTACAAAAAGTGCGGCTTGGCATTCAGCGACTTTCACGCCATCAAGTACGTACCAGGCTTTTCTCGTTGCTACCTCTTGATTGACCAAGAGTCATCCTCTGACAGTTTACGACAGGAAACATCTCCGAGACGACCACAAGGAGGATATCTCAGCCAGCCGGCGTGAGAAACTTCGAGACAGGAAGGGCCACAGTAAAATTGACACATGGGTGAAACTCTGGTCCGAGTTTTTCCCGGATTGGACTGGACCTATCCCGGCTGGCGGTATGTGGTTGTCCCCAGGCAAACCTCGGTGGAGGGGCGATTTGACTCCAGGGCTGTCTGCTAACTACATCGAACAGACTATGAGCCATATTTCGTCGTCGAGCCTTCTGAAATGGAGCGAATACTTGATCAGTTCGCTCAAGCCTATGGCATCTCTGCAGTGCAGTGTGGCGAGTTCATCGCTTGGGCTCGGGAGGGATGGGAAAAAGCATACGCTGGGAAACGCTTGAAATCCAGCGAGAAGAATACTCCTATTGCTGACACGCGGGAGCCATCCACCAAGGCTGGGCGACAGAAGGGGAAGAGTCCTTCACAGACACTCCCAAAGTCAAACGCTCTTCTAATGCCAAAGCCGGGTGCCAGTACTTCCCCGACTACCTCTGACGAACAACTTCCCATGGGGATGGCGGATTCGCTCGGTATAGGCACCATGGGTCAACAAACTTATTCCGCTTATCAAACAACGCCGGCGACCATGGTTCAAGCCCCTGAACTGGCTGCGCAGTATGGCCAAGCTCATGATCCATCCCGAAGTTTGGAATTCACCGGTTGGCCCGTCGGAACTGCCGGCCAGTATCAGAGTGGCCAGTACCGTCACCAAAGCCAGCATGATGTTGGAGGAAACGGTGGGTTTCAATAGGGGTTGGACTACATGCTTGTGGTTCCGACTGTGGTCATGGACGAGCAGGAAATAGGGTTGCTGGAAATGGGTTGGAAAATGGTTTGAATGTCTCCTTGATCTGATTTATCTGGCTTTCTGCACGCGGGAGGAGACGAATGAATACAGACAAAAAAACGAGAAGCACAACCAGATATTGAACTTGCGACAGTAATGAAAGATTTCATTGTATCCCAACATAAGCACTCCTTCCTGCGCTTGACGGTGCTTCCCATGGCGGGTCCAGTGTGGACACCACCCAGTGTCGGCATCTCCCTTTCCCCTTTCGAGCCAGTCTTACAACATCGCGTCAGTATCAATCACCGACGACCCGCAGACACTAGCCAAAAAGTACAGCGAGCGTCGCAAGGGCTGCCGGAATAGCCTGGACGAACAAGATGCGGGAGTTGGCAGTCGCAGCACCGAACACGCCAGCGACGACGATGCAGCCAAGGAAGAACAGCCGAATTTGGATGGCGAAGTCGGGATCGGGGTGAAGCAGTCCCCACAGGAGACCTGCGGCGAGAAATCCGTTATAGAGGCCTTGATTTTGGGCGAGGGCTTTGCTCTTCTCGGCGAAATCGGCGGTCAAACCGAATGCTTTGCGGCCGCGTGGCTTTGTCCAGAGAAACATTTCCAGGATCATGATGTAGACGTGGAGGATGGCGATCAAGCCTGTGGCGATGGCAGAAAGTAAAGCCATGGTGGGTGTTGCGGAGCGGATTGAGGTAGGTACCGACGGTCTTTCTGCGGTGATGAAATGGGGGAAACTCGGTTTTGGGTTTTTAGCTGCTGACAGTGAGACTTTATCACAGCCGTTGGCCCCTGGTTGGGGTGCGTTCCTTCTGCTCCGCGGACGATGATTGGACGCTGTCGCCCTTGTTTGCGTAACATTCGGCATCACCGTGTGACGAAGAAACCGCGCCGATAATACGAAATGCGCGAAAGCCACCAGAGAGGAGGAGGCATGGGAATTCACAGAGTTCAGAATGGTATTTCTTCCTAGCAAGGGCGAAAATCAAGTTGTCATTTGACAAGGGTCGCGCCTGCCCTCTTCGACTTCTCCGATCGGACGCGGGGAAAGCGCACTCCTTTTTGGCTCCCGCATTGCAATTCAAACCCAGAAACCGACCTGCGCCGAAAAAAGCCCGCGTACAACAACCTAGAAACAATCGCTTTTCCTGATTCCCGATTTCCAATCCCTGCTTACTTTCTCTCGGTCTTTCCCCCAGCGCTGTCCTCCAGCTGCTGAACGCCCCCTTTGCCGCTGTCACTGGACGACTGCACCCTCACCGACTCCAAATCGTGCTTTTCCTCCTGCCCAATGTTCATACCAGCCGGCCTCGCCTTCTCGAACTCGCGACCGCGCTTCTCCGGCCCCATCGCCGTCGTCACAGCGATGCCCGTCGCAATGATGGCTGTTGCAATTCCCATCACTGGCCCGTAAGCTTCAACTTTCTGGCCAGACTTGCTGGTGATGAAAGTCTGCTCTGCAATGACATTGACAATCTGAGCTGAAGGTGACGAGATCATATTGCCGAGCTGATACGTGATGCCCGGGAACGACGACCGGAAGGCTGGCGGCGATAGTTCGTTGAGATGGATCGGGATGACACCCCACGCCCCCTGAACGAAGAACTGCATAAAGAAGCCTGTGGCCGACAGCGATTGCTCACCCTCGGGCAGGATCCATGCCGGTATGATGAAGCCACTGACCAGCGCCGCAACCACGATTGTTCGCCGGCGACCGAACCACTGCGAAACATAGCCGAGAATGGTACCACCGACGCACGCACCAACCTTCATGATGATGCTCGCCCGACTGGCGCCAGCGTTTGCTAGTTCCTTCTGCTGAATCATGAAGGTGGTGTAGCTGTCCTGAGAGGTATGGCTGTAGTCTTTGCAGACTGGTTAGCAAATGCTGACGAAGGGACAGGGGGCAGAGCACTTGCAGTTGAACCACGTCATCAAAATGGTGCAATACACACACATCTTCCATTCCTGACGGAGCATAACCTTGGTCTCCTTCCAGAACGCTGATGGTGCCTTGGCCCTCTTTCCCTCCCGTCTGGCCTCGAGGAACTGTCTCGACTCTGGGAAAAGGCAGCGAATCAAACCCACAGCGATCGACACGCCAGCCGCAACCCAGAAGACGGTCTTCCACGTCTCCTTCCCGCCGCCGACGCCAAGATTAGCACAGGCAGCACATACGTAACCGACGGAGTACCCCTGTTGGAGGATCCCCGACATCAGTCCCCGAGCATCAACGGGGCTGTTCTCAAGAGCCATGGCAATTGCATTCCCGTATCTGCGGCATGTCAGCATGCTTGTCCAGTCCAGGTTGAGGAAACGACGTACACTCCCCCCATGAACAATCCGAACAAAGCCCTCACGCCCAAGAACTGCTGGAAAGTTGTGCTGTAGATGGTGGCTATTTGGAGGACCCCGAGGACGATCATGTTGAAGACCATCGGCCATTTACGGCCCCATTTGTCACCCGCAAAGCCGAACATGGCTGCACCGATGGACCGCAGAAGGAGAGTGAGGGTGATGGCAGTCGAGATGGCAGTCTTGGTCGTGCCGTAGTACTCGGCCAGCTTGACTTGTTGGATGGAAAGGGCATGGAAGTCGAAGGCATCGGCCGTCCATGCAGAGAAGCCGACAATGAAGAACAACCAGTCCCGCCCGGATAACTGCGCCAACAAACTGATGGGGTTTCGGAGAGGTACTGGTCGTGCCCACTCAGTCCTTTTCTCACCGAAGGCGTTGGTCACCTCCATTCGCTGCTCCCAGGTGAAGAGATCACTCCATCCCTGTCGTGCTGTCGCCAGGACGCCTTTGGCGACCGGCTCTGCTGGTTTGCGTGTGCTCTCCATGACCGATGGATACCGTTTGAAGTGGCTGCCGCAGACAGGAGGTGGGATGTTGAGAAGCCGGGAGGAGGCTAGACGTCGGGGTTCGTCAACAGATGTGGCCAGCGGTGTGCGAACTTTCTGGTCACGCTGAAGGAGAAGCGGGGCGGTGGACGCGGGCGTTCAGACCACGGGGGCTCGAGGAGAGATAATGCGGTGCGACGCCAATCTCACACTCCGGTCGGCCCGTCTATGTCTTATATCATTATATTGGGCACAGGGTAAGGTGCGGGCATGCGGGTGCTGATCGCTGCGACTGCCGCCCCTAAGCGGTGATGATTTCACCCTCCGCCCACCAACCGTTCCCCCTCCGATCCCGGCAAAGCATCGCGCCCTGGTCGAGATTTGGAAGCGCGGGGGAATGAATAAGCTCTGGTGGCTCTGAATTTGGCTGCCGAGGTACGAACCCACCGGGGTTCAAAAGCTTGATGACGGCGTGGACGCGAGGAATTAAGCGTGTCGCCATCGAAAACACTTCTCGCGACCCTTGGGCACGGCGTTCTTGGCCTTGGCCACGATGGGGGATCGACCATTCAGCGGCGCACCACAGTGCCGCCAAGACCCAACCGAACGCCAAGGTGGCTTGCCAGGCGCCTTGGCGGATGCTTGATTGACACTCCCGCAGCTTGGCATACGCCAAGATAAAATGTTTCCCAGACGTCATCCACTTCGCCCTCGCAGTTTGTGATGAGGGTCGTGACGGTAACGTCACATATCCCATTGCACTGGCCTGATGGGGATAGCAACCCGCGGGGTAGGTCAGCGCTCCCAAGAAAGAGAACAGCGGTCGCCTAGTTGCACTACAATTACGTTAAACGAGTATTGAGTTTGAGGCTACCTTTGTCAAGCACATCTGACAGGCTTGGGTCCCCACCGACGTCTCAGGGGTCTCGACCATCGCGCCGCTGGACGACATCGCTCTCCGCTGGCGGACATAGACCCCGGTGCTTCCCAGGCTCTATAGACCCTATCCGGCAGACGATCGCCCTTCGCAACCGCGATGCGGGGGAGCGCTGCCGACCAAGCAGAGGGAAATCTTACCCGTGCTTGCTCCGAGTGGGACGCTGTTACCCCGAGTCCATATGCCGTTCTACCTAGCAAGGATCTCGCCACCAAATGCTGTCACACATAGACACACATAGACCGCACAGGGCTTGTACCACCACTTTGTGGGGCGCGTTCCACCTCATTCGGGGCAGATTAATAGCTCGGGGCGTGGATCAGTGTCGACGGACAATGTAATTTTCCGGTAGTATGTCACCTTCCTCTTCGAGTAACTTGTCTCACAAATGTCGACCAAATCTCGAACGTGCGCCGAACAGAGAATATCCAATGGGTGGGCATTCAACACCAAATATCCGCACTGAGTCAGCTTTGGCGTTTCCCCGCACTTTCAACATAAGCCCTTTGTCTAACGGTGTAGCACGTGGGGACCATGCTTACTGCCGCCAACATCACCGACACCCTGGGCTGGTACCCAGGGCTTACCCCTATTTTCAACACCAACACGGAAGGCCTCGGACTAGTGTGTGAGAAATCTTCACTGTTACACGTGGGGTTGGTGGGTTTCCCCAGACTTCTCAATCGTCTTGTGGACCGCCGGTTCGCTCACGAGCGAGAAATAGTCCCCACAAACATAAAGTGCAAGCTCCCGTGACCCCCTCTCCTTGCGCAACCCCTTCGAGATACAATCTGGAGTTGGAATTGCCGCATCATATCCAGCGACCCCTAGACCGCCGACTGTTAACTGCCCCCCCTGGCGTCATACTCCAGTCTGGGTGCTTCACACTTCCCAGACTTTCACGTCATAGTATGCAAGCATCCTTCCATACCATATTCTCATCTCGTCCATCCATCCGTCATTTGAATCCCGGAGTAGACCCATCTTCTTGGCGTGCCGCCAGATTTCCTCCAGCGAGGGGATTGTGTGAGTTGCGTCGGTTCGGGCAAGCTCGTCCAAGAACGTAAGGTTGTCAATGGGTTTGCCATTCCACGAGGAAGTGATGCAGATGGTTATGATCAACCACTCGGTGGATGATCTGGCGAGTCTGGATGGGGCGGGTTGGCTCTCGTCCGTCATGTCGAATATTGAGGTCCGCCAAAGAAGCTCGCCCCGGCTTTGGCCAGTTGGTTTGTGCACTTTTCCCGATTGTTTATGCTCTGACATACAGGCGCTGACCGTCCATGCGGAACCCCATCTTCCCTGCCTGCCGATAGTGAGAGGCATCCCAAACTGTGGATTCGTTTGTGTTGGTAGCGTTGAATACCCTCCGGGAATTATTGCGGCTCTCTGCAATAAAATCGGGGACCCATGATGGAAGACGAAACTTAGCGTCCTGCGCACTCGTATTATGAGGATTGTCACCCCTGAGGGTCACGGTCAGCAGGCCAAGATGCTGGCAGCCTTCCCGTATTGCGGTTACAGTACTTGTGCAAACGCTGGAGATTGTGTCTTCCGTCGAGTAGCCCGGCCGAATCGAGATTTCGGGCACACCTTTCAGCGCAGGTGTCGCTTTCAGGATACAGAGCAGTGCGAAGATCCTGTCTCTGGGATCAGAACACTGAAAACTGTCGGTCAGGACTACAAGAAACAAAAGGAAGTGACCCGCACTCCTCGTACTGTAAGTGTAGCCCGACAGATACACCATGCTGAACAAAGAGTCGCCAAAACGAGTCCTAAAAGAAACCGCCGGTAAGAACACAAGCAAAGTTGATACTTCGTGTCTCTGATCCAAAATACCGGATGACCCCATTGGTGGATTTTAATCCATGCAATATTTTCTTGCTAAGTGCAGAACTGAGCCCAGTTAAAATGTGAAAATCGGAGCGCATCGCAATCTGGTCCAACTCGAATTTCTGAGAACCATAGATCACGGTCGTTCTTCTCGCGAGCGCGGTTTCCTGGATGATCTAAATTCGATTGAACCATGACTTTCGGAAAAACCGAACGAGGTCCCCCCAGTTCCCCTCGGACATGGGAGGCAAGCCGTATTATTCCAAGGCGGAACAGTCGCTGGCGGAATTGATCATCAGACGTATGGCACCACATTGATGCTCGATTAAGTTGGGTCTAGCTCTTAATATTTTCTCGAACAAGCTGCGAATCTTCTCCAGTCTCATGTCTGGCTTCTGGTTTCCGAATCATATGTCTACCTGGCCCGCAGCTTGGTAGATGCGGTCCATAATCGAGACTTGAGCATCGCGCTCTTCGACATCCTTTTGGTTGATACAGATGAAGTCAACCCAGTAGTGCTCGGCGAGGCCCAGTTCCTTGAGTCGAATGAGGACGTTGAACAGATTTGGCCGAACTTGGAATTCACTCCCGTTGACCCAGATAGTTCGAAGATCAGCCTCCCCGTAGGGGCGGATCCGTGGCATCTGGAGATCCCCAGGTGTATGACAAGGCGTGGAATGGCGGGGCCTCGTCGAGATTGTGCTGTTTTACCTCAACTTCGACCCCCGTGGAAACCGACGATGTTTCGAGAATGCGGATCAGGCGAAACGGAGAGCCATTGAGCCGTGTATAGTACTGAAATGCAGCATTTGATTCTACGAGGCGCGTCTGAAGTGGTTGGGAGGAGCCATATCGATCAGAGGCTGCAAATTGATTGAACGGCGAGGCATGGCACACAGTGTGCTGGATCTCATCGCCCACTGCCTCAACGTAAAACCACACCGGCTCAGGAGGGTTTCAAATTGAGGGAGAGTTCATCATTCATCCAGAAATCTGTCTACCTCTACTAGGTATCTCGGATATTAAACTGGGTATCACCATCACCATCTCAATGTCCAGTCGTCAACTCATCTCAAAGCACGTACCTAAAGTACGGGTTCTCCATATCCGTCAAGTCTTGAAACGCCAACTTCTGCTTCTCCTCCTCATTCACCGGAATCGCCTCCTTCTTCTTATTCGCAAACCACAACAGCGCATACAGCGCCGCCGACGAAACAATGCAAATGACATAGCTGTTCTGTCAGTCAGTATCTCCATCTCACCACTCAAAGGGAAAACTCACCAAATAATCAACCCCAACCACAACTCGGGATAATGCTGCGCCCTCGTCTGGCTCCTCACCAACTGCGGCCCGACAATGTTCCCAACACAATACGCCACAAAGATATTCGCCGCCATCAAACTCTTCTTCGTGTTCCCCGCCACATTCGACATGCCCAAGCTAATCGTCAGCGTCACCGGCACGCCAAAGAAGCCCAGAATCGAATACCCCACCACCGGCGCCGCAGCCCGGTAGTACCACTCGCTCTTCCAGATGATGGCCATCCCCGCAATCACCGGCAGACAGCAAAGAACGGCCATGATAATCCGAATATTCTTATACCTCCCCGATAACCACCCCGTCACCATGATGGTGACAAAGCCAATAACGCCCAGGGGAAACTGCAGCAGGATCGAATGCAAGCTGGACCAGCCAAAGGTGGAAACAATCAGCGGCCCGAACCCGCTGACGGCGCCGTTGATGGTGTACGCCGAGGCCATCATCAGGAAGATCAGGTACGTCTTTGGGTCAATGCACATTTCTTTAACTTGCGACATCTTAATCTTGGTGCATCGCACACCCTGCTGGCCGGCCCGCAGACGCTCCGTGGCTGCGAATTTTTCTTCGTCGGTGAGGAACCAGGCGGACATGGGCGAGCTGGGTGTGGCGAAGCAGATCAACCCAAAAATGAAGGTCAGCACGCCGGCGAGGAGGTAGATGTATTGCCAGGAGGTGAGGCTGCCGCCTTTGATCTGGGCAAAGCCGTAGTTGAGGGAGCCGCCGATGATGCTGAAGGAGCAGGTAGCGCTGAACCACCAGGCCTGGCGCAGGGTTTGCTCCTGCTGGGTGTAAAAGGAGGAGATGATGCACATGAAGCCGGTGGGGATGATGGACTCGACGAAGCCGAGGAAGAAGCGCTGGACGTAGAGGCCTTGGTACGTGGTGACGGCAGCGGTGAGCATGCAGATGGCGGCCCAGAAGATGACGACGCCGCCGAGGATGCGGCCCATGTTGAAGCGTTGGAGGGCAAAGGTCATGGGGTACAAACCGGCGAGCATGCCGAAGTAGAAGAGGGAGGTGGCCCAGGAGAGGCGGGAGGTGTCGACGGTGGGAGGGGTGGTGGAGCGGTCGACGACGGTGAGGGAGAGGTCGGTGGTCATGCCGAAGAGGACGGCAGCCCCGAGGATGGCTTTGTCGTAGTAGACCAAACCATCTGAAACAGATTAGTAGGAGTAACACAAAAAAAAAAAAAGGGGGTAAAGGGGTAACTTACAGCCGAACACCATAGCCGGGATCATATACCAGTCGATCTTCTTGATGACGCGGGCGACAACCTCGGGGTCGAGTTCGTGTTGTTGCTCGCCGACCATGGCCATAGCCTCGTCTTTGGCAGAGCCATCAGAGCTCGAGCGGGCAGCCTCGACGTCGCCGTCACCGGAGTGTTTCTCACTGCCCATGGTTGATGTTTTCCAAGACGAATAACCTCAAGTCTCTCCTGTTTTTTTTTTGTTTTTTTTCAAAAAAGAGAAAAGAGTGAGGATATATCTACAGTCAAGAGTCCCCGCTCCGGGGGGGGGGCAAGCTCACCATCGCGGGCCCCGGTGTCGGTATTTAAATATGGGCCCTTAGTCATTGACTGGCAATGTTCACGTTGGCAACGCCATGGGAACCCCATTGGCACCCGTCCATGCAGCATAACCAGCGAGCGCCATACCTATCGCGGGACGCGAACAGCTGCGGGGTTTGGGTCTGGACTGTGTGTGGCCAATGCCACTTCACCGTGCAGCGAGATTATGCGCTCTGTCTGCAACTCTACTGCGTGGGGGGGGGGGGGGGGGACGCTTTGGCGGCCAACTTCTTACACCACCCGTATCTTCCATCCTGCAAAGCACTGCAACGCAACTGCAAATAGGACCTTTTCGCCCATGCCGCGGAATTGGCACGCTCGTGGATTGGCGAGCCGGGCCCTCGGCAACTGCAACCCTCTGCAGAACTTCACACTGTCCTCGTCTGCTTGCTTCCATACGCGCGCCGGACGGACATCCGATTCGGCGCGGGTGCAAGCGCGTACCGTACCCATGGGACGACGACCAGACGACGGGGGCGAAAATGGGCCCCAACAACCCGGCCGTAGGCCCAAGCGGGGTTAGAGACGAATGCATGCATGCGTTCATTCCAAAACAGACACCTCATGCCTGCGGTCTGGAACCGGGGTTCCGAACTAGGAATGACGGTGGCTGGGCGGCAGGCGTAGAGGCCGAGAGAAGGAAGGAATGAAAATAGGGAGAAAAAGAGAAAGAGAAGGGGCAAGGAAATAAGTGCTGCGAAATCGTCACCCCTGAAAGATAGAATTTGGTTTGGGGTGCGCTCTCCTTGATGTTGAGTAAACTCGGACGGTCCCTTCGGTTGCCGTTCCCGTGGGTTCCCATGGGCACGGTAGGTGACAACGTGTTTTCGGCTGCATGTTTCACTCCATCGTGACAGCGGCTTGTCGCGGCTCGAAGAAAAAAAAAACTTCAAGCGCCAAGGGGTCCCGCCCCAAAGAGCCGAGCGATGCATCCTCAAGATCGAGGCAAGGTTTGCCAGTAGAGAAAACACAACTTGAAGCGCTGTGTCATCGAGAAAACCATTGCCTTGGCATTGCAAACTGCCCGCCGAGCCCACTGCAAAGAAACCATCATGGCAGTGTGGTTTTGATTGCCGTTCCCGCCCCCCAACAACGGCCCTGGAAATGGTCAATTCGCACCTTCATGCGAAATCGGCCGTCTTCCGGAGCCCAAACCTCCTGGTCTCTCTACCCTCAACCGATACCTCCCTCAGCTATACTGCTTATCCGTTCGTAAATCATGCGGCTGAGATGGCCGTCTCCCAATCGAGCAATGCCGATGTTCGGCCCCCTGTCGTCAACTTTCTTTTTCTCTGTTTTTACCGGGAACGACGCCTCACCCGCCGAGCCGCACCACTGATAACCCTGAGTGCCGATCACCCCCTGGTTGTAGATCCGGAGCGCCGTGTCCTTCGCAGAGAGCAAATCCAAGGCTGCAAATGAAGCGTGCCAGCGTCAGCTATGCTGTCTGCGATTGAGAGACTCGCTTTCCCAGGACGGTGCTGGATGCTAGGAAATATGATGGCGGACTGATCCAGAGATTTGTACACTTCAAGGGACGATGGCCCGATCCGCAACTCCACCAACTGAGACTGGAAACTTGTTGCTGTGAACCGGGGAGCCAGTTATTACACTTGACTTGTCTTCGCGATGCCGAGCCCGGAGAAACTTTCGTTCTCGCACCTTGTCAGCAACCCGGCCGAGTCGTACCAGACCGACATCATCGTCTGCGCCATCCTCACATGGATCGTCGGCGTTGTATTTGTCGGGCTACGCTTCTACACGCGGACGCAGCTGCTTCGAAACGTCCTCGGCGCTGAGGACTGGACCATCTTGGTCGCGTTGGTGTTTGCTGGCGCGACTTGCGCAGGCATGGTCGAGCGTTGGTACCCCGATCTCCTGCGAGTGAGCTGAGCTGATGCGAAGGGGGTGCAGAGGCGGTCCATGGACTTGGGAAACATATCCTTGATGTCGACCCAGCGGCCATGAGGCCCATGGCGAGGGTGAGCCCAATACCCCATGAACCTAGCCAGGCAGATGCTAACATATCCAGGCCGGATGGTACACCATCGTCTGGTATATGCTCTCCTTGCTGTTCACCAAGATCTCCATTCTCCTGCTCTACATCCGCATCCTCAGCTACCAGCACGCGCGGTGGGCTGTGTACATCATCCTCGCAATCGTCATCCTGGCGAACGGAATCTGGACGCTGGCGACAGTTGTGACGGCCTGTCTCCCACTCAATGCCTTCTGGGACCGAACCATCCCCGACGCCTGGTGTCGCCCTCTCGTCTGGTGGTACGCAAACACGGGACTGCACATTGCGACCGACGTGCTCCTCTACGTGCTGCCCCTGCCCGTAATCATCAATCTTCAGATCAAACGCCGCCAAAAGACCGTCCTTTACGCTGTGTTTGCCCTCGGGTTTTTGTATGTTCCACACGTACCCCGTTTCGCAAACGTGACTGACATCCTGCGCAGTGTCTGCTCCATCTCGGTAGTGCGCCTCTGGGACCTCCTCGAAGAGCGGAAGCGCAACGACTTCACGTACGACAACGTCAGCATCTCCTACTTGACCGTCATCGAGATCAATGCCGCCATCGCCTGCGCTTGCTCCATGACGCTCAAACCGTTCTGCGCTCGCTTCTTTCCGCGCTTCTGGGGCTCGCGGTCCGTTGCATCCGCACAGCAACAAGGCGGCTTGGAAGCTGCGGCGCGGTTCTCCCCTCGGCAGGGCCCGCCGACAATCGGGTCGCAACCAACGAGGGCGCCCATTGCCATGAGGCCGACATCGTGGGTTGACGTCTTACCTCGCGGGAGAGGCGGAAGCGAGGCGCAGCTAGATCTGCTAGACGATCCTGACGATAAGCTGAGCTTCGGGAGTAGCAGCGATGGAAAACAGTCGGTAGAGGTTGAGTCGCTAGCCATGGAAGAAGGCGCAGATGCTGAGCGGGTACTCGTGGGGAATAAGTTGCCAATGAGGCCGTTGGCTGTGCATGTTGCTTGAGAGTTACCATGAAATAACGGCCTTGGGACTGGGGTTTGGTTGGGAAACCACTGCATAATCGGTAATAGGGGCACAGGCAAGGCAAGGTCACGGGCGTAATGGGCTGGGACTGGAAAGAATACCTGGAGCATTGCATTTCGGGCTTGATTTGTATTGGCAATTGGCTGTGAAGAATATTTCATCGCTCCTCCGCAGCGCTGCAACGTTGTGATGGTCTACTCCTGACCCGAGTGAGGGGACGGAGGTAAGAGCGGCTTTTGTGGTACTTGTTGTGGATGGAAAACAACAGCTTTCGCTCCCTCAGGGAGTGAGTAACGGCATGAGTTGGAGACACTGAACTGAGATCTTGAGACCGCAACTGTTGTGGGCAGCTTGCGCTACTTCGGCGTTTTTGTCTGGAGACGATGCGGATAATCCATTCGTTGATATGGCTTTGCAACCTTATATGGCGTGCTTGTTGTTGTTAGCGTGTGCATTTGAACGGCAACCAACAGGGCAATAGCCATCTCACCTCGGTGGCACAAGCCCCTTTTCCTCCCACGATCCTGGATCAACTGACCCGTTTGCCCTGCATTCTAGCGGCATGATCCCGTCATCTTCACCGTCCCTTGGGGGTCGATGGGGCTCAGCGCTCTCACGAAATGAGATCCGCCACGTTCATCGGCATCTCATCAATCTGGGTAGAGTAGTACACTATACGACGTCAGTCAAGTTTCGTGACATTAATATGGAGTAGACTCACACTCAATATCGCGCAGAATGCGCACATCTTCGCTAGTAACGAAGTTGATGGCAACACCCTTACGCCCGAATCTTCCAGAACGACCAATACGGTGGATGTAGTTCTCACGGTTGCTGGGCAGATCGTAGTTGATAACCAAGCTGACCTGCTGAACGTCGATACCACGAGCCCACACATCGGTGGAAATCAGAACTCTGCTGTTTCCCTGTCTGAAGTCTTGCATGATGCTGTCGCGCTCCTTCTGCGGCATCTCTCCGTGCATGCTGCTGACAGTGAAGTTCGCCTCTCGCATCTTATCCGTCAACCAGTCGACCTTTCTCCTCGTGTTGCAGAAAATGACGGCCTGGGTGATGGTGAGAGTATCGTAGAGGTCGCAGAGCGTGTCGAACTTCCAGTCCTCCTTCTCCACAGCGATAAAGTATTGTTTGAGGCCCTCGAGGGTCAGTTCATCACGCTTGACGAGGATGCGAACTGGATCCGTCATGAACTTTGTCGTCATGTCGAGAACGTCGTAGGGAAGCGTAGCCGAGACGACAACCACTTGGGTGGCAGGAGGAAGGTAGCGGTACACATCGTAGATCTGCTCACGGAATCCCTGGTTGAGAAGCTCATCGGCTTCGTCGAGAACCAGCATCTTGATATGGCGCGTGCGTAGGTGGCGGCGGCGGATCATGTCGGCAACACGGCCAGGGGTACCGGAGACGATGTGTTGGCCGTAGTCGAGCTTGCGGATATCCTCGCCCACGTTCGTTCCGCCGATGCAGGCGTGGCACTGCACGTTCATGTAGTCGCCCAATGCCATGACGACGCTCTGAATCTGGGTTGCGAGTTCACGAGTGGGAGAGAGAACGAGTGCTTGGGTCTCGCGCACCGCCGTGTCGATAACCTGGAGCATGCTAATGGAGAAGGTTGCAGTTTTACCGGTACCCGATTGCGCCTGCGCGATGGTGTCACGTCCCTTGCAAATCTGGACGATGGCTCGGGACTGAACTGCAGAGGGAGATTCGTAGCCATAGGCGTAGATACCTCGAAGGAGACTCTCTGTTGCAGGGCCATGTTAGTATTCCAAACGCGCACAAGGTTTGGGGCCGAATCGTTGTGCAACTCACCCTTCAGCGACATCGACTCGAAAGTCGGGTGGACCGTGACCTCCTTGGAGGTCGAGAACTGAATCTTCTCATCGGCTTTACGATCAATACCGCCTTCGGCCATTTTGATATATCGTCCTTGCTCGTGGGATTTGGAGTTTTGCGATCGGTTGGAGTGCGCAGCGTCGAACTGGAAATGTTTGGAGGGTGGAGGGTGAGGCTAGCAAGCTGCGCGACATGGATCTTGCAGCAAAAAATCCGCAGGCGCACGGGCCACACCAACCGCCGTGAGCTAAGGTTCAGAACCTCAGGTTCTGGACCGCAAACTAAGCGCGTCGCAAAGTGGCGTCCTGCTTCTGAAGCTCTACTGAACGGCACCAACGACCAGCCCGACCAGACAAGCAATCTTGCCGTTTCCCAAGCGAACCTCTTGAGCCGCCTCCCAAGATGTTGATTGAACAGCAAAGATATCTCCACGAGGACCTGGAGCGCCTCGAGCAGGGCATCGCGGATCGCATGGGCGAGGAGCCCAAAATGATCCGCGAGCGATTGAACCGCGACCACGAAGTCTCGCAGCTGCTCGATCAAATCCAAAAGCAGTCTGCCGAGCTTCTCCCGCTCTACCAAGACAAGTCGGGGTTGCGGTCCAAAGAAGTCCTGCAGATCAGCACGGGCGACCCGTTTGAAGAGTTCTACCGCCAACTGAACGAGATCAAGGAGCATCACTCGCGATACCCGAACGAACAAGCTGAGAACTCGGAGCAATGGTACCGGCCGCGAAAGGGCGCCGCTGAAGACCAGCCGTTCATCGTCGAAAGTATGTTCTCGGGCGAGGAAGCTTATGGACGCTTTTTCGACCTTCACGGCTCCCACGAATCCTACCTCAACCTACCCGACGCAAAGCGCTTTGGTTACATGCAGTATCTCGAGGTTTTCGACAACTTTCAACCAGGGCACGGCGGTATCAAGCGCACCGAGAAGCTTACGGATCAGTACTTCAAGTATTTGGGCGAGCTGATGGAATATCTCGAGTCGTTCATGCAACGGACCCGTCCTTTGGAGGACCTTGACAAGCTGTTTAGCGGATGGGATACCGATTTCGAGAAGGCTTGGGAGAAGGACGAAGTACCCGGGTGGCAGATGGACAAGGGGACAAAGGCCAACGGTTCCGGCAAGGCGCTCAGCTCACCAGATGCTGTTTGGTGCGAGGCTTGCGAGAAGGAGTTCAAGAACGAGAACGTATACAAGGGACATTTATCAGGCCGGAAGCACATCAAGGGCGCCGAGGCGCTTGAGAAGCGGGGGAGCATGTCTCTGGGGCACCGTCTGAAGGAACGCGCCGTAGCAGAGAGAGAGTTCCGAATCAAGAAGCTCACGTCGGCTATGAGTACTGAGCGAGACGATACTAGGGTAAACGTCGAGCGAAGACAGGGCATGACGGAGCGCGAGAGACAACAAGAGTTGGAGAATTTTTACAACTTGTCGAATCAGCAGAGCAAGGTGGTCGAGGAGGAGGAGGAAGAGGGCGGCGACGACCGCATCTACAACCCACTCAAGCTACCCCTGGCTTGGGATGGCAAGCCCATCCCTTTCTGGCTGTACCGCTTGCACGGCCTTGGGCAAGAGTTCCCCTGCGAGATCTGCGGCAACTTCGTCTACCGAGGGCGACGAGCATTCGACAAGCATTTCAATGAGACCAATCACATCACCAACCTCAAACGATTGGGGATAACGAATACACACCTTTTCCGAGATATCACTTCAATCGAGGAGGCTGTGAGACTGTGGGACAAGATTCAAAGGGAAGAAAAGAAGACGCACGTCGACGAGGGTTCCATCGTGCAGATGGAGGATGCGGAAGGCAATGTCATGCCCGAGAAGGTGTACTTGGATCTCCAAAAACAGGGTTTGCTGTAGATTGTTAGATAGTGGACGGCTGGCGCTTCAAAACAGGAGTTTATTCATGTACAATGGAAAGTATAACCAAATGCATCATACTGCTACTTCGCGACTCTTTTCTTGAATATTGAGAGCCCCAAGTGCGTCGCTGTTGGTGTGTCATGATGCTCTGGTTTGGCGTCTCTACCCTGATCCCTGCCGAGCGGGGTTGAGGGCACCCTATGATTGGATGACATCGTCTCCCAGGCACCCTGCAGGCCAGCGAAAGGTATCGATAAACAAAGCCATCATCGCATTCTCCTTCTTGCGCGCACGCTTCTGCATCGCTCTCCAACTATAGAATATACTCTTTCAAGGGGGTCCAGGGTGTCGCATCTACTTGTCCCACCGGCGCTCCGATTGACGCGCGCTTTCAGTGCAATCGCCAATTATGAACCGACGGTAAATGGATCGCAATCAACCATGGCAATCCAAACGAAACCCATTCCCGCGCTCTACACTGTCTACATCCTGCGATCAACCGTCCGACATACTTCCCTCTATATTGGATCTACCCCCAACCCTCCGAGACGATTGAGTCAACACAATGGCGTATCGAAAGGCGGCGCCGCGCGAACCTCGAAAGGGAACCTACGACCGTGGGAGATGGTGGGGCTCCTCTCCGGCTTCCCAAGCATGGTCGCAGCGCTGAAGTTTGAGTATGCTCCCACCTCTTTTTCTTACAATGGTTCTGTAGCAAACGTATTTTAATAACTTGGTCATAGGTGGGCGCTCACTAACCCGCACCTCTCGTTGCACATCCCATCCTCTTCGCGCCTCACTGTCCCAGGCAGGACGAAAAGGGGCCGTCCGCGACGACCGGCCAAGACCCTCGTATCGATTATCTCTAATATACACCTGCTATTACGCGTACCGAGTTTCTCTCGATGGCCGCTCAAGCTTCATTTCTTCGCGCCTGAGGTGCACCAAGCATGGAAGAAGTGGTGCTCTACGGTTAGCGAGCCGCTGCGAGAGAGTTTGGTTGTGGTCACCGACTTTGGCCAGGCGGGTCTCAAGGCATCCAGCAAGACCAAGTCTGCGCCACATATTACAGATACGGACGCAGAGACATCAGGCGATAGTGCAATGGAAGATGCGGAGCCGTGGGGAATACATGCGCTGCCCCTAGGTTACGAGCCCATCAAGGAGTATGTCGCGAAGGGGCAGAACGTGTTTGAGTTTGAGCGTGAGGGGAACTGCGTGGTCTGTCGGGAAGCAATCCTTTCAGAACAGGGCCTGCACGCTATCTGCACGAACGACGGCTGCGAGGGGGTTGGACATCTGTCGTGCTGGAGTCGGCATTTTCTGCCAGGTTCAGATGCTGGCGGTGATGGAAACATTTTGCCGATCCAGGGGCAGTGTCCCAAGTGCAAGGGTGTTGTTCAGTGGGGAGATATGATGAAGGAGCTTACTCTGCGGGTTCGAGGCCAGAAGGATGTCGAGAAGCTGCTCAAGACGAAGAGGAAACGGGCTACGAAGATGAAGGCTCCAGCGAAGGCTTCAGCAAAGCATTCGTAGGCGCGGAGAAGAAGAGACTTTCTTGGCTTTGGCGTTAGTGTTGGATGTGGATAGGGATGCCTTTCGGCACGCGGAAGGTCCGGCGTCGGGTTTAGGTTTTGCGTTCAAGATACCCTCTTTGGCTCAGTAGAAAATATTAGGCCTGTGTTCTGATATTCTCGAGGATAATTTTGGCAATGCCTGCTTTTGTTGGCCAAGAAATGAAACTGACACTCTATGAAAAGGAGAGGAGCCCTGTGATGAAATGCAAGTGCCGTTTCCAGGTGCAAAGAGGAATCCGGGGATCGGTCCATCTGAAAAGGAAGGCCATCAGAAATCCAGACAAGGGGTAGGGAGAATGACAGGGTAAATTCCTCCATCACGTAGGCGATCTCGATATCTGCTCATGCCATTTCGATTTTGCATTCCATCTGTTTCTCAAACTCAACGGCCAGCCACAAAACCGCCACAGGCGGGTGCCACGCATGTCGTCTAGAGTTCGATGCCGAGGAACCTCAGCGGCCAGGTTAGTCAGCAGGACCCACCCTGCCGACCCCAGCTCCTGGGTCTTGGCGAACCTCCAGGAACGTCAAGTCGCCGTCGATTGGCTGTCGAAGTGACCACTTCCCCCCTCCCCTGCCACCTCTTGACTCGGCTTCTTCGAACCCGCACCACCCCGATGCTGCGCTCCCATCACAATTGCGTCGCTTTGCTTGTTCTCTGCTCGCTCACCGGCGCGACCGTGTCGCTTTGCTTCTGGACTGAAGTTGGCTGCTGAACTCCTGGAGCTGGAGACACGCGCTTCATCCTGTCAGCCCTTGCAAGGTCATCGCATAAGCTTTGGGTTTGGCTGGGGATGTCATTTTAGCCTCTCCCCCGCTGATGATTCATGCGTTCCACACGACTGCACTCGACATCAGTCTTTGCTCGTGCTGACCGCCCAACATTCCACTGCACACATTGGGACGGGCGTCGCTTCTCAACGTTTGCATCCCATGTGGGATAATATACCAACGTGGGCCGGATAGTTCGCTTCCTGTCGAGCTTGGCAGAAGCGGGCATCCTGTGAACATGGAAACCGATAGCAATAAGCTCGCCAAGACACCGCGCTGTATTTAAAGGTCGCCAGAGTGAAGCAATCGCAGTGAGCCGTGACGGTCGCATGCAGCGGCGTCGATTTGTTCTGTGCTAGGTCTGCATCTGCATGGAGCAATTCCTACGGCCAGCGCAACCGAAGCTGCGCGTCAGGGTCAAAGCATATCGTAGAAACTTTCGAGGACCCCTCACCACCCACCCGCCACAGCCCTTTCTGGCACCCATCACTAGAACAATATTCGGCTATGTGGAAGGGCTTCACAAGATACCAGTATGGGGCTCAAAGTGGCCACAGCTGAGACGTTTGCATCGTGCAGCTGGACGTTGGTAATTAGCAAATCAGCCTCACTTGGCTGTAGGGTCGGAGCGCCTTGGATAGATGCCGAGGCGTGCCCCCAGCAGCGGCGATGGGAGCGCAGAGATCGAAAGGAAGGATCGCGACATCGACGCGCCAAAGGCAGCAAACTTGGGGAGCATTCGAATTGCCATGGCTGGAGAAAATGTTGGTTTACGTTTGGAGAATGAGATTACCAAGGTCCGTGGTCCGGAGAGGTTATTTGTGCCTCCCCAAAAATGTCCCGACAGCTGCCGCCTGCCTCGCCCTTGATGGGACGTCTCCCGTCTCCCGCGGTCCCATGTTCCACACACCCCCAGAGCCCCGTCTCCGCCTGCCCTGGTGGGCTCCTTCCATCTTCCACACCTGGCTCCCCGACACCACCAACCTTCCCTTCCTCTTTCCTCCGAACCGTGAACCGACCACCACGGAGGTCCAGTTCATATTCCCCTACCGCTTCCACAGCAAGCCCATCGCGCTCGCAAACACCAACGTGCACCGTTCCTCATGACCATCCTCTAGAAACGCAAACGCATCCCGATTGCTGCACACATTTTCCAGCGCCGAACCGCAGAGCCGAAATCTACAACCAAGACCAGCGAAGAAATCGGTTCATGCCTTGTCCGTGCAACATCTTGGTGTGCGCACACACTCGCTCTATCCACTCTCTACTGCCACGCAGGTAAAGCACTCGCCCCATCCACATCTTTCGATGCCAATTGTATAGGCCACTGACGAACTTACCTCTCGCAGCACATCATAGTCACCCGCGTTCGACGATGCACCTGCACCCGATACACCACTGACCCAAACCTCGGACCATCTGCTATCCAACGCATACTTTCGAGGCTGCACACCGACTACCGTCCCCCGCCGGAACCGAGCCGTGTTGGCGCAGTCTACGGTGAGAATGGTCTCGGCTCCATCTGGCGGGCTAGCTGGGCATAGCAGCGCTGCGGCATCGAGCGCCAACTCGAACGCGCGTAACTCCTCCGCGACGACATCTGCGACGACACTCGGTGGAAACGCGAAGGCCAAAGCAGCACCCGTTAATTCGAACGGCTACCACCCACCGAAGCCGCAAATCCCGCTCAGCGCCCTCAGGAGCGCCCCTCTGAACCTTTCTTCGGTCGAGCGACGAGGGCAGCCGACAGCGTGCAAGGAGCCCGTAAAGAAAAAGAGCAGGCCACATGGTCTTCAGGAGGCGCCCACATACCACCCTACAGCAGAAGAATGGAAAGAACCATTCGAGTACATCAAGAAGATTGCGCCCGAAGCTCGTCAATATGGGCTCGCGAAAATCATCCCGCCAGAGTCCTGGAATCCAGATTTCGCGATCGATATGGAGGTGAGTCAACTTCGATGGGTTGCCAGGACTTGAGGGAGGGCGAAACCTCCGAGCGACACTCTGCTCCACCCCTTGCCCAACTTTGTCACCTTTTTGCCTGGGACGGAATACTGACATTCTCCTGTGCTACAGAGATTCCACTTCCGCACGCGGAAGCAAGAGTTGAACTCTGTCGATGGCAGTAAGACCTCCCATCCTTCCGAGTCCTGCCCACAGGCTTCTATGGAGTCAGATGTTGAGGGTGGCGGTTTAGGCACTCGCGCGAACATGTCGTACCTCGATGCCCTTGGAAAATTCCACAAACAACAGGGCACTAACCTTACACGATTGCCCTATGTCGACAAGAAGCCGCTTGACCTCTACCGCCTGAAAAAGGCCGTTGAAGCCCGGGGCGGATTTGACAAGGTTTGCAAGCTCAAGAAGTGGGCGGAGATTGGCCGCGATCTCGGGTACAGCGGCAAGATCATGTCATCGTTGTCCACCTCACTGAAGAATTCGTACCAAAAATGGCTCTGCCCGTACGAGGACTATCTGCGGATTGCCAAACCCAGCGTTCATCAGCAGCTGGAGCTTGAGCAGGGCGGCCCGTTTACCCCGAGTCCAGCACCGAGCCCCATGAAGCGCTCCAATGTTCACACGCCCTCAGGCCTACGCTCCGAATCGCCGGCGCGACACGCGACAGACGCCCTCCAAGCGACGATGAACGGGCAGAGCAAGGATGCGGACCGGGATCTGTCAATGACAGATGCGTCTCCCCTGGCGGCACCGCAGACATCGGGGTTCATGGCCATCAACTCCGGTGGTTTCACAGCAGTCAATTCTGGGTTCACCAGTGTAAATCGCCCCCCAAACGCCGCCGCCGATTCAAAAGGGGCCACTCCAACAAAGGGATTTGCCACGCCGCTTTCGTCAACCAAAAATACGCCTGAGTATCGGCCCTCTGGTCTCGGTCCGGCTGCACTGAAGCGCCAGCTCAGTTGCGATAGCTTAGACTTGGCCAAGAAAGATTCGTCGACGGACAAGGACGATGGTGATGCTGGCAGTAGGAGGAGTAAACGGCTTAAGAAAGGTATGTTAATGCTTTTTAATTTATGTCCTTGTATTCCTTGCTGCAACACCATGGCACACTATCTCGTCCACCCGTTTTGGGTGGATTTTCAGGCCAGATCCAAGTGCGCGCAGTCGCGCGATTCTGTTGGTGGCCGAACATGGGGCGAAGCAAGGGATGGCTTCCATGTCAATGCCATGTCCAGTTCCCCATCCCTTTGGCCGTGAAATGGGGACACTATCGATTTCTGGGCCCGCAGTACTTTGAAAACAGTAAGGGCAGCACACGAGTCCAGGTGCTCACCTCAAATTGGCGATACATGAAACTGTGTGGCATCTTCACCATTTCCAAAGTACTGTGGGTCTAGAAATCGAGAGTGTCCTCGTTTCACGGCCAAAAGGGTCTTCCAGCCCCCTTCTTGGCATTGCCCCCACTCGCCGCCTCCCATTGGTGAGGTGTTTGCCGTTGCTGACATGGGCCCCGTAGATACCGTTCCCACGGTCGCCGGCTCCCACATGTCTCTGTTCCGGCCATCAGCCCCACGTATTCCCCGTGACGAAACGGTGGTTCCCGGAGAGAAGTGCGAACAGTGCGGAAAAGGCGGCGACAATGGCAATTTTCTCTTGATCTGCGAATCGTGCGACCACGGATATCACGGTACCTGCCTAGACCCGCCGCTCAAGGTCAAGCCCGAGACGGAATGGAACTGCCCTCGATGCCTCGTTGGCGACGGCAACTATGGCTTCGAGGAAGGCGGCCTCTATTCACTCAAGCAGTTCCAGGAGAAAGCTGCTGCGTTCAAGCAGAACTACTTCGAGAACAAGATGCCATACGATCCGATCCTTAATTGCCTTCGACCTGTCACCGAAGATGACGTGGAACAGGAATTCTGGAGGCTGGTGGCGGACATCGAAGAAACAATAGAGGTCGAATATGGTGCCGACATCCACTGCACGACACACGGCTCGGGTTTCCCTACGATCGAGAAGAATCCCCTTAATCCGTACTCCACGGATCCTTGGAACCTCAACGTTTTACCACTGCATCCAGACAGTCTCTTCCGGCATATCAAATCCGATATCTCCGGAATGACCGTGCCTTGGGTGTACGTTGGGATGATCTTCTCAACCTTTTGCTGGCATAACGAGGATCACTACTCCTACTCCGCCAATTACCAACATTTCGGCGCTACCAAGACGTGGTACGGCATTCCCGGCGACGATGCAGAGAAGTTCGAGAATGCCATGAGGGAGGCGGTCCCGGAGCTGTTCGAGACTCAGCCTGATCTTCTCTTCCAGCTGGTCACGTTGCTCACCCCGGAGCAGCTCAAAAAGGCGGGCGTCCGTGTTTATGCGCTTGACCAGCGAGCGGGACAGTTCGTCATTACTTTCCCCCAGGCTTACCACGCTGGCTTCAACCATGGTTTCAACTTCAACGAGGCCGTGAACTTTGCCCCGAGCGACTGGGAGCCCTACGGACTTGCCGGCGTGCAGAGACTCCAAGAGTTCAGGAGAAATCCGTGCTTCTCGCATGACGAGCTGTTATGGACTGCAGCTGAAGGTATCACTAGCGGTGGCCTTACGATCCAGACGGCACGTTGGTTGGCCCCAGCCCTAGACAGAATCCATCGTCGGGAGCTCGCCCAGAGGAAGGAATTTATCGACAAACACAACTTCATCGCCAACCATCTTGACGCAAAACACGCGAACCAGGACCACCGCTGCGCCATCAACGGAGAAGGCGATGATGAATGCCCTCTCTCGTTCAAGGTCGACGACGCGGATGTTCCTGAGGATGAATACGCCTGCTTTTACTGCAAGGCATTCAGTTACCTGTCTAGGTTCATTTGCTTGAAGACGGGCAGGGTGCTGTGCCTCCTCCATGCGGGAAGTCACCCATGCTGCGATGCACCGGAGTCAGACCGGTACCTCGGCAAAGACCACGCCCTCGTTTACCGAAAGTCGGAAGAGGTCATTGCCAGCACCTTCCGCAAGGTCGAGGACAAGGCCCATCTTCCCGAGGTTTGGGAAGACAAGTACGACAAGCTTCTGGATGAGGGGCCCACTCCGTCACTCAAGTCGCTACGGGCCATCCTAGCTGAAGGCGAGAAGATACCATTCGAACTACCATCTCTCCCCGTTTTGAAGGAGTTTGTCGATCGTTGCAACAAGTGGGTCGATGAAGCTACCAACTACATCGTTAGGAAGCAGCAGAACCGCCGAAAGAACGAGAAAGCATGGCAAAGCTCGTTGAGGAAGTCCGTCGGCAACTCCATCCAGGACCAGAAGGAACGCGAGATGCGCAACGTAGACAACATCTACCGGCTGCTGAAGGAGGCGGAGATGATCGGCTTCGAAAGCCCTGAGATTTTGCAACTACAAGAGCGCGCTGAGGCAATCAAGACTTTCCAAGTCAACGCCAAGCTGGCGCTGGACAGACGACAAGCACAAACTCTAGATATGGTCGAAGAGTTGCTTGAAGAGGGGCAAAACTTCAATGTTGATATCCCCGAGGTCGAAGAACTTTCCCGAGTCCTCGACCAGCTGAAATGGACCGAGAAGGCGCAGTCCAGCCGTTCCACTATCATGACTCTCCAGGGTGTCAAGGACCTGATCGAAGACGGCAAGCGGCTAGAGATTCCGCCCTACAACGACCACCTATCCTTCTTCATCGAGCACATGTCTGCTGGCCACGCCTGGGAAAAGAAGGTACAAGAGCTGATTCAAGCCGACTCCGTCCACTATGCCCAGCTTCAAGCGCTAGCTGATCGGGCCCGCGAAGAGTTCTTGCCGGTATCGCCTGATACCCTGGCAGCCGTTGATCAGATCTTGCATAAACAGCGCGAGGCACATCGTCAGATCTTGGACCTCAACGAACGATCCAAGAACCCAGATTTCCGCATGCGTCCGAAGTATGCTGAGGTGGCGGAGGTGATGAAGAAGATTGAGGAGCTCCAAGCAAAGCCGCAAGGCACGCTAGACCTCGAGAAGGAACAAAAGCGCCACGAGGACTGGATGAGAAAGGGGAAGAAGCTCTTTGGCAAGACGAATGCCCCCTTGCACATTCTCAAATCGCACATGGACTATGTTCTCGACCGCAACGCCGACTGCTTCGACATCGAGCTCGACAAGCCTAGAGTTCCGGCCGAGCCGCAATCCCGAGAACCCTCCCCTGAGGTCGCAGAGGGCGACTCTACCAAACAGAACTGGGAGAGCCGCAACTTCCGCGAGGTATTTTGCATCTGTCGTCGGACCGAAGCCGGAATGATGATCGAGTGCGAGCTTTGTCATGAATGGTACCACGGAAAATGCCTCAAGATTGCCCGTGGTAAAGTCAAGGAAGATGACAAGTACACATGCCCGATTTGTGACTGGCGTGTCAAGATCCCCCGCGATGCTGCTCGTCCGAAGTTGGAAGACCTGGTTGCATGGCGAGACGAGGTCCCCAACCTGCCCTTCCAACCCGAGGAGGAAGAGGTCTTGAACGACATCATCGATACCGCGCAAAGGTTTCGCGACCACATCGCGACGTACTGCAACCCTGTTCTCGCGACGTCTTCGGAGGCAGAGACGCAGCGATTTTACCTTCGTAAAATCGAAGGAGCCGAGATCCTGTTGGCGTACGAGACCAACTTCTTCCGGCAGGAACTTCACAAGTGGAGCCCCGTCGCACCAGAGCCGCCGCCGGTGCTCGAATCGTCCAAGAGCACTCGAAAGCCGCGACCCACCAAGCTACAAAAGTTGCTGCTGCAGTATGGCGTGGATGACCCGGATGACCTCCCCGAGAGCGTCAAGGGCAAGGCTAACAGTCTGAAACGCAAGGCCTTGAACGCCGAAGCTGCTGCAGCACAAGCACAGGGGTCGTCGGGCGCGGTGGCCACCAGCCCGGGTGGTAACCCCTATGGGCCTACTGGAGTTCCCTTCTTCTCCAGGAATTCGTCGTCACAGCCCCAGACACCAGGCCTCTCGATCTCTGGGAGCGTTCATGCTCATCCCTCCCACGGGCCCGACTCGGCCTCGTCGTCCCATGCTCGCTCGGGTTCAAACTCGATCTTTAAGCAAGACAGGATAGACTTGGATCCCCCGCTACAGTCATCCTTTTTCGCCCATGATAGCAACAGTGGGCCGCAACTGCATGTTGGAGACAGCTCGACGATGAACCTAGAGGACCACGTCCTCAGAGGCTTCGCAGACGGTGACGTGGATCTGCATCTGCCGGTCAACAAGAACAGAGCACTCGAGATTCTCGGGCGCACAGAGGAGGGTCGCCGTCAAGCCGAGGAGATCTATGGCCCGGGCGTTTGGGGCGGCGCTTCTGGCTCCAGGGAGAGAGATGTCAACGACCCCCTCGGCATCGGCGTCACAGAGGGCGACGGAGACGATAGCATGTTTGTCGACTTGGTGAATGAGGACGACGATGAGGACGGTGAACGCAAGAAAGGAGCCGACAACGGGTCCTCGTTCCACCTAGACGATGAGCAGCATAACACAGCCTCGTCGCTACTGGATGCTTAGGGTTAGGCCAGCGGCGCGAGTGAAGGAGGTACTTTCACAGCCTTGACGATGTTGATGTACGGAGTATGATTCGCCAGTCTTGGCCGGCGTCCAGTTGAGGGTTTCGGCAACATGGGTCATAAAAGAAACATGAGTGTTTCGCGGTGCATTGTGGTCGGGGTACGGACCGGCGTTCCTTCTTGATGGTTGTATTTTGGGCGGTGGTTTGGTTGGAGGTGGCTGACTGCTTTTTCATCACAGGCGCGGCTCGGCCACGGTCGACCGGCGCTAATGTATTTGTACTGTACCTAACGCCGCGATGAAGCGCTCCCCTGATGAGCGATATGCATTAGACGTTGGACTTAGATGTAATAAGCACAATACAGTGTTCAGATATCATGAAGTTACCATGAAGTTGATGACTAGGTGGCGCGTGGTGGTGCACGTGAGAGGGATGTTCGACAGCTCAGTGTTATACCATGAGCCGGCGCGCAGGACCGCACGTTGACCCACGGGGATGTCACGGGCGACAAGGGATGGCTTGAACATATGACGAGTTCCCTCTTGCAAGTTTGAACTGTCTCCTGGGTTCAGAGTGTTGAGTGGGTTTGGATACCGATTTGCTCCCCACACATATCATCGCAGATGTCAGGCCTTGCAAATTCCCAGGGAGAACACGACAGGAAGAACATATTCTACGGCCTTTTACCTTTTCTCCTACCTTGACAAAAGACGGGATCGTGACTACAATGACCTTGCCTTAACTCCCTACACAAGAGCGTTAACCGCAAGGCGACCAAGGCAGCAGCGACGGTGCTGCTCACCAGCTCGTACAGAGCTTCTCCAACGCATCTTGCCACAGTACCTTACCTGTGAACGCCATGAATCCCCTACAACACGCCGCCTTGACTGAAGATGGAAGCCATGAGCGTCGTCATGTTGCCAATAGCCTGTCAGGACGACGGAGATCCCCAGTCTTGTCGACTCCCGTCTCATTCGTATCCTCTCTATGCCAGTGATACTCCTCCCTACTCCAACGTCGGCGCATCGTCCTTGCCTTCGTCCCCGCCAACGACGGCAGCGCATCTTCTTTGTGCGCGCGATGGTGGTGGCTGAGCGAAGCCTCCTGGCTTGCGGCTGGTGAGTGCCCGATGGCGGCGTCCAAGGTGCTGGCTGCTGACCTCGCTAGAGATGTCAACAAGAGAGAGATATGGGCATAGAGTCAGGACCACCATGGAAAAGGGTCTCAAGGCGTGTAGAGGAGAGTCCTAATGCCGTAGCTAGACTACATCCAACGACTCAAACCTACGCGATCCCATTTGCCCACCAAGACCCCCCTGTGGAGCATTAAGCGGGCGAGATGGCACCCTAGGAACCTAAAGAGAAGACTGAAAGAAGCGGCACATCAACACCTGGTCCAAGGCACTGGGTTCTATGCAAGTTCCCGCCGTGGACAACCATGTGGGTGTGAGGCCACCTTCAACAACAACCTCACCGAAGTGGAGCCCAACAGCCCACCCAACCCGCGGAGAGAGCCCAAGTACGGACCAGGCGCCACAGAGCCGGCTCTCCCTCTTGCACTGAGAAGCACCGCTTTGATGCCGGCGAGACCACTAGCACCCCTCGGTCAAGACGCCCAGGACACCGTTCGCATGGGCCAATTTCCAGCGCGCTGGGATTCCGACGCTCTTTCCACCCAGAATTCCAGTCTGCGCATCTGCCATTGACCCCATCTGCTTCCATGACTGAACCGTCGACTTGCATGAGACCCTTGGTTATCTCGCTGGGGAGTCCATCACCTTCCTGCCAGAGACGCAGGGAGAAGATTGAGGGGGCTGTGAGTGCTGGGAACAGGGAGTGGGAGGAACCAGGGCGAAGGCTTCGTCTGCAGTATCGCAGCGGGGCCCATGAGCGATGCCGAGCTCATCCGCCAGCGAACCTCCAGCAGTGAGATCGTCGCCCTCGCGGCGCGCCCGCAACGAAGTTGACGCCACAACGGTAGGCCGACGCCTCGATGGTGTCGTGCGCTTGGGCTCAACAGACTCACCGCAATGGCGGCGCTCGAGCGATGGGAGATTGCGGTACGCCAAAGGTGTGGGCGTGGCTGAGGGAAGTAATGTGGCGGAGAGGACTGGAGCACTGACCAGGGGCACCGACAAGGGGGCGAAGATGCCATGGGAGTCTGAGGCTTCAACACCATCCTTCGAACTTGTCTACCACGGCTACACGTAATGGCGGCCAGTCGTTGTCGAAACTACGTGAAGAGAAGTCAGTCGCTGGGTTCACCGTCTCCCTTGGCAGCGTCCGAGCATCTCGATGGTGTTGTCCACGAAACGCAACCCCCCAGGAATGACAACCTGTGTGTCGCCAATCCAGGGTTAGAGTATTATTTGTGCCCTTGCACACTGGCACCGTGACAGCGCCCCTGCTATTCCTGTCTGCAGGAGCGATGAAAGGGGGAAAGCGGATGCGCCCTCCAGGAACAACCGATGGGCTTCCACGGGCCTGGGTTAGGTTGCTTCAAAGTGGGAAACGCGAGGGAGGAGTCTTGTCGAGACCCGCTAGTTCCGGGTAGTTGACACTGAAGAAAACAAGATGGAACGGTGGGACAACGCGAGCAGGTTTCAATCTTTTCTCAGGGTCAGCAGCTGCGAGTTTCCTGGCGGTAAACAATCGAAGGTTCCGTTTATGATCTATCATCTGCAGAACGGTGCTGGTCGCCGATGCGAGTCATGGGCTCCAGAGGTTTGGCTCGTTGGCGGGCAACCCAGGCTGCCGGGTGCCCACGATGATTCAATTGTGCGGCCGAATTTTTCAGGAGCTGCCCCTGACAGGGGTCTAGAGCTCCCCGTTGTGCCCCGCATCTGGCCGGTGCAGTGGGTTCACAACGGGAGGGTGGGGGGTGTTTCTTCGATAGCGGCTCCCTCGTCTTTCGCTAATACAGAGCCGTCGATTATCCAGTCAGACAATGTCGAAGTGATGTGCGATGGGAAATGCGGAGGAGATCTCCCACCGCCCTCGCATTGCAGCATGTAACGCAGACAGAAGACGCTGCGGCTGCCAGCAGAAATCCGTGCTCCCAGGTCCGTGTCGACACCATGAAGCCTCCTGCATCTGGCAGACACCCCGTTGAGGCAGTCGATCCGATTATCGATTGCGCTATTCGGTGGCGCGTGCATCATTCTTTGCAGTGAGACATGCGGGTGGCACTTGTTTTCTTGTTAGTCCGGGAGCAGGTCAAAGCCAACACTAAATGGGCGCGGATGGTCGTTGGCGTGCGGCCACCCCCCCCCCCCCTCCCTCGTTCTTCATCTTTGGAAGGCGAAAGCCGGGCGCACTCGGCCGCTTGAACGGATGAGATCCGTCCAGACAAGCCTTCTTCAGCGGGGAATATGGCTGCCGGATGCCTGGGCGACGAGGAGTTTTTTTTTTCCTTCTCCCGTGTGGTTCGAGCGGTTCGAACCTATAAGGTGGTCGATGGTGGGCCGGAGTTGCAGCGGTGCTCGGTACCTGCAGGAACATGCTTGGTTGGACCGGGCCCGTGAGTCCAACTGGAAGCTGTCCCGGGGGTGGCTTGCATGGGAAGCTCTGATCATTTTTGGTCCGAGCCGTGGAATCGATGGGAGCCGCGGCCTTGTTGAACTCTGGTTGGAATCTGGGCGGTCTCGTCCTCTCCACACAACGTCGCTAATCGATGATTAGTGGGAGGGCGATGCCCCGCGGCACACGGGTCGGAAGGCTATCGGCCTAGCGGGCCAGGAGATTGCTAGCTTCCACGGAGGGAACGAGGCGTTATCCTGATCTGTTGCTGCCGTGCTCCATTCGAGAACCACAGCCGCCAGCAAGGGAAAGACAGGCCAGCGCTGTTTGGCGTCAGGGGGGCCATGAGGATTATAAGAGCAGACGTGCTGGGCGCCAGAGAGGACGGGAGTCCTCGCCCTCCCAGTCCCTCGAGTCGCTTGTTGCTACGTCCATCTCTCCACTCATCAGTGCTTATTGTTCTGGCAAGATACTCGCCTCGCCGGCGATTGGCAATCCAGCATTGCTGCGATCCCTTGACTTTGAAATCCTATCACCACCCGATCAGACCATACCGCCAGGGCGACAGGAAACCCGCCTCCATAGGCAACCGTTAGTCAAGTGGACGACAGACGCGACAGACGAGGTCGGCGGATCGCCTGGGAGTTGCAGTCGAGGAAGCGTGTCTGGCAGATTGGCGTGTTCTTGGTTGTGGGGTTACCACGGTGCTGTCGCGCAACTCGCCCAAACGGTATGGAGCATCTTGTTTGTGTCGCCGGTGTATTGCTTGTTTGTCCGGCTCGTGCAGTTTGCCCAGCCTTGTTTGTCGGCCTCGCACAAAGTGCTGCCCGAGCCTTTCGGTTGCTGCTTTGCCTGGTCGAGGGGGTCAGGTCAAAGTCCAGCGTTTTCAGCGTTTTGGGCTTGGTCTCCAATTTCCCGCTGCAGGTGGTGCATTGCGGCGCATTGGCCAGCTTCCCACTGTGGACTGAGCGACCCCACCCTTCTTCCTCTCCGACAGAGCTTACCGCCTCCTCCAAAATTCCCCTCCGCGATGGGGCCCCGTCCCCCGCACCGAAGTCGCTGCAGGAAGAGGTGTTTCCTAGTTCCCGTTTCCTGGTTCCTGCCCCTTCCCCGTTAGTTTGCCAATTCTCGCTCTGATCCAATTTTCAACAGACAGAATCCCGGGGCAAATCACGCTCGAAGGGAACACAACACAAGACCACCCAATATCCAAAGACACCGCTCTGTCCGGTATCTATCCGTTGTAACCTGCAGTGCATATCGCCCGTCGCGGAGTACACGTCAAGGGAGCGCCACCACACCAATCGCCAGTGTTTATCCAGCTCTGCGTTGTTCCTGCCCCACCACAACTGCGTCACGGGATCTGCCATTGCCCCTCGCTGTGCAGCTTGCGACCCCACAGGCCAGTTGAGCTGCTGACCGCTACGAGCCGCCAACAGCCGCCGAAGACGCCCCCCGACGGGCCATTGAGAGAAGGCGCACCGCGTCACGGACACCATGGGGATCTTCTCTAGGCGGGAAAAGGCGCCGAAGCCGGTTGTCGAGACCAAGCCAGCGCTTTCCACCTCCAAATCCATATCCTCCCTGGCATCCGGCGAGTCCAGCGTTCGATCACCTCTAGGAATTACCAGTTTGCGCATGATGAATCGGACTTCTGCCGGCACCACAGGTTCCAACGGGCCCCCCACGCCGATCACACCCTTTTCCCCAGGCGTCAATCATCCCAAGATCGACATGCCGCGGCAGCCAGACCCCCAACTCGATCCCGCTGGGTATCTGCGGAGTCTAGGCGCCGTGCGCCAGCGATCCAAAATCGTGACGGACAAGGCGCTGAGAAATGAGCTGCGACACTTTGATGTTGACATGAACAAGTTTTCCGACGTCGTAACATTCGTTGCAAACATCATCAAGGTGAGCTTTAAGACTGCGTCTGACCATGCGACGAAACTATGCAGCTGACAACTCGGCGCCCAGAGAGACTATGACGCCCCTTTCACGAGCATTCCCCCTCACGGCCGGCACCAGCACTTTGCCGTCGGCGGCCGCGACCGGGTTGCGCACCTCCTTTCTACGTTCCCCGCAGACGTCGACAACACCGAAAAGTGCAAGCGCATGATCGATCTCTTCCTCGTCAGTGTACTGCTGGATGCCGGTGCTGGCAACAGGTGGAGCTACAAGTCGCTCGAGAATGGCCGAATCTATAGGCGGTCCGAAGGAATTGCGGTCGCCACTCTAGAAATGTTCAAGACGGTAAGCGCTGCCCGCCCTTTGCTTCCAGGGGGCTTGTCGCTGATCATGTGCAGGGGCTGTTCTCCGGTGATAAGAGCAACAAGTACCAGGTCGACAAGGAGGGCCTGCAACATTTGACTGTTGAGAAATTGGCCGAGGGTCTGCAATCGAAGCCAGGAAACGAGATGGCGGGCATCGAGGGACGAGCACAGCTTCTCCTGCGCCTGGGCCAAGCCCTCGCGGAAAAGACGGAATTCTTTGGAGAAGATGGGCGGCCTGGAAACATGCTTGGTAGGTCTTGGTGCATTGCTATGCTCATTCAGCTGCTAACATGAGCGACAGATCACATTCTCTCTCATCCTTCGACACAGGCATCGAGCGTCATCATCGTCCCTCTTCCCGTTCTCTGGAATGTCCTTATGAACGGCCTGGCTCCCATCTGGCCAGCCTCACGAACGGCTATTAACGGCGTGTCCCTCGGCGACGCCTGGCCCTGCAGCTCCATGCCCCAACCCGCACAGTCACCCTCCAGCCCAACCTTCTCGCCCTTCCCAAATACCACTGGCCAGTCCAACGGCATCGCACCATGGGAGAGCATTCTCCCTTTCCACAAGCTCACCCAATGGCTTACCTACTCGCTCATGCAACCCATGCAAAGCATCATGAAGATTCACTTTGCTGGACAGGAACTACTCACCGGGCTGCCCGAGTACCGAAATGGAGGGCTGTTTGTCGACATGGGCGTCCTAACGCTCAAGCCAGAGGACCAGGAGCGTGGTCTAAAACACTACGCCGAGTACTGCCAGCGCACAGGGTCAAACGGCATCGAGGTAGCACCGATGTTCAGGCCTGATGATGATGTCATTGTAGAATGGAGAGGCGTCACTGTTGGTTTCCTCGACATCCTTTGTACCGAAGTCAACAAGGCGCTCCAGGTTGAGCTCGCTGGGAACGAGCTGAACTTGGCACAGGTTCTGGAGGCCGGAAGCTGGAAGGTTGGTGCGCCACGCCCTGTCTTACTCGTCACATAGCTAACTGTTCTCAGGGTGGTCGAGAAATCGCAGAAATGAGCCGGCCGAACACCAAGGAGCCCCCGATCCTGATCGATAGCGACGGAACTGTATTCTAGATGTGGAATTCCGGTCGGAGGTGTCATTTTGGGGGGAGATTCGCAGGGCTGAGAGGCTCGGCCCGTCGACATGCATCGATGGCGCCATTGTTGCCGCGGCCAGGGTCAAGACGGATGTGGAAAAGCAGGGCGAAGCGTGAAGCTTCTCTCCCCTTTCTTGGGGGGTGTGCCAATGTTGGCGCGCCCCTTGCGCTTCTTATGCGCCTTGTTTTCCGAAAGGAGATAGCGGTTATGTGATTTATGAACGATCAATGAGATCCAGATGCCCTAATCTGAGGGAACATCTATCCAAAAACTCTCGCTCCCTTCCTCTCAAGGTGCGTCGGTTGGGTCCCTGGGCTGGTCAGCGTCCACTCTGGAGCGCTTGGTATGCAGGCATGCGCCAAGGAGAAACTCACCAGTCGGTAACGAGCTTCTCATCTAGCCCATCCAGGGTCTTCATATCCTCAGCCGAAATTTCGAACCACCCCACATCAGCATTCTCCGCGATCCGATCCGGGCGAGAGCTCTTGGGCAGCGTCACAAACCCATGCTGTATCGACCATCTACTCTCGTCAGCCCCACCCTCCTATCTTCTCCAAAACACTCACCTAACCAACAGCTGCGCCGGCGTACACCCATACTTCTCACTCATCCCCACCACCACACTATGTCCCATCCTCATCCCCGCCACCAGCGGCGCATACGCCTGCACCGCAATCCCATACTTCTCACATACCCCTCGTATCTCCTCCTGCGTATGAAACGGATGCACCTCGATCTGATTCACCACCGGCTTCACCTTCAACTCCTCCCACCCCATTAACTCCTCAACATGCTTGACACCGTAATTACTTACCCCCCCGGACCGAATCTCCCCTGCTAGAATCGCATCTTCGACTGCCTTCCAGGTAATTAGACGAGCTTTTTTACCACCGTAGGGACTATGTAGCAGGAAGAGATCGATGTAGCCTAGCCCGCTGGCTTGCACGCTGGATGTGATGGAGGTGCGGACGGCGGTGTAGTCTGTGCTGTTGGAGCGGAGTTTGGAGGTGTAGAAGATGGAGGAGCGGGTTAGGGAGGGGTGGGAGGTGAGGTAGGAAGTGATGGCGGCGCCGGTGGCGGATTCGTTGTTGTACCATTGGGCGGAGTCGAAGCCGAGGTAGCCGGTTTTTAGGGCGGCGAGGACGGAGGAGGTGGTGGTGCTGGGGGACATTTGGTAGAGGCCGAGGTGGATTTGGGGGATGGTTAGGGGGGGTTGGTTCGGGAGCTGAATTGAGGAGGGGGTTAGCAGTGAATGGGGAGGGGAAAAGCGGGAGGGGGGGGTGGGTTACGGGGAGGCGGCGGGAGAGCATTTGGGCTGTTGTTGACATTTTGGCGGCTAGAATACGCTCGTGATTGGTTTTGGTAGTTGGTGATGGTGAAAGGTGAGTGAGGTGAGGAGGGTTTAATGGTGAGTTGCGGCAAGCGGGGATGAGGTCATTGAGGTCAAAGTGCGGGAAGAGGGAAGGGTTAGGGTCTAACCAGTGTGTCGACCCCCAAACTACCCCTGAATCGTGAGTTGTCAACCATGTTGAAACCTTCTGTAACACCTATTTCAGTCATGGCATTCCGCCCCCCCCCCCCCCCCCCCCCTCCACTTGACACTTGTCAGCCCCTCCTGGACTCCTCGTCCCCACGATCCATCCCACGTCCAACCCACCCTAACCAGCCCCTGAATGCAACAGTGTTAGACTCCATCCAGAGAAAGTTCAAAAAATACTAACATCTCAGCAAGGAATACGACTCCTCAACAAATACTCCGCCTCGTTATGTCCGTCTGATCCAGGATGTTCTCCATAACGTGGCTCGGTACCTCGATGAAATCGTAAGGGAAGTCAAAGCGTGATCTCCACCTGCTCCCGCCAGCATACGTGTTCTCGATGAGGAGGTAGTGAAGGGCGTGGCCGAGCTCTGTTCGCCGAGCTAGACATGTGCGTATTTGCAAAGTGTGGTACCTACCTACCATGGAGTAAAATCCTAACCTGAAAAGGGAGGAGATAAGCATCCCGAGTCCCGGGGCGAGTCCCATCTCTACAACACTCGCAGCGGCCCCTCGGGAACCATCGGGCATGCGATAGCCCTGGATGTAATGCGGTGAGCCCAATTTCGCAGGTTGACAAAGTACCAACTTACGGGATATAGAGGTATCATCTGCGGTGCACCTGAGGGTTTGCCTTGTCGCTGAAAGAGGTCAAGGTAGACATGTCCCAAGAACTCGTTCACACCATCTGGCTGCTTTCGATACACCTCATGGATCTCCACTTCTTCATGCCAGTAACACTGGGAATCAACCGTCTGTGGATCAACCTTGATAATCCGAACCGCTAACAGGCCTCCGGCAATCTTCAGGATCTCCGGGATCGTATGCCACGTCGTGAAGTACTGCCCACTTGGTCTTTGTTGAACTTGATGACCTCTCTCTCCAGCTTCTGTTGGTATATGGTATCTTTGCAAATCGGGGCGAGTTCGGCGAGTGGCGTCGCCATGGATGTCCACATCTTCCTTCGGGTCCCGGGGTTGCGTGCGTTGGCCAGTACGACATGACCTAATTTGTGGCTGGCAAACATCTTGCCATTCTTTCGGGCCTCCGTCCCAGGTGTGTCCGTTGTGAGACTGGCAAGCACCACATTGCGAAGAACGCCCACGGGCTCTCTCTCCGTGAAGTACGTGCCGCCCAGGCCGGCCTCGCTGTTAGGTTTTTGCAACATCTCGGTGTATGTCGATCGAAGACTATGAAGGTTTTGTTGGCATTCCATGATTTTGGGGCTGGTCTTACGGGGCACTGCCTTCTCGCTCGTCGCCCAGTGAGGTCGGTTGTTTCGTACCTCAGACTCGTTGATATGGAACGTCATCCAAGCTTTCCATGGCTCCCATTTGGAGGCCGAGCCATAAGCGCCTTGGGAAAGCTTGTTGCCTATGTCCATAAGCTGCTTTGCTGTGTAAAGCCGAGCCGACAGGTCCCGTCGGGGATATGCCGCGTCCCACACTTGATGGTAGGCGGTCAGTGCCTTGTCTGCCACAGCGACCCATGGACCTGAACCAGGACAGAAGCGCTCATTGCGCATTGCGACAAAGATTGACATGTGAACGCTCTCTTCATTCTCGACTCTAGCCCATAGGATGACGAGGTTCTCGAAACTGATCTCGTGGAGAGGGGTTTTGGCGATATTGTCTTGCATTGCGCGGTATTTCTGAATGATGTTAGCCACAATCCCAGGGATTTCATCAGGGGTTGGGACTCGGTATGGCGGGTGGTGAGCCTTTCTCGCGGCCATGTTGTCTCTCGAATGGGCGGAAAAGGACGCGATAGCTGAAGTGTTTTAGCCCGGAGGAGAGACTTCTTCAAGCTGTTGTGGAGGGCTTGAGGCGAGGTAGCGACTGTGGCCGGGAAAACTCAGCCAGCGTGCGGAGGCGAGGAAAGAACGACGCTTTGTTCTTCAGCAAACGTCTCCACAGTTGGGAGTACCCATGAGAAACAAAGGAGCCACAACACATGGACTTCCACTTCAATTCTTCCCATGCCACTTGACCCTAAGGAATTCAACGGCAACAAAGAATCTACCAACCCCAATCCGCCGAGGTACGGGCCGCACACAAAGCTCAAACTCGACTCTCTTTCATTTCCCTGTACTGTCTTCACCCCATTTGGTAACCATCACCCACTACCCCATGAGCCTCACCCGCTAACCCTCACCCTCTCCAAATCCTATCTCCCTTCCTCAATTAATCTCAGGAAACCCCTCCAACCCCACCGTAAACAACCCCTTATCCCCCTCCAACCTCCCCTTCAACCCCTTCAAACTCTCCACATCCCACGCCGCCCACACAAACCGCCCATCCAAAAACGCCGCCTCCTCGCTCGCAGCCCAAACCGCAACCCCCCCCGCCAAATCAATCTCATCCTACGGCAACCCCAAATGCTCCGTCGTGCCTCCAATCTCCGTTCGAGACAGTCCCGGGTGATACTGAATAACCCTGACCCCTTCTTCCTCGACCCCAAAGTGCTCAAACATCTTCGTCGACGCCAACTTGCTAGCCTGGTACGCGGCGTAGCCGGGGACGTACGGGAGATGCGCCATGCAGCTGCTCACATGCAGCACTACCGCCTTGGCTGCGCGTACTTCCCTAAAGGCACGTAGCAGGTTGTAGTTCCCGTTAATATTAATCTCAAAGACTTTCCAGAAATCAGTGGGGTCTGTTTCAGCGAGGGGAGTGATTTTGTTGATATACCCCGCGTTGGCGACGAGGACGTCGATTTTACCAGAGGGCAGGGCAGACGCGAAGGTTTGGAGCGCGGAGGTGATGGAGGGGAGGGAGGTCATGTCCCCGGGGATGACGTGGACGGAGACGGAGGGGTAGGAGGCGGCGATGGTGGATTTGGTGGATTCGAGGGCGGCGGCGCGGCGGCCGACGATGCCAATGTGGGAGGCGCCGGATTTGGCGAAGGCGAGGGCGGTTTCGGCACCGATTCCGGAGCCGGCGCCGGTGATGAGGATGGATTTACCGGCGGTGGAGAGTTCAGGGTGGGTAGGGTCGATGGCGGGGTAGAGTTTTTGATGGTAGGGGGTGATGGGACTGGGCATAGCCATGGTGACGGTTGTTGTCTGAGGTTGGGATTTTTTGGCAAGTGTGGTTGTAGTCAAGACCTAGGAGATTGATGTCTAGGTCTCTCGATGTTCAAATATGTGGAATTTGACTCGCGATGTCCAATTACTTTACTGCCTTGTCAACTCCTCAAGGGTCGAACCCGTTGATATATATGCCATCCACGGCATCGCAGTCGAGAACAACAATTCGTCTGACGTTACGAAGCGCCATCTACGGGACACGGCCAAATGGAGTGATTTTAGGGCTATTGGCTGAATCAATGAATATTTGACATAATCTATCAGATGACGTACTGAAACAGCCCATTCGAGACACAAGATACACGAAGGGCTCGGGGTCGGTGTTGAGGTACAGATTGTTAGACACGAATACCGAGCACAGTGCGTATTGCAAGTCCAACTGTGAGTTTCAGAGGGCATCGCACAGTGCTAACATGTATATGCACTGTGAAAGTTGTTCGGCGCTATCGCTCACTTCAGCTGGATTGCTTACCAAACCCCGGCAACGACCGATGCCGCAGACCTTGGCGGAGGGGATCACAAAGTGTCAGTAACCGTCTGTCACTAACCGGCCCCAAAATTTGCCCGACCTGCATGCCGTCAAGATGCCAACCAATACCCAGCAAGCTGACTCACCATTGCGCAGACTGGGACGTCTCCCACCAGAGTTACAATCTCAGGGGGCATGAATAATCAAACCGGCAAAGAGACGTCTAGTGAAAAGGCTTGAAGCCGCGGCCTTCGCATTGAGCCAAGAGGCGGTTCCCTGTCGTCTCCATCGCGATGCAGGATCAGGAAGGCGACGGCCATGTTGAACTGATGGCTTCCTAGGGGTGTAAACATGGTGTAGGTGTTGCAAGCAAGTCGTCTTCATGATGTCGTGAAACCGCGATGCGTACAGCACGACATCCCGAGTAACAACTTCTATTACGCGACTACGTTTCCATTATCCGAGGACTGAGGGGATACCTCTCTATATGCTTCCAATAGGCACAGATCCTCAGCTACTCCACCCGCTCTCTAGATTCTTGCCTAGGATCATCCCGCGTGTGTCTCAGCAGGTGTCTCCCCTCACAATGACGTTCCAGTTCGGCTCGTAGAAGATCTGTCCAGAGGTCTGGTCATCTCTCTCGTTCCTGCAATCGCGGTAGATGATGTACGCGCCCCATGCAACAGACGTCCACACGTCAAGCTGCAGCTCGACAGGGTCCTGCGTCAAAGTCAACTGGTCAGCGTCAAGATCACGTCAGGAAGGTAACTGTACGTACGTCGTTACACCACCAAATAGCAGAATCCCAGGAGCAGCTGACTCTCGCGCACGCGGCAGGCCCTGGACCCATTGTAGGCACGCCGTCGTGGCCATCCAAATACATGATGCCCTCCCAGACTCGCCTGGTCCACGCCACGGGCCACGTGAGGCAGTCATGATACAGGTAGTGCCAGAGTCCGCTCTCGGCGTCAGCCCCGAGGCGGGTCATGTTCGCGGCGGCCAGGACGTTCTTCTCGTAGTCGGGATTGATCTTGGTGAGCTGGGCGACCACCTGCTCGACGGTTCCGGTCACGTTGATGTACTCTGAAAGGGGAGTGAGGTCAGCGACTTGTGATGGGACAAGAGGCGGTTCTTTGAGGAGCGCACATACCTCCGCCAGGGAAGGCCTGGAGGGACCATTGGATGTCGACGATCTCGTAGCCGGGAATCGGAGAATCGTTGGCGGTCAAGGGAGCCTACCAAGGTCAGTAGTTCTGCTACTGCAGCCGGGAAGGCATCTCCTACCGCCAAGGCTGCAACGGCCGACGCCGCGAGCACGATTGGCTTTGTGAAGATCATGGTAAAAAGAGATTGTGGATGTCGAACGAACCGAAGATCGTGAGTCGAGATGCGTGGAATGGGAAAAGATCGTGGGAGGTTCATTGGACTCGGGAACCAGACCGAGAAGAATTCTAGAGGGTTGCAAGGAGAAGCAAATTCTGTGGTCATGAGGGCCCTGTGAATTGTAGCCTTAGGCCCGTGGATCGTTCTTTCACATTTTGTGAGGCGAGCTCAGTCATCAAACGATTTGATTGATGAGCTTGTGTGATCCAGTCAACTGCTCCTTCCATGTCATCTAATGCACTGAGCTAGCTCACCGAGGCAGAGCCGCCAGACGGTGGAGTCTGGAACTGACCAAATTCCGAGTGCATGGCAATCGAGGGCTTCCATCCCATGTCCATTCTGCGTAGTGATGGTTGGGGCTGGGAATGTGGATGGGATTCTGGTTTCCATTTCGACCTGCAGCTGGGTACCTTACGATAGATGGGGAGATGCGAACTGCCGTCATTGACCCTGCCTCAAAAGACTGGTGTCATTGTGACGGGGGTCTACTCCAGGTTGGCTACGGAGCATTTGTGCTGTCGAAGTCAGCCCTCATTTTCATTCAATTCAACTCTGCAATGGTCCCCATTGCGCTTCTCACTCGGGCCGAGGCCCAAGGATTGTTTACTTCGACCGCACCGAGCACAGACGATGGGCATGGCATTGAAGACCCCACAATGATTTTCTGTCAAGTCGGTGTGCCTGGGCTCTTCATCCCGGTTGCGAAGGCCTCAATCGTTTCGCGGAGGCCCCTCCTCCGCCCTCAGTCCTTCCCTTGAGCCGCGTGCCAAATTACGCCGAGGCAGAACTCAACCCGGCTGCTTCGTTCGCCCCTTCAGCAGAGACCCCCCACCACGACGGGCGGCCGGGTCTGCACACCTCATATCAAAAAGTATTGCGACCCATACCAGCGGTACAGGGCGGCGATGCAGGGGCCGCGCCACCCCTCGCCTAGACTTTTTCCACGACACGGAGAAATGGACGCACATCAAAGATCTCGGGTAACTGCCGCGCTTCCCATTTCTGCACCCCAGCTATCTCCGTAGCCAAGAACGGGCAGGCCCCGGATTTTCGGAGGAGAGCTGGGTGCCGAGAGTGACGTCGAATGGGACCTGACCTGATATAAGGAAGAGCATCTCCCTTCGTCGTTTGAACTTGACGGTATGCCAAGTGCAGAGGTCATTCAAGATGAAGCTATCAACGCGCGCCGTTCTCGCAGCTTGCGCTGCACTCCTTCCCTACGCGTCGGCAACCATTTTCTACGCCGGCGTCGCAGAGTCTGGTGGTGAGTTCGGAGCATGGAGTGCAACATCAGAAGTTGGGACCGGCCTGCCTGGCCGTTTTGGCACCGACTACGCCTTCATCAGTACCTCGGGGGTGGACGCTATGGCGGACAAACACAAGATCAATCTTTACCGCGTCGCCTTTCTCCTGGAGCGCATGTGTCCGCTTTCTTACGGTCTCGGCGCCAGGTTTAACGAGACACACTTTGAGCACTTCAAGGAGTCCATTGATTACATCACCAAGAAAAAAGGAGCTTGTAAGCACGTCTGTTGACGTTACCCCTTTGCCGATTACTGATCCGGCCTGCAGACGCCATCCTTGATCCCCACAATTACATGCGTTACAACAACCCATCATCTCAGCCCTTCAGCGGTAGCGTCATCGGAAACGCATCCGATCTGACTGCAGCCACAACGGCCCAATTCGGCGCCTTCTGGGGAGAGCTTGCCAAGCGTTTCGCTGACAACGAGAAAGTCATCTTCGGTCTGATGAACGAGCCGCACGACATGCCCAGCTCTCTGAATCTGGCCAACCTCCAAGCTGCCATTGACGGGATCCGCAAGACTGGTGCCAAGAACCTTATCCTCGCGCCTGGGAATGCGTGGTCAGGAGGTCATTACTGGACCAAGGGCGGTGCTGAAGCCAACAGTAACTGGATCCATAAGCTCGTTGACCCGTTGAAGAACACGGCCATCGATATCCACGAGTATCTTGACGAAGACTTCAGCGGGAGCCATACGGAATGTACCCAAGATCCGGCCAAGAACTTGGCAGGCGTCACGGCATGGTTGAAGGAGCACAAGCTCAAGGCCTTCATCACTGAATTTGGTGGTTCCAACACAACTGCCTGCGTCAAGATGCTGAACGACCTCCTGGACTACATGGCCAACAATGAGGAATACATTGGGTGGACGGGCTGGGCTGCAGGGCCATTTTGGGGATCCTACAGCCCGTGCTGTACTGACCAGAGACAGTTGGGAAGCTTCGAGCCCGGCAGCAAGGCCGCCGATGGTGGTCCCAGCTTGTACGACACCATCTGGGTGCCTGTCCTGTCAAAGAAGATTCCATCTAAGCTGCAGTGGTCTGGAATATCCAGCGTCAACGGCGGCGAACTCACATCTAGGTAGCAAACGGAGTCTAGTCTCCGTTTCAACTTGAAAAAAAGCCATCAAACGCTTCATATGCCATGCCATGCACCGTTCCATCATATCCTCAAGTCCTCCAAACGCCATTTAACCCCCCCCCCCCCCAAAGAAAACCTATCATCCATCTCATGCATTCATTACTTGCTCAAACAGTTTCCAGCCTCAATTAAAACCAAAGCCCAACCCCCGCCGGTCCCACCGCAACCTCCTCAATCCACTGCTCCGTCCACTTCGCCACCCAATCCGTCCTCCACCTTGGACCATCCCCAAAGCACATAACATTCAGCACAAACAAATCCACCAACCTATTCAGCATCTGAATCCTCCGGGTGTCCCCCCTCCCCGCAATCGCCTCCTTCCACACCACCCACCCCGCCGGCGTCATCCTCAACCGTTGGCTCAGATACCCCTCTATCTCCACCGGCGTCATCCACAAGTGCGCCTCGCCATACGCCGCGGGATGGTCCGGCTCGCGCAGGAGCGCCGAAAAAAGCCTCATGGGTCCCTCCGGATCGCGCCCCGGATGGTCGCCGGCGATCCAACCCTTGGTGCGCCAGGTGAAGCGCGCGTGGATGATGTCGTAGACTGTCTTCTCTGAGGAGCCGCGGATCGTGGGGCTGAACATGCGCTGGATGATGCGGGAGGCGCGTTGGACACGGCGGTGGTAGCGCTTGTGTTTCTTGGAGGGGGTCAGGGGAGGGGGCTGGGGAGATTGTGAGGGCTGCGACTGTGGGCTCTGGCGTTGCGAGGGTGTTTGGTTGTCGCAAACGGCGGAGAAGGGTTGGTTAGCGTGGGGTTCAAGTCTATCAGTGGTAGTGGTGCCTGCGGCGAATTCTGCTGCGGCGCCGGCATATTCTGCTGCTGCTGCTGCTGCTGCGTGAAGGGAGGAGGGCAGGTAGGTATTGTCGTCGTCTAGTAGCTCGTCCTCGTGCGGCTGGTCGAGGACTTCGTCGTCGGGTCCGCCGACTACGACTATTCTGCTGGGAGGGTGCTGGTGGAGTAGGGGCTGGCGTCGCTTGGGCTGGGCGTGTCGGAATACGCTAAGAGAGAGGGTATCATCCGTGTCATCATTGGCATACGTATACATAGCGGGGTCATCACGAGCAACAGGGTCAAAGTGATCAGGAGAGGAAACGCCGGGCAGGTCGTCCAAAACCACGCCGCGGTAGCGCGCCGTCAAGAGAGTCTTGAACGCGCCGAGGGAAAAACCCATACCAGTCCAAAAGATGGTTCCAGCTAGCGAGCGCATACTCTCGCCGATGTACGGCACGATATCATGCGGAGGATGGACGATGCGAATGGCACGGTCCGGCTCGAACCAGAGCCCGTAGGAGAACCGCGGAGACATGCGTCCGCCGCTGCTCGCCTCGCTGGGCGTCTGGTGAGGGTAGAGAGGGGACGTTGGGGCGGCGAGCTGCGAGTAGATGTTGGCGCTTGTCGTCGCGGCGGCGGTCGTCGGTAGCAGCGGCGCCCCGAGGGACATGAAGTCGAGGTTGGGATCGATGGTTCCGCCCTCGAGCAGCCCCTGCCGGTGATGTTGCGGCTGCGGGAACCCAGGCGTGCCTGGCGGCGGGTCACTATCGTCGTCCTCGCCCGGGTCGGTAAGAGACCGGGTGAGGGAGGCGTCAAGACCCGCAACGCGGAATGCATTCTGGATGGCAGCCTGCAGCTGGGACTGGCGGTTGTGCGTGTGCGCTGGACCGGCGGCCGCCGCTCGCGAGATCTCATCGATGGCGTCACGCAGCGCTTGGTTCTCCTCTCGCAGCTCGCGGATCGTATCGATCTGCCGCCGGCGAAAGGCGCGCTGGGCGAGGCGGCCACGCTCTCGACGTTGCTAGAGTTTGGTATCAGCATTGTGGTCGTTGCGTGTGCTTTTCAAACAAAGCGCTGACAAAGCAAAAGGGAACACAAGAAAAGGGGGAAACAAAGTGGAGCAGAGGCAAAGAAAAAATAAAGGGGAGAGGAAGGGTTTTTACCGCCAATTCTACATCGTCAATCTCGTTTTCTGAGCCCGGCATTCTCAGAGGTTCGTGAAAAGAAAATATGCAAAGGGTCGCAGAATCAGTGATTCCAACTCAAAGGCTGTCGGGCTGTTGCTGGAACGTCGAGCCAAGCCAGGGCGAGGGCTGTGGGAAAAATCAGGGGTAGTGTAGTAAAGTATATCGCGGTGGTTGAGCAATCAGTAGTGAGCTTTCTCACGTGCATGTGGTATAATTGTATCTTGTATTCTCTTGTAGTAGTTGCCGTCGAGAGTCGGACGAACATCTCTCCTGGCGACGATGGTGTTGTGACTCCGGCGACCGAAAAGGAGGCTCAAGCCGGGGGGGTGGTTCCCGGCCGAGGTAGGGATAATTTGCCCAACAAGGCGTCAGACTCAGCGGCCGCCAAGGGACTGATGGAAGACTCAAGAGAGGTGATTGGGTTAGGCAAGAAATTAATAAGCTGTACCTGCGAAGGCCTGCAGACACTAGTCCGTTCTCGCAGGCGCGGGATTAATCCATGTTTATAGAGGAATTGCTCAAGTTGCAGATCGCCTGGCGACGACGGGGACAATACGGGTGAACCACGGCGCAGCTCGTGGAGTTCCGGGTACCCGTTGAGCTGTGAGTAAGACCACTCACGATATGGGCAAAATGGAGGATGGTGACCGGCCAGCTGGGACCCCCTCCCGACAGACTGGATGTCATGTTGGGACTTGGCAAGCTCCCGGCCTGAAATGACGTCGAAAGATGGACTTTCGCTCTTTTCTCGGCCATGGATCGGAGGGCATATGGGTGAGAGAGACTCCGGGCAGATGGCCCACTTGGCCAGGCACGGCGAGGCAGATATGATGGAAAGGCAGAAGTTACCACAAGAGGTTTACGCACACACATAACCTCCTTCCTCCGCCATGTCTTGGCCGGGGTCAATCAGCGTGCGCAGTCTGCTGTGGTGGTGGCGGTGGTGCTGCTGGTTGCTGAGTCATTCATTTGGTGGTGATTCGATGAGGCCCTTCGAAGTTCTTCTCGAAACAGTTCAGCCCTATGGTTCTTGATTCGGCTCTAACAGACCTTGACTCCATCTTCCGAGACCACACGAGAGGAGCTATGACGCATTGCGCTTGGTGGATGACTGCTGTTCGTTCTCCAACACATCGGGAGGACGGACGACGGTGGGATGACGGCAGTGGCTAGATGGATGAGATGGACGTGCCTCTCGCTGGTAGCAGTGCAGGAGAAATGTGTGTCGACTGCCCAATCAGCAGCGAGGGCAGGGCGCATCGAGGTGGGGCTACTGGGACATCCAACTGCAGCTTGGAAGGCGCCTGAAACGTTTCCAACACATCTTCTGGAACACCCACCAAAAGCCCAACGGGTAATCGCCTCGGGCGCCCAGGCTCGCAACACTCCTGGTTCCCGCGAAGACCTGATCTCGGATGAGCTCCTTTCGTGCGCGCACGCGTCACGCGGTCGATCGGGTCGCGAAGAATGGGCGGATGGCGGACGGCAGCCTTAATGGCGGATGCGGTCCGGAGAGGCAGCAGCTGCATCCCGAAGGCTGAAAAACTTCCGGTGGCGCCTAGGCACGCAAAATGCCCACAAATCCGGGCGTCGTGCCGAATGTCGCCTGGCGCCGCGGCAAGGAGCTTGCGTCAGGTCAGCTTGTCGCGGGAGCAGCGCTCACAGACGCCTCTGCGAGGATGTCGCAGGGACTGTGATCGTGGCAAGAGGCGCTCAATCAGAACGTATCTTTTTTCTCGGGACTTCAGCTCCACAGCTGAATGCGACGACTGATTAATGATCGCTCTCTAGGATGCCCCGAACCCTCACTAGGTACGCAGGACGCCGACCTCGTGGCAATAAACACCAGATCCCACAGGGAAGAGGAAACATTTCTGATTCGGAAGGTCGGCGGCGGAGATCACCAGCCTTGGAATCCCCCGATTGAGACCCCTCGCGTGGGCGAACTCCCGAGATGGGCAAGTCGTTGCGACTCGTGCACCGGAACGCTCAACTTCCGGCCGGTGAAATTCCGGGCCACTTGCCAACCAAACGAACAAAGCGAGCCGGCGCGTGACGCTGGCTCGGCTGGCTACGACTCCCGTGCGAATGACAGCGAAATGACGGGCGACGATAAAGGGAATGGCGGGTGTTGGTGTGGCCCTCCCGATGCAAACGCAGAGGGGTTCGGGCGGCCCAAGGAACCAAGGATGCCGGCAAGACGGTGTTCCGCGCCTCTAGTCCATTGGGATCCCATTGGGATGGCGCCTAGAGCCGGAGCAGTGGGTTTCTGCCCCAATAATCCCGCCTCGACGCTCCACTCCTTCTTTGTTTCTAGCCGGGACCCGCACGGCTAGTTCGCCTCGCGCGTTAGGAAGCTGGACGTTCCGGCGGCGTCATTTCGAGCCTCGCAGGAGAACGCTGATCTGGCGTTCTGGCAGTTGCTTTCTCCCGCCCGCGGGCCGCCTGCCACCCGTCGACAGGTTCCCCCCTTTCCCCTGGCTGGCAGCACGTCCCGCATCACCCTGTCCCCCACGACCCCTCTGCTCCGTGAAGCTCGGGCCACAACAAGGAAGTCGGCCTCGCGCCAGCCAATCCGAAACTCAGGACGCCACTAGACTGCCGGCAAGCCTCACAGCCGTTTGGAAACCCTTGACCCATCCGACTGTCACAGATGTTACAGATCCCGAACAAAGCTCGTCTGGCTGCCCGTCGCAGCAACCTCACGGGCGGTCGGTCGGTCAAAAAGGTTTGCGGGCCACACCGTGCCCGATCTCGTCGTTTTTGTCTTTTTTTCTCTCTTCTCTTCTCCTGACATTTTATCTATGTCTGTCATCCCTCTAGTTTACTTCGCTTCCCTTCAGTCACCTTGACCAGGTGTGGCGGCTGGCGGATTCCTTTGAGTCCGCTCTCCTCCCTCCAACCCCCTTTTCCGTCGCCCGACATGCCTTTCAGGATACCGCGCTTCCCGTCGGTCACCGCTACGGAGTTGGGCACTCGTTGGGCGTCTGCGAGCCAGAAACGGTGGCACAAGATGCCCTTCCAACTCTCCCCCTTCTACATCATCGCCGTCGTCCTGCTTGTCATCTCCTCAGCCATTCTCAACCAAGGCAAGACCACGCCGGAGCTCGAACTCTGTGTGTCGCACGCCCAGCCAAATCCTCTAGCAGAACTGTTTCCGAACAATGCTACGGGTGTGCTCAATGCGACACTGGCGATCATCCCCATCTCGTTGGAGACAGCGCGGCGCTTGATCCCTCCGCAGTACGGCATCCTCGAACGGGCCTACCGTGCACTGCTCCCAGACTTCCCCGAGGGCATGTATCCGGTCATGGTGCAGGCTGCCCATGACCACGATATCCAGTTTCGGGCGTACGGGATCACCATCGACGACTTTTCGGTAAGCTCCTTTGGATGAACCCTGTGTGCATCCATAAGCTGACTGTTCTTGAAGCGTGTCGGGTTTGAGTTCCCCTTCTTGGACCTGCTCGGCGACGGATATTCTTCCTTTCGATGGGCGCCTGCACAGTTGCTCACGGCAAGCCATGACATCGCTGTCCAGGGCTCACGAGACTACGGCACTATCGTCACTCCTGCCGAATGGGACCCCCCTTGCGATGCTTATCGCGCGTTGCCAAACGGCAACACCTTCTTTAAGGGCAAGAGCATAAGCTCCTCAGAGTTCATCGAGGTAGAGATGTCTCGACTGAAGGACCTTAGCCTCAACCCCTACCCTTTGGAACTTTTTAAGAACATCACCAACCAACCTACGTTTGCGAGCTCGTCGTCATGTGACAACATGATCCGATGGTTCAATACGACCATGTCGGTCGGCGAGTTCGCCCCGGCCCCAGTCCTGGGAAGGATAAGGGCGAATGCATTCCCCTACGAGGGAACAGAAAAAGAGTGGACTGCGGTCTACGGTGTGCAAGTGGCGACACCATTTATCGAGAACAACTATCTCGACTGCCGGACGATGCAAGGATACGTCGGCACCGGCGGGCCGGGAGACTCGAACATAGTAGAGGGTGGTAATATTTTTAATCAGCACATGGGCATGGAGTTATGACGGCGGTTTGGGGAAAGGGGATTTTAAAAATTATAACTAATGATACCCAGGCGAAGAGCCCGCCTTGACAGGTGATGTTGGCCCGCCTAGCAAATAAAGAAGTAAAATTATGAACTCGAAGAGATTGGTCTATGTGTGTCATGAAGGAGACGTGAAGCGCTGGGTTGGTTTGAGTGTTTACAAGAGCCAAGCGTCAAGCTCCAATCATGTTGGCAACTTTTGGCGTGCTCTCCATGGCTTCCTGAACGGGCAATACGCCAAGGCCTGGCACCAATCTTTCAGGGGGCAGTCCTTAGCTTGGGTTTCTTCGCCGATCGCAACCAGGCAGTATCCCAGCAGCTCATTCAAACTTCAAGTTTGAAGATAAGGTTACAGTACTCGAGATTAACTTTGACTCTGTGGCGGAAATGCTTGTCTCTGGCCTGGACATATCAGCATTTGACAGGTGAGACCCTTCCATGTTGGGATGGCCAGGGTCTGAGTGCCCCTCACTCCTGGAAAGTCGCATCCGGGTGAGATGATGTTTGACGATGGACTGCACCCTATAATTAGAAGGCCCGAGTACATTATCCAATGTTCGACAATGAAATCGAGCACTCTGATACCACCCAGCATTTGGGTGCCATGTATTGCATCGCTGAAGATGCGGCCGCGAAACATCGGAGGGTGAGAACTGAAGCATCGTCACAACGGCCTTGTGACAAGGCACACAGCGTTGCACAACAGCCGAGACGATGACCATGTGCACTGCCGTGGCTTTTGTCGTGCACTGCACTGGATAAAATGGTCGGACTGATGGGAGTGACATCGGAACTCGAGCAAGCTGCACCCTGGAGCCTGCAACTCCCCGCATTTTACCCCCGCACGAGATGAGACACTCCTAGGAAAATTCCAAGGCAAACTCCTCACCGTGGCAGGCAACTCACACCTTTCGACAGCAGCTCCAACCCCACCACATGCCTGCCGTCCCGCGCCCGCGGCAGGCTAGTGATCCACGGCGATTTTTTGTTGCGAGAAAAATCGCCCAGCCCGCTGCCGCGCCCGGATATTTTGGCGCCAAACGGTTTCTGGGGGTCTGCACCGTGGATCGCGTCAAAAGGCGGGGTAGCACAAGGGCCAAGGGCCAAGCCTCCCGTGGACCCCTCCCTCCCACACATGTATGGCCGGGGGGGTAGGCTTCGAAGGCGTCCACCGGGCACGTTGAACGAAGCCACCAGATGTAGGCAGCGCAGGCGCGGCGGCACAGAGGAACCTGGACGGCCAACACACCAAACCCGTTTCTCCTCATTTTACCCGACCCTGTGTTGCTTGTGGGTTGTTTTCTCCCTTCTTCAACACCCCAATCTACCATTCTTGCCCATTGCTGGTGGACCACCTCTCGCGCGAACCGCATGTGAGCGACAGGTGAACCGATGATCACGCCCCGTCTTGCCTGCCGTGACAGCGCAACTCGCCGCCAGCCATGATATCGTCGCGGTCCTTCCTCCGGCCCGCGCTGGCCAAAAATACCTCCTCGGGGCGCCCCGCCGAGCGCGTCGCCTGTCGGACGGTAGCTCGCGTGCTAGGTGAGCTCGACTTCCTCCCTTCGCCTCCATTGACGTTTGTGGCGGATGGGCAGCGAGCGGGGCCCGCCCTGCCGGAGCCGTTGCTACGCGGGTCCCTAGATTTGTCATTTCTCAATTGGCGCCGTCGAACCTAATATGAAGTCTCCACAGACGCTATCCCTATCCGCTCCCGCATTGCTGGACCCGCAGCAGCTAGTCAGTGTCAACGAGCATGGCATACCACGCTCCACCGCGAGACGCGGCCCGCCCCGTCCTCGCTGGCGCTCGCCGTTGTCCCCAAGGCACCGTCGCTGCAGCTTGTCCGTTATGCCTCGGTGCTCTCCACCACCCCGCCGCCGCCGCCGCCAACCCGGGGCTCTACCGTGGCTGCCTACTCCACAGTCATCTTGCCCCCTACCACGCCTTATACGCAGTTGACTGTTGGCGTGCCGCGTGAGACGTACCCTAACGAACGCCGTGTCGCCTTGACACCGCAGAATGTGGCGTTGCTGCTTAAGAAGGGCTACAGCAAGGTGCTCGTTGAAAAAGGTGCTGGCGCTCTGGCCGAGTTCCATGATGAAGCTTATGAGCAAGCCGGCGCGACACTGGTCGACTCTGCGGCGCCTGTCTGGGGACAGGCAGACATTGTGCTCAAGGTGCGAGGACCGAGCCTCGCTGAGGCGGAGTCGGCCAAGGAAGGGCAGACAATTATCAGCTTCTTGCAGCCAGCGCAGAACAAGGAGTTGGTGGAGAAGCTCGCAGCTCGCAAGGCGACGACTTTTGCCATGGACTTGATCCCTCGAATCTCCAGAGCTCAGGTTTTTGACGCTCTGAGCAGCATGGCCAACATTGCTGGCTACAAAGCTGTTTTGGAGGCGTCGAACAACTTTGGGCGCTTTCTCACGGGTCAGGTCACGGCTGCGGGGAAGATCCCACCGTGCAAGGTCTTGGTTATCGGAGCTGGTGTGGCTGGTTTGAGCGCAATTGCAACTGCGAGGAGACTCGGAGCGATTGTGCGTGGCTTTGACACTCGTTCTGCTGCTCGCGAGCAGGTTCAATCGCTCGGCGCCGAGTTCATTGAGGTCGAGCTTGAGGAGGACGGCTCTGGTGCTGGTGGCTATGCCAAGGAGATGTCCAAGGAGTTCATTGAGGCCGAGATGAAGCTCTTCTACGAGCAGGCTCAAGAGGTCGATATCATCATCACCACGGCTTTGATCCCTGGAAAGCCTGCGCCCAAGCTGATCACCACTTCTATGGTGGAGGCTATGAAGCCTGGATCGGTTATTGTTGATCTCGCTGCCGAAGCTGGTGGTAACTGCGAAAAGACCGTACCTGGCCAGTTGGTAACCCACAAGGACGTCAAAGTCATTGGTAAGTGGCCTAACTCTGAGAGACGCAGCGCTTGCTAATTCGGCTTCAGGATACACTGACTTTCCTTCTCGGCTCCCCACGCAATCCTCGACTCTGTACTCCAACAACATCACCAAGTTCCTCTTGTCAATGGCTCCCAAAGAGAAGGAATTTGGGGTTGACCTGACGGACGAGGTTGTTCGGGGTGCTATTGTCACTCAGAAAGGCGAAATCCTTCCTCCAGCACCCCGCCCGGTTCCTCCTCCTGCCCCAGCCGCGAAGCCGGCCGCCGTGGAAGCGGAGGTCGTTGCTCTGACACCGTTCCAGAAGACCTCTCGGGAGGTTGCGATGGTCACTGGCGGCATGGGCACAGCTCTCGCTCTCGGAAAGTTTACTGGGCCTCTTTTTATGGGCAATGCCTTCACATTCGCGCTCGCTTCGCTCATCGGCTACCGCGTCGTGTGGGGTGTTTCGCCCGCTCTGCACTCGCCACTTATGAGCGTCACCAATGCAATCTCTGGAATGGTTGGCGTTGGTGGTCTCTTCATCTTGGGCGGCGGTTATTTCCCCGAGACGATCCCTCAGGCCTTCGGTGCCGCGTCGGTTCTGCTTGCCTTCGTCAACGTCGCTGGTGGCTTCGTCATTACCAAACGCATGCTCGACATGTTCAGACGGCCTACGGACCCCCCTGAGTTCCCCTGGCTCTATGCTGTGCCGGGACTCGTCTTTGGCGGAGGCTTCATCGCGGCTGCTTCGACGGGCGCGGCTGGCTTGGTCCAAGCTGGGTACATGGTCAGCTCAGTTCTTTGCATTACCTCGCTTTCCGGACTGGCTAGCCAGGCGACCGCTCGCATGGGTAATATGCTGGGCATGTTGGGTGTCGGATCTGGCGTGCTCGCGTCTCTCCTCGCCGTTGGTTTCCCTCCCGAAGTTTTGGTCCAGTTCGGCGCCCTCGCGACGATCGGAGGTCTTGCGGGTTTCTTGATCGGCAAGCGCATCACCCCCACCGATCTTCCCCAAACCGTAGCCGCGCTGCACTCCGTCGTCGGTCTTGCTGCCGTTCTGACGAGTATCGGCAGCGTTATGGCTGACATCGACCATGTGTCGACGTTGCACTTGGTCTCGGCCTACTTGGGTGTGTTGGTTGGTGGCATCACTTTTACCGGCTCGATCGTTGCTTTCCTCAAGCTTGCCGGAAAGATGTCGTCGAAACCCCTTTATCTTCCCGCCCGCCATGCTGTCAACTCGACTCTCTTGGCTACCAACGTTGCTACCATGGGCGCCTTCGTTACGATGGCCCCTGGCGCTCCTCTCATCGCTGCCGGAGCCCTTGCTGCCAATACCGTTCTCTCCTTCATCAAGGGCTTCACCACCACAGCCGCCATCGGAGGTGCGGACATGCCCGTCGTCATCACCGTCTTGAACGCGTACAGCGGATTCGCTCTCGTTGCGGAAGGCTTCATGCTCGACAATCCTCTCTTGACGACCGTGGGTGCGTTGATTGGTGTCTCCGGTTCCATTCTCTCATACATTATGTGCGTTGCTATGAATCGCTCTCTCACGAACGTTCTCTTCGGCGGAATAGCTGCACCAACGCAATCAGAATACAAGATCGAAGGCACAGTGACGCAAACCAACGTGGAGGACACGGCTGAGGCTTTGACGAACGCCGAATCGGTCATCATCGTTGTCGGATACGGTATGGCTGTCGCGAAAGCGCAGTACGCGATATCGGACATCACGCAGATGCTTCGTTCCAAGGGCATCAAGGTCCGCTTTGCCATTCACCCCGTGGCTGGCCGCATGCCTGGACAGTGCAACGTGCTGCTCGCTGAGGCCAGTGTGCCATACGACATCGTGCTGGAGATGGACGAGATCAACGACGACTTTGGCGAGACAGATGTGACTCTTGTGATTGGTGCGAACGATACGGTGAACCCTATTGCCCTGGAGCCAGGAAGTCCGATTGCCGGAATGCCAGTTCTGCACGCTTGGAGGAGTAAGCAAGTTGTTGTGATGAAGCGCGGCATGGCGAGCGGTTATGGTAAGTCGAACACGGACTCCCTTGAGGCCTGATGCTAACGCGAGATAGCCGATGTCCCGAACCCAATGTTCTACATGCCCGGAACTAGAATGCTGTTTGGAGATGCTCGCATGACGACCGAAGGTGAGTTACCCACAACAACACACCCCTGAATGCAGGCTAATGCAAGAGAATAGCCATCAAAGCTGCGATCGAATCTCGACTCAAGACATAGAGGGGCTTCCCAAGCATATACAGCAGCCGACCGTACATACGCACGCATCTTTCCACCAACTGGTTCCGCTTACTAGACCATGACCGTTGCTCGCATGCATATCTATCGTCATATTCGACATTTCTTCTAGAAGACGCGCTGTCGAGGAAGAGAGCTTACTTGCGTTGTAGTTTGCGTTCGTTCTCATGATGTCGTGTACCGTTGCATTCTCAGGCCTGGTATTTTGCTGTTGTTTGACCGATGGTTTCTGCGTGTTGTGGCTCGTTGCGTTGAGGATATCGATGGATTTTGTCAGATTTGACCTACCTTACATAGTTACGAAGTAGCTGGCGGAGTCGAGTTTATATCACATAGTCGCCTCTGCCCCCCGGATATTTATCCGCCACGTGTGATGAGTGATCTGATGACAGTTTCGGGGTAATGCACTCTACTCCCGTGACTGACTCCAAATCCGTCTCGTGTCTCCAATTGCGCTCCCCCAAACCCAGCTCTGCATGCCTTACTTGCATGATATGGACACGCCTGATCATGCTGCGTCGCCTGTCCGGTCCGTCTCTTGCATCTGCGGGGTTGGGAGTCGTGTCGATGAGGCTCGGGCCGTTGACAATCTGCTCTCCTGGAGAGGGAACATCTGTCTCGGCGGCCGCCAGTCGCCCGGAGAGACTGTTACTCCGTTTTGTCTCGCCACCTGCAAGATGTTCCGCATATGTCGGCTTTCCGAGTATCTCGAGCCGGGCATTTTGCTCATCGGAAGGTATTAGAGAGGGTGTCATTCTAGTTGTCACATGCTGCGCTCCGTTACTTGCTGGAAGCGCCTTGGCTCACCGGTGTCGTTGCGCTCAGTTCAACGGAACAGACTCAGCGCAGGAACGACCCCTTTTGGCACATTACCTGGCAGAAGCATACGGATGACGTTGGTACCACAAAAATCCGAAGATAGTCTATTCACCCCACTATCAATATGTACATCCATCCCATCTCGCTTTCCACGTTTCCCGTCCGGCGATCTATTGTCTCGCGCGAGCAACCGGCTGCCATGCCTTGATCTTGGGCTTGGTTCTGTAAAGGGTCAGTACCCAGTGGAGGGGAACAAGAGAGCGTGTCGCCTACGTGTTGTAGGTCCTGAACGCGGTCGGGCCGAAGGTCTGGTTGGGGATGTGCTCGGCGCTTGCCCACGAGCGGGCCTTGGCGGTGATGGGGTCTTGGTTCGGCGGGGTGTCGATACCGTAGGAGATCCAGAGATGCCACTGGGGCTCGATATGGGCGCTGAGAGATGGGGGTGTCCGTTAGTGATGTTCGTAGGGAGGGGTCTGGGGTTCGTTGTTGGGGAAGGGGTTTGGACGTACGCGTCAAAGTCGTGCTTGGCGTAGTCGACCCATCTTGTGCGGACTGTATGGCTGTCAGAGGATATGTCCTGGAGAGGGCTTGGATGGTCGTTGCGTACGGGGCAGTTCCTCGTTGTCCTCAAAGTACTTGTTGCCGAACCGGTCGGTGCCGACGAGTCTACCGGCCTTTGTGTCGCCTGTTGCGCTGTGAGCTTTCCCCCTTCATCCTATAGTGTAGCGTAAATCGAGCGTACCAATGTACTATTCGTTGAGAGCGATTGGGTTAGCAAGAGGGTCGTGAGCACGGGAGCTTCGGGGTCGTGGGGGAACGCACGTTGAGTTGATGCCAGTATTCCTGCGGTCATTTCGTCAGCACGCTTGCCACGCTCCAGGGGACAGCGACACAAACCTTGAAGCCGATCTTGCGCAGGTTGCCCAGGGTTCTGGTGAGGTACGACATGGTGGGCTAGGGATGCCGGTCGGCCTGGCTGGTCGTCGATGAGCTCTTCTGTTGCTGCGGCGAAGTTCATTCGGATTGACCTCACGTCGCTGGCGGGTCGCAGTGGGAAGTCCCGGGCCAATGAGCGAGCTCAATTCGGCGCTGGGTGCTCGAGCTCGGGCCCCACCGGCTTTTGCCAAGACGTGCAAGGGAGCTCCCTCGTCATCAGCTCGCCATGGCCAAAAGTTGCATCACCAGAAATTTGAAGGTTTCCCATGGGGTCGCGAATTCTCTGCTAGGGTTCGACGTATTGCGGCTATGCTCGTCAGGTGTGTCCCGCGGTGTGCTAGCAAGCTCCGAGCGCCGATATCGCGGTCGTGCTCTCGAGTCGCACGTGCGCAATGTCGGCAGGCCTCGACGACTTCCGGGGCGGCATGGCAGAGCACAGCAACACCCCACGCCGGCGCGCTTGCGCCCTTCGTCAATGAGCTCGACAGGATAGCGCCTTCGTTTAGGGTCAACGGCTCCCAGATTCGGGTACTGCAGACGCCCACTGAATTCTACGAAACGCTCAAGGAGAAGATTCGAGGCGCTGAAAAGCGCATCTTCCTGTCGACGCTCTACATCGGCAAGTCGGAGAAGGAACTGGTATGACGCCTACCCCTGAGCCGAAGGTCACTCAGTCTAACACATTGAAGATCGCGACACTTCAGCAGACCCTCCGAGCGAAACCTAATGTTAAGCTCAGCATCCTTACCGACGCCCTTCGAGGCACCCGCGAAGCCCCCGATCCGTCGAGCGCATCACTCCTCGCCCCCTTGATCGCCGAGTTTGGCCCCGAACGTGTTGAGATTCGCATGTACCATACCCCCAACCTGACAGGAGCCCGCAAGAAATACATACCGAAGAGGATAAACGAGGGATGGGGGTTGCAGCACATGAAGCTGTATGGCGTTGACGACGAGATCATCCTCTCAGGGGCAAACCTGTCGAGCGACTACTTCACAGATCGGCAGGACCGGTACCATCTGTTTTCATCCAAGGACATCACCAACTACTATGCCAGTATCCACAATGCCATCTCATCCCTGAGCTTCAAGGTCCAGGCGTCTGACTCTCCCTCGGGCTTCGATCTCGTGTGGCCAGACACAAACCCTGCTATTTCTCCGCTCTCGAACCCGAAACGATTCGTGCGCGATTCGACGAGCTTGTTGGACGGCCTAATATCGCCCCGAAAGGAGCCGCTGAACAGTCTTGTCGAAGCTCCGGGGGAGAAAAAGAAGGACACCTCCGTCTACATGCTGGCTCAGTTCTCGCAGCTACTGGCCCCAGACACGTCGACCGAACTCCCTGCGGTCACCCACGTTCTCAAGACATTATCAGCGCCAGAGTACGCCCAGTCGTCATGGACCTTCACTGCGGGATACTTCAACCCCGCGCCGTCGCTTACCAAGCTTCTCATTTCCACTGCATCGCAGAATAACACTGTTATCACGGCTTCACCATATGCCAATGGGTTTTATAACTCACCTGGCGTGTCTGGCCTTCTTCCTGGCGCTTACACTCTTCTCGCGCGCCGCTTCCTCCACGCCGTGCACCATAACGGCCGCGAGGGCTCAACGATATTGAGGGAGTGGAGGAAGGGTACGGTCAACGAGCCCGGTGGATGGACCTATCACGCAAAGGGTCTATGGGTGACGTTGCCCAACAACACCGACCCGTCCATCAGCGTCATTGGAAGCTCAAACTACACGAAGAGGAGTTACTCGCTGGATTTGGAGGCGAATGCCCTCATTGTGACGGAGAATGAAGAGCTGAAGAAGCGTCTGGGAGACGAGCAGCGCTGGCTGAAGGAGAACACGACCATCGTTACGAGGGATGACTTTGCCAAGACGGAGCGCCGGGTCGGGTTGAAGGTGCGCATCGCCATGGCGATCGTGCAGCTTGTCGGCGGTGCATTGTGATATCCTCATTGGACTGGAGGAGCAACAAGAGTCGCCCAGAGTCATGGATACGCACCCGAGGCTGGCGTCAAGGATGAGGTGTGTACACTATTGTATGAGACAAGCAACATAGACTATACCCAGGAAACGGACCTACTACTTCAGCCAGCATTTCTTTCTAGCGACCGTACAAGACCCGCCCCTGAGGTTCTTCACTGACAAACAGAAGCAACCTGGTGAAGTTACACCTGGAACGCATCGACGTCTCGGCCAGACTGAGCCAGCTTGAGCGAGGGTGTCACAGTTCTGAGCTGCAGTTGCCACGGGTCTAAAATGGCGGTGGAATCACGAGGACTTGGATCTGGGACCTCTACCACCACCAACCAGCGGACATCTACTCAAACACCGTAACATGAGCCTCCCCGCTACTCATGTAACCCTCCACCGCCACAATCTGATAATCCATTTTCCCAAACTCGACTTCCAACCCCTGCTCCCAAGCCTCAAAATGCCTCTGGAGCGTCACCGTCCCACTACTCCTCCTATCCCGCTCGTCCCTCACCGAAAACACTTGCGTCGCGATCTGCTGTCCCAGCGCTATCGGCGTCCTTCTGTACACCCCCAGCGTATACCACCCCCCGTCCACCTCCATCCTCACCCCCTTGCCACCAAACATGCCGGTGGGATTGAAACTCCCCCAGTTCTCCACGACGTAGTACTCGATAAGCGGGTCGCGCGTCCATCCGTACACAGACAGGTAGCCGTTTCCCTGCGGGCTGAATTCCGCCGCGCTAAAGCTGACATTGCGGTCTTGGACGCCCGGGGTCCAGCCCTTGCCGGCGACGAAGTTGCTGCAGTTTTTCCAGGTTACGGAATACGAGCCCCCGGGGCCGTTGTCGTAGGAGACGGGGCCGCCGCCGCCGTCGGACCAGAAGCTGTAGAAAAAGCCGGAGTGGGTGCCGGTGCCTGGCGCTTTGCTTCTTCGGGAGAGGGGGGATGGTTGTTCTAGGGGGGAAAGAGGGGCGGCGAGGACGGTCGCTGCCGTGGCGAGGAGGAAGGTTTTGAGGGTGATCATGATGATTTGTGTGTGTGGGGGTGGGGTTTGGCTGAGAGACAAGACGGAGGTGCGCTGAGGTTCTCACAGCGATGCAAAGGGGTTGATATAAACATTGTGATCTTGTGTTTTGGGGGTGTGTTGGACACTGTGGAGGGACAATAGGCTAAAAGGAATCGAATATTGGCCCCCGCAGAGATGTGCAGCCCTTTGGTAAGAAGTGCCGAGACTGGGTGAGCCGCCGTTTAGTTGGTTCGGGAGGCTCAAGCGAGAAGTGGAAGGGGCTGAAGGAGGAGAAAGAAGGGATGGGTGGTGGGGAGCGTCAGGTGGGCAGGAGAGAGTTGCAATGCGTCTTGTGAATATTAGCCAAGGAGGACATGCTAAAAAAATACGAGATTGGCAGTTGCTAGTGTTCTGAGCACAAATGTGCTTTAAGTTCCGGGTGATCCAGGGAGGGGGTGTAGTTGAATGCGGAGAAGTCTTGACTGCGGGCGAATCAACGAAGGTGATATGACTCTAAAACCAGGCTTACAGGACTAAGAGACTAGGAATTAAGTGTATTCTCTGCTGCCCTTGCGGTAGATTTGGGAACCTTGAAATTGCCACACAGTTCGGTTGTTGAGCATCGTTCAAAGCTCACCCGTGGCAGCGCTCATATCCCCCGTCTGACTAAACGCCTCTTTGTTATACTTCAAATAACATGTCCCAAAACCACCTGCCACGCTCTTGAACAGATTCGAGTTGAAAACTACCGCTGCACACCGTTGTCCAAGATTATCAGGGTACTCCTGGCGATTCCAGTTGTACGATGCGCAGGCCATTAGGCAGTCGGTGAGAGAGTATGATACAATGGCAGCGATGTCGAACTCGGGACGGATGTAGTTACCTCCGCAGACTATGGTGAAGGAGGATGTGCGGGAGCCGAGGGTTACGTCTTGCTTTGTGCCGTTGATGGATGGGCAGTCAAGAGGGAGGCGGGCGGCGGATGAATTGGGAGGTCCGATGACGGTGACTGTGGGTTGAGCGCCCGTGGTTGTTGAGAAGGCTATGGAAGACGAGCTCGATCCGCTAGTGCTTGGCGAGGGAACTCCGGATGTTGTTGATTGTGCAAGGTTGGGCGTACTAACTCCTCTGGACAAGTGTTACTGATTTGGATTTGCTCGGGCAGTTGAGCTCTGTGAGAGACGTACTTTTTGGCTTGCTCAACAGCAATGGACCCTCCGATGCCGCCCCCTACAGCTGCTCCTATGACGACCAGAAATAAGACTATAAGAAGCCAGAATGTTGAGCGGTGCAGGCCAAATATTCGACGAGCAGTTGGCTCCGGAGCGGAACTTGGACGTGGTTGTGGTGCCACCGCAGTCTCGCCGTAGATGTGAGTGTGTTGCGCCCTTTGGGGAGCATCTACCCCCGGCGACACCACCTCGAGGTCCACATGAGAGGGATAGATGATCTTCCCTTCGTTCCTATCGACGAAGCTCATAGATCCCAGAGTTAGATGGTGATGCCGTCTGACGGAGCGAAGAAGAGTCGAAGGAAGGGGCGGGAGCCGGGGGATCAGCCCTAGAAAGTGCTGCCAGAAAGCTTATATGGCCCCGAGAGGGCGGGTCGGGTGACAATTATTCTTCTGGCATCCTCCCAGGGGTGTTTGTTGAAACCATTGGTACCTGGCTATGTTTGAGATTGGTGTTGGGGGCTGGGTGAGGCAGGCAAGCGAGGTATTGACAGGAGCTACGCCATCGTTGCTTGGCGTTGGGCTGCCTCGATCCCGGCAAGCATTTGACCAATCGTGTTCTTCTCTTTGGGTTTCACTCCGTAGAGCATTTCGGGTCATTTTTTCATTGGCCCCTGACAATAAATCGTCGGTTTCGTAGTGACAACTGAAGCAATGCGTGGACCTTGTGCAGCCCGAGCGTTTCGGGTCGATAGCTCTGGCACGTTTATTTCGTCTGCCAGCGAGAATCCTCGCGCTTAAGGGGCCGACGACGCGACCAAAGAAATGTGATAGGTCAAAAAATGATCGACGTGACATCGTCGAGGAATTGTCGGCGACGGGGGGTTGGGCTAGACTCCAAGATAGCCCCAAAAGCAGTCTGCTAGCTTTTGACGTCGTGGCGAAGGGAATGAAAGCAGGATGGGATGCACGTCAAAACGCCGAGCAGAAACCGCATCGCTCTTCTTTCCTGTGACTTTGCGGAGGTGCCGTTGCTAGTGTCAGATATCGCTGCAACGAGTAGACACTGGCGATGTGATCGCAATCCTGAGGCAACTTTGACATTGGGAAAATTGGGGGAGGCCTGAATGGGAAAGAGGAAAGTAGGCATCCGAGGTGCCTGCCTCAGGTTTTCACTTGTTTTCGATCCGCTTAGAGCGTCCGGTCCTTCGAACCCAGCGAAGGCACTCAACACAACCTGTTCTTCGAAATTTCAACGCCGCCCTTCTCTTTGCATTTGATCAAATCTTTAGCCTTGCCTCGGTTGTGCATACGGCTTGGACGGCCGATGGCTATGGCTGCGCAACGAGTCGCGGTGTGTTGCTCAATGCAGAGAATTTCAGCAGCCATTTCACAGTTGCAGAGAACCCCACGAGGCACTAGAGGGCCGGCTCAATTTTCTAGCTAAATCTCGTGCAAGCTAACAACCTTTAAACCCGTCACCCAGCGCGCGCCCCGACTACATCCCAAGACTCGAGAAAGAAACTCGTCCGCTCTCGAAGGCGCCCATTCTCAAACAACCGCCTTCAATCGAAAGAAGAGGGAAGACAATGCTCCCGGTCTGACTCGCCGTCCCCTTAGATCCAGACGCATCCGGTGCCCTCTTGGCCGCAGACCATCTACCCAGCAATCAGTCTGTGTCATTCTTCAAATCCACTGGAAATCGAAAGAAAGCAATACTTACCACGTTCTGGCCAGCGCCAGGGCAGGTCCAGAGGTCGCACCTCTCCTTCTGACCAGGGCAACGGCAGTTGGTCTGAGAGACGACGTTGCCGCCGAAGCAGGCGGGGAGAATCTGGCGACAGTTCTGACGGGCCTCAAGGTCGCGAGTCTCAACCTCAGTGGGAGCGGCGAAGGTGCCAATGGCGAAGAGAGCCAGGATGGGGAGAGCGGAGAACTGCATTTTGACCTTGAGGGTTGGGAGACTTCGAGGCTGGTGAGTTGAGTTGCTTTGGTATTGAAGATATGTGTGCGAATGTGCTGATGGAGATAGAAAGGCAAATATCGTCGCCGTCTCGAGGGTCTATATACCCGTCTTAGCTCTCGATCTCTCCACTCCTCCTGGCACCCCGAGTCATCAGGTCGTAGTACACGGAGTCAACCGCGTCAATCACAGCCAGCGCTGATTGACCTGAGGTCTCGAACCGCTTCAAAGCTCCATCCCGAATCCTTCAATGCGAATGATGAACATCCAAACGAGGTCCTGTCCGCCATGCCTTAGCCGGCGAGGCAACGCCTCAACAGGGGGCAGACCGAGGCAGGAGGCAGGACTTCTTTTGATGTTGCGATAGGGCGGCTTGTGGCAACAGACCAACCTCAGGTGCAGAGCAATCAATTCAAGTGGAACTTTGTTTTGGGTCCTCTTGTTGCCCTTTGAGAGTCAATTTCGGACTCTCTCAAGACGTTTCGGAGTCTGATGAGAAGGATTCAGGATCCAGGTAGGTCAGATTCTGACCGGTTTGCTGTACATTGCCATGTCGTCTTGATACTGTTGCCTGGCGAAGCGAATCCTTGTAGGTCGATGAGAGCTGACGGGCTGGGGACTTTTGATTGCGGTTGTAGCCGCCATTGAGCGGGAAACCCAATGATTGGATCACTACCGCAAACCAAGGGGCCTGTGGGGAACGTGCAAACTCCCCTGAGGAGTGGCTGTGTTCATGCTAAATCTGCCGGCCTACAACACATCGGGCTCACTTGTCACACTCGCAACTGCATAGTGCCTCTCCTTTCTTCTAATCCCATGCACCAATGAAGCTCGCAGGTGCTCTATTTTGACGGTATGTTCCGATGGCGATGTGCATGTTGGAGAACAGTTATTGGGCATCAGAGGTCCATCGCTGACCATCTTTAGGGCCGCTGACCCGGCAGGTTGAAGGATCCTTACCCTAACAAGCTTGCTCGGCATTAAGCCCCCTCAAAATCAGCCTCGCAATCTATCCGAACCCGCAAGGTACCATCGAGAAAGCGCCATGACCATTGCGTCTGTGCTGGCTTGGCAAATGACGTTGAGCCCAACGGTTCCCCTTTGCAACTGGCGATGATGTCAACTTTTTGCGGCAAACTTTGTTTTCTCGAGCCATCGACCTCGCAACCTGATCCCTGAGTCCAACTTTTCATCAAAGTTCACGGTTGGGTCAAGCACTGCTTGCTTACAGGGCGAAGAACACAATTCGCCTCACGATCCTTCTCAGGGGGTCAAACCCCAAAAAACATCACCTCATCGAAGTTACCATGGTTTGACCTCTGCCCTTCTCTCCATCACTTTTCTCATTCCAAATCCCTCCCGAGTCCCAGTCCGACCTTGCCAATCGCCCCGGGCCCAGGTCTAACTGGCATCTCACAAATGGCTTCCCATCACCCTCCAATTACGAGTCGCATCGTCGCCCTCCTGGTCCTCACCCTCTCGTTCTTCTCCGTCACCCTTGCGGCCAAAGTCCGGCCCAATGCAGCAGACCCTACCGTCATCAAAGTAAACAACACATACTACTCGGCCGAGTCCGATGGCGGCGCCATCTGGGTCCGCGAATCCGCTACCCTCGAAGGCCTCGGAGCTCCCGGCGTCCGTCGCGAGCGCGTCTGGTCCGACACGGCCAACCGCGGAGACGTATGGGCGCCCGAGATCGTCACAGACCTAGGCCGCACCTACATCCACTTTTCCGCCGGACGCAACGCCGCACACCGCATGTACGTCATCTCCGCAGACAACCCACTCGGCCGTTACTCCGCAGAGACCAAACTCGCACTGCCAGACGACCAATGGGCCATCGATGGACTCTTCTTCGTATTCGAAGGCCAAGGATGGTTTGTCTGGTCCGGCTGGGAGAGCGAAGCCAAGAACCAAGAACAAACGCTATACATCTGCCGCATGGACGGCCCCTCTGAGCCCGTCGGACCGCGATTCGTAATCTCGCAGCCAAGAGAGCCCTGGGAACAAGGTGACAGCCCGCGCATCAACGAGGGACCGCAGGCCATCGTCGATCCGGATGGACAATTGCACATTGTGTACTCTGCGAACGGGAGTTGGGACAACAAGTACTGTCTCGCTGACCTACGGCTGCGAAGAGGAGGGGATCCGACGGATGTATGGGATTGGTATAAATCCAATGGATGTCTCTTTGGATCGCATCAGGATAGGATGATGAGGGGGTGGGATGCGACGTTGTTCATTGATGGGCCGGGACATCACACTTTTGTGTTGCAGGATGGGGAGGTACATAAGAGTCCGGGGGGTTCGGAACATATCCCGTTTATGTTCCATGGGGTGGATAAGGGGACGGAGTATAACTGGGGAAATAGGGCGTGGTATACGGGGAGTTTTGTTTGGTGGGGGGAGACGACGTATAGCAGGGCGAATGTGCCGGGGGAGGGTACTAATATGGGGTATAGCTTTAAGTTTTTTGAGTAGGTAGGGTTGTAGAAAAGGCTGTACAAAAGGGGCTTGGGATAGGGGTTTTGAACATTGACACCGTTATTTGCACCCAGGAAGGTTTCGATGGTTTGGGTGCAAACATTGATGGCCCCGTTGGCCTCACTGAAAGGTGCATCCTCGACGCCGCCTAGAAAGAGCACATCCGATTAGACGCATCAGTCTAAACTAAAGGCAACAACATGAAGCGAAGGGCAAACGGTCCGGTCGCTCACGGACACTAGAGTTGACTCCTCCACGAAGTGCGGCGTCGATCGAATGGGATACCCAAAGTCGCTGGGAGCCCAACACCCTCAGCCCTCTAGTACCACGGGGTATTGAGTAAGCTATCACCGCGAAGCACAAGGTTGAAAACTTGAGATAAGTGGCCTGATATCATCTTCAAATTGAGGGTCTATGTCTAGTGAGGCCTCGTATGAAGGCGGCAGTGCTAGTCAAGTGTAACAGGCAAGCTTGCGGTCGGTCACACTGGCACCATTCTGAACACATCGGCTACACGTACCAGCTCTGTCTCGTCCACATGTTACACCGGCTGCTCGGCTGCTCAGCTAGAGCCGAGGTATCTTGTGCAGTCCCAGCTCGAGGCGGCAGGCAGGGCTTAGACTCACCTCGGTGAATTCTATGTATAAAGGGGCTGCAGGTCGTCGCAATTTTGACAACCCTCAACGCAATCACTCAAGCCCGAGCAAGCCAGCTGACTTCTCGACTTGACATTCAGGGGCATGTACCCACCAAACCGCCGTTCGCGAAGATTCGCAATGAGGGTACTCTCAGCTACGGCCATCCTCCTCGAAGGTTGTCAAGTAATGGCATCAATCATCCGCCGGGACTTCAACCCCCATGAACAACTCGTCCTTGTCGATTGCGGCATTGGAACGCTCCCGAACGGAGGCTCATCGTCCCGCCAAATGGCATACTACCCATCCGGTCACACGGTAGATGGCAACACAGTCCAGCCGGAGATGATCGTCAACGTACCGTGGGACGGCTCCTACCCCTGGAGAAACTCCGGCGTTTCTGCCCACTTCCCCAACGGAGACACATTCCAAGTCTTCATCGACCCGGACACCAAAGACTGGGACACCGGCAAAGCGTACGCCGGCAGTGCCATGCACTCCTACGACGCAAACCCCTTCAAATGCTGGGGCGAGCACGGCGCTTTAGCCTTCACCCTCGCCGACAACACCCAATGCACCATCGCCTACATTTGCTACCATGAGCCTCCTCCTCCTCCCCCTCCTCAACCGGAGCCCGAACCCCCCAAGCAGATCAAAGAAACCCAATTCACCATGTCCAAAACCCAAATCAAACTCTGGCTAGAAGACACCGACGACGCCACCCCCAACTTGACCCCCGCCGCCGCATTCGCCCATATCCACGACGCCATCGAGGGAAACCAATGCAAGTCTTCGACCTACCCTATCGGCGACAACTGCAAAATCTCGTTTGATTGCACCTTTACCGTCCCAGAAAAGACCGACGTGCTCGCATCCGTCCTCACCGACGCCGTGGCGCCCGTCGTGGCAAAGACAAAGGAAAACGTCCAGAAACGCTTTGCGGGGATATGCGCGCCCAGCATGCCGTGCACGCCTGACAGGGTTGTTGATTACACCGTGTATGAGTATCCGTCGACGGGGAAGGTGCTGGTAAGGGTCTACCCGGAGGAGGATGTCGATGCGGTTACGTTGCAGGCCGAGGTTGCGTGGGAGGTTAGTTGTACGAGGGTTAATGGGTTTTGCGGCGTCTTTTGCGATTCGCATATCAAGGATATCGCTAATATTGCTTCGGGGTTGGGTGGGATTCCTGCTTTGGGGACTGTTTTTTGCTTGGGTTGTTAGTACTAGAGATAGAAAAAATACACGGTTTTTTTTTTTTTTTTTTTTGCGGTCTCTCTGGAAAGGCTAAACTTCTGTGAAAAGAAAGGATTCCCAAATCGACTTCTTGTTTGCCGTTACGGGTACGCTGCTAGGCGTGTCGGAAGGATCCGCGTTCCTGGAAGACGGTGTTGAGGACGTCCAAGATCCGGCTAATGACGACCAGCCCAGCCACCTTCCTCTGGTGCGAATTGACTCACTGACCCCGACAGCACCGTGCTACCCCACCATCCCCCAAAACACACCACCACTGCGCTTGAACCCGTTCCCCATGCAGCCGGGTGCGCTTCCAACCAGAACACCGCATCCCTTTGCATCCGAGCCACAGGGAATCCGGAAACGTCAGCGACTCGGTACGCACTATACGCAGTACGCGCCCCGATGATGCATCAAAATTGCGGGAGCATAATGACCCCCTTCCCTTTCATTGCTTCTCCGGGTCCGTTACTCAGCCGCCCACCTTAACCCTTCCCCTGCCGCGAAAAAAAGACGTTGCAATGCAGGCAGCTCGGCAGGAAAGCTCGACTTATCGAATTGGCCTGGCGGGTGATACAATCAGTACTTGGTGACTTGGGCAACTCAGGGCTGCGACCCTGATGAATACTGCTCTGAAGAACGAGTGCCGACTTAGTTTCCTGTTCAGGATGGAGGCGGAGGCTATGGCAGATGGACGGGACGAATGCAGCTCGTACAGGTGTGTGTAACCAATGTCAGATATTGGATGTGGTGGTATGCGTCATGTACCTAACGCCTCATAGCTGTTTTGGGGTGGCAGGGAATCAGTGAAGGGTTCTGGTTTGGGGGTATAAGATACACAGCACGGGTGCTCAACTTGGGCGGCATCCCGTCTCTCATCTCTCGTTCAGTCGGTCATCGAGGGGTTCGGATTTCTCCTCTCGGTCAACAAGACCCCAAATCCTTTCTCTGTCAACCGTTGCCTTTCGCAACCGCGCTCACGTCTGACGCCCCAAATTCGAGACCGCTTCGTTCCTTCCCTCGCTCGGCGCTACTCTTGAATTGCTCAACCGGCGTGACCGGATATTTCAAAGATACCATGGATGTCGAGGAGAAAATCGGATTTCGCGTCATCATTGCCGGCGGCGGGGTTGCTGGCCTGGTTCTGGCCAACGCCCTGGAGGTTCGTTGATTTGCTCGATGTCTCTTTCTCCTCTTCGTCACTAGCCTTGTGCGCATTGATCTGCTCTTTGCTGTGGGAACTTGTGCTAAGGATTCTGAAGAGAGGCGGCGTGGATTACGTCCTGCTTGAGCGTCGCAGCGAGATTGCTCCGGTTTCTGGGGCGTCGATTTGCATGGTCCCGAATGGCTGTCGCGTGAGCTGCCTGTTCTCCCGGTCACACATGGGGTTTGCTAACACGAGAGTAGATTCTGGACCAGCTCGGTTTCTACGAACCGTTCTTCAATTCAACGGTATGCCATCCCCGCGTCTACCGGGAACCACGACTCTAACACTTTCACAGATACCGCTCGAGGAGGTCTTTGACAGAGATAACAATGGAAAGCCCCTGGCTCCCGGCTCCGACTTTGCTCAGTTGCAAACCGCGAGGACCGGATACCAGCTCTCGTTTGGCGACCGACGGGCACTCCTCCAGATCATGTACGACGGCATCAGAGACAAGAAAAAGATCCAGCTGAACAAGAAGCTCATCGACGTCATTCACTCAGACGATGGGGTAACCGCCAATTGCGGAGATGGGACAACCTACAAGGGGGACGTCCTACTGGGAGCAGACGGCGTCTACAGCAAGACGCGCGAGGCCGTGTGGGATCTCGCCGCCAAGGAGCGCCCAGAGGTTGTGCGCAAGGACAGACAGGCCCTTACAGCCGAGTACCAGTGTCTCTTTGGCGTCTGCATGATGGCAAAAGGCGTGAGGATCGGCGACGGCGAGTATGGCTATGACCACGGCCGAAGCTCTTTGGTTGTCTGCTGCAAAGAAGGGCGGACGTACTATTTCATCTTCCAAAAGATGGACAAGGCGTACCGGGGAACCGGGTTTCCACATTACTCAAAGGAAGAGACGGAAGAGTTTGCCAAGGCGCATTTCGACATGAAGATTCGACCCGGAGTCAACTTCGAGGCCCTGTGGAAGAACACCATCGCCGCTAACCTCGTTGTGCTGGAGGAAGGGACATTTGACATTTGGACTCATGGTCGGATTGCTCTTGTTGGCGACAGCATCCACAAGATGACGCCCAATGTTGGATACGGCGGAAACACGGCCATTGAGAGCGCTGCTGCTCTTGCGAGTACGATCAAGGAGATGCTCGACGAGGGATACCCGTCGGAAAGTCAGATCAGGGAGCGATTTTTAACCTATCAGAATGCTCGCCAACAACGAACCAATCAGATGGTGCGGGTGTCAGCTGACGTGACGCGCATCCAAGCGATGCAAAAGCTCAAAATCATGAGCCACCTCATCCCTTACCTTGGAGACACTCTCGCCGACCTCCAGGCGGAAATGGTCGTCGGAGCTACCGCCATCAACTATCTCCCCATACCACGACGCTCAGTCGCAAAAGTCAACATGCCCTACAACCCAACCCAAGGCGACGGAATGAAGGAAAGCAAGCTCAAGCGCTTTGCGCTCGCTCTGCCCTTTCTCTTCCTCTGCTTCTCCGCCGCGAAGCTCATGGCGCCAGATCCCATGATCCCCTGGGCGACCTCCATCCTCGAGACCAACAAGCTTCCCTGGACAGATGCACCTCTCCCGACCACATTCTACCGTCTCGAATGGCTCGACAACGCCCTCGCCCCGATCGTCGTCTTTTTCTCGCCTGTCCTCCTCGACATTAGCAACATTTCCTACCAGGCCCTCCTCTTCCTCTCCGACTACGGCCTCATCCTCGCCATCTGGCTCATCGAATCCGCCCGCCGCGCCAACACCTTCACCCCGGCCCAACTGCCCCTCCTCTTTACCCTCTCCAGCCAATTCATCGGCGTCGGCGTCATCTCCCCGCTCTACTACCTCCTCCACTACACCCTCAGCCCCATCGAAAAGTTCAAAGCCGCCGACATGCGCCTCACCCGCATCGCCTACACCAAGTCCATCCTACCCGCCGTGATCCTCACCTACCAAATGCCCCTCTACCTCTCCTTCTTCACTCCCCGCTTTGAAGACCGCGTAGCGTGGAACTTCTTCTGGCAGCTCTACCCCCTCTGGCTGTCCCCCGTGGCATCCCACCTCTTCTTCCGCCTCTTCGACGACACGACCAAGCACGATCGCATCCACAACGTCACGCGCGATCTGAAGACGATTCGCACCACCATCGGTTTACTTTCCGCGCAGTCTGCTCTCTTTTGGGTGTACACCATCGTCAAGTCCAACTTCTCGTTTAGCACCCTCGCAGCGGAGATCCTCCCGCCTTTGCACTCCCCTCAGACTGCACCTGACTTGGTGACCTTCGCAGGGGAGTTTCTTCGCTTTGACCAAGCTTTCTTGTTTGGGAGTACGTTGCTTTGGCTGGGATATCTGTTTTGGGATACCAAGCATGCGGGGATGTTGAGTATGGGATGGGGCAAGATACTGGGGTATGCGGTGGTGTCGTTGGTGGCGTTGGGTCCAGCTGCGACGGTAGGACTGGGGTTCTTGTGGCGGGAGGAGATTCTGGCGACGAGGAGGCATTGGGCTGCAATGACAGAGGACAAGGCGAGGGAGCGGAATAGGGAGTTGGGGTATGAGTGGGATGAGAGTGGTAAAGCCGTGAGGGTTGGTAAGGAGAAGGGAGGGAAGACTGGAGGGAAGAAGTGAGCGTTGACATTGTGGTAGCGATCTCTACACACACACACACACACACTCTCTCTCTCTCTCTCTCTCTCTCTCTCTCTCTCTCTCGGCAGAAGAAGGTGATTACTGCGATGGATTAGACAGGCGTTTCAGATGTTAGAGAGACAAAACTCCACGACAACTAAAATACAACCCCTGAATCTGACAAAACCAAGTGCTATACATCTGCCTTCCACCTCAACATGGTCAACGAATGCCTCGGGAACGTATACGCCCCCTTCCCATCCCACCTCCCCTCCCTAACCTTCACCTCCTCCATCCCCTCCACATTCGTAACCCCCACCTCCCTCCCACTCACCTCCCAAACCTCCGCCACCCCCCTCATCCCCTCCACCACAACCTCCCTATCCCTCTCCCCACAAATATTCACCACCGCCAAACTCACCACCCCATCCTTTCCAACCGCCGCACTAACATCTAACCACGGCGTATCCACCGCCCCCCTAATCCACCCTGGCTTCGTCCCCCCTTCATACTCGCCACATCTCAAATTCACCCCTATCGTTTTCCCCCGCATGAACCTACTAAACAGCCAAAGCGGCCACCACGTAGTCTGCTTGACTATCCCGTCCTTCGTCGTCATCAACGGCGAAATGACATTTACGCTTTGCGCTACATTCGCCATACCGATATACCTCGCCTGTCTGACGAATACGTTCAACCAGACACTCACAGCCAGCGCATCGGAGAGTGTATACTTCTCTTCTGCGCCGGCTTCGCCGGGTGAGCGAAACATATCCCATACGTTCCACTCGTCGAAGCAGATTTTAGGTCGGGGGATAGAAGGGGGGATGGAGTTTTCGATGCGTGCTAGGTCGATGAGGGATACGGCCATTTGGATTCCGCGCTCAGCTGCGAGGGGGGCGGTTACGTTTTCTAGGTGGTTGTCGGAAGAGGTGTAGAGGTGGATGCTATACATGTCGATCAAGTTTGCAGGCGTGATGCACGCGCGCGTGACGTGGGCGTCCCAGGAGGAAAAGCCGGATTCGCCGCAGAGGATTAGTTGGATCGAAGGGTCGAGGAGCTTGAGGGCTTTGGCCCACTGGTGGGCTTTGTGGGAATAGGACTGAGGGGTGGTTTGTTCGATTTGCCAAGGGCCGTAGACTTCGTTGCCGAGGGCCCAGTATTTTACGGCGTAGGGGGCGGGGTGGCCGTTGGCGCGGCGGAGGTTGGCGTAGTGGGTGTCTTTGGCGCCGTTGCAGTATTCGAGCCAGGCGAGGGCTAGGGGAGAGGTGAGTAAGGGGTAGGTAAAGGGGGTTTGGTTACTAACCTTCGTCGAGGGTGCCGGTTCCCATGTTGAGGCAGAGGTAGGGTTCGGTGCCGACTATTTTGCACCATTTCATGAACTCGTCGGTGCCGAACTGGTTGGTTTCGATTCCTTGCCAGGCGAGTTCGGGCCTGAACGACCATACATCAGTCTCCAGGTCCACCCCCGTTCAGAATGTAGCTCACCTCTTAGGCCTCTGATCCCGCGGCCCGACGCCGTCCATCCAATGGTAAGTAGCAACAAAGTTACCCCCAGGATACCGAACAACAGGCACCTTCAAGTCCTGCATCGCCTCAATGACATCCTTGCGGAACCCATTCTCATCCGACAGCGGATTCCCCGGATCGTAGATGCCCCCATAGATGCATCGTCCCATGTGCCTGAACAAATCCAAATTAGTCCCCCCTGAGCATCAAAACAACTACCCAGGGGCAAACCAACTCTGTGAAACCACCATATGTGTAATCCGATATTCTCGATATGACATTGCGAGCGTCAACGGTAATAGTGGGCCGCTCATCCTCCGAGATCTTCGTAAATGTCGTCATCTTGGGCAAAAGTCCGCCAAAAGTACCTGCAATCTGTATCTATCTTGAGACAGATAACCGCAATGCTCTTACTGGATAGGCCTTGTATTTCGAGAGTGAAATAGTCGCGAGAGCTGCATCCTCGCGAAGAATTGCCCCGATTCCGGCTGGGGTGTCGAATGTTAGCGTGGATTATGCCTCCCTGATTGGTACGGCTCAATGTGTGAGCAGCCTTAGCTTTCTGACTGGAGACGGCGAAAGGGTGGAGAAGCTGAGTGATGTTTCCCCGCTGTTTTGGTAACCGGGGACCTGGGACGATGAGAGTGGGCCGCGATAAAAGGCCTGGGCCAGTGAAACATGAGCTTTTGATCCGTTTCACCTGGAAACATACTTCACCAGATGTTCACTGATGGTGATGCCCTCCCGTTCAAAAACTTGAGTTTTGTCTTGACGTTTGCTGTGCTTTGTGTCCCCCTTGCGGAATCGGAGCCTTCGCAGCTATCTAGGATGACCCCTCTCCTTGCAGATTCTCAATTCCAGAAGTGGTGTCATCAACAGAACATGGGGAAAGAACTGCAAGCGAGTCGGCGACCGACCAACGTCCACCGCTGGCATAGTGGAAGCAGCCATTCATCCTAAGCAGGACTTCAATATCGTCTTGGCTGCAGAGGAAAAACCTGCGTCGATGAACAGAAAGGCGCCCCAGCGGCATGCGTTGACACAGAGTTCCATTTGTGCGGGGGTTCTGTGCAGGTCGGCTCCGCCTTGTCGTGCCGTCAGTGCCGTGTCCGGCCCTCTCCGGTGTCGATCTCGGCGATGGGGTCTGTATCTGCCACTCGCCCGTTGTCCCACACCAAGCGATGTTTGCTTGACTTATTGTCTTTGCCTTGACAACGCGTTTGTTGCGGTCCGGCCCGTGAGGGTACCGACCTGCCCTGTGCGGCCGTATCATCTCTATGCAGCGAATTGTTGACCTCAGTAAGCTCGGAACGCATTCAAAACGGACCGCCCTGGAATTGGGAATTGTCAGCGTCAGGAGTCGAACTTAAGTCGCTCTCCTGAGCCCTCACCTCAGGCATTCTCGCCCCTGTCCACGATGGTTGTCCATTGAAGCCCCTTGTGCTCACTGGTCGCTGTGAGTGCGCTGCAGCCCGTGCTTGACCCCTCATCCCCAGGCGGCCTGCACCCCTTATGAGCAAGAGGACGCACCCTCTCCCGTCACCCTTGACCATGAAAGCCAATTGTTGGCGCATGCGGCAGGCTTTCCCACTGCCAATCCAACTGCCAGCATTCTTAGGTGGAGTTCATCTTGTGCAGGGTGCGCTACGGCTATGTACGTGCCATCTTTGGCCCACGAGAGGTCAGTTCGATGTAGCACAAGCAAGATAATGTAAGCATCGAGCGAGTGGCGTCTGAGAGGCGTCTTCTGTGAAGCAAGCCTGGATTGTGCATGTCGATGGGGGCTAGGGAGATCAGTTGCCATGGCCGACATCCTCCTCGCGGGGCCAGTCAAGTCAAGTCAAGTCAAAAAAAAGGGGGGGTGTGTTCAGGGGCGATGTGGGACGCAACCGCTGCGACGACGTGCATGTGGTATTGGAAGCTGCGGATATGCGCGATAAGAGAACGCATGGAGGGATAGCACTATTGAGGAGAATAGACTTCAGGCCATGCGATCATCAGATCGGTCCGGTGACTAGCTGTGCAGTCTAAGGTTGTCCTACCTGTTAGCTGCCGCTGCCGCTTTGACAACCGCGATATGCACGACTCCGTTGCCCCTGCGACACGCATCCCTCGTTCCAAAGTCAACGACACTTGTGTGGTGCGCAATGCCGCAGAGACAGCCGGACCTTCACCCGGAATTGAAGGGGTGGGCACAAGAATGTTTGGTCTGGCTCGGGGCACTCGTTCCAGGCAGAGCACGCGTTTTGCACGGTTTCGTGGGAAAGTAATGCCAACTCCATTGTGATTGCTGAACTTGGTACAATCTGGTATCCCGCAGGGCGCCCCGTAGAGAGAAAAAGAAAACTCCATAACCCGAATGCTCAATGCGATGTCAAAATCTCAAAAATACCGCTCATGCTCTCTGACGGGCTCTTTCCCCCTCTTCCAAACGCATATTGTGACATCCGCGACGGCGATGGCTCAAGCAAGTCGATGCCAGGGACGTCTCGGTCTGACCGGATGGGCCCGAACGGCGAAAACAGAGACGCAGCGTGCGGTGTAACAGGCGAGGACGTGGCGGTTGAGGTCGCAGAGTCTGGTGTTTCTGCGAGGTACGCCAGCAACAGCTCGTGTAGTTCCGCCTTGGCTGTTGGGGACAAGATCAAGGGCCGACTGATCCTCTTGTATGACCAGGCTCGATTCTCGGAAGACGCGTCTGCTGTCTGCGGGCGTTCGAACAAATCGGGCGGGGACAATGTCAGCGACGGGCGGCCAGGTCGGTCTTGAGGGAAGTATTCTGGTTCTGCGTATGGCGCTGTGTATGGTTCTGGGTCTGGTTGCGAGACTGGCTCTACAATTGGTGGGCTCGGGAGTGGCTTTGGTATCGCTGCTGGGGGCTGCGTAGCGGACTTGGGGCGTGCAAAAGGCTCGGGCGCCGACGAGATCCGTTGGCTGTTCCGCTTGCTGTTCCGCCGCACAAGCTCTGCCTCCAGCCTTCTTACAGGCGACGATGCTCGATACCTCTTTGGCTTTGGTTTTGCCGGGTCGAACAATGCAATAGCCTCTGAAACGGGCACATTGCTGGATGTTGTGTGGTTGAAGTCGTCAAGAAGGTGGGCGATGTCGTCTTCTGGGAGAACTGCCAGCAGCTCGAGGACGTGGTCGACCGAGGAGCGCGACCGATGGTGGGATTTGGTGGGCATTTTGGCCGTGGGTGCAAAACGAGGGTGCGATGGAACGAATGAAATGAGACCTGGCTCAGCTAAGGTCTTCGGTAATGAGAGTTCAAAGGCTCACAAGGAGCATTGTGAGGTCGAACCAAGAGGATGGACGAGCATGAAAGAGGAATCCTCAGCAGAACATGGACGCGCATCCCCAAAAGTAAATTCGAGACGGGATGGCCCATGCACCCCAACCGTCAATCAGTGGAGTGCACCCCTGGCAGGGGCCTCCACACCTTGGAAATTGCGCTATACTTACCCGAGGTAAGGGCATCCCAAGGGCCAACCTGCGTTTGCAGAACGGCCTCCCCACGTTTTCGCTTTCCAAGGATCGCGATTTTGGCTGAAACGAAATCAAGGAGAGTGTTACGGATCCCTTGATGGTGTCCAAAAATTAGACCATCGCGATGAAGTGCTCATCAGGGAGACATCCCTCGATTGGCGCAACCTGGCTGCGACCTCGAATGCTAGCCTGGAATTTGGGGCAGAATGAATTTCATCACCCGACCGGTCCCCCGCTCTTCTTATCATTTTAGACGTGCGCTAAAGTTCAAGATGGGGGAAACGAGCAAACGAGGGGCCTCGCTGACAAAAGGAATATGAAACATGGGGAAAGAAAACAGCACTTTCGTCACGATAAAAGCCCCTCTGCAGATTCGTGAGCGCCGTTTACACCAATCCCACCGAGCTGTCACGATCTCCTCCACTCTCTTTGCACAAGCCGTCGGCAGTCAGATGGTGCAGCGCATGGCTTGGCGCGACTTTCCATCTTGGTTGGGACGCCCAGGATCGCTTCCAATGCAGTGGTTTGGGAATCCGTCCAGCCAGCGGGAACGCTGTTTCCTGATCTGACGCAGGGTTCGGTGCCCGGATCACGCACTTTGAGTCGGGAAGATCGATTCGAACGGTCTCATCGCCGATGGCAGCTCCCCGATGGCCCTGAGGCTCTCGCTCATCTGCCCTTTCCCCGCTTCCGCCCTGTGGGCCCTTCCTCTCAAGCTGTAGCGGGGCGGGGCGTCTTTGTGTCACCTGAGCCACTCTGCAATGGCGGCGTCACTCGCCAACGACAGTTGCAGAGATCGCGCAGCGCAGCGGGCGGATGCCTAAAGTTCAGGCCTTCAGTCCAATGGCTGAGCTGCTCGATCGGATGCCTTGCGCGGCTCCTCCAGCGTTGACCGCAACTCGAACCGCATCTTTGACGAATGCCTTTCCTCTTCTCGCCGGACCTCAACCTCCGGTGTGAGCGACGACCTGTCTTGACTGGCGATGACGATGTTTGGTGTTCTCCCACACCGCCTTGCGGCGATTCGACCAGTCCGCGATGCATCCAACCCTCCCGTTCGTCTGGACGCGCTGCCAACCGAGATCCACGCCCTCATCTTTGAGCACTTGACCCCGCAGCTTCCGGCCTTTGACTCGGCCACTCCGCGGCTGCAGGACGTTGAGCGTCGGCGGGACACCACCAAATGGGAAGGCGACTACCATGAGCGCGTCTCATTGCTCAGGGATATGCGCCTCGTGTCGTCAAAAATCCGCGATGTGGTTACACCGGTCCTTCTGAAGTCGGTGATCCTCTCCAGCCGGAGGCGCTTTGTAATGTTCCTGCGGTTCCTACTGGAGGCTCCGCGCAACGGGGTCCATCTCAGGAATCTTGCTGTCTTCTTTACTCTCAACGATGAGCACGTCAGCGAGAGACTAGTCCAGCGAATCGCTAGGATGCTGGACCCAAGGGCATTCAACGCGGGTCGCTGTGAGGTAGCCGATGCTTTCACCCGGGAATTCAACAGAATGCTGAGCGACCCTGGGGATCGGTGGTGCAGCCCTGATATTGCCGAATTCTCACTGTTGTGGATGATTCGGACCGCACCAGCTCTGGTTCAGCTGTCACTCCAGATTCCTCTCAACCCCAACGTCCCAAGATCCAGCGTTGGACTGCATGACACATTGCGCTCTCATAAGCGCATTTGGGATGCTCTGGACCGGGTCAACGAACTTGAGGAATCGGGCGAGATGAAAACGAAGTGGCCGGAGCTGAAACGGCTTCAACTCAGACCAGACCCAGAGGAGCACGTCCACCGCCAAATAGAGCACCGGACACACGAGCCGCGGCAGACTGAAATTCTAAATTACCGCCTTGCTCCTCACAAACGACTGCTGGAAGCTTTCCCATCTTTGCATACGCTGCAACTGGCAAGTTGTGGCGAGGTGGCCATGGTAGGGGTAATAGCGGCGGGATATGTTCACGAGGGCATCGAGCATATTCGCCTTCATGATACGGTCGAAGGCCCTCGAGCGATCTCACAACTTCTCTCGCCAGAGGTTACACCGCGGCTACGAACCATCTATGTCAGGCAACGACCGAAGCAACTCTTTGCCGCGGACGACCTCTTTGCCAGCGACCTTGAGAAGGAAGGGCAGCAACTGAATCTGAACAAAGCCCTCGCCTTGCGAGCTGATTCTCTCCGAGAACTTCACCTCATATTTGACTACACATTCGAATATCAGTATTACGTGGGCCCCGGAAAGCGACTCACCTGTCTACCGTCCCTTCACAGGCTCCAAAGGCTCACGATCCAACTGCAGCTGCTCTTCGGCCATCCGAACAAGCTAGACCACGAACCTGATCTTGGTGCGCTGCTTCCGCCCAGTCTGGTTGAGCTGACAATCAGAGACGACTGGGCCATCGACGCCATAGCGAGGGAGCAGCGCCGCAGGACGCAGCTGGGATATCCCAACCGTAACCTGATCCATGAAGTGGAGGGCAAATTTCCCAACACAGTTACAGACATTGACTCGTACTTTTGCTCGTTCAGCAACCACAAGCCGTACCGAACGACTATTCAAAACATGCTGCTTCGCTTGGCGTCGACCGCTCGTTATAGTGGCGTAAACGGACACGAAGGGTTCCTACACTTGAAAACCGTCACCTTCCAGGTCCTCCCTTCCAAGGTATACCGGATGGACGGCGGTGCAGCCGATCGTACACCAGCGCTGCAACCCATGGACCAGGATTTATTTCAAGACCCGCGACGTGGTTTCTTCACGGACCCTCCTCGTTGGGTGCCCCTTTTGGGCAAGGACATGTGGCCGAAAGAGCACAGCGAATTGCTGGACGCGGTGGAGGGCTTCTTCGTGGAGGTGCGGAGAGCGTTCAAAGAGGCGGACATCGAGTTTGATTGGGAGGGGGACGCGAGCGTGTGGTTGGAGGCGCTGCGGAAAGCGGCGGTGGTAGATAACGGCAAGCAGGAGGAGTCGGCATTCCTCGAGCGAGGAAAAGATGAAGATGACGAGGACGTGGACGGGGAGGATGGGAGTGGTGCGGGGAAGAAGCGCCGGGTGGCGCGGCGGATGGCCCGGTTCATCAAGAAATCGAAGTCGGTTTCCTTGAAACGCGGCGTGGGACGCTGACGAGAGATGTCAGATGGTCAATTTTGGCGTGATGGGGTGGGTTGATATAATCTGGATTTCTGACACAATTTCCACGATTCTTGGTGTTTTTGCGACATGTCGTGATTTTTGGGCGGGAACCGGCGGCTCCGGGATATTTTTGGGGGGGCGCTTCCACGGCGTCCTCGTAGTCATGAAATTATGTCCGATTACGTTCTGGGCTATCTCGAATCAGCCCTGTTACCTGCTTTCCCTTTTGCGAGATCGGTGCAGTTGGCAGCGTGACCCGCATTCCCCCAAGATGCTAAACCCCGCCAGTGTGCCTTGCTGCATACGGGGCTTTCCTCAACGCGGGTTGTCCGTTGTGGACGCATCTCCGGGGGTCTCGGTGGTCTAGTGACGGATGGAATCGGGGCCCCTGGCCTGGGTTAGGGTTGAACCGTAGCGTCGGAAATAGGGGGACCGAAAATCTGAGGGCCTACCAAGGGTTGTATTCCGCCCCATTTCCGTACGTCAAGAATCACGGGCGGAAAGGATCAATGAGAGCAGCGGGAAGAGGGGCTCCGCCGCTGAGCGTTTGTGTTTCCCCATATTGACGCCAGCACAATCGACACTTTCGGATTTCGTGTTGCGCCAGCACCAATCCGGTAAGCGGAAAACCCAGGCCCATGGAGCCCCAAGGGGGTGGGCTCCGTCACCTGTGAGAGACATACATTAGCGGGGCGACCGACTTTGTGTTTGATGCCGATCCCCCCCAAGCGAAAATGGTACAGGAAAAAGTAGACAAACGCCTGATGACCGGGTGCGCGTCGGGGGTTGGTCAGAGGGAATGGTGATTCCATCCATCCCCAGACGGCTTGGTGGAGGGCGGGAAGCGGCGCGCAGGACACAGCAGGGCAGCAGAGCAGGGTAGGGTCAGGACCTCAATGGCGAGCGGCGGCTTTTGGTGTGGGCGGGTCGCCAGTGGCCCCGTTTCTTCACGGGAAGCTACCCATGCAAGCACGCACGAACGGCCACCGGGCAGCCGACGGCGGGCTCGGCCGCTTTTCGTTGGACGGTTCGGAGCAAGAGAAAGAGGGAGGGCGGGGGGGGGGGGGGCGAAAGCAGTTCGTTTCCCTCGAGTCCCAAAAAAAAAAAAAAAGGGTCGATGCGATGACGAACTTGAATGGCTAGGTGCTTGCCGGCCCGCCGTTATCACTGGTCCGTGGGTTGGGCAAGTTGGAAATCAACGAGTAGCTGCTGCCCAGACCAAGACGTGCAGAACTAGCTTCGTTGTTGTGCGTGTCGTCTAATGGTCCTCATCACCATTGGCACGTTTCGTCGAAATGCTCCTGCCAGAAGAGAGATGGACTTCCTTCGCGCCTTCCGCCGACATTTTGACTCCTCCCGTCCCCCCTCTCTTTCTCCCTCTCCCTCGTCCCTTCCTCGTCCGCTTTTTGTGATTCTTTTGTCCGACCTCCCGGAACCCTCGTGGCTGCTCGTCTTTTCTCTGCTGTGTCTTGGGTATGCATATCTGTCTGGATTCGGCAAGTCGATCGTTTTCTCGGTTTTCAAGTGGCGGATATGGCGAAGCCTGGGTTTCTCGACTCGACGCCCCGAGACAGCGCTGTGTTTGGCCTCCTTGGACTAGCCCTGGCCGTTGCAGGATACTGTCTCGTCGGCTTGGTTGTGTTGTTCGGCAAGAAAAAGACACCCGCCCCGCTTCCGCCGAGTCCTCCGGGGGAGTTTCTTCTCGGCCACTACCGCGTCGTGCCGGTGGATGCTCCGTTCAAAAGATACGCTGAGTGGGGGATCGAGTACAGTATGTGCAACGGAGAGGCGTGGCAGGGTTGTCTTTGCTCGTTTTTGCGGTACATGGTCTAACAATGGCGGCGTCGGTTTGGCGGGCGACACAGACTCCGATGTGCTCTATTTCGAAACGTTTGGCACGAAATGGATCGTGCTGAACAGCCTGCGAGCGGCCGTAGAGCTCCTCGAAAAGCGCGGCGCCAAATATGCCGACCGGCCGCGGTTCGTCATGTTTGAGGAGTGAGTCCACATTGCCTAATTTTTTCCCCAGAAAGTCTTGACGTTACACAGAGGTTGCTCACCGGGTACCCGTCCAGAATGGGTTGGTCGCCCACCCTCACCTGGCTGCGCTGGGGACCCCAATACCAGCTGCATCGCCGCGCCCTCCAGCCGCCGTTCGCCAAGGCCCGTGTCAAGCAGTACACGGGCATGCAGCGTAAAGAGGCCCTTATTTGTTGCAAAAGCATGGTCGAAGACACGACCAACTGGCTCCAAGCTGTAAGACGCTGCTCTGTGGCAATCGTCCTCAAGATTGCCTACGGCTTGGACGTAGATGGTCCCCAAAGTCCCTGGATTGATCTTGCCGAGAAGTCTGCCACTGCTATCGGCAAGGCGGGGGCTCCCGGAAGCTCCATCATGGACTTGTTCCCGTTGAGTAAGTGACATATGACCCCGAGGCTCGACTCCGCACCAGCTCCGTGCAGATGCGGCCAGCTGCTGACCCCTGATACACGCAGCTCGCTACCTCCCGGACTGGCTGCCATTCATGGAGCGCCTTCGATACGCCCACACCTGGCGCGCCGCAATTCAAAATATCACTGAGCTGCCGTTCAGGGCTTCGCTGACCCAGATGGTATGTACTTCCCCGCACGCATTCGAGACACCCCCTCAAGCCTCAACACCGCGCTGACCAGTTGATGCAGGCATCAAATCTAGATCGCAGATTCTTCACCCACAACGGAGTCGCCAGTTACCAAGAGAACGACAAGGGAAACTCCCAGAGCAGCTTCGGGCTCGAGGACATCAAAGGTGCAGCGGCAACGGTGCTCATTGCTGGCAATGACACTGCAAGTCTCTCCCAACTGAGCCTAGCTTGTGTGAGGCTAACCCGCTGAATCTAGACCGCTGCAACCGTAATGCTTCTCATTCTCTATCTCATGCAAAACCCGCATGTCCAGCGCAAAGCCCAGGAGGAAGTTGACCGCATTGTTGGCCGAGACCGGCTTCCCACGTGGGAGGACACCTCCAACCTGCCCTACATGAATCTTGTCCTGCAGGAAACGTACCGCATGAATCCACTCTCACCGCTCGGGATTCCTCACGCCAGCATCGAGGACGACGTCTACGATGGCATGTTCATTCCCAAGGGCACCATCATCTACCAGAATGTCTGGGCCATGTTCCACGACGCATCTGTGTATGCAGAGCCGTTCCGATTTTGGCCCGAAAGATATCTCCCCAGGGAAGAGGGAGGCAGTGGCGAGCCGTTGCCTGTGGGGAACTTTGGATTTGGAAGGCGGTGTGCCTCACTTTCTTTTCCTCCAGCCATTTGATCCTGGTCGTGGAACTAACGAGAGGGCAGCATCTGTATTGGCCGCAACTTGGCCGAAAATAGCTTGCTCATTGTGCTGGCTACGATGCTCGCGACGGTCGACATTGGCTGGCCGCTGGGACCGGACGGCAAGCCCGCCCCTTTTGAACCCGAGTGGTCCTTTAGGGGTCAAGCGTGAGTAAACCACGGTATGAAGCCCTGAAAGAAAACTGACAGTTGCAATGTTTAGGACTGTCATGCCGTTTGAGGCCATAGTTACCAGCCGCTCGCGCAAATCCGAGGAGCTCCTCAACGCAGAGCTTGACATTTTGGAAAACACGGTTTTCTAGCGCCAGGAGAATATTTTTGCTTTTATTTCATTTCAATGTCGCTTGCGATTTGCTGCTCTTTTCCATCTTTCACGCATCCATGGCGGCCGGTTTTCCTTGTCTTTGCTCGATATCCCTAGACGTGGGTGCACGGTGGCAATGTCTCACTGGAGAAGACAACATATTGCATATGCATGGCGGCTATGTCATTTCAGTTTTATACCTTTTGTTTATCTTGGTGTGTCTTTCCTTTGTCTCGCAGTTGGATATTTGCGTTTGCTTCAACACCTCGGTGCATTTCGTCATTTTTCATATATATAGGTCATATATGCACGAAATGAACTACCCTTTCCGCTCTCTCTCTCTCTCTCTTCTCACTTGCTGAATATGTCTAGGGGGAACACGTCCGCCATCGCCTGGAAGCCAGCAACATTGGGATGCAGGTGATCACCGCCATCATACTGACTCGCCAGCTGATCCTTCCTGCTCGGATTATCAATGGCCTTGGCAAAGTCCACGGTGTAATCGAACGTTCCGCTCGTCAGAATCCACTGGTTCAGCTGCTGCCTCTGCTGCTCCCTCGCCGGAGTGCCATAGCTCTGCCCCGAACCAGTAAACGCGGTAACCGTTCCGCCAATGGTCACCAGTCCAGCCGCCTTGCAGTCGGCCACCACAGTCCGGAAAGCGTTTTGCAACTGGGAAGTAACGCCGCCGCCGGAATTTCCAATGTCGTTGACGCCGATGAAGAGCATGACGTACTTGACGCCGGCCGTCTGGAGAGCGTCCCGCTTGTACCGCTGCATGAGCGGGGGGCCAAGACCGCCGCTGAGGACGGTATTTCCGCCTGCGGCTTGGTTGCAGACACCAACGTGGTTGATCCCGTTCTTTTGCATGCGTGCAATGAGGAGGTCGGGCCAGCTGGAAGTTGTTAGCTCTCGTAGTTTAATAACCAGGAGGGAAACTAAAAAAAAAAAAGGGGGACATACCGATTATTCCCATCATCCGTACTCCCCCTCCCATCCGTGATACTATCCCCCAAAATCACCAACGCGCTGTGATTCTTGGGCACCCACGCCTCCACCGCGCTCACAAAGTACCAATGCTTCGTGCTCGACCCGCTCAGCGTCGCCTCCTTGACCCGATTGCCCGCCTGCATCCAAGACGTCGTTCGACTCCCCGGGTGGCCTGTGATGCTGCTCCCGCTCTGTCCCGCCTGCGAGTACAAACTCACCGTGATCATGCTCTGTGGATTGATCTTAAAGTCGATGGGGTCACTGTAGACGACCTGCCCGCGGGGAATCCGCACGGATTCGGCGCCGTTGTTGAAGGTGAGGGGTTTGAGCGTCGAGGTGTCGATTCCCGCTACGCCGGCTTTTCCGCCCGTGGGAAGGGCGATGGTGGCGGCGGTGATGGGGAGGTCGGAGCCGCCAAAGGTGTTTGAGATTTGGATGCGGATGCGGGGGGCGCCGATGGACATGTGGAGGGTTTGGCGGAGGGTTGCGTCGCGGAAGACGCCGCCGGAGGACTAGCAGAAATTAGATACCCTGGTGAGAGAATTAAGAATGGGGGGGGGGGGGGACTCACGAAGGGAGAGGGAGGCATGTTGTTGGATTCGACGAGCTGCGGCATCGAGGTCCATGTGGCTACCCACTTGTTGTCCTCGGCCTGGCGGGACGCGAGCAGATCGAGGACATTGTTGGTTGACAGCGGCGTTGCGTGCGACCAGCTCGACAGCAGCAGGACCGATGCAGCCACGCTGCGCAGCACTCCCGTAGACCACATTGTGAAAATTCAATGCGCCTTTCCGAGTCAAAATTTGATGGAAACCCAACTCAAGTCAAGATCGGTCGGGAAGATCTCGAGATCTTATGAACCGCCAAGACCCATCATCGGAAATCTCAAATACCTCCGATACTCTCGACATTTTTACACATGGCACCGTTCCGGATGGTAACAGCCCGAGGAACGAATTTGCGGTTTAGCCAAAGCGTTAGTTCCCGCCTTGACAGGTGGGGGAGACCCAGCAGAGCGGATTTACCCACCGGCACCAGCCCGCTTGACGGAAATTATGGGGCGTTTACCGATCTTCTGATTGACGTGCTCGGTTATGCGGAATCTGGGGAAAAGAGGGACGGAAGAGTCTTGAGTTGTTAGTGGTGGAAAAATTGGATATGGGGTATGTAAGGTAGTCAGGGGCTAAAGAACATAAAAGCTTTCTATGGTTCTCGTTGAGTTTGTGGGGCCGCCTTCACCGGGTTCTGACAAAGACTTTGGGGTTGATGAGCGCCTTTGACGTCACCGCGACTGTCGACAATGCATTGATGCAACAAAGCCTCATTCAACATACTCGAGGTCGCCCTTCACGCAATCGAGGCCTCATGATGCAGACAAAGGCCTTTGCCCGTTCAGGGCCAGATACTGATACCATTACCACAACCAAATATTATCCATCAAGCCTGAAGCCTGTCTCTATGGCCAACCAGCTATCAAATTTCCCAATACCAATCGTCTCGAACAATTACGGGTTCACCGCCCCGTCCTGACCGACTAAAGCCTCCCTGCTCCGCTGCGACCACAACGGCTCAGTCCTAGCCTTCTCAACAACCGTAAAAGCCCCCTTCCAACCATCCACCTTGTGAAATATACTGTCCATCTCCTCGAGAGTGCGTCCCGCCGTCTCCGGGTACAAGAAGTACACACAAGGCACGATGAATGCGTTGATGGCAGCGAATATGACATATGTCTGGTAGCCAATACTGTTAAACGCAATCGGGGTAATCATGACAACGATGAAGTTGAAGATCCAGTTGGCCGATGTCGATAGCGCATTCGCCGGAGCTCGGATTCGGAGAGGGACGATCTCGGCGGGGTAGAGCCATGATGTACCCAGCCAGCCCAGCGCGAAGAAGGTGTTGAATACGAAGAGGAAGATGATCCCGGCGATTTGGAACCCTTTGTCGGTGCGTGAGTTGACGCCAGCGAGGACTGCCATTGTCGCGGCTTGCCCGATGGTGCCGAATAGGAGTAGCTTTCTTCGGCCAACGCGCTCAACGAGGAACATGGCGGGGATCGATGCGAGGAAGTATTCGGTTCCGTTCACGGCGGCGAGGAGACGCGACATGAAGCCAGACATACCGAGATTGGAATAGATGACAGCGGCGTAGAACCTATGAGTTGTGTCAGCGAGGGTAAGCCTAGCAGAAGGGAAGGGGAACCCGCGTAATGAGATTGATACCCGACAGCTGCTGAAAGACTTGAATCCAGTACCCAAGCAGAGTACGGTGCAGGTTGCGGTTCTTGTCCATGGTGAAGAGGTCGGAGAATTTCCCCTTGGACATCTCAGCAACAGTATCCTGGATAGTATGGAACTCGACCTCGACGCGAGCGCGGGAGTCCTCGTCGTCGTGGTAAAGCGCAGCGAGCACCTCTTCTGCAGCGTCGTTTCGGGTCTTGAGGATGAGCCACCTGGGCGATTCCGGCATCCAGGGAAGAAGGTATAGGACGGGAATGCAGAAGACGCATTGAAGAGCGAGCGGCAGGCGCCAAGACACACATCCAGAGACAAAGCTAAAGCCAAAGTCCACCCAGTAGCTGATCATGATGCCGCCTGTGATCAGCGCCCCGTCCAGCAGGACCATCTTGCCTCTCTTGTGGGGCCTTGTGAGCTCGGACTGCCACGTCGGGACCGTCGACGTGTTGAGGCCGTTTCCAACGCCGGTGATAACTCTGCCGACAATAAAGTGAGGGAGAGCGGTCGCGCTGGCTTGCAGAGCTGCTCCCACCAGCATGATCAGCGTACCCAAGAAGAGGACTCTCTTCCGGCCAAGGAGATTTCCAATGAAGATGGTGATGACCGCGCCGAGGAAGCATCCAAGATTGTACGAGGCAACCGCAAGACCTATAGATTCGGTGAGCGGGACGGACCAGATACCTCGTGAGCGAGAGAACAAACCTTGGTTCGTCGATCGGACGGACCGCTCGTAGTGAGAATCCCCGGCAGCGTCGGGGTCGATGAGGGGAAAGGTCTCAAGAAAGCTAGGCATGGTGAGAATGCCGCTCATGACGCCTTGATTGTAGCCAAAGACCAGGAAGACGCAGCCGCAAATGAAGGCGATGAGGTGATCGAGCTTCCTGCCGCTGCAGATCAGGTACCGCGGGAGGAGAGGAAACGCCATGGTGAGGACACAATTTGTAGGACAGTCTGAAAGAGAGAGAGAGAGAGAGAGAGAGAGAGAGAGAGAGAGAGAGAGAGAGAGAGAGAGAGAGAGAGAGAGAGAGAGAGAGAGAGAGAGAGTTGCCGCGAATTTGCGGCGAGAAGAAAGATGTCTGCGGACTTGAACAGTTCAAGTTGAGTTGAGGCTCTGTTCGAAGCTGCGAAGTTGTGGAAAGAACGAAGGTGCAAGTTCGCAACAGCTGCTCTTCCCTTCCTAAATACAGTTCCACATGCCAGCCCACCGTGAAGCTCTGCTCTAGCAATTACAATTCAATTCACCTCAACTATTCACACAATGAATAACTCTCCCCACCGCAACAGTGAATCACAGCATCCTACTCAGACCGCCCCAACAATGCCTTCCTCCACCACCTCTCCGCCTCCACCACAATAGTCCTCCAGCTTTCCGCGCGCTCAAACATGTGTCCCTCCCCATTAAGCACAATCAGCTCGGCATCGCCCCCGCGCTCGCGAATCTTCCGTCTGATCTCCCCGCTCTGCTCAATCGGCACCACCACATCCTTATCCCCGTGCACCAGCAACAACGGCGCCGTGATATTCTCAGCGTGATACAGCGGACTCCTCGACGCAAACAGATTCTTGATCTCCGCCGGTGATTTTCCTTTTAGATCCAGCAGCACCTCGACATAATGCGACTCGAGCTTGTGCGTCTTCTCGGCGAGGTTCGCGATCGAGGATACGCCGCAGTAGCTCACGCCTGCCGCGAAGACGGTTGGGTGCCAGGTTAGTGCGCACAGCGTGTTGTAGCCGCCGGCGCTGCCCCCTTCGATACCTACGCGCTGTTTGTCGATGCGCCCCGTCCAGGCGAGGTAGTCTACAGCCTCGGCGACGTCGTCGCGGTCGAGGATACCCCACTCGCCGAAGAGAGCGTTGCGGTAGGCCTTGCCGTGTCCGGACGAGCCGGTGTAGTTGATGGCGAAGTAGGCGTACCCTCGGCTGGTGAAGTATTGGTGGCGCATCTGCAACCCTGGGGGGGTGTGCCCGGTTGGACCGCCGTGGGAGACGACGATGAGCGGCGGGAGCTCGCCTTCGGGAGCGACGTATCGAGGGTTGTGGGGAGGCCAGAAGAATCCGTGGACTTCGCGGTGGGGGGCTTTCAGGGTCGTGAATCGAATCGGGATGGGGGTTGAGAAGATGGTTTCGAGGAAGTGATCGTCGACTGAGGAGCGGACGAGGGTGATGTCGGTTTCGAGATCCTCGAGTATCTCGATGTCATAGAGTCCTCGAGGGGTGGTGGACCCGCTGCCAATTGCGATGAAGGCTGTGGCCGACAAGGGGGCGAGGCAGTCCATGCGATGCTCGACAAGAGGGACGTCGAGGGTCGCCCAATCTTGGGTCTCGAGGTCGATGTATGCAAGCTGGTACTTTCCATTTTGCACTGGAGCAGCGACGATAGTGTCTTCATTGAGGAAGATGTAAGTTTGGCTATATGCGGTTAGCAGGTGAGTTCAAGTCCTGATCCGGGGGCAGCTGCTGACCATCCAACCATCCAGCTCTCATCCCCAAACTCTGCGCTCTCAAGCCCTGGCAGATGAATCCGTTCCCTGTAGCTGTCTCGAATCCTAGTCAGTTGCCGGAAGCCCGTCGCGTCGGAGCAGAAGTACAGGTCGCCATCGGGGGACCATCGAGGCTCAGAGATCGAGTCATCGTCATCGCCGGCGATGTGCCTGATATTTGAGATGGAGGCTGTCTTCTCATCGAAGTCACCGAGGAAGAGCTTGACACCAACGAAAGGCAGGGCAGGATGGTCCCATTGCAGCCATGCGACATGCCGCCCGTCTGGGCTGAAGCGCGGGTATGAGTAAAAGTCGGCGCCTTCCAGCACCCGCTTGATCGCTTTCCTTTCGATGTCGATGGCCACGACAAAGTTCCTTACCCCCTCGGGCCTCGGGTCCGCGTGGTCTTCCTGGATCGCCAGGACCCACTGGCAAGTGCTGTCGCAACCAATGTCGGGATGGCAGTCGAAATCGGCATAGCGGAGCGAGGATGACCGCGCTATCGGCTCAACGGTGCCATCATCTACGTCGAGGAGGTTGAGAGACTGATCGCGACTATCGTTGAAGATGATGCGCATTTGGTCGCCGGGAACCGGCGTATATGGTAGCCCCCCGTACTCGTATACGGTGGTGTTGGCGGAGTATTTGGTGGGGAGAACATGCTGCGGGCCGTCCTGAGTCGCCTCCACGATTCCGTTCGTCCCGTCTGTGCGCGACTCTAGGAAGAATGTTCTTCTTGTCTCGGGCTGTATGGCAGAGGTATCCATGAGTGTTTGCTTTGAGGGGGTGAAGTGAAGATACATACACAGACGCGAGGTGAGCTCAACGACCGGCTCCCAGCTGTTGCAGCTTCAGCGCTGATCCGGCTCTCCCAGTCGCCATACGGGGCGGTCTTGACGATGACCATGGTGTCGAAGTGAAGGGGGAGTGGTACTGTTCAGGAGATTTCGGCTTTGGATATGGCGTGCCACATGCGACAACGCGCTCTCAGGGGGGTTGGGTCTACATATATCACCAGCCATGATCGGACATGTCGGGGGCGGTTTGACCGTCCCACGCACCGGCAGTGCCCCCGCCGCGCTCCTGCACGCCCTGCACGCTGGGGCTGAGAGTCGGCAACGGCGAGAAAGTGGTACGATGGCGTGCCCCTCGCTCACGTCAGTTGCCTTCCTGGGCGACCACGGCAAGCTAAGGTAAGCTGATGCAGCCACTGAGAGGTCATCCTCCCGAGCGGTACGATCAAATGCAGCCACATTTGAGTTGGCACCCCTGGCGACCATTCAATTTTCCATCACTGCCTTGGACAGCACGACCTAATCGGACAACGCGACATGTCGCCCAACGCCGCCAAGGGAAAACATTGCAAGTGACCAGCGCGAGTGCGAGCTCGGATGTTGCTGACAGAAAAGTGCTCTTTGTTTTTTTTTGTTTTTTTGAGCAAGTCTGCCTGGAAGAAGCATAGCTGAAACAAGCCCCATTCTGCACAGCGGCGCGTTTGTTTGCTAGTGCTATGTAGCCGTCTTCGCCTCTGGATATATTCGCCAACAGAGATGGAGAGCGAATAGCCAATACCAAACCCGTTGTTTGCTCTCAGCTGCGCCATTTCCAAACAGGGAAAATGCTACCCCCTGAAGCGCATCAATCGATCTCAGTCTCTCAATCATTCACAACAACCCACATAGAATCTTCGCAGCGCCCTCATAGTCAGCCTTTGGCAAATTAACCCTAATCCATTCCAAATCAGGATCAATCGCGAACGTCAGATACCGCCAGTACAGCGCCCTCAACAGCAGCTGCACGCCAACCTCCCTCTTCATCGGCACCTCCCCATAGCCAAAGAACAGCTCAATCAGCTCCCTCGACTCCACCTCCCCAATCCTCGTCAATCCATCCGCCACCACCACCGCGAGCGCATACACCGCTGGCCGCCAATACAAACTCCAATCGATTATTCCCGGCGCTGCCCCCTCTTCCTCATCAATCAAAACATTCCCCAGCAAATCCAAATGCACCAGCTGCCTCCTCAACCTCGGCTCTTCCTCCTCGCTCGGGAGCGGCCTCATGCACCCACGCACCCGTTTTAGCACCGGCTCCAGCTGCGCTAGCATATCCTCGTTAACCTTCTCGACCTCGCTCAGTGTCTTATCACCCCACGTGACGAGATCTGCTTCGATGAAGCGATTAGTACCGCGAGCATCTAACATCTCTGGTCTTTCCGGGACGAGACGGGTGAGGTCGGCGTGGAAGGCTGAAACTGCGTTGAAGAGGAGGCGAATGTGAGACAGAGAGAGGAATGGACGGCCTGTGAGGTAGGAAGATGCGGTCCACGAGGAGGAGATGTAATTGTCTGGGTTGGAGATGGTCGGGATGGGTTTGGCGAGGCGGTAGGCGGTTGGATTGAGGGCGAGGAGAGAGGCGGTTAGGGAGGAGACGTATGCGGATTCGGGGAGGTCGTCGCAGGGTTTGAGGATGGTGGTGTTGAGGCGGTAGCAGAGGCCGCGGCCGCCTGGAAGGGGGGTGGGTGTGCCGCTGAGGTTGAAGGCGGCGAGGGCGGTGGGGGACGGTGGGGTGGGCGACATTCTGGAAATTGGACTTGGAGGAGGAGATCGCGAGTTGATTGTTGGGATGTTGGAGAGGGTAATGCCCTTCTTTTGAAGAGTGTTGTCGGTGTCGCTGGAAGGGCGTGGTGTTAGGGTTAGGGCTTGTGATGCTGGTGTTGTTGAGTGTCGTCGAGTTGGTGATGGGCAATTCGTGGCTAAATCACCAATTGTGGACCAAGGCAGGTGTCTTGATGAAGTGGAATGCCTTGAGGAACTTTATCTGAAGTGACTCAATCCCCTCGTCCAAACTCTCCCCCAAGCACGACGGGTCTGCCAAACACGTGTGGCCAGCCGCAAGCCCCACACCCACGCGTACCAGCCATATAAGCTCAAGTTCGCATCATAGATACCAGCACAAAAACAAAGGACCCGTGGTGCAATGGTAGCACGTTGAGGACAGGCAAGCTGTGGCCGCCTGATCCCCCAACCGCCCCCATCGCCCTCCGAAGCCCCGAATTCGAGCCTCCCGGGAGTCACCCCCAAAAGAGCGCCCCCGAGAACGCCCCCGAATACTTGGAGCCTATTCCCATCACTTGTCCTCAAAGATCTCGGTTCGAATCCGAGCGGGTCCATCATTTCTTGCTTTTTCTACCTTCTTTTTTTTTTTTTTTTTTTTTTTTTTTTTTTTTTTGGCAACTTGGGCATTTTATGTTGTTGAGGTTCTTTGTCTTGAATTTTCTATTACAGTGCTTCGAACCTACCTCTTCTGACATATCGGCAAAGGCGTCTTTGACCAGAGTGTCTTGACAAGGCATCGCCACCTTAGTCGCACGGTTGCTTTCGGACCCAAGCGGTAGCATCCCGCATTGTAGATTGTCACCATCACTCATGCTACCTCAATTGTCGTCAACTACCGAAAGAGTCATTCAACTCTCCACTCCCATCATGCCAACGGGCTCCTCCCCTTCTCCACCACCTCTTCCCCCTCCACAGCCTCCTCCTCCCCTTCCTCACCAACCTCAACCCCCTCCAAACCCCCCTTCAACCCCTCCTCCCCATTCTCCTTCTCTAACATCCCCGACTGCGCCAAAAAGTAATCCACCACATCCATCTTCTCATTGAACCCAGCCAGATCCAACGGCACATAATTCTTATCATTCGCAATCGCCACGCCCGCGCCCGCCTCCACCAGCGCCTTGACAACAGGTAAGTGTCCCGAGAGCGCCGCCCAGTGAAGGCTGGTGTTGCCGTACTCGTTGGGAGCGTCTAGGAAGGCTTGTTTCTCTGGGGGGGAGGATGTGAAGTGGGAGAGGAGGAGGGTTACGGTTTCTGTACAGTTTGTTAGAGTTGAGTGGAAAAGAGGGAGAGGGGGGGATATACCAAGGTGTCCGTTGGCAGCGGCCATGTGAAGACATGTGGACTTGCCTTCGTCCTTGGCGGCGCTGAGGATGGAGGCGGGTGAGACGTTTTCGCGCTCGGCGAGGGCGGTGAGGATGGTGGTGAGGTCTTCGTTTTCGCCGGTGCGGGCGAGGTAGATGAGATCGCCAATCTCGTCTTCGCTTAGTGTGGGTGCCATTTTTTTTGGGTTGTTTTTGTTTTATTTGGTGATGAGTTGCTTGGTGGGGGAGGGGTGACTGACATCACGGCTTGGCTGCGGGTTGAAATTTTTTGGAGGGTGCCGTTGTGGCCCAAACAGTGCGAGCACCGGTATACACTGTATACACAGCGTGGACAGCAACCAAACTTTCAGGGGGACGTAAACTTTGGGATGGCAGGCTCAAAGTTGATCGTAGTTTGGTGGTTTTGTAGGTAGGTATGTAAATGGGCCATTTTTGTGTGGTCGCTTTCCCACTTTCCAGGGCTGGTCAGCTTTAGATTCTGTCGGCAACCTGAATAGCTTCAAGCAGTGAGGAAGTTCACGACAGGTCTCCCAGAAGCCGCGCACCACTGATCAACATGAGCGAGAGCAGAATGGCACAGCAGTCCAGAATTCTAAGAACTTGGCAGTTCCCAAGTTAGAACAGTGGCTGTGAAAGCTATCAACAACAGAGCCAACATCGCCATCCTCGTCCAAGACCAACATCTGTGTCACCCCAAATCGGAGGCGCAGATTCCTTCGACACAACACACATATCACCTCTCATATCTCATAGCCCACATGTGCGGGTTCTTCCCGAAGCTCACTCGCCGAGTCCCCAATCTTCTCCCGCCAGGATGAACGGCCACATCACCATTGAAACTTTCACGTTGAGCAAAGGATAACGACCCAGAAACTCACTGTAAGTCAATTTGGCCCCAAATTCGTGCATCTCCTCCGCCAGATTAAGTGTTTCGAGAGAAATCCGGGAGGGAAATTTGGTCGTTATCCTGGCAAGAGTCTTCTTACACCACGCTACCCTCGCACCAGCCCAGTCACAGCTAGAGGCACCTTCGGCCCGCGTATTCCCAGCCCCATATGGCGAGACTATCTTGCACCACTCTCTGTTAGCCGGCTTCGTGAAACCAAAGAGAACCACAAATTGTGGACTGGACAGGGTTCCAAGGTTGGGTAGTAGACAGTGGGGCCCATCAGAGAATTCAAGCCAGCCGCACAGCTCATAATGACCCTCAGTGTGAATCGTCTGAGGCCCAGCTGTCATCGCGTCTTGTGGATAGACCAAATAGGACCACTCGCGCCTTCTGCCCAACGTATCCATATCAGGCTTGAACTCGATGTAAAGAGCAGGTTCGGGACAATCCAGTGCCATGGCTGAGGATGCCACGGTGGTCGAGAACAGCGATAGGGTGACTTTCATCGGCGTCGCTTCCTCGGCTCTGAATTGCATTTCCATTCTTTCTTCATCTAAAGTACTGTTATTCTTTGGGATACCAGGTGCGTTGTTCGAAGTACTGACCTCTCTCGCTTCTGCCGAGGAAGAAGGAGTTCATTTCCGCTCCCACGCGCAATTCCATGTAGCTATGAACTCGTCTGAACTCCAAAGCACCCTCTTCAAGGGGTTCGAGGATCAAGGCTGGGAGCTCTGGTGGTTGGTAGCCAAAGTCGCAGCCGAGGATGCCAAGCCAGTATGGAGTCGAGTTGTCGGATCGCCGCTTCAGGCGGCACATCAACAGGGTCGTTTCTATCGTCTTGGCCATGGGAGTCATGAGGATGTTCTTGGCCCACCGGGCCGACCTGAGGCCTTCCAACCCCGCAAAGAGGTAGGGAGACTGCGCCAACAAGCTGTCATTTCCCTTGAATGGCCATTCTGGACCGTTCCTCGTGAAGGCAAGAATGGACTGGTCGTTGGAAGTCTTTATGATCTCCTGCTGGAGCCGCAGGAAAGCCTGGACGCCCTCTCCGTAAAGCAAAGGCATGTTGACACCAAATATTCCAAGCAAGCAGTATGCAGTGTCTTCGGGTCTCGTCGTCGTTCGTCGAGATGCCCAGGAGAATCTCTGGGCTATGCTGCAGCTGTTGAGGGCTTGCACGAGATGCTGGTCGTGCTGGTCATGATGCGAACAGGGTTTAACGTTGAGTCCGACACGAATAAAGCCCTGCGCTCCGTTGTTGCAGGACGAACAGTTGCCGATCTCTTCCAACTCTTGACGCAGAATTGTTGATGGCACGTGTGTGACAGAGCCGATTGTCTTGTAGAGCTCCCATCTCGAACCGAGCCTTGCCCAGGATGAGTTGTAAAAGACGACTTCACGGGGCGCGATTAACTCTTGGAGCGTCCACCCGCGGGTAAACCAGAGGCTGGCTGGGAACTGTGTGAGGTCAGCAGCATCGCTGAGAAACGCGTAGCACACAGCAGCTTTCCGGTACCAGTTGAACATGGAGTTGATGGACTCGGAGAGCTCGGCGCTACTACTCTTGTCGATGCAACAGGTGTCGACCCAGATGTACTGGTAGCCCTCCTGACGCGCCAGCTGGCAGCTCCCGATGACTTTGGGGAACCCTTTCATGGCTTGGGCCTTTGACGTGACGCCATTTCGAATGTCCTCGTAGAGAACTTCCCCGTCTTCCCATCTGTGCGAGAGGATGGCGTATTCGGGAACGGCACCAGGAAAGAACTCGAGTGTCAGAGTCGTCGTCTCAAGTAATCTCATCGTTCGGTGAAGTGGTGATGCCCTGCTGCGTGCCGCAAAGACAAAGACGGGAAAAGCTTGTCGGTCGCGGTTTTGTTCGGAGAGAAGGCGGGTTAACCCCGCGCCTGGATGCCTGGAGCACTCCTTCCAATCGAAGTCACATTTGCGGCAACGGGCTCGGAAATCCCCGCGAGGAAACCACGCACCTCCAAGTATGAGCCTGTAGCCTTGTCGACCCCTCCACGGGACCTCTGGAGGCAAGAAATGCTCGGGTTGCCCCCTGCTTGGTAGCAAAGGTCAGGACAAAAGCCCGTAGTATCTGCAGCCGTTTTAGGAAGCCATTCTGAGGGTTGAGTAGCACAGCCCTTCTTCGAGCGATGAATCACGGGCACATTTTGCAGTGCTAGCAGCAACGTTGCTGTTCCTGATGATGATCATGTGCCACTGACTGGACAAGTGCGAATATTACCAGGTGTTTGCCACAGAAAACAGCCTGTAACTCCCATAATGACAAAACAAAACCTTTCCCAACAGTATATATGAAGCAGCATTGCCACAGCTGCCGCCTATCTCCCTCTTTTGATTATTAGCTTCATGGCCGTTTGGAAACGCCAGTGTTATTCGACCCTTTTCCCATTTTGAGCACCTCATTACTTCTATATTTGTAAGACACAGCATATTCAAACGTTACTCTCACTCCTTTTCCGCGTGATTTGTTTGGCTAATAGGGATCGTCATCCCCAAGCTCCCTCTCGACGACTTCCTAAAACATGCTTCCCGCCTGAGACACCTTCCTAGGTACTTAAAACACTGTTGGAAAATACACAAATATATGCTGCGCGACACTCGCTGTCGCAAGTCTCTTCCCTTAACAGATATATATAGGCATATTCGGGGGAGAAGGCGAAGACACGCCCAATCAAAGGGGGAAGTATGGTGCTGTTTGTGCGGATCCACCCGTTCTCGTCCCATGTCTTCCCGGGAAGGTCTGAGCCAAACTTAGGCAGGTCGATTCACTTCTTGACTGAACCTCCTGATCGAGACCTAAGCAGCGCACCCTCTTCCCGATCACCGATTTGGACCGAAACAACCACAACCTCCACCTCAACAGATTATCAGCATCACCAACAGAATGGTCAAGAGGATCACGGCCCTGGCCATCGGACCGTTGCTCCAGCTACAACGACAGTATGCAGCCCTCGAGGCCAAGTACTCCGCTTTGTAGCTCCAATTCGCGGCGCTAAAAAGCGAATATTCCTGCTACCGGACGCGGAACGAGGAAATGGTCAGTCGTTTAGATGTCATTAATGCAGTGAGAGAAGCGACTGACATTATCAAGCCTACACAGGCCACCACGGCTCGGAACAGCGGCATACAAGGTCAGGGAACATACATGTACGCAAAACCTACGAAGGCATCTACCAATCGCCAGTTTTACAACACCGACAGACAAGGCGACACAAAACCTTCCACAGCGACTCCGTTTACACGAGTCCAGCAACGGTATTGGAGTATGAATCATTTCATCACAAGACCTGGAATTCTTTCCCCACTTACGACAAGCACTGGTTGGACCATTGGCTCTACCGATTCGTCCAAATTCCCGCGTCCAAGGCCGTTGTAGGATACCGAACGAAACAATTGACGACCTGGAGAAGCTCGAGGGGCTCCTCGGCTTCCCTTTGTGGGCTGGCCGCGGCAGCCCCACCACGAACGGATGTTCATGGTGGTTCTTTCGCACCTTGATCTCGAACAGGGCAATGCATGTCACCCAACCCTCAGGAGAGTTTCCGTGGCTTGGGGCAGCCAGTGGTGGTACCATGGCCACTGGTGGGAGAGCCCCAGCCACGAGCAGCTCTCGCAACAAGCGGAGGTGTACAGAAAAGTATTTGATTCATATGTTAACATGATGCCGGAAGACAGGAGCTGTGGTGAAGAAGGCTGTGTTTGAGTAAAAACATGGTGGGCGCTGCGAAGAGGTGCGGGAAAACGTGTGTATAACTGTATTCTACCTGGATTCCCCCCCCCCCCCCCCCTTTTTTTTTAAAAAAAAAAAGATTTCCATGCTTCGCCTAGTGAGCGCCTGTTTCTTCGTTTACAATTCTTGGTGAGTTTTAGAACGATGCCTTCCGGTCACAGCCAAAGTCATGGCCACCGACACAAGCCTCGAATCCCTCACCGGTCCTTAGTCCGAGTCCCGGACAGAGACCTGGACAGGGGCACTTCTTCAGGAAGACAGGCCGGGTTGGCCCGAGAAATCGAATACGTCTCCCCATTTAAATTTGACACTACAATGAGACGGGAAGAGTCTGTCTATGTGGAATACGATAACAACTGGATAACGGCCAATGAGCTCTAAACATAGAGATCAGCTTTTCAAAAGCCCAAGACCTACAAGAACAGGCTCACCCCCTGAGTCAGGTTGCGATATTTGAGGCAGTGAAGGTGCGATGGCTAAGGGTTTGGCTACACAAATTCTCGGATGTTCTGAATACCATCCAGTGCTGCAGGACGGAGATGATCACGATCATCAGCATACTTCCGGAAAGCACCTCCCCGATTATCCTACACGCGTTTTTTGGATCTCCAGATTACGGAACAACATAGCCCACCAAAACCCAACACTAGTCAAGATGTAATGGCATTTATCGAGATCGCTGAGAACGTCGCAGTCGTTTTAAATGACGATCTCAACTTTTCGAAGATCCGGGGCCTCAGTAATCGAATGAGAGAAGAAGTCTCAATAATGCTCGAAGAGGTGAAGGAGCGGCAGCTGTGGCCGGAATTTGCCATTTGGGGTAGCCCTGGGAGCGCGATCTGTCACCACAAGCCCCCCCTACTGTTCTTCTCCCCAACTCAGCACACTCCAGTCAAGATGTGCAAGCTCATCACGCCAGCAGGAAGAGGAAGAAGAATATGCATGCCGCCGAAATCTTGCCTCTGGATGGCCGTGTGGTGATAGGTGCCAGTTTCTATCAATAAAAAGATTAATTCCTGCAAAGAGCCTCGTCCAACCAGTTCGTGATGTCGCCAAAATCGTCCACCGCCTGTATCTCAGCCTTGATGTTGAGCATCAGCATCCTCTGTAGCTCGCCAAATTGCTCCCTTGTGCTATCATCCGCCTCTCCATTGGCATAGATGTCCTTCATCACTTCAACGGCCTTCTTCCGGTCTCCCTGCGTCAGCAATGTTGCCGAATTTCCCGGATTTCTCCTTTGAAGACGAGGCCGCTTGTTTGGGCGTCGGTCGTGGGAGCCTGGGACGGTCAGCTGATGATGTTCCAAGGGATTGCTCACACATACCATCTTGAAAGGAGCCCGTGGACTCCTGACCTGAGATATTTTGGCTTGAATAAGAACTCTGCAGCCTCTCGCCGTCGGTGACTGCCAGCACATCGCTGCTTCGAATGCCAAGCCACCTCAGACCTGGGACGGTGACATTCTCTTCGTGCTCGAGTCGTTTACTGCCCGTCTTGTAAGTCCGCAGGATAGCAATTCCATGAGGATCGTAGTCCACTAGAGCAAACATGGTGAGCTGTGGTCTTGCATTGTGCAAAATGCTCAAAAATCGTCGGGTCGCTAGATCGGGAAACCCCTTTGCCTACAAGGATGCTTGTAAGTCAACGCCGATCATATAGATGATGAGGACATAAATGAAAAATACCTACTGTGACAAGAACCCCGGGCCCGATAGGGCAGCGTCTTGGGTACTGAGAAGCAGCTAGTGTTCGAAATGTTGCCTGCCGACCATTAGCCCCTGGGAGTTGACTCCCAATGCCTGATGACGCCCCCTGAATTACCTCCTTCTCGATGACAAGCAGCCACTTGACCTCATTGAGCTCAACGCTTTCCACAGAGTAAATGGACGGGAGAAGGATGCCCCGTTGAAAAGTTAGCGTGGCCGGTGATGATGGATGAGGTACTCACATTGTCAGTAGGGAGCCCACACTGAAGGGCATCCCCGCCGCGCATGATCAAGCTGATGGGCCCGAAGATAAGCCCCCTTGCGGCAGCAACCTACGCAAAGTCAGGAGCTTGTTCCGCACGCACTGAAGAGGCGCCGCACAATGTTGAGATCTTCGCGGCCAACCCCAAGAGTGTAGGCAATATTGTCAACCAGCTCGTCAACCATTCCCTGAGATTTGTATAGATCGATATTCTGGTAGTAGATGTTCCTGTGGCCCTTAGCATTCCATTGTCGCTCAGTTTTAGAGACCGTCGAACCTCTTGGTGATCAGATTGCCGGAGAGGAGAGCCTCGTGGGATAGCTCAAGGATACGAAAGATGGCCTCTGGTTTTCTGCATCAGTACTCCCGAGAGGATCGAGTCGCCAGCGGATACGCTCCCCAAGCGCAACACCCACCGAACCGTTGGGCCTCATGGATGTTCCGTCCAGGGAACCTGACATATTCGCTGCGCCGGTCTTGGGATTGGGACGAAGGGTCGCCTCCTGAACGAGCAGCTCGATACGGGATGGTGAGCTCCTCCCCGATCGCAAGAGAGTCTACAATAGTCTCGAACATCTCCTCAATTTGCGACAGCGCCCCACCATGGCGGCCACTAGGAGGTACCAGAACAAGACTACTTGGCTGAAGATTGAAGTCTGGGGATGACAATGAAGAAAGTGAAGAGGACGAAGGCACCGGGGAGGGCGAACTTGAAGGCGCGCTCGGTGGAACAGCAGCCAGGCGGTTCCGGCTCCTTGTTGTAATAGAATACATATTGACGCGACAAAGGAGCGGATCAGTCAAAGAAAATGATGGGCTATTGCGAATTGTCCTTGGGAAGATTTCCTCCCTCGCCACAATTGAGATCGAAATCTACCTAGAACGTAATCTAACAGAGCAAATTTCCCCGAGGCAGCGCTTCGCTGGGCAGGCACTCGTGTCGCTCTTGCCGGCATGGGAGGCACAACATGAATGTCGTGGACATTTGAGGCGCCAAGGCGACATTCACATGTGGTGGGGATGTGGGGTCGGCGGGTCCTTCCAAGTTCCCGAATTCCGTGGCGGAGTTGCGCCAAGCGCTGATTGGCGAATTGATGGTGTGTTCCTGGACCTGGCATGTGCTTCGTCATTGGCATCGTCTCCTTTTCGCATCCGCTCGAACTTACGGACCGCAACCGCTGACGACACATTGACGATGGCGAGAAAGAAGGCGAACGGCGCAAAGGGCCTCGAGGAGCCTCTGCTCGAGAAGGGCTCGACTAGGAAGCGCTTCAGCGACGTCAATGGCGCTGTCAACGACCACGGCGCCAAACGCCCGCGCATCGAGGATCGCACCGACTACACACGATGGCGAATGCGCGACGATGACAGCCGACACACGTGGCACTACCTCGAGGACGACGAAGCAGCGAAGGAATGGGCACAGACTGTAGCCGATAAATACTTCCTTGGCCTTCCCCTGGTGCGCAGCCCCTGACGAAACGATTGCTCGTCCCTGCTAACTGACCGCTGTAACAGGACCTCCCCGGCCTCCCCCCTGCCAAGAGCCCGCTCGACGCCGTAAAGAATGGCCTCACCTTCTTCGAGAAGCTTCAGCTCCCATCCGGACACTGGGGCTGCGAATATGGAGGGCCGATGTTCCTCCTCCCAGGCGTCGTCATCGCCTGGTATGTCACTAAAACGCCTATCCCTTGGTTCTACGCGACCGAGATCAAGAACTACCTTTTCGCGCGCGCGCACCCGGAAGATGGCGGTTGGGGTCTACACATCGAGGGGGAGAGCTCAGTGTTCGGAACGGTCCTGAACTACACAGTCCTGCGGTTGGTTGGTGTGGAAGCCGACCACCCCAAGATGGTGAAGGCGCGCGCAACGCTGCACGAGCTTGGAGGCGCAACACATGCGCCACACTGGGCCAAGTTCTGGCTCTCGGTGCTGGGTGTCATGAAGTGGGATATCGTCAACCCTGTGCCCCCAGAGTTATGGCTCCTGCCTGACTGGGTCCCGTTCGCTCCCTGGAGATGGTGGATTCACATTCGGCAGGTCTTCCTTCCCATGGGATATCTCTGGTCGAAGAAGTGGCAAGGCGAAGAGACGGAGACGGTTCTCTCACTACGAAAGGAGTTATTTGTTGAGGATTGGGACAAGATCGACTTTGCCAGTCACCGCAACACCATCCATCCCAACGACAACTACCACCCCAAATCGTGGCTACTCAACTCGGTCAATTGGCTGCTCGTCAACATCTGGAACCCCTATCTACGACCCAAGTTCTTGGCCGATTGGGCGGAGGATTGGTCGTCCGAGCTCATCGATATGGAGGACAGAAACACCGACTACGCCGACCTGGCCCCCGTCAACGCCGCCATGAACTTTGTCGTATGTTACGCGCGCGATGGACCGGACGCCGAGTCGGTGCGAAGGCATAGGGAGAGGGCGGAAGAATTCCTCTGGGTGAAGGACGAGGGCTTGCTTTGCAACGGGACGAATGGCGTCCAATGCTGGGACACAGCGTTTGCTATCCAGGCCGTCATGGATGCCGGCCTGACCGAAGATCCCCGCTGGCGGCCCATGCTGATGAAGGCCCTGAAATATCTTGATGGACAGCAAATCCGGGAGAACGTCGAAGATCAAGCAAAAGGCTATCGTCAACAAAGGAAGGGCGCCTGGGCGTTCAGCAACAAAGACCAGGGCTACGCTGTTAGCGACTGCGTCTCGGAGGCGCTCAAGTCTGTCATCATTCTCCAACGAACCCCGGGCTTCCCTAGCTTGGTCGACGACCGGAGGATTTGCGACGCTATCGACACCCTCTTAACCTATTCGAACTCTGATGGAAGCTGCTCCTCATACGAGCCGTCTCGAGCCGGGCCCTGGATGGAAATGCTCAACGCAGCCGAGGTCTTTGGGAACATCATGGTGGAATATCCGTACCCCGAGTGCACAACGGCGGTCGTCACTGCTCTGTCGCTCTTCAACAAGCACTGGCCAGACTACCGAGCAGACGAGATCCATCGCTTCGTCAACCGCGCTGTGAGCTGGATCAAGACGGCGCAGAAACCACATGGCGGATGGTACGGGAGCTGGGGCATCTGCTTCACGTACGCCACAATGTTTGCCCTCGAAAGCTTGGCAAGCATTGGAGAGACGTACGAGAACAGCGAGTACGCCAAAAAGGGGTGTGACTTCCTCATCTCCAAGCAAAGGGAGGATGGAGGATGGTCGGAGTGTTACAAGGCAAGCCAAACCCTCGTTTCAGGTATCTCATCCGCTAACCATCTTCAGGCATGCGAGACTGGCGAATACATCGAGCATCCATCTGGTTCACAGGTTGTGATGACTGCATGGGCCGTCATTGGTCTGCTGAAGGCCAAATATCCGGATGTTGAGTCTATCAAGAAGGGCTTGAAGTTAATCATGGAGCGCCAGCAGCCAAATGGCGAGTGGCTGCAGGAGGCCATTGAGGGTGTCTTCAACAAGAGCTGTATGATCTCATACCCGAACTACAAGTTCGTGTTCCCCATTAAAGCGCTGGGTATGTTCGCGACGAAGTATCCGGATGAGAAGGTTATCTAAAAGAACTGGGGTTCAAATGAATGAGCATGATCTTGAGCGTATCTTAGTAGTAATCGATAATTTAGGTAGCTCTGCCAGTTGAGGTTGCTATTTTTGTGAGTTCGTCGGCCCCGCAGATGAGCCTGGGCACCGAACTGTTGTCAACCGTGGTGTGTGGGGAGCCGTGGGTGGGGTGCGGGGTAAATGGTTCAAAAGGGAAGGCGGTGAGAAACACTATCGCTATTTGTTTGGCTGGACTTGTTTCGTGACCTGGCAGAATTGGAAGCTTCCTGCAAGCCCGCCAAAGCTTCCATGCCAGACGATGCAACTTGATGCTGCCTGCTTCCACTGCCTTCTGGTCGCATCTGCACAATCCAAGGACCCAACTGAACAACAAACTTTCCACACGGGCATATTCTTGCAGAATTCTCCGTTCCCATCACATCCACGACAGTTCGCCTTTGCGAGCTCCTTGAAGCTTTTTCACTTCAGCGTCTCAGCGCGACCGACCCAGAGCCATCGACGATCCCGTCCACGATACCCGAGTTCGGCCGCAATGTCCAGCACTACATTCGGCCACAACGGCCTGGAGGCTTGCAAGAATAAGGAGTTCGAGAAGGCCATCTCCCTTCTCGACAAGGCCCTACAGGACTCCAAATCTCCGGCTTGGCTGCTCGCCCGCGCCCACGCCCACACCCAACTCAAGGATTACGATGCAGCACTCCGCGATGCCGAGCTTGCCTATCACTCTGCCGCAGAGCGCGGATCCGGAACCTCTCGTAAACAAATGATCGAGGCCCAGTATCGCCGCGCGGTCATTTACAACAGACTCGGCCGCTTCGCGGATGCAGACTGCTGCTGCAAGTGGAGCATGCTGCTCGCAGAGGGCCGCCCCGCCAACGAGAAGGACGGCGTCGAGAAGAACGTTGATGAGAACGGAAACTACAAGGTCACATACGAAGAGGGGCTTGCAGACCGAGCAAATCAACCACGCTCCGAAGGCATAGCAAGCATTGCCGCCGCTGGAAACAAGACGGGATTCGAAGCGGACTGGAATCGAGCATATGCCCTGCGAAGCCAGTTGTTGTCGAAGCTGAAGGCAAGCCCCGAAGACAGCCCTGCCTACAAGGTCGGCGTATCCAAGATTCCCACAAAGCCTACAGTCAAGAAGGAGCAGGAGCCCTCATCGGAGTCTGAGAACGAGATCAAGCGAGAGGATTTTCAGGAGCCGGACGAGAAGCTCAAGCTCAGGACCGACTTTTACCAGTCAAGCCAGGATGTTAGCATTACCTTGTTCGTCAAAGATGTCAAGAAGGAAGATCTTCGAGTTGAGATCGACAAGCATGAGGTTCGTGATATACGCTAGGATCGCTGCAACGCATAGCTAACCGTCTTCAACGCAGGTCCGTCTTGGCCCTGTACCCCGAGAAACAGCGCTGTACATCAAAGCCGGCGATATCAAAGCCACATCGACCTTCTTTCTTATGGACGACATCATCCCATCGGAGTCTAGTTGGACCGTGACCCCGCGAAAGATTGAGCTGAAGTTGCGCAAGGCAACACCTGGTGTCAAGTGGTCAAGATGGGGCGATGAGTTTATCGGTGCACACTTCGAGGGCGCAGCGAAAGAGACCCAGGCTCCGGCTCCAGCGCCCAAGCCAAAGGCGGCACCCATTCCAGAGCGGAAGAAGGAAGCAAGCGTGGAAGCTGCCGCCCCAGCCTACCCAACGAGCAGCAAGAGCGGTCCAAAGGACTGGGACAAGCTCGAAGTGGCTGACGACGACGACAACAACCAGGATGCCAACTCGTTCTTCAAGAATTTGTATAGCGGTGCCACCCCGGAGCAGCAGCGTGCCATGATGAAGAGCTTCGTTGAAAGCAATGGCACCGCTCTGAGCACCGACTGGGACGACGTGAAGAAGCGCACGGTCGAAACAGTCCCCCCTGAGGGCGTCGTACCCAAGAAGTGGGAGAGCTAAGAGCGTCGAGATACACGGTGAGGGTTTTGCTTGCAGTCGAGGATGCATTCGGCGTTAGGTACTACTGGGAGGGTTTACTGGGTGGCAGCGATACGGGATATGCTTTTTCCGCCTGATAGCGTCACGAGGAGTCTGGGGGGTTCTAATGGAACGGTTATCTGGTATGTTCGCTTCTAGCGAGCTCCCGTCTAGGTTGATATTATGGGTGTTCAACAATATGACAGCACTTGTATTACCAATCCTTGTTCCCATAAGTGCTAATATGGCGTCAATGCGGAAACATCTTCTCGGTTATACGCAACGTCCATTCTCGTCTGCCGATCACTGTGGCATGCGCGCGTATCTCGTGTCAACCCCGCGCGCCCTGTGATTGACCGCTCCCACTCCACCTTGGCTGATAACGCTAGCTGAGTTGGTTGGCAGGTATACCAGTCTCTAATCCTAACATATAATTCGCATTAATTTAGCACTCGACTAGATCCACAGCTCAAGAACTGCCAAGAGGATTGAAGAGACAGCAAGCAACATGAAGAACTTTCAGGACTTTAAGATCGACAAATGGATTCAGACACACGCAGTAAGTCTGGTCAAAATACTACTCCTCGGCCGAGACAGTTGCTAACCACCGTGTGCAGCCCAAGACGAAAACCCACCTTCAAGGTACTACGCCCTTCCAGACTTTTAGACAACTGGCCCTAGCCCACAGTCAACATTAGGTTCCGTCATTGGCGCCATCTCACTGTCTGAACTCCAGAGCTACGCGCCTGATGAGAGCATCATCGACATTGACTTGACGCTCGAATATGGTACCTTCAAAGGATCCCTCAAGCTCAGGGAGCGCATCGCCGAGTTGTACAATTCCCCTGAGACAGGGGTAACGCTCACAGCCGACAACGTCGTGATCACGCCCGGCTCCTCCCTCGCAAACTACCTTGTCCTCTCCATCCTAGCTGGCCCAGGCGACCATATTATCTGCCAGTATCCGACCTACTCGCAGCTATTTCTTGTCCCTCAGTATCAAGGCGCTGAAGTGAGTCTTTGGAAGCTCAAGCGGGGATCTGAGAGTTGGGAGGCTAGTCTTGATGAGCTCAAGGCTATGATCAGGCCTAATACTAAGGCTATCATCATCAAGTACGTCCCATCCCCTCTCACCCCCATACCCATCTACCAACTCCAAGGATAACTAATTCCACACAGCAACCCCAACAACCCCACTGGTGCCGTCCTTTCTTGCTCCACCCTCTCCTCCCTCGTTTCTCTCGTGGCTACGCACCCCCACATCACCCTCCTCTCCGACGAAGTCTTCCGCCCCCTCTTCCACACCCCCTCTCCCCCTCCCCCCTCCCTCCTCTCCGTATCCACCACCTCCCACCCCAATTCCGCCGTGACCGCCTCCCTCTCCAAAGCCTACGGCCTCCCCGGCATCCGTATCGGCTGGATCGTTTCCCCTTCCATCTCCCTCCTCGAGCGGATTATGTCTATAAGACATTATACCACGCTCGCAGTCTCGGTGCTGGATCAACAAATCGCCACCTTTGCTTTGTCGCCAGGGGTGTACCCGAAGATAATAGAGAGGAATTTGGGGATATGTAGACGGAGTATTGAGATTATTGGGGAGTGGGTGGAGAGGAACGGGGAGAAGGTTGAGTGGATAGCTCCTAAAGGGGCGGGAGTTGCGGTTGTGAGGGTTAGGAAGGGGAATAAGGACGGCAAGGGGGGGTATGTGAGTGATGTTAAGTTTGCGGGGGGGTTGGTGGAGGAGACGGGGGTGGGGCTGGTGCCGCTTAAGTATGCGTTTGGGGAGCATGAGGGAACGGATGAGGAGTTGGAGGGGTGTTTTAGGATTTCTTTAGGGGTGGAGGAGGGGGTGTTGAGGAGGGCTTTGGGGGAGGTGGAGGGGTATTTGGGGAGGTTTGAGTAGGGGTTTAAGGGAGGGGGAAGGGGTTTGTTTCTCTGTCTGGGAAGGGGTAAGAGGACAGAGATGAGGGGGGACAATTCGATTGTTTAAGTCTTTGTTGATTGCTATCTCGATTTGACCACCTCTGAAAGAACAGTATTAACAAAACACCCAGGGGCCTTCCTCACCCGCCCGATAAGGGAATGCGTTTCAGACAGCATCAAGTCTACGTCTCAACATCACTCCGATTCAGTCAAGATATCCAAGATGTCCGCATCTCCTCTGCCCCTCCCCAATCGACTATCCCTCCGCAACCACAATCTTACTAGCATCCTTACAAAGCCTCCTCTCACAAACAACATATCTATGTTCCGTCTCCGCACCCACCTCCATCTTTTCACAATCTCTCCAAGTCATAGGGTCCAACCCTACTGATTTTCGCTTCTGATTCTCCCAAACGAGCCAACTACATGCTGGGTAGGAGACGATGGCTGATATGAAATCGAAGCAGATGCAGCAGCTATTTTCTGTTGCTAGAGCGTTGCACATGTTGATTTGTTTGCCCGTGTGCTGTGCTGTATGCTTGTGTCGTGTCAAAGGTGGATGGCCTTCAAGTTGAAGGTATTGCGAGGGTCATATATTTGTCAAGGGATGTCGACTAATCATTTCAATGATGAAGGAGAAGCTCCCCGGGTCTGGTAGACGTTTCTTCTGCAAGTGGTTAGTTTCACTCCTGATGGTATAGAGTCTGATGACTCGCGCAGCCCCGACGCCGTACCTTGCAAAGTCAAAATCTTGGGCTGAGTGCAACTCAGAGGCTTGGTGCTTCCAGTATTTGTGATGATGGCACGAAGCAGTCTTCCATGACTTCAAGTTCGCACCTTTGTCTTCTCTGTGCTCCACCTCTTGCTGCCAACAGGTGGAAGGAAAGGTGAACGACTCATGGCGACCCACTCTTTTCGTTTCAAATTGAGCGGATTAACAATTCATTATCAACCAAAATAAACAATGAGGACGACGTCAGAAGTCACTGCGCTCAAAGCATTTGTGATACAAAGGCTCCGGCCAGAAGAGAGGGGTCATCCTCCCTCTGCGAAAACACGTTGCCCAGAACAACAAAGGCCTTCAGCTAACACGAGACGGCATCAGCTGCATTGTAAGCGACATGTTCGTACATCTTGAAATGCCTTGCAGCTATCTTAGAAGGCGTAGTTTGGGTTTTAAAAGATGTTGCCTGCATTTAAGAAGGCCTCATCAACATTAAAAGAGGCATGTTTAGCATTGGAAGATGCCTCTCCCTATCTTACACAAGCCTATTCCCAAACACCATGACACCGCCCGCAATGCAGCTAGACCCCGTTCGTTTCTCATCATCACCTGTTTCGGTTGGCCGAAAACCTCCTCACCATAACCTCGCGTATCGTATACTTCTTGAGCGCCTCGGCTATTCCCCCGTTGTGGCGCATTGCCTCTTCAAAGACAGACGGAGGGGGTATGTCGACGTAGACCAGTACCATGCTCTTGAGAACGTGTGCGAGCACACGGTTCGCCCCCATCAGCCAAGACCATGATTTCTTCGGCTTCTCGTGCTCGACTAGCTCCCATCGCTTGTCAGAAAACGATGGCATAACCATGATACCAAACTCGCTGTGGTCAAAGACCGGCCCTCGTTGGTAAAGAATCCAGTCGACGCCGAACTTGATGCCGTGGCGGGGGACCCAGCCCAAGGAACGGAAGTGGTGATACACGGCGTAATTTACAAGAAAAGGGTCCTGCGGCTGGAGGCTCCTGGACGGCGACGAGATCTCTCGAGGAGGATAATACGAGTGGGCGCAAAAGAGATCCAGGAGTTTGTCCGTCGGGATCGGGGCCAGCATCACGGGATCAACAACTGAGAGCGTACCAACGGCGAAGACGAGAAAGAAGGCCTCTTCCGGTGCGAGCTGGAAGTGCTCCTTGTTTGCCAGTTCCCCAACCGGGACGGCAGCCTCGGGTACCGGGGTAGGCGCCTCCCCTTGGAAGATTATCGGCGGAGAGGGAGCAACGACGGCAGTGTCACGGGCTTCGTCGACCAGTACGGACGTTGTTCTCGATGGGCTGCCGCCAGCTGAGTGCCTTGGGCTTGGAGGATCATGATGCTGAAAAGTCGTCGACTCCACTTGAGGTGAGAACCGGACACTCTTTCGCCGTTTCAACGGCTGGCCTTCCCTGGTTTCGGAGGTGGACCTGGCAGATCCATTCGCAGACGCCACAGACGCAGGAGGGGAGACGATTCCGTTGGCCAAGCTGCTCGGGACAGCTTTGACTCCATCCAGGTGCTCAACAGGAACGGGTGTAGTCGAGGCACTAGCCTCCGACGCAGCAGCAACGAGTGGGCTTGCTGAAGAGTTCGGGAGCGCCAACAACTCTGCGGGCCCAACAGGTGGCTTGTATGTTCTCTCAACACTGACCAGGATGTGCTTCATGGCGAGAGATGCCAACGAATTCGGCAGTGCCAGCAATTCCGCGGGTCCCACGGGGGGTCTGGGTTCCATCGGAGGGGTCCTTGGTGGTGTAGCCTCACCGGGTGCGGGGTGTGGCGTGGCCCGGACCCTCGCCTCTGCCGCCTGGAGTTCAGCGAGCCGCGCTTCCACTAGCTTTGCCTCTTCCAACCGCGCCTCTTCTAGACTTGCTTCCTCCAGCCTCTGTTGCTCAATAGCTTCAAGTTCTGCCTTTGCTCGCTTCCACTTCGCATTGCGGCGCTCCTCGCGTCTCGACTCTGTGCGAGCCTCGCTGACATGGCCAGCCTGTCCTGCACGCCGACCGAGCTCGCGCTTCAGCCAATTGGGCTCGCTGCGACTCAGGCTTCCTTTTCCAAAGAAGCCTTGCTCCCACAGAGCACGTATGGATTTGGGATCATTGATATGGACTGAACGGGTGTCGGGATCCCATGCTCCAGTGTGAACAGAGGGCTCCGCGGCGGGGGGTGATACGACCTGGCGCAACCAGGCGTATGCGAGATGCAAAAGGGAGATCGGATTATTCGGGTAGAATGTCGGCAGCGGAAACGTTCGTATTGGCACCGGTAGCGCATAGATTTGGTGTAGTGGGACCCTCGGTGTCTGAGGCGGGACGATTGTCGTTGTCGCCGACATCGTGGTCTGTTTTTCAAGTCGGTCTGCCGGGAGTTATTCAGAGGCCGTGACCCGTCAATGCTGCAACAATAGAAACAAGCTTGCTCAGATACCGTTGTAGTCAAAATTGGGCATTCACCGAGCGTGCACTGAAGCATATTGCTCTAAGCTCCAAAGTAATCGGTTGTCATCATCGCAGCGAGGGAAGAGGCCTGCTAGGAAGAGGAAAAGGTCTGATAGAAGAAAAAGTACTCACTCAATTGCGGGATAATCCGCCCTGCTGGCCGACAGAAACACTGAATACTCGGCCATCCAGGACCACTTGAGAATCAGGTCCAAGGCGTCGTGGAGATGCTAATACGCCTTGGTTGGTGGTGATTCACGTCGGGCAGACTGTTGGAGGAGTTAGGGCGGAAAACTTCGGCTGGAGGGAAAAAAAAAAGCTTGAGCTTTGTAGCATCACAGAAGTGGGGCACGAACTCGGCAAATCTGCGGCTACACCACCCTGGTCACCGGCAGGCATCGCTTGTTGACTGAGCCAGCAAGTGATCCGCAACGGGAAAAGAATTCTGAGCTGAGGTGTTCCTTGCTCACACCTGTGCGACTTCCGACGCTTCCGCCGCGGGCTCTCCGGCGTTGCTGTTGGCGATAAAACATGTGCGATTCCAAACTTTAGAGCCCCTTCTCCCACATGGGCTCGTTTTCTCCTGTTTAATCGGATCGCGCGCTGCTGTCCAACCTCTTGATCGCCCTCTGCGGAGCTCGACATCCACCTCCTCACCGTTGCGCTAATGGCTTTCGGCGGAATCCCGACGCCGCTCATACTTCAAGGCGTGGCCCTGGTGTGCCTTGTCTGGAGCTGCATTGTATACTCAGTCCAGATTATTGGCATTTTCCAAATGTGAGGCGTCCGCCGCTATCCGCTCCTTCGTGGCGTCGCATTGCTAACCGCGTTTGCTGCCCCAGCTTCCGCTACCACTCCGCGCCTCGCCCGAAACCCGTCTCGCCGTCACTGAAGGAAGAGGATGTTCCCCATATTACGATAATAAGGCCTGTAAAAGGCGTGGAGATTGGGCTTTACGAATGCCTGGCCTCAACTTTCCAGTTGGCATATCCCCGGTCGAAGCTCACAATTTACCTCTGCGTCGCGTCCGCCTCCGATCCAGCATATCCAGTACTCCAAAAGGTTCTCGCCAACTTTCCCGGCTTCGATGCGAAGCTTCTTGTTGAGGAGGACGATCCCGTGCTCCACGGAGCCCGTGGCCACGTCAATAATTTGGGACCGAACCCCAAGATCCGAAACATCAGCCGCGCTTATCGCGAGGCCAAAGGGGACATAATATGGGTCGTGGACTGCAATGTCTGGACTGCAAAGCATGCCGCTGGGAGGATGGTGGACAAGCTCTTCGGATTTCTGCCAAACGGCGACAGGACAACGCCCTACAAGTTTGTCCACCAACTGCCCTTAGTTGTTGATGTAGACACATCCGGAGGCGAAGAATCGCAGAGCCTCCTGTCATTGGCTGAGCCAACACCTTCAAACTGGGCCTCCAAGGCCTCAAGCCGTGGTGGACGACTGGAGGAAATGTTCATGGCAACAACCCATGCCAAGTTCTACAGCGCCATCAACACAGTGTGCATCGCGCCCTGCATTGTAGGGAAGAGCAACATGTTCCGCAAATCGCACTTGGACACCTTCACCGAGCCGTCGCTGAACCCCATCCTTTCCGACTCGGACGCCTGGCGTGGCCGCGGCATCGACTTCTTCTCGTCCTACATCTGCGAAGACCACCTCATTGGCGACCTCATCTTCCGCTCCTACGTCCCACGCTTTTGGAACCACGGTCTCGTTTTTGGCGAGGTTGCGATTCAGCCCATGTCGGGAATGTCCGTGTCAGCCTATATCGCGCGCCGTGTCCGTTGGCTCCGGGTCCGGAAGTGGACTGTCCTGGCTGCCACGCTGGTCGAGCCTGGTGTTGAGTCATTTATTTGCTGCCTCTACTTCTCGTTTGCTCTCACCACGATTCCTTGGTTCAACACTAGATTTGGAATCCCCCCGACCTGGAGGGCGATGGGAGCGATTTGGTTGTTCATGGTCACCTGGTGGATGATCATTGATCGCATTTTCAGCCGGAAGCTGCATATGTGTCAGAGCATTGAGGTCGACGAGGACACGCCCGCATTTGCTCGCGGCACCGTCCGCCAGGGAGGACCAAAGCAACGCCCCTTTTTTGAATGGCTCGCTGCCTGGCTCGGGAGGGAGATGCTAGCATTGCCCATCTGGGTCACGGCGGTTCTGCTGGGCACGACGGTATCATGGAGGGGAAGGAAGTTTAGGGTGCGCATGGACATGAGCGTGGTTGAGATTAAGAGTCCAAAAGGCTCCTCAGATGTCCTGACGCCGTTCAATGGAAACAGCACCCCGCGATCACGAAGTAAAGACCGTGTTGACTGATGAGACTTGCATACCTAGAGCATAAGCATAATACCCATAGACGAAATGATACCACTGCATTCATATTCTGCAATGCTTTCTGTTGCACGACTTTCGGCTTTCCGCGATAAGGATGTGATGGACGGGAGGGGGTGACGTTCAAGGCGGCCTGAAGACATTACCACAGGTCAAACTGCCTTAAAGTGTATCTTCAGGCATCCGGGTCATTCCTGCAGGCATCAAGTTGTCAATGAGAGTGGCCCATGTTCGGTAGCTGAGGTCATGGTCGGCTGAATGTCCTGCCGGTCTGATTGACCGCCGCCCAACGCCTTTTCCCGTCGGGGGTGCCCCTTTTCCGGCCCGAGCCTTCGGGGTCAAGACCCAAACGGGCCGCGACGGATGCGGAGGCTTGTACGTTTATCGGCTGATAAGGGTATTGAGCTTCCCCGTTTGTGCCAGCGCTTCAAGTGTTGACACTAGTATTAGAAACCTTCGCACACCCCCTGAGGGAACGGGAGCTCATGTCACCCCCGACGCTGGGATTTTGCCCTCTCACCACCAACATGAAAGTAACACACAAACAGCCACTCTCAAAACTTTTTTCACCACCTGACAAATCACGAGGCGTAAACCTCTGTCATTCGTAACCCTTCCTAGTATAAATCCCCAACTCCAACGGCGCAGCAATGCGACGTGCCAACCCCACAATCTGCATCTACAACTCACCTTCCCCATCGGGACGCCGTCCCATCCCGATATCGCGGCAGGAAGTGGTGTCCACCCCGCCATTTTCCCCGGCCCTGACTGGCTGCCTGTGCCGACCCAGGACTGGTTTCGACTCGCCTCCGAGGAAAACGTACTCGCCGCCTGCATTGGCGGTGACGTGACCGACATTTCTTGCCTCGTCGACCGTTACGTGTATACGGTAACAATCGACACGCGTCGATCTCAACGCTGGGAGCCTGCTGCGAATTCCCTCATCAGTTGAAAAGTCGTCTACTTACCCACCCGGGCGTCTTGTCTCGGGGGGAGGTTGTCGTCATTGAAGCTTGATTCGAAATCGTCCCTTTCTCCTCCCGCCAGTTGCAGTTTGGCAACAGCAGGCCGTGACCATGGACTTTTCAACATGTCCCAGCGACGAGCGAGTCTTTTCTCCTGCGGTCGAGGGCTGCCGCGGGGATTTCGACTTCACCATAAAATTTGAAAGGATCTTTTTCGACATTATTCCGGCATCGGTTTTCACGGCTGTGTCTCTGACGAGGGTGCTATTTCTCGTTACTCGCCGTTCCAATATCATTGCTGGGTCATGGTTCAAGTTCCTGAAGCTGGTGAGGGATCACCGTTGATTTCCGCACGTCAACCAGAAACTAACACCGCGTGTCTCAGTCGCTTATTTCCGCATATGCCGTGCTCCAAGCCGTCTTGTTGGCACTGTGCGTCACGAAGCTGCAGAGATTCGAGACCTTTTTCATCACTGCGGCCGCGCTGACATTCGTCACGTCTCTTTGCATGCTCCCGCTATCGGCTCTAGAGCATGCGAGATCACCGAGGCCGTCCATCTTTTTCAATGGATATCTCTTCATCACCATCCTGCTTGATATTGCCCAGACGAGGACCCTATGGTTGGCATCGAGCAACGTCGATGAGTTGTCTTTCACACGCCTGTTCACCTCCGGCGTTGCTGTCAAGGCTGCCGTCCTGGTGCTCGAATCCGTCCAGAAGACAAGATGGATCGAGTCGTATGACCGCAAGCAGCACAGTCCCGAGGAGACGGCTGGGCTGTTCGGGCTTACAGCTTTCGCTTGGCTCAACCGCATCTTTCTCCGCGGGTATAACAAAATTCTCACCATGGATGATTTGTACCCCCTCGATTACGACATGGCTTCCGAGAGGTTGTATGTCGAGGCAGCGCCACATCTCGCGCCATCAAAGCTGAGAGGGCGGAAGCATGGCTTGGCTGGAGAGATGGTGAAGGGCCTGGCGGTGCCGTTGCTCATGCCTGTCCCCGCTCGGATAGCCCTCATGGGCTTCAAGTTCTGCCAGCCCTTCCTCATTGAGACGCTTCTCGACTATCTCAACGCGCCAGCCGGGGAGGTCTCTTCAAATTTAGGATACGGTCTCATAGGCGCTACCATCCTTGTCTACACCGGAATTGCCGCCGCGGGCGCGGTCTACTGGTACTTCCAGACGCGAGCCATGTACATACTGCGAGGGGTGCTTGCGAGCTCTGTGTACAGGAAGACGACTGAAGCCAAGATCGCCTTGGCTGACGACTCGGCTGCGTTGACCCTGATGAGTGTCGATATCGAGCGAATAATCAGGGGCTGGGAGTACGGCCACGAAATTTGGGCGAACCTGGCCGAGGCTGCCGTCGCGTGCTGGCTGCTCTCTCGACATCTGGGGTTGGCATCACTAGCACCAATGGTCGTGGTCCTACTCTGTGCTGGGTACACTGCCTACTCGACCAGATTTATTGGGCCGACCCAAAAGGCGTGGATGGAGACGATTCAACGCCGAGTTGGGCTCACTTCGAGCGTGATTGGGCAGATGAAGCAGCTCAAGATCTCTGGACTGGCTAACCCCGTCGAGGAGTCGATTCAAACGATGCGTGTTGAAGAGCTCCAGGCCGGGAACCGATTCCGGGTTTTGTTGGCGGCCGCCGCAGTTTGCGCCTTTGCGCCGACCTGCATCTCCCCCGTGGTGACATTCGGCATTACCACTGCGACGCTGGACATTGTCACCATATTCACTTCGCTGGCGTATATCGTCCTCTTGTGCGGCCCCCTGGTCATTCTCTTCCAGATGGCCCCCGTCTTCTTTTCGTCTTTTACTTGCCTGAGGCGGATTCAGACTCTCATCGAAAGTGAACCGCGTATTGATTTCCGCGAGTCTGCTTCGTCCCGGACAGAGCAGCGACAGCCAGAGAAGAAGAGCGATGGAGGCAATCGGGTTTCGGCTGTGATCAAGATCGCAGGAGGGAATTTCGGATGGGAACCCGAAAAGCCTTTGCTCAATGATATCAACCTCGAAATACCGCCTTCGCGCCTTACACTCGTCGTGGGACCGATTGGCGTTGGTAAATCGACTCTCTGCAAAGCCCTGCTGGGGGAGTCGCCGGTGTTCGGTGGGCGCGTCGTGCTGAGTTCTGGCTCTTCCAGAAGAATCGGCTACTGTGATCAGACCCCTTATATGGCCAATGACACTATTCGACAGAACATCATTGGCTTCTCGCCCTGGGACGCCAAGCGGTACACCGATATCATTGAAGCTACCATGTTCCTACCGGATCTCGCAATACTTCCGCAGGGAGACCAAACCAAGGTTGGAAGCAATGGAATCAGCCTGAGCGGAGGGCAGAGGCAACGGGTGTCAATGGCTAGGGCGCTGTACCTCGATACCGATATCCTGGTCTTTGATGACGTCCTGAGCGGGTTGGATGCCGATACAGAGGACCAAGTATTCCGTCGTGTGTTTTCGGCTGATGGAATACTCCGACGAAGAAACGCCACCGTTGTGCTCTGCACTCACAGTGTTCGACATCTCGTGTCTGCTGACCACATAATTGCGCTCGGCCAAGACGGTACAGTCGTTGAACAGGGCACGTTCGCGCAGCTTCTAGCGAACAGGCAGTATGTGCACAGCCTGGGAATCAAGGAGACCGACAGCAGCAGTTCAGATGACGAGATCGCCCCTGTTGACGTCGGAAAAGCGAATGTTTCCGGTTTGAAACATGTTCTCAAGGAGAAGGTCGAGGACGACGGCACAAACGACCCCGAACGCATGTTAGGCGAGTGGACGGTGTACAAGTACTATTTCCAGCGCATCGATTGGTACTTCATCGTTGGTTTCGTCCTCTGCGGCCTCTCCTGGGGATTCTTCGAGAACTGGGTGACCGTCTGGCTGAAGTTTTGGTCCACAGACGTCACGGTGGAGACTCCGAGGCACTCCAATTCGTTTTACATCGGCCTTTATGCCCTCTTTCAGATGTCGGCATTGACGTCTCTTGCGGCAGTGTGCTTCCTCTGCTTCACATCCATGATCTCGGCATCAGGGTCAAGACTGCACCGCGAGGCTCTGGAGACGGTCATTCGCGCCCCGTTGAAATTCTTCACGTCGACTGACACCGGAGTCGTGACGAATCTGTTCTCGCAGGACATGACGCTTATCGATGGGGAGCTTCCAGCCTCTCTCCTCAACATGATTCTGCTCACTTGCTCCTGCCTTGGAATGTCGGCGGTCATCGCTACGGCCTCCCCGTACCTAGTGGTCACGTACCCCTTCCTGTGGTTCGTGTTGTACGTCATTCAGAAGTTCTACCTCCGGACCTCTAGGCAAATGCGATTGCTGGACCTTGAGGCAAAGAGCCCGTTATAGTAAGTCTTTTCGGATAGCTAGTTAGTGGCTGACGGTTGCTGATGACGGACAGCTCTCACTTCATTGACACCATAAAGGGCATTGCCACCTTTCGCGCCTTTGGATGGATACCCCCCAGCATTGACCTAAACAACCGACTTGTCGACAATTCGCAACGGCCGATGTATCTGCTCGCCATGATTCAGCGCTGGCTCGCGTTCGTCCTTCAGATGGTTATTGCCATTCTCGCCGTTGCTGTTGTCACCTTTGCGACTCAGACAAAGTCTAACACGGCATTTACCGGTGCTAGTCTTGTCACGTTGATGAACTTTGGCGACGTCTTGACGCATATCGTTCAGTCGTACACGCGACTCGAGACATCAATTGGCGCCATTTCGAGACTGAGGAGGTTCAGTGAGAGGGTGCTGCCGGAAAATCTTGACGGGGAAGACGTGAAGCCACCGTCGCACTGGCCTCTGAAGGGCGGGATTCGAATTGAGAACGTGTCAGCGTCGTATGAGTATGAAAGCCCATGTTCTATTTGCCCTTTCCCCTTTGCTGGCACAGGCACTGACATCACTGGCAGTGGGCCGGATGATTCCGGCAGCAAGAGAACCAGTAGCGAGAAAGACGAAGTCGGCGCCGTAGAGAAGGACAGCGCAGGCGGGCTGAATCTCGCCGTCAGGAACCTGACGATCGACATAGCTGCGGGCGAGAAGGTGGCACTTTGCGGTCGGAGTGGGAGGTAAGCCACGCGTTCTGCTGTTTTGACTTTTCGGTTCTGACTTGCTGACAGTGGAAAATCTTCAATCGTCCTTCTATTGCTCCGTCTGCTTGACCCTGTCCAGTCCAGTGTCCAGGGCATCACCATCGATGAGACTCCAATGCACAAGATTGACCGTGGTATTCTCCGGCAGCGCATCATCGCCGTCCCACAGGATGCGGTTTTCCTGCCGGATGGGACCTCAGTTCAGCTGAATCTTGATCCATTCACAGCGTCAACTGAGCCCGAGTGCCAAGCCGTGCTTGAGGCCGTCGGGCTCTGGGACTTTGTTGCCGAGCGCGGGGGGCTGGCGGCTGGAATGACTGCAGATTCGTTTTCTCAGGGGCAGAAGCAGCTGTTCAGCCTTGCGCGAGCAGTGTTGCGACGGAGGGTACGTGCAAGAGGGTGGAAAGCCGAGTTCGGAGACGCTGGCGGCGAGGAGAGCGGTATCCTGCTGCTTGATGAGGTGAGCTCAAGCGTTGATCAAGACACTGAGAAGGCAATGCAGGCTGTGGTTGCGGATGAGTTCAGGAACTACACCATCGTTATGGTGAGCCATCGACTTGATGCAGTCATGGGTTTCGACAGAGTAGTCGTCATGGACAGGGGTATGATGGTCGAATCAGGGCGGCCTCGAGACTTGGTCGAGTTGGAAGGGTCAAAGTTCAGGAAGCTTTGGTTGGTCAACAACCCAAGCTCGACGAAGGGCTCCTGAGCGGCGAGTAGATCTCGGGCTAGATAGTGACCAATGCGGAGTACCTCTCGTTCGTGGGTAGGCCAAGGCGTGCGTAACGCCCCCTGATATCATGGTTTTGAAGCCTTTCCCAATGCGGTGGATGCTTCGACTTCATCCAAGGCTTTCTCCAACGCGGCGGGGGCCTGCAAGGATGTTGTCAAGATTGAGCTGCCGGCGAGACATCGTCGCATGTTGGCAGGTTTGACGTGGGACCGCGAGAGCCTCGGGAATAAGGAAAAGAAATTAAAGTACGGATCCGTAGACGCAAGACAAAGCAGTAGTGCGTATGCAACTTTTCGGTGTTCAAAGCCTTTGGATTGGTGGATTTTCCAGGTTGATGCACCTCATTGGCAATTCGTGTCTCAGGGGAAGACTGCCTGAAGGGCGACCAGGGGTTTGGTGATCGATAGGGCTTGCCTTGCGGAGCGGCGCCAGGGCGGGATGGCGATGTGCAGATGGTATCGATTTCTCCTCATCACAACAGCGGATGATACCGGTGTGTCGTGGACGTGGATGAGTCGCTGCAAGATCGAAAATCGGTGTGAATTGTTGCTGGAACCCCCACGTCGAGGCTCCTGTCCCCCCAGTCCATGCTAAGAAATGCCCGCTGAGAAGCTCGACCCTCCCACACTTCAAAGGCAGACCCCGCCATTTTTTTGACAGCCAAACGCGGCGGTCAGTGCTTCGCGTTTCGTTCTGGCGCGCAATCGACACGCCTGGCAACGGAAGAAAAGGGGGAAAATTGGATGTCACGGGAAGGGGACTGTGAAAGCTTTGACTCTCCGTCGCTCAAGCAGTTGGTCCGCCATCACGGCCTCGCGCGCTTGGTAACATGAGGTGGATGTTGCGCGCCCTCCACGTGGATGAGGTGGTGCTGTCCGCAAGTTTTGCTTTGTGGGGTGTGGAGATTGAAGAGAGCGGGCACGGATTGACGTGGGGGTTTGCCTGGCTGTGGGAATCTGGGGAAGGAACCCCGCGGCTGGCAATTCTGCTCCCGTGCTCGTCGCTGCGAGTTATTTTCCATGGCACAGTCCCAGCGCGCGACACCCATCTCAACAAGTATCGATCCCATCCATTGACGTCCGCTTTTCATCCTCCACAATTGTTCCGCCCGCCGTGCCGCGCTGTCCGACTCCGACATCCACGGCGCTTCAAAACTCATCGTATTAATCACTCGTTCATGGCCAGATGTCTCTCCCTCAGCTGTGCTAGGCGCGCGTAGCGACCTCGGTGCCAACTGCCCCATCGCCCGACGAGGGACCATGAGTTCGCGCATTCCAAGTCCACCTTCAGATCCATGACAACCCAACCGCCTCCGAATGGCGACCCCGTCCCTGTGTCCGCCTCACCCGGCGGATACAAGCGCGCCAGCCGAAAGGGGGCTCCGCGCCGCTTCCCTTGTGACTATCCAGGCTGCGACAAGCTGTACAGTCGCGCGGAGCATCTCCAGCGCCATCGCTTGAACCGTACGAGTTTGCCCAGTCTCCCCGTGTTTCCGCGCCGCGCCGCATGCCCCGCATTCTGTGCGCTCGTTTTTACGTGATATTTGAGGCTGACTGCCGTCCCAGATGTGCCCAAGGAGATATTCCGCTGCGAAATCGCCGGCTGCTCGCAGACATTTGTTCGGGCAGATCTCCTCGCTCGCCACCGAAAGCGCCATTCCGCATCATACGTGCCCAGGAACCGCGTCCCGAGCTTCAGCGCCAAGGCCTCATCACCACCGGGCTCAGTTGGCGCCTCTAGCGTGGTGTCGCCCACTGCTGGCGTCGAGTCTCGACCGACTTTTGCCAGCGTGCCGCACGACGCTGCGATACTGCTAACCCCGGACTCCACGACACACCCTCCGCCATCGCTCCCGAATCCTGCCGCCTCCAGGATGTCGCACCAGCCCCACCAATCCCCTGGCGGGTGGGCCGCCATCACGGACCTGGCCGCCTGCAACATCATCCGTCCCAAGCCCGGGTACTACCCCCGTGAAGGTCCTCGCATCACCGAACAGCCCTCCGTGGTCTCGTATCACAATGTCGACTTTGCGCATGACGAGATCTCGCGCGTCAACTTTGCCGGATGGCTCTTCAACCCGCAGGCAACCTATGAGAACTTCCCCGACTACCAGCTGCCCTTTATCGATGGCGGCCTGGAGTCCACTTTTAACAATAACATCCACTACGACTATGAGTCGCTGACGAGCGGGAGATCGCAGCTCGAGACGCCGCCGCGATTTGTCGAAAGCGACGAGCTGATCAATGAGCATCGACGCCAAGATGTTCTCCGGTGGTTCCAAATGTTCCGCCAAAAGCAACCGAAATCCGAACCCCTAATTGTCAACCTCGTCCATGACAGCGGTGGCGATCTTCCAGCCCTGAACGTCGAGATGATGCGAGACTGCTTGCAAGAATACTGGGAGCATGTCTCCCCGCGCTTGCCCATCGTCCACCAACCCACCTTCTCATGCAACAGATGCTCGCTCTTCCTCCTGATGGTCATGATTGCGCTAGGCGCAGCATCGCTACGCAGCAGGGATTCGAGCGGTAGTCTATCAGAGTACGGGGGCTTTGCTGATGTCATCATCCTCGGGGTCAGGTCAGAGATTCTAACGGCAGAGGACGCGATGCCACCAGTCAGCCTGTGGGTTGCGCAAGCCTTGCTACTTCTTGAGTTCTACGAGAAGATGTACTCCTCTCGCCGTCTTCATGAACGAGCGCACATATACCACTCGGTCGCCCTCACCCTTCTTCGACGAGGCAGCCCCCTGATCGGTCGCTCTGGAAGCGAGTCTCCCCCCGAAGTAGCCTCGGCCGAGCAGTCTCACGGCGTTGGCCTCGATTCCCGTACCTGGTGGAGTCGGTGGGCCGAGACCGAGGCGATGCACCGTGTCGTGTTCGCCGCTTTTATGTTGGACATCATCCATGCCGCCATGTTTGGTCACAGCGCGGACATGGCGCCACACGAGATACGGCTGCCTCTCCCCTGCGATGACAACCTTTGGACGGCTTCAAACCCAGATACAGTGCGGCAGCTCGACCAGAACCTCCGAATGTATGGTGTGAAGACCATCTCGTTCTTGGACGGGCTTAAGCGGGCGCTTCATGGGAAAGAAGTTCGAACGCACTCCTTTGGTCGCATGATCATCATGTCCGGACTTCTCAGCGTCGGCTGGCATCTCAGTCATCGAGAGACGCACCTCAAATGGTTGGATCTGACAACGCAGTCGACAGAGATTCAAGAGAACTGGAAGAAGATCCTCCTCAAGGCGTTCGACGACTGGAAGACGAGCTTCGATCAGGCACAGGGCGCGCTGGGAAGCCCGAGCCTTACCGACCCCTCAGCACAGGGTTCAGGGTTGAACGGTCCGATACAAAGCGCCGCGGTCCTCTATCATCTCGCCCACATCAGCTTGCACGTGGACATCGTCGACTGCCAAGTTTACGCCGGAGCGAAACGCCTGCTCGGAAGAAAGGTCTCAGTTCGCGATTACACAAACGTCGTCACCCGAATGAAGCTCTGGGCTTCCATGCCGTCCACCAGACATGCCGTTCTGCATGCCTTCAAGCTTCTACATCGGGTACTGGTTGATCCGAGGCGGAGTGCGAGCGAGCGCAAGCGGCATGATGTTGGGGGCATCAACCTGCCGCCCATCGAAGTCCAGTCATATTCTTGCCGCAACGAGACCGATCCTCATCGTCCATGGATCATGTACTATGCGGCCTTGTGTATTTGGTCGTTCGTCCGCGCGATAAGCCGCCATGACTCGAGTCAGGACTCGCCTACGCACTCACATGGCCCTTCGCGTCCCATGAAACCTGTTCCAGTCAACTATCGCCGGGTCGTGGCTTACCTCTCCAGTGTTGCCGACCTTTCCGAGTTGACCGAGGCTGCCTCCGCGTCACTAGCTGAAGGCCTGCCTGATCTCCTCGATGCGTTGCATTCCATCTTCTCAGAAGCACACTCTGATCTCCTTAAGGAAGCACATGAGCGGCTGAGGGTCTGTAAGGAGACACTGGTGATTGCACCTGGATGAACGAATCCTGTTGGGTTGAACGTCCACATCACTTGATGTTGGCATTCTGGCCTGAGATACGGCAGAGCCAGCAGGGTATCCCGCTTCCCAGGGTTGCGGCCCATGATGGGCACGACAATGAAGTCTGCCAACCAACACAAAGCGGGGGGTCAGATTGTAAGAGCCTCAACCTGGGACGCCGACAGTGATGCTGACCCTGCAACAGGAATACCGAAGGCCGATCAGCTGTGGCCCGAATGGTGCGAGAGTTCTGGCCCTCTTGGACCGGATTTGTGTTGCGTACTTCGCCAAAGAAGCGGCGAAATATTGTTGAGTTGAGTGGAAGAATCTTGTCTCGCTCTGGAGGGCTCGCCAGGCAACGTCAAATCGAAAGCGCATCACAATGATGTGCCAGAGTTCATGTGCAATCGAATGCTTCTCACTCCATCTTCTCGGCTCATAATTACTGTGAAACGCATCGCTACCAATCGGGGACCCTTCCTCAGCCGCTAAATTAGGCCTGTGAGTTAGGCCTGGTACCACAGCTTAAAATAACCTCTCCATAGCTTTTGCAGCACCCCGTCGGGGTCGTACTTCTTCGCTACCTCCCTAAGCCGCTTCTTGTTGTCTGGACCGTAACGGTCGAAAACATCCTGAGAATCCTCGGCGTAGTTCATGTATATGAACCCATGATCCAGGTTTCTCCTCTTCGCAAGACGCTCCACGTCCTGGATGAAGACGCGGGTACTCGATTCGACATTCCAGTCGAGAGCTTCGCTCACCCAGGCCGTCGCTGACTGCACTATCACCAGCGGTCCATCGTCCCGGGTCAACCCCAACGCATTCCCTCCGTTGACCTGCATCGCGTCCAACACGTTCACCGGAATCGGCTGGAACGTCAAATACGGCGTCACCCTCGTCCCGTTCGCCGAGTTCAGCATCCTCTGCACGTGCTCCTCATGCAACGGAAGAATATCCTGCAACAGCGCCGCCGATGTCCCTTTCACCGCGACATTCATCCATATCTGCCTCTCCCCGTACGGCTGCTGAATCGCCTGAAGCAAAGCGGTCAAATTCGACAGGCGAGGAAGCCGCACGAGAGCGGGGACTTGTGCGAACGGTTCGAAAACCTCTGGTACGTTCGTCGCGTCGGAAGACGCAGGCGTCGCGTGGAACTGGTCGCTGTAGATCAGGTACTCTCCTAACTCCGGCTGCCGCACAAATCCAAAATATGTATGCGCCGCTGGATCAGAGGGGAGTCCGGTAACGGTTAGATTTTGAAAGAGGGGGATGAGCGTGCTATTCAGCGTCGCGTTGTAGACGAGTGAATTCGCCCAGAGGAGGCCCTGCTCAAAGGAGGCGAGGTCGAAACGAGTGACGATGCCGAGGTTCGTGGCTGCGCCGCCGCGCAGGGACCAGTATAAGTCTGAGTTGGATGTTGGACTGGCGGTTACCATTTCCCCTGATGCAAGAACGACTTCGTAAGCGCGGACATTGTCGCATGCCCAGCCGCGCTGGCCGGAGAAGTAGGAGATTCCGCCGCCGAGGGTTAGTCCGCCTATGCCGGGGTCGGCACTGCGTCCGCCGACGACGGCTAGGCCGAGAGGGTCGAGGACGGTGGTTACGTTAATCCAGTGGTTGCCTGGGCCGACAGAGACGGTGCGGCGGTCGGGGGATACGGTGATGGTGTTGAGGAGGCGGAGGTCGATGGTTATGCCGGTGGAGTTGATGTTGGAGCCGGGGAAGGCGGTGTGGCCGCCGGATTTGACGGTGAAGGGGATGGAGTTGGATGTGAGGAGTTTGAGGGCGGAGGAGACGGCGGCGGGGGAGGAGGGAGTGAGGAAGCAGGAGGGGTGGAGGGCGGATTGGCGGGTGGACCAGTAGTTAGAGGAGAGGGCGTAGGAGGTTGTGTTGGGGAAGGCGACTTGGTTGGGGAGGGTGGTGAAAAGAGTGTTGCACTGCGGGTTGTTGTTAGCTGGGCTTGGGTGAGGTTGAGAGTGAGAGGGAGGTCTTACCGCGGCGGACACGTCCTTGATCTTGGGTTTACCGGGACCGTGGCCCGGGGGCTTTGACGACTTGCCGGTGTTCGACTTCCCGGCGCTGCCGCCAACGGCGAGGGCCAACGCCACGAGGGCGGTCGTCAGGGACAGGGAACGCATCTTGATTGAAGATGGTGAATGTCTGAGACATGAACGCGGCGCGCAACACAAGATCTTATATGAAAAGCCTTGGCCCGTCAGATGCCAAGCATTCCTTCACGGCGATTGGTGGTACGTACAGCAGTGAATGGTACCGAGGGACGGGCCACGGGTGATGGGACTTTGTGGGGCGTTTACGGGAGGAAACACCAGTCGCAGGCCTGGGATGGATTTGAGGGACCGGGAAATACCTGGTCGGCGGAACACAGTCCATCCGGAATTAGTACTGTTGAGGGCCCAATGGATGCCGTGCGCGGTCAAAGCTACCTCCACCGTTTGGTGTAACCCAACGCGCAGCGGAATGGTAAGGCAAACAAAAGTCTTGACTCTGGGTTTCATTCCCGGCAAGAGGTGATATGAGATGACGGGATCAATAGCGCACAAGCTACAGCTGCGCCAATGGCCCAAGCGAGCTGGAAGAGCCTCTCCCGAGGACTCAAGTGGGGGCTGACATTTCGAGGTTGGGCGGGGATTCCAGACAAAGACGTACCGGGATGACATGAAAGTTTGGGTACGAAGACAAGGGCTTTGTTGACAATTCCATTGTCATTCAGCGGAATCGCCGTACCGTGTTGGACGCAGAAGACTCGACATCTGTCAACCACGTGGATTGGCGGGGAACCTTGACGGTCTTGAAAAGGGGTTGCATCCCAAACAAACGCCTTGCAGCATGCGCAGGCTAGTGCTTTTATTCGATTATCATGCTTTGTTGAAATATCGAGTAAACATTGTGACCCACCTTGATGGCTTCATCGACATGACGTCTCCCTCTCATCACCCAAAGATTGGCGACATGCCCATGAAGGCAACGTGTCCATCCTATGTGACAAGGCACAAACAGCTGCTCGAACTCGGACTCGGATGCTGCAGGACCATCTGTCATTCCAGAGTTCCATGAGAATGTGGGCTGTCACAGCTCAACCCTGTAAAGGCAACATTTCCTCTTCGGGGGACGATCAACAGCGTCAGTTCGTATGCTTACGAGAGCTAAGATGGCAGTAAGACGAGCGATTGGGCAGATCGATCTACGTTAAAAGGGCCAAGATTAGTGTACCAGAACCCAACATGCAGGAATGGCTTGGCATATGGGGTTGTGGTTGTATACCGGTAAGACCAAAACTCGGAGACAGGCCACCATGCAAGGCTCATTCCGGATTCTCGGCTTGGTGCATGGTACTTTGAACACTGCGTCACCTGTTCTTCTGCGAAGGCTGAGATTGCGCCGGTCGAGGCTTTTCTCGACGCAGTGCGACGTATCCGTACTTTGTTTGTGCAGCTCCACAGTGCTGAAGATGCCGCAGTTGTGCAGACGACAGAGGCTGAGCGAGGAACCGCATACGTGGTGGGAGGAACGAGTTTGGCCGTCGTTAGATGAACAAGAGCGCTGTAACGGCCCCGGGAACTGAGGAGCTGTATTGTAAATGCAAAAAAGCATTTCGGAGTATTTTCAGTGTCCTTTGTGTTAGCAAGTAACGCCTACTGTAATCGCAGCAAGGCATCGGCTACTTCCGACCAAGGGGTAAGAAGCAATGTTAAACCCGTTTCCCCCACCACGTGCCATGGATAATAGTACCATCAAACGATTATCGAGCCTAGAACCTCTCGAGAATACGCCAGTCCGTTCTCTCTTTCCTACAAGACTACTCTCACTGCTTGATCTCGTGCTTGTGGAAAATGTCTTGTATCTCAGGTATCCACTTCGTGCGATTCTTGCAGAAGAACTCCCCGTTTTGGCGGGGTCTTCTCTGGTTCGTCCAGCGTACCCCACATGATGCAACGAAACTTATCGGCTGCTTCTTCCTAAAATATTCTAGCTTAGTGCAAGGTCCAAATGGATGGAGAAGGGTAGGTACTTACTCCATCCTCGCAAATGAACGCTCCGCAAGTATCGCAAAACTCCCTCGTCACGCCATTGTCCTGCTTGTGTTTTCTTGGGACTGCAGTTTTCGTCGCACTTAAAGCTCCGGATGGGAACTTCGGCTGTGAGTCCGTAGTTTGTCCCAAATGCGCGGCGGCAGCCGTTGCAATGGCAGAGGGTGGTTCGGAGTTGAGGTCGAGGGAGTATTGTAATTGCTGGCATACGCGGTGGCCTTGGAGATGGAGCGGCATAATGACGCAAAAGGGGGTTCAGGAATTGGGGAATGGAAGGGTTAGTTTATTTGCTTCTTGGCTTCTGATGTTGAATTTTGTCTTCGACTTAGACTTGAAGCTCGAAGGTCAAAGGTGTGTTGAAGATGGCGTTTGGACTCTGTTGTCTAAGGGGTGACGTCAATCCCATCGATCGCCATTGCCAAGGACGGGATTCCGCCTTTTCGCTCTCAAAGACAAAGGCTTGATCAATAATTAATTCAGTTTTGGGAAGATAAGAGCCTCGAAATGGATACATCTCCGCCAAGAACGAAACGGTCATCTGTGGCGTCTGCGAACAAAATGTCTCGGTGAGAACAATCGAGTGCCTTGTGAACCCTGCCGGCGCGCCGGCCCGGGGATAGCAAGCAACTGGGAGGTTGCCGTTCACTGTATTGCCTCTTCGCAGCTGATAATATGCGTTAGCTCGTTCCCTGATAGAGGTGATGAAAACGACAGGCGAATGCGTATTTCGCTCCAACCGCATGCCTTCGTTTTTCTCCTGACGACTTGTGCAGTTTCGTGTCAAGCGTGCTATATATGCCGATGTCGACCTTGCCGTCAGCAGACGAGCATCCCTTGCAGCGTCGACCACCAGTACGACAAGAGCACGAGAGTCTACCGAACCAAGAGAAGACTCGAGGCAGCAAACCCACGACCTGTCTCCGGTACTCCCTCGACGGGGCCAGAGGGTTTCTGCGTCGGACGATGTTTGGAGTCTTCTACCTCCGCACGAAGAGCTGATCGCTGGTTGCCGAGTTTTTCTGACAACATGCCTCCAGATTGGTGAGTTCAGGCTGTTGAGTGAACGACCAAAAACTACCTGCTGATATCACTCAGGGTTTATACCAAAATCTCTATTCCTGGAGCAGATGGAGACAAACAGAGGCTAAGTCAACGTCTTCTCCTCCTGAGCATGCTCGGAATCTCGGCTCGCTTTACGCCCGAACTCTGCGAGAGGTTCCAAGGCAGCAAAAACGCGTCTGAGTTCTTTTGGACGTGGCCCACATTCTCATCGCTGACGAGATGTGGAATATAAGCCTCGAAAATGCACAGGCCTTCTTTCTGTTGGGCATGGCCGACTGGGAAAGGGGAGATCGCTTGCGCAGCGCCATCAACATGGAAATCGCCGTAAGAATGGCTGCTGTGCTTCGACTCCATTGTGAGGAGATGTACCGACTGCCTCCCGATGCGAGCGCCGATCGGGTTGTTGACGCCGAGCGGGCAAGACGGACGTTTTGGGTCATTCAAAACCACGGTAACCTCTACGCTCAACAACATCTACCTTTGTCGTTCTCCAAGTCAGACATCACCGCCCTGCTTCCCTGTCACGAGAGCGACTTCGCCTTTGGTCGATGCCCTCCTCGTCGTGCCGCTTTAGCAGATACTGCTCCTGCTATCAAAGACCCGTCCCTCGAGTATCTGCCAGATCGATCGCTGTTCGCAACCTTGGTTTAAACCCATGACATGTTTGGCGCCATATCACGTCAAGGCTGCTCAGCCATCGATTCCGAGCCATGGTAGCCCAGCTCGCACTATATGTAGACCGCCAGGATGCTTTTGTTGTGGGAGGACAATATCCCGCGTGAGCACAAGTGGTCAGCATGGAAACTCCGAGGGTACAGAGCGGAGAACGTCGACCTCGCCTACCTGTCCATCGTCACAATCACTCGCTTAAAAAACATCTTCCTTCGAAGGACCTTTTTGGACATATTGTTCCGCGATGCAAAGCTAGCCCTACAGTCCATGGGCACTGAAACCTCAGCACCGCATGGCTTCTGGGAGAAAGTGTCAGTTGAGCTCTTCAGGAACTCCTAGTCATTATACGAAACCATGGAAACGTGGCATTCACTGCGCTGCAATTTGGCCGCATTCCCGCCTCCTTAACCTCCTCTTTACGCTGCAGGAGACCTACAGCTCATTCGCAAAGCCCTTCTCGTCGCGGCCTGAAAACAGCTCCACAACCCAAATCCGCAAGCAAACATCCCAGACAATGCGTCAGGAACGCCAGGAGATGCAATCATCCTCTGCAAGATCTCGTCCAAAGAACTCCATGCAACGGTTCGCCCGAATTTCATGTCGTGACGCTATCGGGTCCGTCGGCGCCGAGACAGGCCTGGTCACACAAGCAGAGACACGTACGTCCCCACCAAATTGTCCCCATTCGTGGAGGTGGATCTCTTGGAGCTGCAGCCACTCTCTTTCCTTCTATTTTTATTCTCGACTCGTGATTGCCGCAGCTTCAACATCGCATCCATCCAACACTAACTGCCTGCAAACGCCACAATGGACAAGATCGCACACCAACCTCTGCATCTGTCCGTTCGAGACGTTCTGGAACCCGAGTACGTCGCTTTGCACGACAGCATCCTGCAATATGTCGTGCCAACGCAGATGCAAGAATGGGACCCCGCGTCTCGAAGCAGGCCGTCACCAGTCGCCCACTGCACACCACAGCTAGTTGAAGTCGGCAACACCTACGACAAAGATGTCAAAGACTTTCAGATTAGGGTATTTACGCCGGCTGACAGCTCCCCAGAGAACGGGTGGCCGGTACTTGTCTGGTACCACGGCGGAGGATGGGTCAACGGTGGTCTCAACTCTGAGAATGCATTCTTGACGCATGTCTGTAAATGTGAGTGCATCGCACCTCTCTGCATCGCCAGAGGTAGCCAAATTGACACAAACAGATGTCAAATGCGTCGTCATCTCCATCAACTATCGCCATGCCCCCGAACACGCTTACCCAACGGCGACCAGCGACGCATTCGATGGCCTCCAATGGGTTCTCGCGCCCGAGAACGCGAAGTCCCTGGGAATCAACACCTCTCGCGTCGCCATTGGTGGTCTCTCTGCGTGAGCCCCCCCCCCCCCCCCCCCGCTTCTCATCCCATGCTCAAAGCTAACACCACCTAGCGGAGGCGGCCTCGCCGCATCAGTCGGTCTCCGTCACGCTCAACTCCCCACAGCACCAAAACTCCTTTTTCAACTGCTCATCTGCCCCGTCATCGACAACCTCGCCACCACCTCTACCACTTGGTCTACATCCCAGCACTCGCCCTTCCTCACACCCGGCAGAATGAGCTGGTACCGCGACCGCTACTTCCAGTCGGAGAACTCCGAGGCCGTCCGCGGACACTGGCATGCCTCCCCTTGTTACGCTCCGTCTGACCTCCTCGCCAAGAGTCCGGGTACGTTCATTGGCATCGCGGAGTGCGATTTGCTGGCACCCGAAGACGTTGCGTTTGCCAAGTTGCTCGAGGAGAATGGGGTGAAGGTGGAGAGCAACATTTACAAGGGGGCTACGCATTCTATTTTGGGTTTGGCCGGGTATGTGTCTCCACTGCTCTTCGACTTTGGTTGCTAATGTTGCAAACAGGGTTCTCCAATCTGGAAAGGACTTGACGCATGATGCATGTGAGGCACTGGCCCAGGGTCTCGGGACTCACTATCAACTACGATAGGGAATCATCGGTTGAGCTGAGTGAATCTGGTTGATTGGTGCTATCGAGAAGTGTGATACAAACTCAAGCAGCCTGAATCAGTCATGGATGTAGTCTATCGCGGTGTCGACTTTGCTGTGACATGGCCTGATTATCCCATTGGTCTTATCGCCCGTGACCAATTCGTGGTCATAAACCGACCGCAAGATCTGCCGAAATGCCGGCGCCGGCACCATCAAGCGCTATCGCGTAGGGCCAGATTATGCCGGGCGGAGCCGGAACCGTGGGGGGCCCCCTTTTGAGCGATAACCAAGGATCCCTGCTGGTGGTCTTGGCATGCCCTAGAGATGCGACAACGGCGCCGGACTCTTGCCACGAAGGCCAAGCACTTCTGGACAGTCAGTCAAATCGCATTCGAGGACTCAGAGTGCCCAACCAAAGTCTGGCGCTCAAACAACTCCAAGACGAAGATTCATCCCAACCCTCAAGTCAGCCTCAAAACACAGCCCCTGAACGTCAACCAACCCCTGAATCTCCACTCCCCTAAGCCGACCTCGACAACAAAACACGCCACAACCACAACCAAAACAACAAATCCATGGCCCTCTCCCCATCTCACTACCCCTCCCGCACCAAAAAACTCGGCTTCGGCACTAGTCCCGCCCTCCTCCTCGACATCAGCGGCGCCTACTTCTCCCCTTCCTCCCCGCTCTACCTCCCCCCCCCCCCCCCAGCCCTAACCTCCATCACCACCACCCTCTAATCCCTCCTCGCCGCGGCACGCGCAACAAACATACCCGTCATCTACGCCCAAACGGTCTACACCCGCCTCTCGCTCGCTGACGCCGGACTCCCCGCTCTCAAGCTCGACCCGGGAATTGTCAAGCTTTTTCATGTTGACTCTGAGTATTCACACACTCCATCGGCGCCGGAGTTCTCATCCCTCCTCCCCCACGAAAACGATATCATCTTGAAAAAGAAATACCCTTCCCCCTTCTTCGGCACCAATCTATCTACGCAGCTGGCTGCACTGGGGATTGGCACGCTGGTCATCGCGGGCTTGTTGACGGGGGTGGGAGTGTGAGGGCTGCGGCGCTGGATACGATGCAGGCGGGGTTTCGAGCGATGGTGGTGGGCGAGGGGTGTGCGGATTTGGGAGGGGAGACGCACCGGGCGGGTTTTATGGATGTGGCGACGAAGTATGGGGATGTGGTGGAGGTGGTGGAGGTAGGGGAGGCATTGTGGGAAGTGGAGAGGCTGGGACGCGAGGGGGTTGTGGTTTGAGTGTAAGGGGGGTATGTGAGCCTAGGTCGTAGGTTGGGGAATAATCTGTGTGGTTTCTTGTGCTTTGTTCTCGTTTTCTTCTTCTGTGGAAGAGTTAGTGTAGTCTTTTTGAGAGATATGAAACCTGGATTGTACCCACCAAAGTAGATCTCGACCGCGCTGAGAACAGGGAGACAGATCAAGAGCAGCGACAAGATCTGCCCAACGGACCAGTCGCTCTCGGAACCTTCAACTCTCCCAGCCCGGCTTTCCTCCAATCCCCATAATCTCAGTGACGCACTCAGTACCAGACTGGCTGCCCACCATACGGCCTGCAGTATATGCGACACCCAAAGCGTCGGGAAGCGCGGCCGCCAATGCATAAACTTCTCATGTATGTCGTGTCGTGAAAAGCACCTCTCGAGCGCTTCCAACGGCTTCGTGAGGAGCCACTTGGTGAAGAATATCTCTGCGTTGGGAAACACATAGGCAAATGCCGCCCAGTAGCAAACCCCAACGTACAAGCTCAAAATCACACCAAGCGCCATGCACTCTGGGCACGCGGCTTCCCTGTTGCACAGGACCGGCTCGCGAAGCAGGATATCCGTAACACTCTCTCCGTCGACGCTGGAAGCGCCCCAATACACACCAAACATGCAAAGCGATACGACGAGAAGAATCGCGAATATGGCCATGAGGCAGATTCGAAGCCAAGCCACTTGGGGGTTGCGTTGGAAGTACCGTCTTAGCGACAGCACCGAGGCCAGGTGGGCGCTGCGGGAAAACATGGCCAGGTTGGCGATCAAGCTGAAATGGTACACGGATATGCCATGGTGAAGCCTGATATAGCCTATCAGAAGGGTGGCGGTCCCGGTGATGAGCTGCTGGTCGCTGAGACCTAGTGTAAATCGATCGAGAACGCGCAGCCAGGATTCGCGGCGGGCTTCGGTTTTGAAGCGAGGCTTCCAGAAGAGCTTTGAGTATCGATGGACGAATCTGCATCATTATGGCCGTCCCTCTCGTCATCGGCTCTATGGGGTATAAGAAGTGTGCTCCATCTGTTCGCCCGCTGGGCGTGGATCCTTACTCTCATCACTTATCATCCTTGTTGGCGCCGCGGGCGATCAGCTTTAGCAGCAGGCGCCCGCTAGGGATGTCTCTGCTGTTGGCTACATGGGCATGGTTGCGTTTTGGTAGGCCAAACGTCTTTTTGGTTGCCGTTTGGAGTCAGGGGTAAAAGTGGGGGCGGCCGGAGTGACGGCCGGGACAACTTCCTCAAGTCGTTTGCTTTGCATTTGAAGGATCCAAACTAATGGCTCAAAAGCGCAGGAAACATGGTGGCTTGGTCGAACGTGGTGGGCGACTGTAAGTTGAACCTTCTACTCATTGCCCTTTCGAGCATCCAAACTGACTCATCCCGTCGAGACTCCTTGCTACATGCCCCCCAGAACCCCCAAGCTCCGCATCGCCCTCTACTGCATCTGCGGCATCACCGTCCCCTTCTCCCTCCTCATGATCGTCGGCGCCGCCATCGGCGGTGTCATCCCCCTCATCCCCACCTAGTAAACCCCCTTCGCGGCGCGCGGCATGGGCGGCGTCATCGGCTACATCCCCATCGAGCGCCTCGGCGACTTGGGCCGCTTCCTCCTCGTCGTTCTCGGCATGACAGTCCTTGCAACGTGCGCGCGCGATGTCTACACCACCAGCTTCAACCTCCCCACCATCTTGCCCACCCTCAAGAAGGTTCCCCGAGTCATCCTCTCCATCCTGACCGCGGCTGCATTCACCGCCGTTGCCATCCTCGCTTCGGGGTCCTTCATCTCGGCAGTTACGGGCTTCCATATGCGTATCGGGCACCAAGGGGGAGATGTCAACGAGAGCAGATTGGATGGATGAGGAATGACAGATACCTAATGGGTGGTGGTGACGTGTGGGTAATGAATAATGGACTGGCTTGCATCTTTATAAGCTTTCGTGCAGTGAAAAGAAAGACCCCCTTTTTGCTTTAACTGGCCGTTTTCTGTGGATTGTGGCACCCATTCACATCGCCGAATACACAAAGACACGAAAGACATACACAGATAGCCAAGGATTATATTACGATTATTCCCCTTCAACTTCCTCGTATTTTCTAACCCCCCTCATCCCTTTTCACCCGCGCAGGTAGGCAGGTAAGGTACTCTCCCAACCCTACCACTGCCCCTCAGCACAAAGAACAAGCGCAATATCCTTGCTCGAGGTGCAAGCCTTGACCTGCGACCCGCCTGGGTTCGTCCCCGTCGGCCAAACAATACTCGGGCAAGTTCCCGCAATATCCGCAACGACCAACTTCTTCCCCGCAAACACATCGCCAAACACGGAGCTCAAGTCATACCAGATGGTGGCGCCATCCAGGCTGTACGCAAAGTTGAGCTGCGGGGAGCCATTGTACAGGCCGTCGGGGGCGCGGGTGATTTTGATGGCCTTTCCGCCGGTGGTGGGGTCGCGGACGTAGGGCTCCGAGTAGGTGCCAGTGTTGGCGGCGAGGGTGGAGGGGCCGGAGATGGAGCCGCCGACGGACCAGAGGGTTACGGGGAAGGGGCAGTGGTTAATAACGCGGGCGTTGCCGGCGGCCGAGGCGGTGGTGAGGGTGGCTGCGAGAGCGAGGAGGGTAGATTTGGTGGAGACCATTTTGAGTTGCTGAGGTTGAGAGTCTGGTGGGTGGTTTGAAGCGAGTGTGAAGCTTTGGAGTGAAGCGAGTGATGGTGAGTGAGACGAGAAGGGGTAGAGATGAAAGATGGAAGGGGTTCATATATATGCATTTTCAGGGGTAGGGAGAAGGTGATCGACATGTCACCAGTTGCCTGGCGTCGACCTTCGAGGCGACCCTCCTTGCCTGACAGGCGTTGCAATACGCTCTGCTGTGCTTCTCAAAATAGCACCTCGCGGGAGTGGGCTTCGACTCCGACGGATGGGACCGCTCATCGGGCGGTTTCCTCCTCTAGGAACGTCCCAACGGCCCGATACGAAGGGACGCCGTTCTTAGGCCCAAGAAGGGTTCAGGTAGGATGGCATGCGCCTCTCGGACCGCTGTGATACGAAAGGACGCAACACGGTCATGTGAGTTCCATATTAGGCTGACAGCTGACCCGGGCGCGTCTACTCATCAATTGTCGTATTGGCAGAAATAGTGCGGGGATTTTCCGCCCCAGAGCGAGCGACGTCGTGCCGCAGTGTTACACTCCACTAACCACCGTTGTCACCGCTGGTAAAGGTCGGCAATCAGATGCCGGGTACGGCCCTACAGGAACCGGGCTGGGCTGATCATCGCTTGTTGGGGATTGGTTGCCAACACAGCCCGTAATATAAATTGCGAAGGACTCCCGGGCTGCGGGCAACGTTCCAGCGGCCCGGCCAGATTCTCGAGTGGAATGCGGTCTCCAGAGGACGACATGATATTGGTTGCTAACCGGAAAAAAAAACTATGGCCCTCTGTCAGCTGTGGTGTGATGCGGGTGGTGCAACAACAACCCAGAGGTGCATCGGGCATGTTGTAACACTTTGCACCAACTTTTAATCTGCTCTCACCGGGGTGCAGTCTTTCCGGCTTACTTTACTGGCCAACCCCACCTCCAGCCGCAGCTGCCGTTGGGATCCCCGCTGTGATGTCGATCCGAGGTTCCATGGAGTCAATGAGGCTCGTATCTGCAAATGCGGAGTGGCCTTGGCAGAGGTAAATACAACGGTAGCGGAGAAGCTTGGTACGGACGTCACCTGATCATCGGTTGGATGGGTTCATTACTTGCCGAGTACGTAAAACGATGCTGGTGACGAAAGATAGACCACGAAACTGATCCACGATGTGATGTTGATCGGGCTTTACACCTCTGTCATCGTGCTGAAGGCGGAGAAAGTTGCAGCGGTCGGGGGGTTGATGTTTGCGCCCCAACAGATTGGCGTGGTCTTGAAAGGGATGAGGCCACCGCGGCAGAAACTCAAATATGAACGGAGCGTTCCCTGTCTAAAGGAAGTGATTTATCTGAGATCTGATGTGATGTAGAAACTTTGGCCATTCCAATGTCGAAGAAACCAGCCTGCTGAGTACGATACCCCGCTTTCGAACCCACCCCTTCCTGCCGCTGGTCCTACCGCTATGCATCGTCCAAGCTGAGGCGATGCAGCGGCCACTCGATAAAGGGATACTCTCTCTCATCTTCAGGCTTCTTTTCCACAGGAGTCTTCCAAAGTCCTCGATCAATGGCAATGTTCAAGCACGTCGCATAGTCGCACTTCGCGTCCTCTCCTTCGCCGAGACATCGTTCGCCTTTGAATAGCTCGCGAGAGTTGCGGAAACGAATGACCGCACTGAGCTCCTTGGAGCACTTTTTGTACTCGTCTGCGTATTTGTTGTAAATTTGGAGGGGGGCCTTCGGGTCATCATCTGCTGTGGGGGCCCAAGTTTCTTTCAGCTTCCCAAAGTTCTCCTTGGAACCGACAAATCCGTTTGGGAGTTGAGCTCGGGCCTCGGGTATGAGCTTCCTGAAATATATGGATCGTTGTTCGCTGTGAATCTTTGGTCAGCGGCTGATGCCGGAACGAAATTGAGCGTGGCATGAGAGGATCAGAAATGGAGTAGTGACGGCAAGAAGATAAGGGAGGGAGGTATACGTACAAGGCGTTTTGGAGCTTTCCAGCCAACATCTAATGCATGCATCTGTTAGCTATCTGCATTCGAGATGGGTGTGGTATGCGCGAATGTCTTTTACGAGAGCAAATTTCGCAAATGGGCAGAAGGTGTCCTAAAAGGAGCGATAGACCTACCCAAATGGTGTTCTCGCACGTATTTCCCATGTAAAGAACGGGATGTTCATCCTGCTGCAATACCGGAATATCTCGAGACAGAAACGGGCAGTACATGAAGGTTGACTTGTTGATGAGTGACAAGCCCTCGGGGTCTTCGACGACCTTGATCCCCAGCCTTTCCAGGAAGGCCTTGTCGACGTCGTTGAAAATCGGATCTTGGGCGTACTTGATCAATGGCTTCTCCTTGCCTTCTTGGACTGCAAAGAGGTTAGTAGCCATCGATTTATTTATTTTTTGGGTGGGGGGGGGATGGGAGGTGCCCAGGAACTCACCTATCTCAATGACATGCAGAAAGTTGGCAAGCTGTCTGAAGAAGCCATCTGACCTCTTGCCCCAATAGGCGCTCGAGAAGGAGCAGAATCCAAAACAAATGGCGCTGTCAATGGGCCAGCCGTCAACAGGGGCTTTTGAGCGGATGATTTCTTCAATCTTTTTCGCGCAGGAGCTGGCCCGGTACTCGATATCAATCTTGCCAAAGTGCTCGAGGTGCTCCTCAGGGGTGAAGGTGGCGTAGTATGAGCCCGTTTCCCTGGCCTCGTGGTACTCGGCAGCGCTGAGAAGCGCTTTTGCCAAGTCGTCTGGGATCTTGATGGGGGCCATTGCGTTAACTGTGGGAGACCTTTGAGGGGGTTGTGATGGACTTCAGGTAAGGTAGGTAAAGTGCGAGAGGGGTTCTGAGCCATGTATGTTCTCGAGAAGCATTATCCAAGGCTCTCTCATGCGTAGAAGAACCAGTTTGATGAGTCAATATCAGGCAAACATGTGGGAGGCCGTAGGCGAACGGATGAAAACCCGGCGCGTCGAAGTATTTGTTGTATTGTTCAGGCCTTCCAGGCATCGGAGAGTTCCCCTGTTAAAGCGGGCGGCACGAACGAAATGTGAAAAAGACTCGGTAGTGTTCGAAAAGACTTGAACTATATTAGGGAGAAACATGCCGAACCGCGAAAGCACCAAAGGGCAACGGATGAGGCATGTCGAAAACATTTTAAGGGCTGCAGTTGAACATGAAATACATGCTATTACTGCCTGGGCAGCGGCTGTGAGCTGGCGTTTGTTTGGCAGGTACGTCCATTCCGCAGTGTATGGTCCCATTAGCGGCTCAAGCATAGCACAATGCCACTTAGCGCCTATGCTAGCGATTGTGGAGGTCCTGCGCCTCGCTTGTAACCTAGAAGAACATGGGAGAGTTTGCGAAGAAACACAGAATATGTGAAGTGCCGTGAGGGAATCGGGGTGCCAAGAGGTTGGGCCTCCAACGGCTAAAAGTGGGGCACAGGACAAACGCCCACAAAATTCTGCCACCTCACTCCGCCCAAATTTTGGAGACCAAAATATCGAGGGGCAGTTAAGGTTGGCTTGCCAGAACCAGCCATCGAGCAGCTTTGCCTGCTCAATTTTTGCCAATAGCCAGCTTCCTATTCTGCGAAAATACGGTGAGATCTTCATTCCGCCAAAACCCGCTGCCAGTTCGATATGGAGGCTCCCGTTTCCACCCCTGAGGCGCTGGCCGTTGAGAGCCTGAACCCCGCCCCCGCCATTGCGCCCGCGCCCGCGCCCGCGCCCAACAAGTCATCAGCGCCAGCATCAGTCAAACCAGTCCACTCGTTGGTTGTTGACGCCAATGCGATTATCAAGAACGACCCGCCAGTATCGACACTGCTCTCCCAGGCAGAAGATCTCTACACGATTCCAGCCGTGGTTTCTGAAAGTACGTACGCCTGAGAGTGCTGGAGGGGCATTTGCTTACCCACTTTTCGACAGTTCGGGACGAGGCCGCAAGATCCCGATTCCAGACTACCCTACAGCCATTCATCACACTCCGGACTCCGCGCCCCGAATCCATTCAGTTTGTGACCGACTTTGCCCGCCGTACGGGAGATCTCCAGGTCCTGTCGAAACCCGATTTGCAGCTCATTGCCCTGACTTACGAGTTGGAACTGGAGCGAAATGGCGGCGATTGGCGTCTCAGGAAGGATCCTACCCAGAAACGGGTGAATGGCAAGCCACCAGGACGGTCAGAGGAGGGGGAGACACAAGAGGGGAAACCCGAAACAGAGACTTCTCCGGCCGCGGCCGAGCAAGCTCCCACCGCAGCCAACGCCACCACCATCGAGGGCGCCCAGGAACCAACGGCCGAAGAAGTTGCGGAAGCATTTGGGAATCTTGATATCGCGGCTCACGAGGGAGATGCGTCCGCTGACGTCGCAGAAGGGGAGGCATCTACCTCGGAGGAGGAAGTTCAGGATGATGGCGGGGGCGAGTGGATAAGTGAGCATCCCACCTTGATGTTATACTGCAAAAAGCCGAAGCTGACAATCTCTTCAAACAGCACCGAGCAACATCAAGAAGCACCAAGCGCGGGAAAACACATCGTCGGCACCACAGCCCATCCAGCGAGTGCTCCAGGCGGCCCTGATCACGGCTGATATGGCCATGAGGAATGTGGCGCTGAGGATAAACCTGAAGTAAGGCAGCCGCACGAGACTTTGGGTATTGAGACTGACAGATTGTAGCCTTCTCGACTCGGGATTTTCCCGTATTACTTTCCTGAAGACGTGGGTACTCCGCTGCCACGGCTGCTGGCATGTGTGCAAGGACACAACGAAACAGTTCTGCCCCAAGTGCGGGCATGACTCCCTGACGAGGGTGTCCTGCACCACTGATGCTTCGGGGAACTTCACCCTCCATCTCAAGAAGAACTTCCAGTTCAACAAACGAGGCAACGTTTTCAGCATCCCCAAACCCACCCACGGAACCGCGAACGGGAGGCAGAACGGCGTCAAGGGTGGAGGCAAAAACGGGTGGGGAAATGAGCTCATTCTGGCAGAAGACCAGAAAGAGTACATCAAGAAGACTGAGGAGGATCGTCGGACGAGGTACCGCGATCTCATGGACGATGACTACCTGCCCGGCATCTTAACGGGCGCAAGAAGCTCAGGCCCTGGGAGGATCATGGTCGGCGCAGGACGCAATGTCAATGCCAAAAAGAAGAGGTAATGCAGCAGCCTCAAGAAATAGAACCGATGTTTGAGAAGCACCAGTGTGATATTGCCACAAATTGTGCTTCCTAACTCAGTGCCCTGTTTACCAAATGGAACAGCCATCGACGCCAACCGATCAGGCCCAAACCCAATTAAACGCCGTCCCAGTAATTTCTCTTACTCTTGAGATCACTCATAGAGCAGACACACAGTCGGGTATAACCACCGCCATTCTGCGCTCCCCTCTGTTCCTCCGAAATTGGGATCGATCGGAGGCTTGTCGGGTTGTGGCCGAGTGGACGAACAGAAAACACGACGAATTCTTTCGACAGCTAATGCCACACCGAAGGGAGGTTCGCCGCGGCATAGCGTTTCCTCGTCCCATCGATCACGCCACCCCGTCTCGCACTTTATTGGCCCTCGACCTTGAGGCCCTCTGCGCACACTGTCAGCATCCATTCCTCCCAACATCTCTGATCAAGAACACATACTCTTATCAGTCAAAAGAAGCCCAAAGCGCCTGCGAAGAGTGATCCGGTGGCGCGACCACTTATCATCGGGCGAGAAGCGCGCAGGGTGCGCAGACTTGGTGATTTGCCCGTCGATGACCTTCTTGAGGGTGTACTGGCGGCCGGCGGTGGCGGTCGCGCCTTTGGAGGGGACGAACATCAGATGCATGTTGACGGTATGGGGGTAATGTGCTGTAGCGGCGCGCGAGGTGAGGTGCGGGAGAGATGGAGGGATTGTTTTTGCTCGTCTTTTCGAGTCGGTCGGTCGGGCTCTTGAGGCTTCGTGAATTTTTTTGGTGGAGCCTGGGAGGGATCCGCTTTGATTGGTGAATGGTGGGGCGGGGAGGTGGATGCCAAGGATTGGCGCGGAAGGAGCTTGGGCCACGTGCTTTGGCTTGGAGAGCGCGGGTTGAGTTCAGTTTTGACAAAGTTTGGTAAATTTGCAAAGGAATTATTTCTACCTTGATCGTCTAACATGGGCACTGATTGCCTTCCTGATCGTTATGAAATACATGTGAAAACTACAACAAGAAGAAAATTCCTTAGCCGAAATCCTACACGCTCGAACCGCGGAAAAGAAATGCGATCCTTCTCCCGTCAGACGCCTGTCGCTGACATGGCTGCGCAGAATTACTCGCCGTCTTTTGGCGGCGGCGGCGAATCCGCTACCGCCGTGGTTTCACCGTCATCTAGATCCCCACCGTCGCTTTCAATGTCCGTCGCGTCGTTTACCTCCTCGAGATCCCCGTCCCGACTACCCGGCCGCTCGGTTGGCGGGTAGGGCGGCGGCTCAGACGAAGCATACGTTGGGCAAACCACCACAGGATGAGGAGGTGGCGGAGGCGGCGGGCCAAACACAAACTGGTTCATCGGTGGAACGCTCGCGGCCATACAGATGAAGCAAGGCGGATGGGTGGCTCTGTCATCGTGCCAGTTGATGGGCCGATCGCAAACGCGACTCCTGCTGTAGTGCTCGCACTCTGGCGTCACTTGGCAGGCGATGCACTCCGGTGTTCCATACGCGTACTGTGACTCGTCGTCGCTGTCGACGTCGGCCGCGGGGAAGCCAAAGTGGTGAGGAGCGTATACGGAGACGGTCGGACGAGGGTACGCAGGTTGCTCTGGCGGAGGAGCAGCCATCCATCTGTTCTCGAACTCTGGAATTGGGACTCGCGGTCGAGAGTGCGACCTGCTGGTGTAGGGCGATGGCGATCTCGTCAGCGGCGGAGTGGCATATCTGTTGAAGGTGGGATAAAGAGGCTCGGGAGCCATGGGGACCGATGGCGGAGTTCGCGTGGCGCGGGTCATTCGGATGTACCTCCGTGCTTCGACTTCGGTTTCTGGCTCTGATATTGGCGAACGGCTTCGACGACGGGATCGATATGATGGAGGGGATCGACATCGCATTCGACTCGGCGCCGGCTCTGGGGAAGGGGAACGCTCTCGCCAGTCCCGATATGAAGGCGGCGAAGGAGACCGCATCCGTCGCTCCGCTGCGATTTTCTCCCTCCGCTCGTCGAACATCCTGGTGCGCTCGCGCTCCATGCGAAGCGCTTCATCAGCGTCGACATTTATCCAAGGGTTAGTGAAGTCGGCGAACTGGCAGAATCCTCGAGGATCTGCGCATGCAGCGGTCTCACTACCACGGATGACAACAAAGTAATCCAGCAGCTCAGCTGGCCCCGAGTTCTTCCAAAGCCGCAGCTTATGGCGCTTTGCCTCGGCCAGCTCGGTCTGCGCGAAGCGAAAGCGTTCTCGTGCACGCACGACGGCAACGGTCCAGGTTCGCGTGCGGTATACCGTGGAGGAATGGCGGCCTCGCTCTTCGAGGAGATTGTGAATCGCTTCTTGGATGTTGGAAGGAAGTTTCTTGCATTTCTCGTCGATGTGTTGCTCGTATGTTTTGGGCTTCCTTTGGATGATTCGCGAAGCCCATCCACCTCGATGTTTCCTTTGGAACTCCTCAAGCCAAATGAGGTGCATCTTGGCCAAGTCGGCCTGCTCTCCACCCATTGACCATGGGAAGACGGGGCCGTCAATCTCATCCGCTGGTAAACGGAAGCCCCATGCCTCGTACACTGCTTTCTGGCCATCCTCTCTGTCGAGGCGGCTGATGTGTTATTAGCGAACTGGCCTTTGGTGACATGAGATTGGCAATGACTTACAAGATGGGTCTGGCACCTAGCCAGGTCGGCGGTGGCCTTGCAGCATCGATCGACGCGTCAGACCTGCTGTCATAGCTGTCGGCGTCGCTATCATCACCGAAGCTGTCGTCCCGGCCCCTCCTGCTGTTGTGGTAAACCATGTTGATGGTGATGCACTGATTCGACTAACGACAGGAGATGAAGTTGAGAACTGAACCCCACCTTGAATCGCGGGCGGGAGCGGTCTGAGGCAGCGGGTCGATGGCAAATGCTTTATCCCTCAAGCAACTGCAAGGCACGTGGGAGGGTTCCCAAGGCAGGAAAAGGCAGCAGTGGGATTGGAAGACTCACAGGGCTGCATCCAAGTTGACGAGCGGCCCCGTCCTCGGCAGTGCTCTGCTCGCAGCAAAAAGCCTGGCGGCGCCGAGCTGCATCCGACTCTCATGCACAAGTGCACGGTACCCTCGAAGTTCTGGCCAACGGCAGCTGCCCATTTTGCAGACGTCCAGGGGTCCGCTACCTTTGCTGCCTGGTGCGGACGCACAACATTGGGCGACGGGCATGCGACGAGCATGGTGATTCGCAGCGAGGCTCCTGCGGGAGGGTGCCCCCTTGCGACTCACCAGGGTTCTGATGGGGGGGTCAAAAGCGGGGTGGTGCTGCTGTACTGCCCCCCGAGCTGCTGCGCATTTTCTGGCCGGACAGAGGCTGTGCTTTGGATGCCTCCCGCGCCAGAGGCGACCGCTGTTCCGAGTCGGGGGGGTTCACTCACAGTCAGCTTTTAGCGGGCTTGCACCGACCCCACCTCCCCGATTCGGGCACGAGGCTGGCGGCAACGGCGGCTGTTTGGAAGATGGTTGCAAATGACTTCTTGCTTGAATCCCCCTACCGAGCTATGTATGCTTCGCCGCTGTGAATCCTGTTGAGGTGTCTATCGCTTCCTTGGCCACTATCATCGCGCCCGTCAGATACTGGGTCTGCTTGTCGCGTCTTGCTTCGCACCACCCTCGACACTATCTTTGACATCGTCCGCGGAATCGGCCTCATCCTTGACATCGCGCCCGTCAGATGCTGTTTCTCCTTTCCTCGTCTCGCTTCGCATCACCTGCGACAATACCTTCGATGTCGTCCGCGAAATCCTCCTCCTTCTCGACATCGCCTTCAGATACGGTCCCCCTTTTCCCTCCACGCTTCACACCAGCCTCGACAACGTCCCCCTCGTCGTCCCCCTCGCCCTACCCTTGAATCTCATCCGGCCCAAGCTCAGCCTTGGCATCCCCAGAAGCGCGTTGAGCGGGCGTGGTGAGGGGGCGCCCTATAGTCGAGGCGACTTCTTCAATCCGGGCTAGTGTGAGAGATAGCCAGGAAGGGGTTCCGGGAGGGCGCTTGTTCCAAGCGTTGGAGACGATACAGGGCGTCGGAGGAGGTTGGTCCTTGGGGTACCGCATCCCAAAGTGCAGCGGATAACAAATGGTAATCGGGAAGCCTTCTCCTTACACGACCCGGTCTCCAGTTGCCGTCGCGGCCGCATCGTCTGGCGACACCCCCACCTCGATGCATTTGCTGAACATAATGGCCCCAACCCGGCAATACCCATCGCCCCACGGGTCCCAAGTAATAAAGGTAAACTTCACTCTGTGTCTCCCACGGCTGTTAATGTAAAGGCCGGGAAAGGAAAAGAAACATCCTAGTCCGTCTGGTCCGTCTCGTTCGACTATAGGCCTCGCAATCTCACCCATGCCCTCTAGCATTTCCTAAGCCCACACCCTAATTTTCAAGGTTTCTTTCTTAAGCCTTATAATAATGATAATAATGTTTCGTCAAGGTTGATCGGTACACATCCGCTAAATTAATAAGGGCTGGGTTTTAAACAGGAGGAAGGAGCGGCTTTAGCTAATGCGGGAAAAAATCGTTAGGACAGCAAGCTGACATGAGCGCCAAGACCTTATGAGTTCGAGTCGAGGTGCGGGCACATGGAGTTTGGTTGCCTCCAGGAGACAAAAGTTCTCCAGCCCTAAACCCTCAAATGGCTCTAGAGCTGAGGGGGTGTGTCAGATAAACAGCGATTACCACTTGTCAGAATAATTGAACGTTCTCTGCTTTTTAGTGCAGTGGTAATGCGCGACATCAGCTTCGGCTCACCATTGTTCACCCTGCCATGAAAATTAGCAAGTTTACGCGACATAGGGACCGGTTTTAGGCCACCTCCGCACAAAGGCGCCAATATAGGAGGTCCCAGATAACCCTCGCCGTAGAGCATGACCTTGCTGGAGCTTATAGGCTGTCTAACTGGTTGCAAGATGCGTGCTGTAGCCTCCTTCGCGTGCTAAACGGGCGTCGCAAGCAGCTCGGCGAGTCCCACCCTCAGAAGGGCGGTCATTCAGCTGCCTGCTAGTTGGCTACGTCACGCAGCTAACCCAGCAGTGCAAGCAGATCGACCACTTGATGGAGACCGCTATCGGCGCCATGTCCGAGCTGTCCACTCTATTCTCCAGCCAGGCCACCTGCTACTCCGTCATCAACGACAGCCTCGACGCCCTCGACAGGGCCGTTCATTCCAACGCGACCAAGAGCCGCCACAGAGGCATCAACCGGAACGTCGATTCATCGCTGGCCAAGCTGGCCGAGCTCAAGATACTAGCCACCACCTTTGCCGAAGCCATCCTCCGCGAAGTCAGTTTCCCCACCTAGGACGCAGACGCGTCTATGTGATCATCATCCGCTAGGATGGGGGTTTCCGCGCCTTAGAAGGGATATTTGAACAACACCCAGTATTAGTGCATATAGTTCTTGAGGAAATTGATTCGTGCTATCGGTCTGTCCCATTTACATAACGCCCCACATCGCGCACTCTGCAACTGAACCTGAATTAAGCCCACCGAAGGAGCGCACGAGAGTACCTAACCGTAAACAGGCGCGAACACTTCCCAATAACAGTACATGTTCAGAAGCCCTAAACCAGACCGTCATAGGCAACCTCAATGTCATTCCCTGCCGGATCGAACACAAATGCAGCGTAGTAGTTGGGACCATAGTTCGCCCTCACGCCAGGAGGTCCATTACACTTCCCGCCAGCCTCCACACCAGCCTTATAAAACCCATCTACTGTTACTCAACCTGTCATCTCGCCAGCCTCCGCTTCCCTCAGCACTCACTTCAACAAGAGGAACTAAACCCCCACCCTTTACAGTAAAAGCATAGTGGCTGTTGGGAACAGTCACTTCCAAAGCCGTCGCACCCTCGAGGACGCCCGAGACCCACCAGTCAGCCTCGTTACCATCGGCGTGGTCGCTAAAGCCCGTGGCCAGACCGTCAAGGAAAGAGCGCATCTTCTTGTAGCCCAGTGGCTCGAGAGCCTTACCGTACCACTCGGCGACCTTAGCGATATTATCTTCAGTAACTTTAATACCGGTGTGTGCGATGACCATTTTACCTGTTGGGGTGGTGGTATTATAGAGTTTGTGGTTTGGTGGGGATTAGGATGGGATAAGATGTCAATGAGTTGTTTCCCCTTGAAGAGGAGAACGGAGCTCCCTTATATAAACCACAGCCTCATTTTCCAGTGAAGCTCGACCGATTTCGATCGTACCTGTCGTGCTGCCCCAGCCGCGTCTCGCACGTTGTGACGCCACCCTCAGCCCTAAATGCCATATCCTTTCCCACATACCCCCCCCCCCCCCCCTCCGGGCAGTGTGGGGTTCCGACCTCCAACTAGCCCAGCTGTTCAACCCACCTATCAACGGCTCTAAATACCCGAGAAGCAGGGGTATAAGCAGGACTAGACAGCCCTCCCTGGCAAGGGGGAAGGGGGGTTGCCCCGACTTCTGCAAAAGCGCAGCGGCTTACTTTCTAAGTCACTCCGGTAGGCACGGACGCGACGCGGGAACTGACAGCAAACCCCGCAACTAGTAGGGTGCCGGCGATGGCTTATGCCGGAAAAGCGTCTTTGCAGCCGGATACAGCGGCAGAAGCATCAGCTCGGAGAACCGACCACACCGAGCTATCAACGGATTACTAATCCAGGGGCGTTCCCAGGCCTATATACCAGTTACCACGCACAGAGGGTAAAACCACGCCAAAGCCTCATTCAAGTAATACGGCTTCTTTATCCTTCTTCCTCACCACTGTAATAGTTTCTCTAACCATGGCCCATTCATAACAACTTTTTAACTCCCGACCCCTAACAAGTCATAGAAACGAAACGTCGGATACCAAAAAGTACAGCGAGTACGGTAAGAAGCTATGTCCAGCTTTCCTACCTCTACGTTAGGGTTTTGCTTTCTGATGCTTAATTATCTAGCTGTTAAGTATATTATCTCTGATAAAACCGCGGTATAAAGGGTATAGAAAATAGCTTAGACTGGTAACGGTAGGGGTTGCGCTACACAGTAGGTCCGCACAGGGCAGACAGATTTTCATAAGGCCGGAAAAGCCTCTTATAAGGCAGTTTGAGATACATGCAGGGGTATATTCATTTCACTTATAATCCGTAACCACAACAAATAAGGCGTATGCGAGAACTGCGACATAAATCACAGCGACCACGGTTCCCTGTAGTTCAGCGGTGCTGCGGGAGGGAAAGCCATCTCCACCCAACACTGTCACACTGCAGCGACACGAACCCACACCTTTGACATTTCTAAGGTGACATAGCAAAAGAGAATTCTCAAAGGTCGCCTTCAAGGTATTGCCTCGCGCTCCACGTACGTGATACTGCACAGGCTGCATAGGCGCTAAACATTAGGTGCTGCACCCTGACGAGCGCATATGAGCCACGAAATCCAAGGACCTCGCCTACCAGCCAGCAGACACAACACCGCGGAGGAAAGGCATTAAGTAGTTTACTCTGCAGGAGACAGCATCGATATAGGGGCGAGTAAACCTCGTGAATACGAAACCACACTCCCACTGGACTGGAGGAAAGCTACACGCGCTAACCTCTCTACAGTGGCGAAATTAGAAGGCAAGGGAGGGGTCAAACCGTGGTCAAAGTTTCCACCTACATCATCTCTTAGTCCAGTGGCCCGAACTTAAATAGGTAGGTTTACACAGTCATTCGAGTTATCCTTCCTTCGCCGCCATAATTTGCAGGTGGTAACTCCAGAGATTCGTTCATCGCCGCACTCCCTCCAAAGCAACACCCATCCGTTTCGCCCGCCATAATCACGGCAGCCACACGCAACCCAACCACCTCAGCAATAAACGAAAAGCAGCCTTTACTGGGGCCTTCTACAACCTCCGGCCTAGTGCCCGCCAAACGATATCGACCTAGCCTCTCGACGGTCATCAAATATGGCAAAAAGTAGCCGATAAACAACTCTAGATCGACGTCATCATAGGCGTCATCGTCCAGATAATTTTAATTACCTACTTCTTACCTATCAGTCCCTCTTTCATCGTACTGTACTATATGTTCTTTCCCATTATACCTGGCCTTATCGCCTCAAAGTTAATCTTCAAGCCGCTCTTAGATAGTGTGTTTAGGTCCTTTAGGCGGCGCTTTTCTCGTCTCCGCGCGCGATAGCCCGACCCCCCGTCATATCGACCTGATCTCAAACCAGAGGACTTTCCAGAATTCCAGCCAAGGACGGCAATTCCTACGTTACCTCTACTTCCTGCCGCGCTTGAAAAGCCCGGCTGCGACCTTTAACGCGAACGGCGACTGCTCTACCAATCCTCGTCTCCCGTCATGGCTGCTCTGGTGCAGGAGCAAGCTATGTCCAACTCTTCTACCTCTGCGTTAGGGGTTTCTTTCTTTTTTATACTTTCTTTCTAGCTGGGACAACGTGTGGGACACCTTTTGGGGGGAATAGGAAGATGGGGTTTGCGGTGAGGAGTTTCAAGGTGTGCGAAATATGGGTGGACGAGTTTGTTGGGCCGGATTTCCGACTTTCGGTAGGTGCATCCTTCAAGTTTCATCGTCATCCAGGGGAGCGCCATGTCTCGTATGTCAAGACCAGAACCTTAAGACAGACCTGTCTATCTCGAATATTTCCACGTAACATGTTCATTCGCATTCAAATTCATCACAAGGTAGCCTCGACCTACCCACAGTTGCGATCATAACGATCCGCAATCGATTACGGCGATTAGAAGCGTCTAGCTTAAGCTGGAAAACATCGGCATAAGTCAACACTATCCTGATTTCGGTACTAACGGCGGTCCTCCTCAGCGCGCTCTGTTACGGCCTTATCGCGAAGCGGGACCTAGGCGTCGACTCGGCCTTTTCCATCTTTCAAGGGCCGTGCCAGACAGCACCGGCGCTCAACATCTTCCTCCATCTGGTGTTCAACGTATTCGGTATCCTTATCCTGGCCTCGTCCAACTTCTTTATGCAGCTTGTCACCGCGCCCTCTCGCGCCGAACTCGACCAAGCACACCAGATGGAGGTGTGGATTGCCGTAGGATCTATGGAGTTCTGGATTCCTGAAATCTTCGGGGAAAGGTCTCGCCGAGGCACGGTCTCTACAGGAGTCGTCTAGTGTCAGGCTTCACGACTTGGCGTTACGGCTGAAGGCAATCTCCTTCTCGTTGATTAGACATCACAACAGCCACCATTGGGAGCCTCGCAACATGGCACTCAAAATCATCAAGACCCCTCAAGGTCCGTGAGACAGTTTCATCGGTCAGAGTATCTCGCCATCCGGGTTGGCTAGAGATAAGAAACGGGGGAGGGTTTACAGCCTCACGAGGTGATTCCGAGAGTGGGTGTAGGAGTTTTAGCATGTTTGCTTCGGAACTGGCCTCTCCAGATTCGAGCGCTGGGGGCCTGGCCTGTCTATCTAGGCGGCAGCTGTGGGACGCAGAAGCTGTCTTTTGCGCTGCGGAGGGCATAAAGATATGCTTCACCGCCATCTAAGTCTACCCAAGTATGTTGGTACGACGCATGATGCCAACAAAAATGTTAGTATTGGTCAGGCGTCATAGTTCCAACTCTCCATTGCCCATATACGGCCTCGGACGCCACTTCTCTTATCTTGCCGTTGACGACGTAGTAGAGGCGCACAGCTGTCGAATTCCAGCCCACGGCACCTAGGGGCCCATTTGATATGCTGGAGTTCGGCATGGATGGCCCCAAGGTGCCGCTAGACCACTTGTTGTTCGAGTATTGGGACTGCTGCATTACCAGGCCGTCGAGAAAGAAGACCTGCGTAGCATCTGGAGTATCAGAGCGCGTGACGCCAAGGGAGCGAGGCAGCTCCGTTGGCACAGCTGCAGAGATGTTCCCCACTATAGGTATGCGAGTGAGGAAGGTTAGACTTGGCCAGGCAGGATCCAGTAAGTGTATAAAAATAAACATACCTGCCGACCATGTCGAGCCTGTGTATGTCGACGTCGCGAACTGCAGCCGCTTGTGGTCGGAAAACCAAAAGAGCCATATATCGTCCTGAACCATGGTTGCAGCGAGCGGCGAAGCCACATGGGCCTTGGCGCCATTGCTAATAGCTACCGGCAATGTCCACTGGTCGAGTGTAGGGGTGTACGCAGCCTCCTGGATGGACCCGTCGCGGCCAACCGAGTAGGAGCGTAGGTTGTTGAGCGCGGGCGTGACAAGGGCGTACCCTACCCCCGCGGGTGGTGCAGGTACCGCCTTGTTTATGCCATTAGTTGGATTCGTGCAAACCGTGCCGTTCTCGTAGCATCGATATACAAGGCCAGCAACACCGCTTTGCCCGGCTGCTGCGTAGTGCACGCGAATTTCCTGGAGCGTCATATTAGTTACATGTCTAGCGCTTTTCCTCGTTAAGGTAGGCCATGGATTGGCTTCCACATACGAAATAATCGGCAAATTTCCAAGTCAATACCCCTAGTGGTGTGTTCGGAATGGCGGGATATGTCAAATTCAGTCGGAAAGGGTCCGCCCAGGAGCTGGGATGGTTGTAGTATGCATGCATCCAAATGTCTCCGGTCATCGCCTGCCAGAAGTTAAAGATACTCACCTCGTCCTGCGTGGTTGCGATAAAACGCAAGGGACTTGGTGCTTTGGCGGGCGCGTCTGATGTGACCGGTGTGGCCCCAGCCCCGGTACTTGAGCTCGAAGGCGTCGCTAGCGTATCGGTTCCGCTCGGCGTGTTCTGCTACGTGGCGGATGGAGTCAGCAGAGGTAAAGTACGCGATATTTCGGAGGAACTGAGCCTGTCACCTACCTCCCCAGACATGTTGCGCGCATTAATTATGCCTCCAGCTGTTCCGCCGGCGATGGCAGCTGCGACGAGGAGTAGCGCTGCGAGGCTGACAAGGACAGTCTTCCTGCTCAGACCGCAGATCCCACTGGTGCTGGGTTCCGTGGCAGGCCCAGTGGCTGATTTTTCCCTCAGTCCATCGCCTACTTCATATACAGACGCCCCGGGAACCACTTGCGGGTGATAAACCTCAGGCAACCCAGAGTCATGGACCTCAGGGTAGGCTTGAGCTGCTTCATATATCTGGGGTTGCCATTCCGGCAGAGGCGCAGGGTGGTGAGCCGATTCGGCTGGCTGAAGACAGTCATTTATTTGCCTTAGCTTGGACACGCATGTCTTGACCGCGAAGGAGAGGGGGAAGTTCAATACCGTCACTTCTAAACCCGTCATCCTTTTGTCTTTATCGATAGTGGCAAGGTGACTGAGGGCAGCTGGATGGCAGGGGACTGCTAGGCCTGGAAATGACGTTGAGCGGCCTTCTCGAACGCGATGCGACGCGCTTGAGGCTTTTTCTGCGATTGCATCTGGCGCCAATCTCCCAACCACCATGAGACTTTAAAGTGGTCCGTGCTCACAGTGTACTGCTGGCCCGTGCGTTTGAAGCCGTTGACCAACCCATCCACAATCGCGAGTCTTCTTGAGCCCGTCGGCTGGCATTTCCGCTGCGGGATGATTTCGAGAAAAAAAGTTTCGCTTTTTTTGAACTCCTATTTTAATCGCATATTCTATATCCTTTCCCATCCACTGACAACCAATCGGATCATTTGTAGGTTGTCATAAAAGGCCAAAGATCCCTATCGGCGCGCCGAGATCCAGGCAGAGGTCCTTGAAGAAGCGGCCCGTTATAGGGCGAGAGCTCTACCTGATTATTTTAGCCCTGCGATAAGCGACGAGGGACTTCGTCGTCGGTAAAGGAAGCGTCTGAGGGTATTACAAGTCCTCGTGTCAGAAACACTGCACCGTGGAATGGGTGGAAACGATGGGTAGCAATTGCTTGATTGTATTGCTTGTGGAGGTTCTGGCTGAAAGCCAGAACCTCCTTCTTTATAGACCACTTCGTAGGATTCAGTTTCGTCAACATCATGGCTGAGGCTGACTGGCGTTCAGGCGGTGCCAGGCATCCAGTCAGCTTCGCTGACCGGAAGCCCAGGGCCCCCTGAACCCCTTTCTTTCTGACAGGTGAGGTGACCTGAAGAACTCCAGATGCAGTCTATCCCGCCCAGTCTCCCATTCAGCTCTATCGAGATGCGCCTTCTCTGCATAGGGGCTTTCCGACTTTCACATCAACGTACTGAGTTGATGAACTGGGTCGACTCATATTTAGACTTGTATTGGTTCTAAGCGGTGAGATTCAGTGTTTAGGTTAAAGTTATAAAGTTTGTTGAAGGGACCCATGAGTACGACCGCCACGTTCTAATTTTTCTTGCACTCACCTCTTGAAATTCACCACTGCCGGTTTCAGTTCCGCGTAAATCGGTTTGGGTAATACCTGGCAGTTCCATCCAGCGCGACAATTCAACTCAGCCCCTGAATCAACTCTCATCCTTCCAGATCACCTCTTTCGCACCTCTCATCATACAACCAAAACGGATGAATCACCGGGCTATCCAGACCAAACACGAGTTATCTGGGACATCTGCGACGACACCGAAGATGTCCCAGAAACCCACTCAAACCCCAAGTCAGCAAAGCTAACCACAATCCTCACCATCGTAACAGGCCACATCCCCCCCCAAAATCGCCGCAGCATTCCTCCCCGACGACCGCATCCTCTTCACCAAACACTGGGACAATGCACAAGCCAGAAATGCCGCCCGCCACTGGCTCCTCACCCACCAAGACCTCCACTCCGCAATCATCACCCCGGAGTTCTTCTCCTTCCTCACTTTCTTCTTCATCCTGATGGTACTCAACAGCATCCTCGCCTTCCTTTCTAGGCGTTGGTGCCCCCTCTGGGATTTTTACTCGGTTTGTTCTCTTCTGATAGTGATGGTTCCTTTCGTGTTGTTTCCTCGTCCGCATTGCTGTGTCGTCTCGCAAGTTTCTCGGGGTTTGGACTGTTATGAGCTGCTCGGGGGGTCGCTGAGTGAGGGTCCTGTTAGGCGTCATGGGACACATTTGGATAAGCAGGGGATTGTCGTTCAACCTGCTTCTTGGCCTGATGTTGACGGGAAACCGTGGCTGAGGTGGTTGAATAAGTGGGTTCGTTTGGGGCAGGACTGGAGGAGGTGTGTGTTGGTGGCGTGCTTGTATCAGGGGCGTGTTCAGGGGGAGTCGTCGTGTGCTCCGTTTGAGAGCTTGACTCATGGGTTGGGGGCTACGGCGGGGGGGGGGAGGGGAAATAGAGGTTTCGGTTTGTGGCGGTAAATCCGGGCGAGCCGAGGTGGCTGGATTGTTGAGTGATCGGGAAGTGTTGGGAGCGTAAGACATCCCGGAGATTCGGGACGTCATGGGCCGGGTTGGTGTCATCAGTACGCAATTTCCCCCCGGTTTGTTGGCTAGCGGGGTCGGACTTTGGACGATTAGTGCGCCCTTGGTGAGTTCAACCAGGCTGCCACCGCTCTCAGCAGTTTGAACCGGACATCGAAGACCCGACACTCTTGAGAGAGATAGATCGAAAAGGAGGTCGAAGCAATGACAGGGCGCCCGGCTGTAATGTGGTTGACACAGCCACCGCGTCCCCGGAATTCACGTTCCAGGTTGCAATGAGAACGGAACACCATGCCCGTTTCGGTGGATGTTTCGATAAGTATCAACCTGGAACTTTTTTTAGTGCGAGGTGGTAAAAACTACCTCTAGATAGAGTAATATGGCGCAAGTTATAGGGAGATATATGAAGTGTTGGCTTCTTCATCTACAACTGCCGTAAAGCAGACTCCGAGATCTTAGTTGCAATCAGGAGTGCAGTAGGGTTTCTAGGGGGGAAAGGGGATTACCGACACCGTTCCGAACCATCAACCGGTGCCGGTTGAATTGGTCGTCGGTGAATTTCAGGCACCCATCCCTATCTATTGCTCGGTCAATTACCTTTTTCTAGTGCTACAGACTCAGCGATTATGATTGGTCATCACTGACGACCTTTTGGAGGCTCAATGTTGAATGACCCGGGCCTCAGACACCTCTGCTGCCGTCACCGCGTTTTCTCACACAGCACGTCCGTACTGCGCCACTGCAGAACGAAAGAATCCAAGCTTTCAAACTCCGTGACCGACCTCCGTGACTTGAAGAGCTCGGGTGCTGGTTGTATGTTCCAAACGCACACTGAATGCTCTTGGCACCTTCGGCATTCCGTGGCAGTTGTGCTAGTTCCAGCGAAATATGACCGACAAAGTCCAGTTATAAATACTTTTTGTCTTGCCACTCTCCTTTCTCATGTCTCTAGCTTGACCATTCCTCATGAGTTCACTCAGGCCGGGGTTGTTGTACCGTCCTCACCCCCTTTTTGGTTGACTCTCTGCCACAGCAGATAGCCCTTCGACTGTGCCTCTTGTAATCCCTTTTACGAAATCCCAACCGGCAGTATCCAATTGTCCCAATGACACACCGGAGCAAATCCCCCTCCAGGAGGGGAAGTCAACAGTCCGCTCTTCCCTTCACACCTCCATGCATGTTTTCGTGCACCTGCCTTTCTTGTTCTAACGCGTACATATGTCTGATGCTAGGTCCTCAGTCCCTCTCCAGAGCCTCAAACGACGCGTCGAAGCAGCCGAACGAGTGGCAAACTACTCGCTAGAAAACGTTGCCATGGAGATTCCTTTCGGACCCGCCGACGAGGGTCGAAGGAGGGAGGTATTTGAAGCAAGGGCAAAGGAACGCCTCCGTCAGATTGAACAACACTTGTTCGGGCGTTCAGGTGATGGCTCAGAACCAAAACAAAATTGAAGGTAGACCGGCTGGCTGAGACCTGATGGAGGACCCCTGATAGAGACATAGAAGAAACATGAAAAACAACGGCTAGAAAATCATCGCGTTCGGTATTGCCAGCTTTACCTCACCCCTTGGGAAAAACACAAAGGACCCTGCCTATTTCACCCCTCAACTCTTTTGTCCGTATTATGCATCCAACGTAGCGGACCCATCATCCCCAATAGAAAGAAAAAGACCCAAGGCTGCCGTGTCAATCGCCTCCCTGGCGCCCACCAGCGCCTGCGCCGACGTGGCTGTCATGCCTTCCCCCCAGGCTGTAGATTTCTTGCGAATAATAATGCCCTATGCAATCTCTGGCAAAGAGTAGATGTTGTCAGCTCATCGGGGTTTGTTGTGAGGTGTTGTGAGGGAGAAGGCGACGTACTTGTACTTGTAGGTTTGATGCCATTCATCGCAGCACCCCTAGCGCGTGGACTACTTATCTTTAGTCTCTGCAGTCGAGTCGGACCCTGTGCTCGGCTCGGGCTCTTCGATCGGCCGGGGCTGCTCGGTCATGTACCAGCTGTCCTCCGCGGGATACTCGTTTGCGGACGACATGTTGATGAATTGAAATGTGTTTTTTTTCGGGCGAGAACTTTGACATTTAGTGGAAAGATGGAGTGTGGAGTGTAGGGGTGATAAGTTTAGGGGCTTACCGTAGTGAAGATGTCGACGGTGACTTGTTAGAAGTGACAAAGGAGCTCTTGATCTTGATGGCTGGAATTGGAGGATGATGGTGGTTCTGGAGAGGGAGAGAGAGGAGCGGGATATTTATGCCTGTGCTTTCAAGGCGCTCGCTGACGCAACCCGCGCGACGAGCCGGGTTGACTTAGGTTTCGAAGTGTCTGACCATGCGTCACTAAAGGGGCCTCGGTCTGGGTAGAGGCGAGAAGGGAGACAGGTCATCGTCATGCCCCCGAGCAGCATCCACGGGTCTTGTCTGTCGTCTGGAGTAAATGGGGCCATGTCAAGGGCATAGGGGCGCGTTGTGTTGGCAAAAGGGGGGATTGTTGGACTCGTGAGTTACATTCATATTGGATCGAGCGTCAACGGTGTCGTCGGGAATGACCCTGGGTGGGCTCAAACGGAGTCGTAACCTCGAAAGGAGGGCAAGTCCACGCTCACACTGAGACCCATCAAAAACGAAGATTTGTCATCCCAGCCCAACCACCGCTGGAGAGATACCGGTCTCTATGGTGTGTAACAAATCCCGGGCGCCCTCTGATCAAACCCTGAGTCAAGCATCTTTGTCTGAAGACAACCTACCCATGACTCTTTAGTCTCTAGACAGCATCATTCCATCGAGAACCCGATCAGCCTATTGGTGCTACAGTTGCCTCCCTGAGTGCAATGTTTCACATCCATCGCGCATCCTACGCGGTCTTCGCCTGAAAGCCCTTACACTGCGTCAAAATTAACATTGACCGAGGCCCAAAACGATCCGAGAGTGCACCAAGAGGCGTTCGGTACTTGCGTTTAGGAAGGTCTTGGCTAAAGCCGCAAACACATTGTGTACATCACACAGGGATGCGAAGTTAGTCTGAAAAAGCCTTATCTGCATCGATAATGACATGACGTGGACACTACCTGACGCGGACTCAGTACTTGGCCCTTGGCCACAGGGAAACCCGTACAACAGCTGACCCATCATCCAACATTGTGGTAATGATTCACGCCCTAAAGAGTTTCCCACTTTGATTTTCATACTTGAACTTCCCAGTCATGCATCAGAATGGTTGCCGGGATGGACGTGTGGCTGGAATATTCACCCCATGCGAAGAACTGAAGTAACTCCACCCCCCCCCCCCCCCCCCTGAATTCAGCCCCTTTACTTCAGCACCTATCTGAACTCGGCTTCACAGCTATTTCCTAGCCCCTATCTCGGGTTTTAAAATACCTTTTCGTGCTCGAAGATGACTTCCACCAGGCAAAAGGTTTTCCCCATCTCGCCTTACCCTTGGCTGCTGATACGGTGACATCAAATCTCGGCAAGGGTTGTTAGCCACCAAGCGCGGATCACGATTGCCGTTTTGGGTTACGTCGGAACTTCGGATTGCTCCTCCATGCTCCGTTCCGGAATAAGACACCGGTCTCACATTTGGGCTCATTACGGTGCAAACGCTTCCTGGAGATTCTAGAGGAAAGTCACTGTTCTTGAAGAAAATATCAGCTTTTCTCGCAGACGGAAGTGAACTTGAAGATTTGGCCAATTTCACCAACTTTGTTATCGACATCTAGGAAGGTGGCTACTCGATATTAATCCATAGCGCGATGTCTAGCTGCTCATCTACCCGAACTGGCAAAACCAGGTTCCTGGGCTCGCTGCGTCTCTTGGCACCGCTACGCAAAACCTGGGGAACTCATGGCTGGTGGATCGAGAATCTCCGAAGAAGTACATGCTGCGTCCACATATTCCATGCGCTCCAATCACGGATGTCTCTCCCTGCGCTCCGTAACACTCTTGAATGTGACGATATCTCGTCGAGGCTGGCGACCCAGATCTTGAGGTAACATTTGCAAATGCCGAAGTTGTGATAGTTGCATTCTATTGACGGAATATTGTACCAAACGTTGAGCATAGCCCAGGCGATGTGGTATCGTAGTTCTTGGTCGCCAATGTTGTTCCGAATATCCTCACCCTACCTCGGTCATACCGAGGGCGTGAGGTCCGTGAACATCCCATATATCAAGGCCCTCCCTCTGTCTTTGCGGAACTCCCTGTGCGCTGACAGCTCCAATCTCCAGCTCGTCCTCAGACAAGCTGAACCCGCGAAGATGAAGTTCATGACCGCCGCGGCCCTCCTGGCACCCGCCATCTCCCTCACCCACGCCGCCTGCAGCCTCCCCTCGACCTACCGCTGGTCCTCCTCCGGCGCCCTCGCCCAGCCTAAATCCGGCTGGGCCTCCCTCAAAGACTTCACCTACGTCCCCTACAACGGCCAACACTTGGTCTACGGCTCCTACTTCGGCAGCACCGCCTACGGCTCCATGAACTTCGGCCTCTTCCGCAACTGGACCGACATGGCCTCGGCCCCGCAGAACCAAATGCCCTTTGCCACCGTCGCGCCGACCCTCTTCCACTTCCGCCCCAAAAACGTCTGGATCCTCGCCTACCAGTGGGGCGCCACCCCCTTCTCGTACCGCACGTCGACAAACCCCGTTGATGCGAGCAGCTGGTCACAGGCGTACCCTCTGTTCTCTGGTAGCATCACGGGTTCGGACACGGGCCCGATCGATCAGACGCTCATTGCGGATAGCACGCACATGTACATGTTTTTCTGCGGAGATAACGGGCGGATTTACCGCAGCCGGATGCCGCTGGGTCAGTTCCCTGCCAATTTCGGCACGGCGTATGATATCATTTTTGACGGGCCGAAGAATGACTTTTTTGAGGCGGTTGAAGTGTATACTGTCGAGGGACAGAGCTCGCCGCTGTATCTGATGATTATCGAGAGTATCGGCTCGAGAGGGCAGAGGTATTTCCGCTCGTATACCGCCACGCGCCTGGACGGGACTTGGTCGCCTCAGGCTACGAGCGAGAGTAACCCCTTTGCGGGCAAGGCAAACGCCCCGAGCGCGACGTGGACGGATGATATTAGCCACGGGGATTTGGTGCGGTCCAAGGCGGATGAGACGAGGGCGATTGACCCGTGCAACTTGCAGTTGTTGTATCAGGGCAAGGCGGGGACGCATCCCGAGTATAACAAGTTGCCGTATCGTCCGGGACTGTTGACGCTGACGAACCCGGTGGGGTCGCCGTCGAATCCGAATCCGCAGCCGCAGCCGACTACCCCGCAGCCTCCAGCTATGACGACGGCGCCGGGTAATGGGGGTGGTGCGACGGTGCCGAGGTGGGGACAGTGTGGGGGGCAGGGGTGGACGGGACCGACGAGGTGTGAGGCGCCGTATGAGTGCAAGTATAGCAACCAGTGGTACTCGCAGTGCTTGTGAGGTGAAAGTGGGCGAGAGGAAAAGTTGATTCGGGGGTTCTATTCTGTGAATAATTTGACCGCATGCATATACAACTTGCTACTTCTCCAGCCTGCTCACCCCTTTCCGTCCGTGCCGTGGAAAGTTTGTTGGTGTCGTGCAAGGTTATCCTTGCGGTTGAAGTCCGTCCCTGGAGGATAGATGTGGCATGTGAATATCTCATTCTCGGCCATGCTGGGGTGATGAACACGATGGTGTCAGTCCAGGTCTCGGGGAGTGCCGCAACTGTATGAGCACCCTTACTGGCGGCTCCGCAACGGCCTCAACGGACACGTTGCTGTGAACAATGATGTCTGTCTGGTCACCCAGCATAAGAGTATCCTGGTGGACATCCGAAGGTTCTCATTCAAGCGCTGACAGGAAGAATTGCTCCTTGACTACGGTGTTCTCTCCGGGTGCGGCCTGGTCATCGTCATCCCGTTGAAGAGAATCGTCACTGCAATGGTGCCGGATGCAAGTTCTCGGTCGAGCGAACAACCAAGAGGTGGACAAAGCGCAGCTCACTCGCTAACGCCAGAGCCGAGGCTCAGCGACGGTAAAAGGCAGGCAACGAGAACGAGGACACCCAGGAAACGGCGCCATGACAGCTTGGACCAGGTGAAGACCACCATCGATCGCGGCGGGTATGAAGGCCAAGCAGAGGTTGGAGCGTTGCGGAAGCTGAGCAGACTGACTTGCTGGTCCGGACGGCGTTGTTGCATTGGCGAGCCTGGGACTCGTAAGAAAGGGGCATGCGAGCAGCTTCTGAACTCCACCTTCTCTCTGAGCCCACCAATGATCGTTAGCTGGGTAGGCCGGGCGAGCTTGTGGCCTCATGTAGGCTCTGATTGGAAGCAATGTGACTCCCGTTGATTGGTTTGTGCGAGCTTCGAACCCCAACCCTTCGTGACACCCATCTGAGGCCACGCTCTTGACCTGTGAAGAAGTCGTCAGGGCTGAAGAGAAGGGTTAGTTCCGTTGGAGGGCACCTTCATCGCTGCGACGGGGGAGTAGGGGCTTCGGGTCGGAACCGCTTCCATTTGTTCTGCTTTCGTCTCATAGCAGCTGTATCCCTGCCGCCAAAAATAAACTTGCACCAAGAACCAAACCCCTGACGCCATGCCTCGATCCGAAGCTGCCCGGGGTGATCGAGGCCATTCTCGTCGACGTAACCGACTCATTGAACACCGGATCCGTGGGAACGTTGAAGTAGGTCAGAGGGAAATCCACAAACGGAGCATTCGTGACTGTTGGAGTGGCTGCTGTCCCTCGTATGTACGATAACCCTCCCGGTGCAAGGGTCTGGTATTGTGTTAGAATACTTGAAGCGTATCCAAGATACAATACTTACACCGGGTATCCCTAACCAAGTCTTACATGACTTGTAGGCCCAGAGGTCGCTCAGCTCCCCATTCCCACTGACAGTTGGCGTGGCAGTGGCACACAGCGCACCTCCGTCAATGGTGCATATGCTCTCCACATACTGGATTTGCGGTTGACAGTTGCAGTTGATGGAATGCGATGCGTAGTTGCTCGCGCAGATGGCTTTATATCGAGTGTACCGATCACACGCCGTCTTGACATACTCGCAGGTGTTTGTTGCTGGTGGAATCGTAACCGTTGGTAGAGGTGGTGTCGTAACTTGCAACCCCGGGGATACTGAGCCGCAGAACTCTAGCCATTGAGATTGGTACTTGTCGAAATCCGAATCGTAGGCGTAGTCGAGGATGCATTGCCTGTGAACGCCTTTGCAGACGACGATGTCGGAGAACAAGTCTTGGCGGCAGAAACATGATGCAAACTGGGGGTTCTGCTCCATTGGTTTGAGGTTATCGGCGGCGAGAACAGACGCGCACGTGTCGACACGTGATGTGAGGGCGCTGCATGCTGTCTCGATGTTGGTGAAGCCGCTGACGCAATTCTCTGGTTGCGCCCATGCTCGCGCGTGAAGCCCGTGGATAGGAACGGGAACGTGAATGGGCAGTTGCGGCGGAGGGGTGATCCGTGGGAATGCCATGTTGTAGACAAAATTGGGGGTGGTATCGGCACGCAAAGAGAAGAGACGCAAAGTTTGCGATGCAATATCGTTCGAACCCATCGCGGGGTGCGCGGCCCGAGTTTCGAACGTTTGTCTTCACATGAATGTTCCGTTCCCTGGAAATTGGCATTGCGGCGTAGCAGCTCCCAATCGCAAACACGGGAGGGTCCTGAAGTTCGTTCCCCGCTCGCCGGGCTGTGATAGGCCGGCCCTGAAATTTCGCAACCGACCTGACCAACCAGCGTCTTTGCCTGTGGGGTTGCGCCTCCGGCTCTTTGGGAGGAGCGGCTGGCCGCGATGTCACGCGTCGAGTCTTCGATCGCAGGGCTTTGCCCCTTTTCGCGACGATGTCAGACGTGAGATCTCACCCGCGCGACATCAACCCTCACATCAGCTCGGAATGTTCAGCTGCTCGCGACGCGGAATATGGCCGACGCGACAGAGAGCATCCGCTTGGGCAGCCTGAACCCCGCCAACAGCTTTGCTTCGTCGCGACCGGAAAAGAACCTCGCAAAATCCACGTCACAACTCATCTCATCGCCAATACCCATCTTCAACCCGCCATCTCCGAAGGGTTTGATCTCGGGATCATCCTACCTCTTCTTCCTGTCTAATTTTCTGATCATCGCCATCACCTGCTTCTTTGCTGCTGTTCTCACCTTCACGATTTATTCGGAAGCCAATGACGGCGTGCTGATCATCCGCCGATGGACATATCTCCGCTCCACGAACGACGGCCCTTTCTCGGGGTTATCGCTACTATGGACGGCTCTACCGACGCTCGTCTTCTCGCTCTTGGGGTTCCTGGTGGGATGGGTCTTCAAGGATGTTATCGAGCTGACGCCTTTCCTCGAACTCTACCGCGGTCCGGTGAGAGGAGATCGCTCGGCAGTGCTGGTGGACTACCGGACAGAGTCTCGGCTGTGGGTGGTACCAAGGGCGCTGAGAAGAGGGCATTGGTTGGTAGCAATGCTGACCATTGCAACGTTGGTGTACGCCACAGTGGTTGTCCCGCTGTCTTCGCATCTGTTCTACACACGGTTGAGGAGAATTGCAGAGGTGCACGAGAACGGAGCGCGACAGGTATCGGGGTTCAGTCCGGCTCGGCTGAGCGCTGAGGCGGATTACGGCCGGGCGATGGAGGTTGCATCGGCGAGAGAGGTGTACGGCGGCAGGGGAGGCGAGTTTGCGCGATGGATGACGAAGGACTATGTCTTCCCAACCTTCTCAGCCGCAGGAAGGGCGTGGCCGGAGAACAGCACCGTTACCATTCAGCAAGTGACGGGGTATACGGCTGAGCTCGATGAGTGCCGGTTTATCGAGGCCGACAAGTACCGGATATCCGAGGCAGGAAGGGCGACAAACGTGACGACGAACGAGACAATTGCGACGCCCGGCGGCAGGACTGTCAGTCTGAACGGGGCTGACGGGGGATGTCTGATCAAGCTGGATCTCCAGGTCGACGACGGCAAGTTCGATCTCTATTTTGGGAGTGCCGTGTATCAGTGCCCCGAAGGCCAAAAGGAGGGTGTTCGGCCGCCGGTGTTTTTCGTCATGGCCTGGCCGGCGGCAACATCCGGTTCCAGCAGCCCCCTAGCACTCAGTACCAGGGTGTTGAGCTGCCGTCCAGGATACCAGATAGGGGTCGGATCCCTGTCGATCTCAACGGCCGGCTCGGAGCTGCAGATTAACTCCTTCAGCAACATATCGTTCACCAATCATTGGTCTCCGCAGGCTGGGTTCGAGAAGGCCATCCTGACAACTGCGAGCACGAGCGCTTCTGCAGCGGGAAGTCGGGCCCGCGTTCAGACAACGGCCTTCGGCAACCTTGTGCTGGGAAGATTCGATATCACGCAGCGGGATCCTGCCAAGCCGTGGTCGGAAAACGACGTCGACACGGAAAATGAATTGCGTGCCGGTCTCATCGAATCAGCGCAGGTCGTATTCAAGTCGGTCATCTTGGCGTCGCTCTCCACCGTGGCGCTTGACGAGAGCAAGTGGCCCTTGGGAACAAAAGAGAACCTCCGCACAGTGACGACTGACATCGACGTCGAAAAGCTCTTCGTCTTCTTCCCGGTGGCAGTGCTGATCCTGGTTTTACTCTTCGTGTTGTTCGCCCTTTCGATCGGGGCGTCAATGGCGAGTCGCGAGATGCGAAACTCGCACTGTCAGCTGCCTGCCAACCTGCTCGATTGCCACGGTCTTTTGCACGGATGCAGCGACCTCCACCAGGTTGCGGCGGGCGTCTACGAACCGAACCCCAAGCGAGAGTTCACGGAGGCCGCCAAGAAGCAGTGGACGGTAAAGACGGCCCTCTTTCACGTCGAGGTTGATGGAGCGAGGAGGTGCCTGCACGCGCAGGGGCTCGAGTGGAAAGGTGGCGCCGGCACATAGGATGGTGCGCAAGAATGGGGGCGGCTAGAATAATATCGCGACCGAGGCAGCTCGCATTACAGATGCGGAGACGAGAGCGGCACTGGACGGGACAGACGGGTGGCTTTCTCCGGTATTGCGAGCACGGGAAATCACCAGGACCGAAGGGCATCGACCTTCTGAAACCGGGAAGCGCGCTCTGCAAAATGACGAGTTTTTGTGGTAGAGCACGCCCAGGCGAGATTAAGAGCCCAGATTCTTGGCTCGCCCGCCTCGTGCCCACCCACGGCGATGTCGGCAGCCTTACTGACTAGCGGCCACTATAAACCCCGGACCGTCAACCTCCGGCTGTTACTCCGGACCCCACGCGACCACCCGTGATCGTACCAAACGGGACTAGTCGACAAGACACTGCAACCAGATTCGAGATTCGACCTTCTTCCATTCGGTCGTTCGCCGGCTTGCCATGGCCCGGGCGCCGCAATGCACCCCAGACCCACGGCAACACGTCGTCATCCGGGGAGCCAAGCCGATCCCCAAGCCCTTGACTGCTCTGCGATCTCTGCCCCCATCCCCCACGAATATAAAGGGCGACGGCAGCTGGTTCTTGGACGACAGGTTCTAGACAGCATCAGCTTTCATCTCAAGAGTCAAGACAAACACCCGAGTCCATCTCACCCAACACTCAACCATCACCATGAAGCTGCTCGCTCCTCTCGCCCTCGCCAGCGCGGCCAGCGCCCACACCATCTTTGCCGCCCTCGAGGTTGGCGGTGTCAACCATGGCGTCGGTGGTGGTGTCCGTGTTCCCCAGTACAACGGTCCCATCGAGGATGTCTCGTCCAACTCGATCGCCTGCAACGGTGCCCCCAACAGCATCAGCCCCACCTCCAAGGTCATCACCGTCCAGGCCGGCCAAGAGGTGACGGCCATCTGGAAGTACATGCTCTCCACCACCGGCACTGCCCCCAACGATGTCATGGACAGCAGCCACAAGGGCCCCACCATCGCCTACCTCAAGAAGGTCAACGATGCCACCTCGGACTCGGGCGTCGGCGGCGGCTGGTTCAAGATCCAGGAGGACGGCTTCAACAACGGCGTTTGGGGCACTGAGAAGGTCATCAACGGCAAGGGCCGCCACACCATCAAGATCCCTCAGTGCATCGCCCCTGGCCAGTACCTGCTGCGTGCTGAGATGATTGCCCTGCACGGCGCCGGCAACTACCCCGGGGCTCAGTTCTACATGGAGTGCGCCCAGCTCAACATTGTCGGCGGCACCGGCGCCAAGACTCCCTCCACCATCAGCTTCCCCGGTGCTTACTCTGTAAGAGCCCCCTCCACCTCCTGTCGAAGCTCTTCGCTAACAATACCCTCAGGGCTCCCACCCCGGTGTCAAGATCAACCTCTACTGGCCCGTCGTCACCAGCTACTCCGTCCCCGGACCCAGCGTCTTCACCTGCTAAATCTGAGAGCAACCGGGGTTGAAAAGGGGCGGCGTTTATCCGTCGGGTAAACCTGCCCCTGATAGATTCAGTTCTTGTGTAAATACTTTTTGCATAGCCTTTGGACATAGAAGAATTTTTGGCGCCTTGGGGCTGTTTGCTGGTGCTTGTGAGTACGTAATCCTAGGTGTTTCCTTGGCGTCCTGCTTGAGGGTTTGCAGTGGGTTGAAGGGCAACTGTCGCTTGCTGCACAAGGACCTCAGGGGCAACCAATCGCAGCCGGCCACGCGATGGGACATACAGCTACCGAGCAACAATCGGACGGGACCCCGGCCGCGTGTGGAGCTCACGATGGCCAGGCGGGTTGGATGCCGTTAAATCTTGGCAGAGCTTCTGATTCAATCAAGGACGTTGAAGCTGATGCAGGATTTGTCAGGAACCCTGGAAGTTTGGGCCACCAAACAAGGATCTCAGGTCAGAGAGCATACTTAGGGCGGGATTCGTCACAAGCTGGAATGATCTTTGCACTGCCCGCATTGTAGTCCCTCCATGTTATACCAGCGAACGCATGCCTTGCTAGATTCTCTGTTCCCGACTCTTTGAAACTCTCGACGGAGGTAGGAAGAGCTGTTGATCGGTCGGGGTCGATATGACTTTCGCTTCCGTTTGGGACCGATTTGTGGAAGTGCTGGTCGGTGACGACTTTGATAGTCCTTGGGAAGATGCGAAACCAACTGTTTCGAGTTCCGAGTCTGGCGGGCTGAGCTACGGGGCGCCTGGACTCGGTGGCCCTCGGCAAGCCCAGGAGGATACGGGATCAACCGTTACGCCGGACGCGTCAAGCTTTTCGCCAGTTCGCTCGGGGCTTCGTGGACCAAGGAGAGGCTTTGGACCTCCTCTATCGGTCCGGCGCCGGCAAGGGGTACCCGTTCTGCTCTTGGATTCCCGACTGGACCGCCGACGGACGACATGCCACGGCACCGCAGACCATCTCCACGTGGAGAGCCAGGAACGGGCAAGGGAACCCCCCCTCGTTCTTCCAGGCCGCCGACACGCCGTCGCAGCGCCCAGAACGATGGGGGGCGGCTCGGACGGGCAACGGGCCGCGGCCTGCGCTCCAGGTGCCAGGCCGAGTGATGGACCGGATCCGTCGCGTCGCAAGCTCGACGCTACCCACCGCCGTGTCCAACTCCGGCCATCTGCCCCTTGCGCTGGTCCGCGATATGCAGAGCACCATGCTGGATCTGGCCAATCATGAGCAGCAGAGTTACCCCACCGGCGAGGCGATGGAGGATGTCATGATCAAGCTGCCCATAGGCGCCGCAGCGGGCCCGCACGACAACGCGAGCTTCGGCGGCGTCCGGGCGAACCGAGACCGTGTGCCATCGCTGCAGGACGCTGCGACAATGCTCGCAGACGGCGCCGACGGCACGGCGGATGCTGATGAAATAAACACGACAACGACCATGACAACGGGCTGGGAAGCCGATTTGAAGACGGTCATCTCCTCCGTCCATCTCGACGCAGACGTGGGCGCGTACGCGTCCCTACCGCACGCCATACGTGTCACCTACACCAAGTACTGGGAGACGGCTGTCGAGTTTGCTAGGCGCTTCCCATCACCTCACTTTGCCGTTACTGAGAGGGGCTATCTCGGTGTCGTGCCGGATGCTGCTAGACCAGGCGATGCGATTTGCGTGTTTCCGGGCGGGAGAGTGCCTTTTTTGCTAAGGCAACGCCGGAACTCGTCTGTGAGCTCCTACGAATTAATTGGGGAGTGTTATGTCCATGGCATCATGTTTGGAGAGGGCAGGCCTTTTGCGAATGCGGTGGGGGAGGTAGAGATGTTTTCTTTGGACTAGGTAACTCACTAGGCGTCGCCCTCTCAGGCTACTGACGACGAACTTGGATATATTAGACGTCGATCTTGACTGGGATCTTCTTGCTTGCCACAAAATTCAAATGTTGCTGAATCACGCACTCCGTGGCGAGACATTTCTCCACCTCATCTTGCCTCTCACCCTCGGCACAAAGGGCTGTGCGCTCCCGGGATAGCACAACCTTGGCTATGCGAAAGGCAGGCACAAAACACAATGGGGCGACCCCGAAGATGTTGCCGTGGGAGCTGTAGGGAATCATGTTGACGATGGCTTCCACGTGGGCCATGAGCGCGGCGCGGTGCTCTGCTAATTCTAGTCCGTGACAGCTGGCGTGACCGTTTGAGTCGGCTTGGCCCTGAGGCTTAATGAGTAGCAGCCCAGGGGGGTTGACAAGCTGTTGCTGCTCCCTGATGACGTCGTAGATTAAAAGGCGAAGCGTTACGGCTGCTGTGCGGCAGAGACTGGCGAGGTTGTACTCAAGTGGCCTCCCCCAAAGTGGACCCCTCGCTGGTGCTTCAGAGGCTCCTTGCCTTTGGCCAATGTCCCCGCCGATGTTGGCCATCATGTAGCCCAGGACGGGCTCTAGGCGCCGGAGGACAGTCTCGCCTTGCTTTTTCATTCGTTGGAGTGAGAATAAGTTGGGGGACTTTGTTAATCCGTCGGAGAACTCGGCGGTGAGGTTGGAGATGGTGATGAGGTGGTCGAGGATGAAGTCGAGGTAGTGTTTTGGGCCCATTGGCGGGTCTGAGTTTGACCAGCTGGTCTCGGGTGGAAGACTGGGATGGAGGGCTCGGAAACGGTGCCATTTTTGTTCCGAGAGGAAAGTTGAGTGTTTGGATGAGACGGATTCGAGGAGCTGGACCGTAGGTCAGAAACTCGGCACGTAATTGCGGACGCAGGCACATGTATGGAGGACTCACAATGAAGAGACGAACGAGTGTTATGATTTGAAGGCTCTGTGGAGATTGGAAGCCCTGGGGCCCTCGCCACTGAAGGATATTCGCCAAGCCTCTGACATGTTTCTGCCAGATTGTTCCTTGGGGGTTCATTGCAAGCTTCGGGGAATGAATGAGCGAAAGAAAAAGTCGAGACAAGCTATAAACCTACCTCCCAAAATGCCAAATACAGACATGAGAACATGAGCTGCATGACCTCCTCCTCGTCGATGCAGTCGATACCGGCGTGCTGAATGTGAGCCAACCTGGATGACATGGACTGCAGGGCTTTTACGTATGGCGCGATACTTTCGCGGATGAGACGAGGTGCGGCGTTCAGTTTGCCAAAGTGATTCATGGCGAGTGCCTCTGCAGCGTACGGTAAGGGATTGCTGCCATCGCCGAACGGGGACGGGCCAAGCAAAAGGCCGAAGTAGCGCTGGGAGCTGTTGACTATGACGAGGGCCTCGGGCGGGTACTTGCGTGCGTCGAATTGGGACAGAAAAAAGGAAGCGTAGAGAGGGCGAGGATCAGACTGAAGGGGCCGGGAAAAAGGCAGCAGTACATCCTCGGCCGAGCTCGACTTGATGGACGACGCTGGTCGCTCTGGTGGGGCTGTGGAGGGAGCAGATGCGGTGCCCGGCGGTATCCATCCTTCGTTCATGAAGACAAAATCGCCTCGGCGGTAGCCACGACAGACCTGTTTACGGCGTTCGCATGCCTGGCATGTTGGCCGTCTGCCGTCTGGAAAAAAAACACGAAGTTACCAGCTGCATTGAATTAGATGAATTGGGTGGAGACAAACCGCAACGCGTCTTGCGTGTCGTGCAAGTTATGCAGCCTTTGGAGCGGGGGACGTGTCGGAGTGGGGGCATCTTCGCCTCGGGTCCGGTGGGCGCAGTTTCCCCTGGGGTGGGCTCTGTAGACATCGTTTTGGAAGGCAGCGCGAGGCACATTCTCGAGCCCCGAGGCCGAGTTGTCAAGTCGAAGAGGTTCGGAGTGGGGCAGCGAATGTTGCTGGATCACTTATACAGAGTGCATGCGGGGTCTTGTCCGAATCGCGCTAAGCCCTTTTTGGTAGGAAACGCGATCCCTGCTGTGCAACCTGAGGAAGGAAGTACCCAGGTACCGTGCGTTCCTCAGGTTGATAAATGGTCGTACTTGCCACGATTTGGTGAACACAGATTTCTCAAAATTTTCCGTTAGTGCTTCATCTGATATCCTTCCGAGTCTTCATCGCGCATGGGTGCCAACATGGACGTTGTTCACGACCCCTCGACTCAACAGGGCGCGGGGGAAAAGTCATCTGACTCTCCGCTGCCTTCTGAACAATCGGACCCTGAACCGACCTATCCTTCTCCTCTTCGCCTTGGATTGATTGCAATTGGTCTTTGTCTTGCTGTCTTTTTGTTTGCGCTGGTCAGCACCCTCCATCACTTAGTCCTGCGCACCCATTTGACGAGTTCCTAACCTTGGCCCTTGCAGGACCAAACCATCGTTGCCAACGCCATCCCCAGGATCACAGATGAGTTTGGCAGTGTCTCAGACATTGGGTGGTACGGGAGTTCCTTCCTCCTCACCACCGCGGCGTTCCAGCTGTTCTACGGCACGGCCTACTCCTACTTCTCCATCAAATACACGTTCCTATCGGCCGTCGCCATATTCGAACTGGGCTCTCTGGTATGTGCCCTCGCTCCGAATAGCACTGCATTGATCATCGGCCGTGCCGTCGCCGGTCTCGGCGGTTCGGGTATTGTTGCCGGAGCCCTTGTCATCATCGCCCACTCGGTGCCGCTGCGGACTCGGCCCATGTTCCTCGGTGCCATCGGCGGCATGTTCGGTATCGCCTCCGTATCAGGTCCGTTACTCGGCGGCGTGTTCACCGACCACTTGACATGGCGTTGGTGTTTTTACATCAACCTTCCCTTTGGAGCCGTCACTATCGCTGCCATCGCTGCATTCTTCAAGCCGCCAAGCCGGCCCGCCGTTGACGGTCTGCCCTTTCTCGCCAAAGTCAAAGCCATAGACTGGCTAGGCATCGCCTTGTTCATACCATCCATCGTTTGTCTGCTTCTCGCGTTGCAGTGGGGAGGATCGACATACCCGTGGAGGAGCGGCCGCATCATCGCCTTGTTCGTCTTGTTCGGCATACTAGGACTGTCTTTTGGTGCGGTTCAGTTCCAGAGGAAGGAGAAAGCGATAGTGCCACCCCGGATCATCACCCAACGAAGCATCGCTGCCGCTGCCTGGTTCGCGTTTTTTAATGGGGCCGCTTTCCTGGTTCTGGTCTATTACACGCCTCTTTGGCACCAGGTCGTCCGCCAAACAAGCGCAATGGACTCGGGCCTCCGGCTGCTACCCATGATTGTGGGTGTTGTCCTTATGGTTATGATGTGTGGCGGGCTGGTGACTGTCTTTGGCTATTGTAAGTCTTTCCCTCTCACGTCAGTTCTATATGAGAAGCTCACCATTCCTACCAGACGCTCCGTTCATGATCCTCTCATCTGTCCTCGCCCCCATCGGAGAAGGCCTGATGTCAACATGGACAGTCGACTCAACATTTGCTCAGTGGTTTGGGTACGAGGCCCTCACCGGCATCGCCATCGGCATGGGCCTGCAACAACCCGTGATGGCCGTCCAAACAGTTCTGTCCATCGACGATGTGCCCATCGCCTCATCTCTCGTCGTCTTCATGCAGACGCTCGGGGCCGCTGTTTTTGTGTCTGTCGGCCAGACTGTCTTCAGCAACAGACTCATCACCAATCTTGATGCGCAGCTGGGCGTGTCGTCCGGCCCTAATTTCAACCCGACAGAGCTGTTTAAGACCGAAGTCGGAGCCACAGACATAGTTTCTAAGCTCCCACCTGACCTGCGATTTCCTGTACTGCAAGCTTTCAATGACGCCATCACGCGTGTCTTTATTGTCAGCATCTGTGCTTCATCTCTGACCATTGTTGGAAGCCTGGCCATGGAGTGGAGGAGTGTGAAGAAGGTGAAGAGCGCAAAGGGCGCGGCTTGATGTACCCTTATTTTCTCTGGCATTTCAGGCGCTGGGCGTTCTGCTGGCAAAATATCAGTTTCCTGTCTTGCTACTGGTTTGCATCAGGCAGTTTCACTACAACAAACCGCTGAGAAAGGCGGGCGATGCAGGAGTCCGCCAGGTCGGGTCACAGTCATCAAGTCAGATATCCATCGTCGAGTTTCGCATCTCATTGGCCAGCGCGCGTGCGCCGTTTATCTCTCTGGATGCAAGAGTCGATCTCAGAAACTAGCGTGGCGGTCAGAACAATGTCTTGGCGCTCTGAGCTGTCCTACCCCTTGTTGGGTCTCTTGCCCAATAGGGCGACATCTGCTGTAACAAGCTCCTGAGAATTTTCGGACCATTGGCAGGTCCGTTGAGATGACATCAACTGTCATACATGCAAGCTAAATTTGTTTGGAAGGCTTGATCTCAGAGTCAGCAACCGCCATTCATGGCAGAGCTGATGACGGGCTGGAGTTTGTCATATAGACCACGAGCCTGAGCACTAACGGCTTTTGAATTCCAATGGGGGATGGGTGTTAGATTTAGGAGGATTCAGAAGCCGCAAGACATATAAAGATCACTGTCGCCCGTGCTGGTAAATACCTCTGAACATCTCAGCACCCATCTACGTGCACCAACCCTTTGACATCAGCAACATAGGTGTTTTTTTATATCAAAGGATCACTATAACGCTCCCGGTTCAACATGTGGAATCCGCCATCCTCCTCGCCCGCGCCGCCCTCACCACAATCGGACTCACCCACCCGACCCTCGTCCCTCGCCAACTTGAAGAAAGCGCCGGCGTAGGCCTATCCACCGTCACAATGGACTTTTACAAATCCTTAGATGATTGCTTTGACAATGAATTATTCCGGGTCCATGAAATGCTCCTCGAAGAAACTTGCAAACCGCTCCCTGTCGGGCTCGAGTTCGAAGCCATTGAGTTTGCCCGTCCCAAACTCGGACGCGCGTGCCGGGTGGTGTTCGCGACGCGACCGGATTGGCAAGCGCTGGCGGCGAGGCCTGAGGCTGTGTTTGAGATGACGCCTGGGGATAGGGAGTGTCATTCGGTGAATGGGACCTTTGCGGGGCGTCTTGGGCCTAGGTTGTCGCACGCCAAGATTTTCTGTAGCTAGGTGAGGATGAGGGTGGTGAGGATGGCTTCGGGGATTAAGTTTTTGAGGTGTGTCACTTGGGTTGTTTTTGTCGCTGATCTTGTGGAGAAAAAAAAGTTTGGAAGATAGGGAGGGGGTTGTCGAATTTACGCGTATTTGAGACCACAAATCATTGTGTCCGTGAAGAACAAAGAAAACCGGTTGCGTTACATGAGATATGCCTTCCGTGTGCTATCTCATAAATACCCAAACCCAAACCCGGGATCCCGAAACAAACGCTCAGCGGTCCATGCTTCCCTGGCTACTCCTCGCAACGACGACCAAGAAGTAGCTGGATCTCCTCCTCGGCAAGCTCGAGCTGTTTTTCGTCGGCAGCCGTGGCGCAATGGACGCTCCCAATCTTCTTGCCATCGCGAAGGATGAGAAACCTCGAAACTGAGTCTTCGATCTCCAGCTCCTTGACAATGTCTTGTGATTCGGCGACGTCTAGCGTGTAGTACGCAGCTTCGGGGTACCTGCGAGCCCATCTGTTCACGTGTTGGTCGTGCATGACACGGTAAGGGGTTTGGGGTGTCACATACAATGCCATGGTTGCTCTGATGGCTTTTTCATCGGCTGTTGAGGTGAAGCAGTGTACTACGGCAAGATGGTCCTTCTCATTAAGGATCTTGTGAAGGTCGTCGCTGTGCTGATCAGCAAGGGGGGTATTTCTTCGGGGTATTGTCGCGCTGAGGGCCCACCTTGTCAAGCTTTTTGGTGCCGCCATGGCTTTGGTTTGTTCTCTGGTATGCGGATTTTCTAGTGCGTGTGAGAAACGATGTGGTGAACTATGTCGAGTGATATGAATGAAGTGCACCAAGATCTGGGGAAAATCAGGGGACGTGTAACCTTATTTGAACGCCAAATTCACCCAGGGAAGCCCCGGGCGCTAGTCTGGAACCTAGTGCGTGGTCTGATTGTCCGCTTGTTTCGTGTCACTCTGTGGCGAAGTTCATCAGGTGATGTCGGCTCTCACAGCGGGCGGATCAATGGAAGGGTGTGGGGTAAATAGCCCCTGAACCCGGACTCCACCGCCTCAGCTGTCGCTGACCTTGGCACGGTCAACCTCATCAGTTTTTTTTCTTTCTTTCCGTACATCCTAGCGCGGTGAATGTTATGCGTACCAAGAACCCACCTCGTCATTCTCTTTCATGCATGCCGCGGAACTGTTGATGCCCCTTTCCTTGTGTCCGCTGAAACTCGCTGAGCGCTGCGGTCCTAATTGTTCAGCTCACAGGGACAATCCCCATAATATTTATGTATACAATGGGATCCCCACTCTTCACGTTCCAGCTCCCCCCTCTTTCAATCAACCAACTTGTGACGTTTTTCAGCAGTTTCTGCCTTTAGGTCTTTTCAAGTTAACCCACTCCTCAACATCATCAGCTCCACAGCACCCACAACTCCAAACCCAACACACCAAATCACCCCCCAATCGAATCAAAATACGCCACAATCCCCCCCTGCCTCTCCAAAAACACCTTTTGCGCCGCCCAATACGCCTCATCCGCCTCCCCCCCTCCTCCCGTCGGACTAACCACCCTCACCTCTCTCTCCTCCAACTGCACCCCATACTCCCCCTCATAAACCTCCGGCCCCAACGGCGTATACCCCCTCCCATCGCCCCCCTTCACATCAAATCTCATCCCCTTTTCATCCGCCCTATACGCCCCCGGGAACTTCACCCCCCTCGGCGTCGCCTCCCCACCTCCTTCCACTTTCACATTAAAACAAGTCATGTAAAACTGCGCCGCGACCGGCAACAGCTCAAACCCCGGCGCCGTCCCCAGCGAGAAATGCAAAGCGGCGATCTCGTGTCGCACGACATACGTCCCGGATTTGATGTCCGCGGGTATAGTCGCCGTGAACGTATTATTCGCTTCCATCATGCGGATATTCGCCCAAACGCCATTCTCATCGACGGTATCTTCAGCAAACTTGAAAAATTCGAGATCGTTGACGTTGACGTTGGAGATGTCGCCACTGTAGGGGGCCATCCAGGCGGTGATGGGGCCTTTGTGGGATTGCAGCCAGTTAGACCAGTGGAAGGTCATGGTGCTTCCCGCGCGGACGTTGGCGATGGCGAGGGGGGGTGTGCGGGATAGGCCCATGTTGCAGGCGAGGTTGGGGGAGGAGATGTTGATGATGGGGCCGACGATGCCGCCGCCGTAGGCGATGCGGGAGGGTTGGGGGGTGAGCCAGGGGTCGATGGCGACGTCCCAGCCGGGGTGGCTGGGGGGATGTTTTTCAGTACGAAATGAAAGTACCAAGGGGAGAGTGGCTTACATGGTGTTGTCGGCGGTCACGCGGTAGATGTACCCGTGGCCAAGGGCCGTGGGTGCTGCGGCGAGGGTCAGGAAAAGTTTAGACGACTTCATTGCGTCGAAGAACAACGAGAGGCGATTGCGTCAGACCGACGGATTAGGCAGGAAAAGCGAAACTCGAAGCCAAGACTGGCTGTCAAGCAGATGATATACCTCGCACGAGATGGGACCCATCACTATCACTTGAGGAGACTGTTACCAGGCTGTTTTGATGCCTGCATGTACCCCGCAAAGGCAAAGTTTCAATTGGGTCCTTTGACATCCAATGTCTACTGGCGCTGATATTGCCGGGTCGGGTGTCGGAGGTTCCCCAGATTCCGCGGTGGCAATTGCCGTCCATGGGTAAAGTGCAGAGTTGAGAGTAATATTACCGGACTGTCTCCCCCACTGCTTGGGAGCAGTACTGACCGAATGCGTGCTATCGTTCGATTTTTAGTTGCACTTGATGGGTTTTCCCCGAGTTGGGGCGAGTCGTCGCTCTTGTTCCCGGGCCCAACGAAAACAAAAAATAGGGGCTGTCGGAAGGCCCGCCCAGAATCCCACTACAGCAGCTCGGCACCATGGCAGCTTGAGAGGGTATATTCCCCTGACCGCGGTTGTTTGAGCAGGAACTATCGCGACTAGGCGCCTATAAACTGTTGGAAGCCGGTTCATTAAAAACGAAAGACATGGGCAAGTCACCCTTGCCCCCTTATCATAAACACCCACTCGTGTACTGGGAGCTCAACACCCAAACACTTCGAACCCCCCCCCCCCCCCCCAAAAAAAAAGAAAGAAAGAAAGAAACCAGCGCTACCCCAGCGCCCTCATTCGTTACCCTCGGGCGGACAAACCGCAACAAACACCCCCGTCGCCGTATTCATCAACGAATCCCCCAAGCTATCCAAATGCCACGCCATGCCCCCGTTCGACAACCCCGAATGACTAATCCGAAGCCTTAAATTCCTCCCATTCTCAAAGTCCAACCCGCTAATCGCCATCATGACAGCTGGCGCCATGTGGAATCTGGCCTTGCTGAAATCAACAACACCTGCGTTCTCCGGACCGGGAATGTCGTCCGTCGCAAACGTGCCGCCTAGCATGCCTTGCTTGCTAGCGGGAAAAGCGACCCAGGTGACTGTCGCGCCGCGCAGGTCGGTTCCCGGTCCGATGTCGAGGTGCAGCTTGAACTTGAAGGGGCTGGCATCGGTGATGTAAGTCTTGACGCGCCAGGGGTGGTCTTTGCTCATCTTCAGCTCGGAGAGGAAAGCCAGCACGGTGGGTGCCTCGCCGCCGTCGAAACGGTAGGGGAACTTGATGGTTGTGGACAAGGTATTGTTTTGAGAGGAGATAGTGGGGCTCTCAGGGGTAAGGGTAGGGGTAGGGGTAGGAATTGTCCAGTGTCCGAGTTGGATCTCGGAATCGGATGCGGAGGCTTCGATCCAGGAGCAAGTGGCTGATACGATGCGGGACCGGGGGTCGCTTGGTGCGATGGTGACGGTGAAGTGGTCCTCGGTGATACCTTCGGCTTTGGCGAGGAAAGAGAGCGGTTGGGAGCAGTCGAGGTCTAGCCAGCTGAGCCCGACGGCCACACGGGGCGGTGCGGCGTAGGCAGGTTCGAAAGGCATGTCTTTGCTGTTGGGCATTTTGCTGTCAGGCACGGCGTTGCTGTCCGCGGCGGCGGCGGGCGCGGCAGTACCCGAAGGTTCGGCTTTTGCTGGGGCTATTGTTGTCAGTTCGTCATAGGCGATGTCAGCTGCAAGGAAAACACGTACGCAAGGTACTAAAGTACCCGATGTCGCTGGACCAGGGTGGATATGTCTGCTTGATCCACTCCCTGTCGCGCGTCGAAAGAGTCGTGTTGTTCTTGGTGCCGACTCCGCCGCTGTTCTTGAACCAGGAGGCAGGGTATTGGTACAGCATGATGGAATCCGGGTCGTAGATACTCGCGCTGATCTCCTTTGCTTCGAGACGGTTGATGACATTGCGGTCGATCTTGCTTTTTGACCAGCTGTTGGGCGGCCTGCCTAGCTCGGCGTAGATGACCTCTTTGTTCCACTCGAAGCTGGCCAGGGGGGACTCTGTTGGAGAATGTCAGTGTCCACCACTGTTGACTAACCAAGAGGTCACAGTGTGCTTACGGTGCTCGTGCTCGCATCCCAGAACATGACCAAACTCGTGAAGGACCTTACGGCGGATGTACTCATCCGGGTTCTTGAGATTGATCTCGAGATTCATCGTCTGCTGGGTCTGGTCCGTCACCAACAGGGCATCGACGCCAATGAGGGATTTAGACCCGCCACCCACTTGAAAGTCGATGCGGATGTCGGCCTTGGGTGCATCCATGGGGAGCCTGTGTCAAATGTGAGCGGCCAAGACATCTCCAGCTTCTCAGAACATGAAATGCTCACCAGTTGAACTTGAGATTGGCATACATAAGCCACAAATCAGCATATTTCTCGACCTTGGCATGCAAGTCAGGGCTTCCCGACAGGAACTTGATGCTCAGCGTTCGGCCAGGGTGCCAGTGCTTCTTGATGTTGACAGCGAGATGCAATGGCTCGTTTTCGACCGAGTCTTGCCCAAAAGGCAGAATCCCGGTGGATCCTAGCGCATTCTGCGGGTTTTCCTCCAGAGTGTTGCGGATGACGTCGTCTGCTGACTCCAGAGGGTGGCGGATCTCGAGGCAGAGAAACGTCTCCTCAGGGGTTGGGTTGGCGAGAGTCATGGCGGGCGAAACAGGAAACCAAGTGAGAAGAGCTCCGGTAAGTTGTGTGTTGTGGTAGCTAGCGGTAACTGAAGAGTTGAGTGCCTTGGGACAGAACTTCGAGACTGAAAATATCGAAGCAGCAGAGAGGGCAAAGGCCCACAGCGGGCTGTCCGATCTCTTAATATGTGTGGGTTGGAGACACCGACTGACAGGCACAATGCTGTAAGTGCTCCGTGCATGGGGAATCTCTCAACGCGATAGCTTCTTAACACCCTCAAGGTCTTAGTCCTCTGCCTGCTGGTATAGATACTCGGTGTCTCTCGCAGGTTCACGGTTCCCTTCTGTATAAGAATATCCCAGTGACATCACTCAACATAGGGCGCAACCAACCCAACCTCCCGTTAACCCTTTCACACTGTGAACACCCTCTTCCCTGGGCGAGCCTGCCCCACCTCCGCCCAGACCATCATGACGCGCCTTGGTATGTCTCTACTTACCCCATTCGGCCCTCGATCCCTCAAAAATGCTGCCTGAGCACCACTTTGGGTCGGTGGCGGCTGCAAATGCGGACTTTGACCCCAGCAGATATGCAAGACACACAGCGCGATCACCGAAACCGGCAAGGTCCGAGGCCGATCCGAAGCGGGATATGAACCACTAGTTCGTTGCTGTGCTTTTTGCTCATCGGCCTAGACTCGGTCGGCCACACGGACGGAAGTCTCCGGCGGGGACGGCGGACTCTCCGTCTTGGGCTGTCGGCATAATGCCAACGTCAGCTAGCCACTCTATCGATGCTCGGGCTGACCTAACCCCTTGAGGTGAGCTGATGGGCATGCCGCATGTGCTGTGCAGACCTCGTGAGCCGTGTTGGTGATTTCGGTGTGTTGAGCACAATATCTCAAAGTCTAGACCGACATCTATGCGGCCTGTATGCGCTCAAGAGGTGACCGACAGAGCTGAACGCAGCAACAAGCGTCATCTTGCAGGTTAATCACGGCTTCATGGACACAATGAAGGCTGCCCAGCTCGCCACGGGCCTGGTGATGATGCCGACTATTGACAGTGAGGGTGTGCTGCCGTAGATGTAGCCTATTGCCGCTGAAGGATAACCACTCTCAGAGCGCTAGCTCTACGCTGGGGACCCAATATTGCAAAACATCATGCCGGCAACAATCCTTCCGTTCGTTTAGACTACTCACGGGTGCAGTTCCTGAGTGAAAAAGTAGAAGCTCAGCTGGGAGTTGACAAGTGTGGCTTGGTGGTGATGGGGTCACCAAAATCCTTCCCTTGGCCATCACGCAAGCCGAACACGGAGGTGATGTCCCGGTGTCGGTGGGTTTTCGGTTTCAGAAGCCAACGAGTGCTGGTGCGAGACTAGAGACTGCGAGTACCGGAGTACTGAGGTACCTGACCGTCTTCCTGATCCTTAACTTGAAAGGGAGGTTTATAACGTATCCATCTTCCCCGTCAATTTCATCTCCACCGCAAGATTCTTTGACACTACCAGTATAACAATCTGATACTCCCTGGCGTGCAAGCAACTACTCGCGACAAAACTTGCAAACTCACACAAAAAGCCCTTCCCCAACTTCCGAGTTACCTGCTCCCCTCTCTCAGTCTTCCCAAGCCAGGCTCTCAAGTCTTTGATCCACCAACTCACACACCTCGACACAAAACTTGAATCATGTCCCAAAAAAAGACCAGTCTCACCATGCATACCATCCACGACATCCTCCATGCCACGGACGCCGTGTCCCGGCGCATCTCCGAGGCCGATGCAAGCCCCGATGCTGCCCCTGAGCTCTCCCCCAAGGAACGAGCTGACAGCATCATTGCCAAGAATCGGGTATGTTTCTGCTCTCCTTCATCCTGACCCAATACATCTTTCCCCGGGGTTTCTTCCCGAGATTTCTTTCCAGTTGATCCGCCACCCAACCCCCCATTCCCTGCAACGAGCGCCTCTGACCCCTGAATCGCTCAACAGGTCCTCAAAATCCTCAACCGCACCATCCAAGACCTCGACTTCTCCCTGAAGAAGAGCGCTTCCGTCTCGACGGACAGTACCATCGTTGCCAGCGATGAGTCCGCCAAGGTCTCCATGGATCTCGTCGCGGCGGCCGATGCGGACAAGTCTCCTGCCGATGTCGTGCGCGAGGGAATGAGTGGCAAGTCCGACACCGGGCTCAAGACTCTGGAACCGTCGCTGCAGAAGATGGCGGAGGATGCTGGTCCCATCCTGGATACGTTTCAGGATATCCTGGTAAGTAGTGTCCCTGAGGCATTCCCGTCTGCTGCGTTGACACTAACCGGTGTGTCTGTCGCAGTCCAAGCCGTACCTCAAGAACTACAGCGCCACGCTCAACACGGTCCCCGTCGTGGGCCTCAAGGGCGACAATGTCATGTACACCCAGACAAAGACGGGCGGTCTCCGCGGTGTCGAAGACGTGTGGTCCATCTTCGGCAAGCTTCCCGACGGCGTCAACATCAACAGCAGCAAGGGCGTGCACTTCTTCCCCTACAAGGGCGACTTCTGCATGTCGGTCGGCACCACGGTCTGGCGCAAGAAGCATCGCTCGCGCGAAGACCCGGTCATCAAGAGCGCCGTCGACAACTGGCCTCAGCTTTATCTCGATGCCTGGGAGAAGGTCGGGGACGGTTGTCTTCCCGTCCCCAATGCCCGGAACGTCATTCCCTTTGCACGACTTGCCGGGAAGGATATCCGCTTCCACCTCGTAGTCCTTACCGATGACGGTCGTCTTCTTTCCCTCGACGGGGATCTCGCTCACAGCGGCAACACCTTCTCCGAGCTGAGGAACGAGTCCGATGGAAAGGACCAAGCTGCCAAGACCCTCAAGGTCGAGAAGGCTGCGTACTGGAATGGCAACATTGTGGCCTATGACAAGACCAAGACGTGGAATCTGGACGTCGACTTTGACAGCCACACCTTCAAAGCCGCTGACGGCACCGTGGTTGATGAGCTCTTCGAGCTTACGGCGACAGACATCGGACCTGTCGGTGTCAAGAAGGACGGCTGGCTCTACCGTCGCTATCTCGAGAACGTCGCCGACCCCGACTCGAACGACAAGGGCGAGAAGAAGATTGGCTGGAAGCGATGGATCCAGCAATCTGGCGTCACGAACCTCGGCGTGGCATCCCCTGGCGTGATGCTGGACATGGAGACGCTCACTCGTTCGCTTCGAGACCGGTACCTGAATACCCAGACGTCCATCTACCCTGTGGTCAACAAGATCCAGAGCTTCGCCATACATCACGAGCTGTTCCTCAAGAAGCAGCTCCAAGCGGCAAAGGAGTGGGCAGCCATACCCGAGAGCAATGCAGCCAAGCGCAAGCTCGCGATTTCCGAGGCCAAGAAGCTGGTCCGGCAGACACAGGTCTGGGCCTCCATCATGCGCAAGCAGAGCAACCACACCAAGGTCTCGGTCAACCTGTTGGCTGAGCAATTCACCAGCGTCAAGACGGAGTTGCTCCAGCAGCAACAGATGCTGCACGACCGGCTGCTCCAGCTCAAGAGTCAGATTGAGGATCTCAAGAAGGCCAAGTCCAAGATGGATGCCGCATTCTGGGGTTCCATCGGCGTGATGCTGTTGGGCATCGGCCTGGCCATCATCGGGGCCGTCACAGGGGTTGGCGTCGTGGCTCTTGGTATCGTCGGCGGTGCCCTGTTCGTCGGCGGGCTCGTTGCGGCATGTTACTTTGGCACCCAGTCTTCGAAGATTGCCGGCGAAATTGCTGCCAAGCAGTCGGAAATGGATGGCGTGCAGCTCGCCTTGAACGAGACGAAGGCCCTTGCCGACCGATACGGGGATCTCAGCAACATGTTCGACACCCTGAATCAGTTCTGGGGTCGCATGTTCAACGCGGCTGGCAACCTGAAGGACATGGACGACTCGACGGCAGAGTTCCTGGGCATGAAAACCATGGAAGACACCATCAGCATCGAAGCCGGCCTTGACATTGTCAAGGAGATCAAGGGGGGATGCGCAACCTACCTTGCTGTGCTGAACAGGTCCGGTATCAAGATCCCCAACGACGACAGCGACTCGGATGACGACGACGAGGCGGCTGACGCTGAGCTTTCGGGCGTGCTTTCAGACGTTCACATCCAGACCGACATCACCTTCAAGACGGTTTCCATCTTCAACACACAGGTCGCAAGAGCCACGGCCGCGCTTGAACGAGGGGACTTTGCCGAATCCGAGAAGCATCTCGAGGCTGCCGATCTCATCGATGTGTGCACCTTGCACATGGGCATTCCGCCCGACGCCGTCGCCAAGGCCATTGAGGGTGCTGAAGACGTTGAGGCGGCCGGTGTCGTCAACAGCCTTGTCAGTTTTGCCATGCCCAGCAACGACACGGCGCGTTCCCTGGAGGCCAAGACGGCGGTGGTCAAGGGAGCATCGCATGATGGGGAAGAGGCGGCCGACATTTTCGACTTCATGCCTGTGGTTGCCATCGGACGCGGAATCATCGGGCTGTTTGGGGCCTCCGACATGGCAACTTCTAGTGCAGAAAACGAGCAAGCTGCTGATCTGGATTTCGGCAGTGTGGGCAGGGCCTTCCTTGACCCGGGAGCGCTGCTGTCGTCCCTCGGTCTTCTCAGACACAGCGTGCCGTTTTCAAGCGCTATGCCAAACGGTGGCATTCTCAATGGCCTTCTTGTTGAGTCAAGAGCCAAGGTGCTGGGCATGGTCAACAAGACGGTCGAGATGACCGGCATTGCGGAGGAGTGGCTCAACAAGATCCCCGATGTTCCTGCCTCTGAGGAGGACATCTCAGTCTTCACCAGGATGCGCAAAGAGGCGTTGTCTTCGTGCAAGCTGGCATTGCAGAGCTCCGCGGATGCCAACAATAGCTTCGTCGCTTTCAACCACCAGGCCAGAGACGAGGAGGCGCGTGTCCAGCAAGAGATTCGAGCTATTCTTGACCGGCTCCATACCATGGAGGCCGAATTTCGCTCCCGCGTTGAACAAGAGAGACGCCTGCAGGTCCGTGACTTCCTCAGCTTCGGTCTTAGCAGAGCAGCAGTCGAGCTCAAGATCTCCGAGCTCGGACGAAGGTACTCAGACGAAGCCGCGTCTCTCCAGATGGAGATCGCAATGCGCCAGCAGCATCTCACCGTCGGCCAGCAGTACATGGGTTCCAGCGAGACATGGCTCCAACTGTGTCAGCGTGTCAGCGGAGACCTCGGAGGCATCTACAACACCCTCACGGCGGTAAAAGACGGTATCAAGATCGATGCTCGCTTGTATAAGGAGCTTGCTGCCACTCACTGGAACGAGATCCGCCGCGCAGCTGACGCGGTCAAACAGGCACTTCAGCCTATTGCCAGCCATGACCTGGACCAGGGCTCTAGCGTGATGATCCAAGCGTCGGCAAGCCTGGCTCTCGTTGCATCTCCCGCGCCGTCTCTTCTCGGAGAGCTCAAGACCCAGACGGATGGCTCTAAAACGGTATGGGATAACATCGGCAAGCTGGCAACCCTGACGTACACCGACGACATGGTGGCCTACTTTGACCAGAGCAGCACCACCAAGGTGCCGCTGTCCGAGATCATCCGCAACATCAAGCGCACCTATGTCCAGACGGCCTCTCTGCACTACCAGACCATTGAGCAGATCAGCTCCCTCGCGCTCGCCCAGAGGTACCGCGCCGACGCCCTCGCTACTCGCAAGATTTCGACCCACATCTTTCTCAAGGGCACATTCCTCACCATCTCAATGACCCACGAGAAGGCCAAGGCGATGAGGAAGGTTATCGCAGAGCTCTCCCCTGGGCTCGAGTACAAGATCAAGGTCATCAAGTCATCGATCGGTGAACTCCGCCAGGCCATCGAGACAGCGAACCTTGATCTCGCACGCCGCGACAAGGCGTACCGCGACAAGGTGACTGGTCTTTTGGTCGAGGGGTGTCTGAAAGGTTTCGCCACCGGTGCCCTGGTTGCTGCTGCGGCGTTCGCTGCCTATTCGGGCGCACCCATCGCCACGATCCCGGCCCTGCTGACTGCTGCAGGAGTGACCCTCGGGACTGGTGAAGATGAAAGCTCAAAAGAGGATCATGCTGCTAACGGGGAGGATGTGCACATCGCCGTTCCGAATGGCACCCTCAAGGAGCCCCACAACGTTAATGGCGTGAGTGAGGGTTTAGCTGCTGACGCGGATGCGGAACCCGAACCTCCCAAGGACGGCGACGACAAGGACAAGACCGTCCCGCCCAAGCAGCGCATCGAAGCGGCAAAGGACACATGGGATGCCATCAGCAAGATTCTTCGTTCTGCCAAGGACGCTGCTGCCGCAACCTCGCTTGGTCGCGCCTTGTTCAACAAGCTGAGCCTTGCTGAGCTGCTGACTCTGATGCAGCTGGTCCAGGCGGCCGTTGTTGTCATGGAGCGAACTGTTACCGCGGTTGAGCGACTCACCTCGCCGCTGGAAGATCTTTTCAAGAGCGTCACTGGTGTGGTCGATATCTTGAGCGAGATGGATGAGCGGTGCCGGAAGTTCAATGTCGATGTCGATGATGATTCGACTGCCGGCGGTTTTGGAAGCAAGGAGGCGGAAGAGGTCAAGAAAAGCTGGGCTGACGTCCGAGACGCATGCGTGATGTGGCTGGATGTGCTGAATGCCCAAGGCATCTCTCCGATCTTGTTCGCTGTGGTAGAACGAGATGCTATGCTTGAAGCCTGAAATTTTGGAGACGTGTTGGAGGGGAGGCGGAGTTGGTTTGGAATTTGATGTTGGGGCTGCGAGTTGCCGGTAGGAGTGGATGGCGGACGACGTTGATTGTGGGGGGAGCTCTTCGGGTTTCTCGGTGCGACCAGACCGCTCTTTCCTAGTTGCTTTCACGTAACGACCTTTCTTTCGTCATCGCCTGCTAATATTTCACTCGGATTCTTTCCGTACATGTCATCGGGGTTTTCTCAGAAAAGTCGCAAGAAATCGGCTAGACGGCCATGTTGACTGAATGCTGCTCTTGTTTGATGCCATGCCCGAATTTTCAAGACGTCCACCGATGACGGAAACACACCGCTTGCCTCGCGGGAGAACTTTAAAATTTTTGTCGCCCCACCTTCCATTCCTCAAACCACAAAAGGCGCCTTCCTCTGGCGGTCCTCATGGGGCCGCCCTCCACTCCCCGCCAAGATTCGCGGCGCCTGTGCAGTCACTCGGGTCTATGGCCAAGATCTATACCGAAGCCGCCCGAGTCATTGTGTGGTTAGGGGACGCGGAGCGGTACGGAGAGGAGGCGCCTAACGAGCTTCGGGTTGCCGTGGTTAAGGGGTCGTGGAAGGGGAAGAAGAAGGATACGTCTCCCGCCGTCAAACATTTGCTCCAACGGCCGTGGTTTGAGCGAGTCAGGGCGCATTGAACCAGTTGCGCGTCCCTGAAGAATGCTGACATGGCTGCCAGGTGCTCCAGGAAGTGGCCGCAGCCCGTCAGGTAACCATCAAGTGTGGCCATGCCGAAATTGATGGCGATGATTTTTGTCAAGGCATCGAGGCCGTCATTTTGCCAGCCACCGACAAGCTGGATCTCATCCGAAATGTCTGCTGTCTTATCAAAGACGCTGGTCTCAGGCCAAGATATGACCTCGTGAGGGAGCAAGGAGGCGACAGGTTCAGCTTGAAAATCGCCCCCTGGCCGAACTTCTAGACCGCTACCATACGTGCAAAGCGACGAACTGCCACGACATGGTATACGGCTTGCTCGGCATGGTGGCCGAAACAAGATCATCTGTGCCCAATTTGCTACCCGACTACGATGCAACCTGGAGCGAAGTGTTCCAAAGAGCCATGATGGCGTACTTCCCGGGCGCGATTCGGACAATCGTACAGGATTTCATGGCGTTGCTTCGTGTCAAGGGTCGGATTCTTGGGTAGATAACGTCAGTGGAGGAGGGTGACGCAGGCTATTCGGTCAGGTGGGGCTCATTGGAACGCTATTTCGACAATACAGACCCGACTGTACACCGTCCATGGCCCGTTACAGGACGCTGTTCTGTCGTCCGGGGTGTGTATGCCCCATCCGCCAATGGGACTACGTCTGCGGCTTTAGAGGCGCTTTGTCGCCCACTATTGTTCGAGCAGTAAACACCACCCACGCCGAAATTATCATGTTGGCATCTCCGATTCCCCGGATCGACAGGGGGGCCCGCCCCCTTCCCGACTTTCTGTATAATCTTGGGTTTGTAAGGCATTGGCACCCATCACTCGCCGGTGCCGGGGCATCATTGTTGGCTTTGAAGACCCAGAATTTGGACTTGATCAACAAACAGCCCGCGTGTAACTGCGTTCTCGGCCGTGAATTGGCGATAGAGGGGTGGACTGTTGGGATGTTGCGCGCTGAAGGCGGCAGTCCGGATTCTATCAGGAAGGGAAGAACAGCATGGCATGCTGGGAAGCCCTGAAGGCCCTGAAGGCCCTGAAAGCTGGAGTGTTGGAAAGTAGGCCTGGTAGGTTCCAAAGTCCCATCCCCGCGTTGTCTAATATCTGTCGCCTGCTGACAGACGAGTGGTGGCGCTGGATATCATATCGGAGCTAATAGCACCGCATTGGCTACAGCCGCTTTACCTAGCCGTGGTAAAAAAGGATGAAACGCTTGTGGATCTCGTGCTAGCGAGTGGCAAGCATCGACCCGATGCCAACAGCCTCGACCGAGCCGTGAGGGACAACGAAGTGGTTAATCACCGACATGCTCCCTACCGCCGGGGTGTTCAACGTACGCTTCGACACCTTGCTATGGGCTATGAGCAACCTAAACTTCCCTGCAGCCAGGTTTCTATCTGAAAATAGAAAACTGGATCTCGTCGCTGTCCTGACACGGCAAACCTGGACTCCATCGGCGCTCTTGATCGTCGGGGCGAAGGCAGCTAATACCGAAATAACAAACAGTGTGGTGGAGGCAGCTCTGGTAATAGGAATGGCTGACTTCAGCACAACAGACAAGGCAGGCTCAACACCGCTGCACCACGCAGCTAAACACGGAAATGCGGATATGGTAGGGCGGTTGCTTACGACCGGCAAGGTTGACGTGAACTGTGCGAACAAGCTCGGGAACACACCACTTCGGGTAGCGGCCAACTATGGACTCCATTCTGTGGTTAATCTGTTGCTAGACTCTGGAAAGGTGGACGTGAATGCAGAATACCGCGGTGGTAGAACCGTGATGTGGCATGTGGTGGAACGGGGGCATGTTGCCGTGGTCGAGCTGCTGCTCAATTACGGAAACGTGCACGCCAACTATAAAGATCACCGGGGCTGGGCTCCGTTGTCCGTCGCGGCGGGGCTCAACCGTGTTTCCGTCGTTGAGCGACTGCTTGGTTGTGCATCTGTCGACGCAAATTCGACGGACAAGCCTTGGCGAACACCCCTGTGGCATGCGGTTTGGAAAGAGGCCATCCCCGTCGTGGAGCGCTTACTGGCCTCTGGCAAGGTTGATCAACGCATAGAGGATGACGAGGGGAACTCTCCACTCATGCTGGCGGAGAGTATGGGCCATGGGACCATCGTCGATCTCCTGCGCAAGCGTGCAGCCGAGAAATGAGTCGAGAACCTCAGCATGGTATCGCCTCACAAACGCCGGTGCGCGGACTTGGGGTCAAGCCGAAGGAGGCCTTCCAAAAGCAACAGAAAAGAGGGTCGGGGTCACAGTCTGCACCGAGTTGCAGGGCCCCTTGAGGGCCCAAATGGGATGGACCAACGCCAATTCTTTGTACCTCTATTTCAAGGAAGTTTTGATAACGAGCGACAAGAAGATCCCCTTCAACCCCCCAGTGTCAAGACTGCCCCAATCATCCTCCACCCTTGCCACTTTTATCTGAGCACTCAAGCCCTGAAAGCACCCGCAGTCCTCTTCGCAAAAAACGGCACCGTCGTCGTACCCTGCACCTTCACCGGCACACCATCCCTGACCCAAGCATCCTCATACTGCTCCTGCGGAATTACCGGCGTCGCCCCCGCCGCAAGGCCGGGACCCGGAAGCACATAATCGGCCATGGGCCTCGCGGTGATATCATAAAACAAACCCGGATGTCCCGCCTCGTACAAATCTCCCGACGGGACACCGACCAGGTTGAAAGGAGCGGGAGTGCTCCCAGTCGGCGGGAGCACCCACAGGTTGACGCAGATAGGGTAGTGCTGCGCACCACCCTCCTCAGGGACGGTCCCGTAGTGCAAAGAAATGATTTCGTGGCGGAGCACGTACGGACCGGGCTTGAGTCCGGCGGGGAGACGCACCTGCCAGGTGTTGTTGCTACGCCGTTTGTCATCGAAGCCGGAGAAGATGAGGAAGTCGGTGGCCCAGGTGCCGTTGGTTGTGGGTTCCTTATTGATCAGGCCCGGGGCGGAGTTGTCAATCATGGTCCATTTCAGTTGGGCTTTGTTGACGGAGGCGCATCCGTCGGAGGTGCCGGTGCAGGGGGCGATGTAGGAGAGGACTGGTCCAACGTGGATGCGCGGCCAGCCATTCCAGTGGACGCCGACGGTTTGGCCGGCGCGGACGGGGCCGTGGGCGGGGACGGACACGGCGTCGCGGTGGCAGGCGATGTCGCCGTTTGCGTAGTGAGAGGCGTTGACCCAGCCTTGGTCGGGGGCGTTGTGGGCCCAGACGATGCGGTGGCCGACGTTGGGGAGGCCGGGGCGCGGGTCGTAGCCGTTGAACTGCTCGCCGTTGATGCGGACGTAGCTGACGAAGGAGTGAGCGAGAGCCGTTGAGGCGAGGCCGGCTGTGGCCAGGAGGGAGAGTGAGCGGGTCATGGTGAAGTTTACGTGCAGAGATGGCTGTGAACGATCGTGAGGTTGAGATGTATCGGTGATGAAAGGACAGGGAGATTGAAGCGTACTTATACTCGTTGAACCCCTGAATTCTGACAGAGCTCACTTCCCCTGAAGCTCCGTGTAGACATACGAGCACACCATCGATAAGTTTCCTGCCTTATTTCCACGCTTATGTCTCTCCATGCGATGCGGCACAGCGGACAAGGGCACATAGATAGGCGTACTGATGAAGCCTGAATATACGAGATTAAAGGTTCTAGGCGTTCCACGGTCAGAAAATGGGTCTGCCGTGCCTAGAAAGGGGACACGCGAAGTGAGGTCCCCAAGACAGTGTGTGAGAAAATCGGAAATGTGGCGATCGTGTAGCCACGGCTTCGAGTGCCACTAAAGTAAGGTAAAAAAAAACACGACAAAAATCGGTGACAAAGTTCCCCGTCCCCAGCTAATAATTAACCTAACTTTATGTCAATCCACAAACCTTGGTAAACCCAGTCATTCGGCAACAACAGGAGCCGAGGATAACCCTTTCGGCCAAGTCGAAAGCTGGATCGATCTGGCAGATCGCCAGAGGAAAAAAGGCTGTCGTCGCACGCAATGGTCGGTATCCTGCCCTTCATCCTCGCAGCTCTTTATTCTTCAAGATCTTCACGCACAAAACATCATCATCACCACCACCACCACCACCAACACCAATCTTATGGCTCCCAAGAAGCTAAACGACCTACTAATTATCTGGTAGATGATACCACCTTCAAACACGCCATCGCCCCGCAAGTTGCGGTGATGAAACTCCCTTTGCCACAACAAACCAACGTTGACGCGTCACCGTGGCAAGCGATGCCAGCATCGAATCTTGTCAGCTTCAGCTCTGAATGGTCGAAAACGAAACTTGGCTAATGTGATCACCGTTGAGAAAAGGCCGTCGCTCAAGCGTGACACCCTTGCTTGGAAGAGACCGGCAACATATAGCTCGTAAATATGTGGCACAGAATGCTACTAACCATCTCATACGCTTGAGATCCCATTCTGCCTTGTCAGCAGTTCCCACAAACAAGGTTCAACACTTGACGGTGGCTGGCAAACATTTCCCTTTCAGGCCCTTCTGATCTTTCTGGAACAGGGGCACAGGCTCACCCCAGGTGAGAACTGGGCGTCTGCCCGTATGCCAAAGCATCATGCTGCACCAGTCTTGCGCCTCTCACATGTCATCTGAATTAGGCGTTGAGGCACGTATGCGGCGCATGTCAGGGGAACGGTCCTTGTTACGCATTGCCAAATAGGGTGAGCTTCCCTGGTAGAATAGTTTGCATAGGTAGGTGGTTATTTTTTTTCAGGCCGAGGCACCGTCGGAACATGCGTTGGTCTTCTAGCCACTGCAGTCAGCGCACGGTGAATTGCTGTGAACCGTTTGGGCCGCTAGGTGAGCTTCTGGCGGGCGTTCCGGGTAAAATTGGTTGCACGGGCATGGAGAAATATTGAGGTGAGCGCTGGCACATCCAAGGCGTTTATTCGACGGGGAAGGTTGCGATAGGTTCTACCCTTGAACCTGAGCTATCGAAGAAGCTGACGCACAACTGAACTTGGTGGAGGGTCTGTCAACACTGCTAGAGGCGGAGGCACCGGATGACGGCGGACCTGCTTCGAGTTGGACAGACTTTTCCTCGCACCGAGTTCGGACGTTGGACACCCTGAGAAGGCCCGGCGATGGAGTGTCCAGTACGGACAGGAGGGTGACGTGTCAGGCGTCGAGGGACACCAAGATTTCATCTGACCTCAATTGAGCCGCTACGTCCGAGGTTGGGCGCTCAAAGCTAAAATGGCGGTGTCGAGGTGCGCGCAAGGGATTGAGGGGCAGCAGTGGTCTGACCGAGTAGCTTCCGTTTGTGAAAGTTGGAAGGTGCGCCTGGAGGAAGTGACGGGACCGGGCGCCCACCGCTCCTCTATTTCAGGCCGGCCGTGAGGCCGAAAAAACAGATTCCCTCTCTCAACCTGTCACCAGCTCATAAAATCAATGCCCAGATTCCCCAGCGGAACAGCCCAACCACCCGCTATTTCTCAAGCAACGCCATCCATCATGACTGCCGATCCCCTGGATCTCGGCCTTCAACGCATCGCCAACCCTTCCGATGTGCTCCGCATTGGGATTGTCGCCACCACGGGCTTCAGGTACTCCCCGCTTCCCAGATGGGAACGTCCGCACCACGACAAGTATCCCGAGGACACCTTCCTGTCATACCGCACCCAGTTCCAGAACGCCATAAAGAGCGACGACTTCATCGTCTTGGTGCAAGAGGATGAGAACAGCCCCCGCGAGAGTGATAAGACAGACGCGACCATTCCCAGCGACAACGGCTGGGAAGCTCCCGAGCCTGGCGCCAAGGTCGTGGTCGGCGTCATTACTGTGAAGCTGGAGCCGGTATCTGCAAGGAGGAGACAGATGAAGGATCCACGAGGTAAGTGACACGAAGAAATCGATCTTCGTTGCATTCTTCCTGCCCTACTCTTTGCTGTCCGCCAAACTGACCATGGGGTGCTGTCAGGCTCCTACCCCCAACTTCCGGATAACCCCGGCCGAGACCTCAACCGCCAGCACTACAACTCATGGGGAGCGCTTGTCGGCGCTGCTCGCAAGGAAAGGATGCTAGACGGCGACTCAATTGTTGCAGTGGTCATTGCACACCCTGCATACTGGAAACGGGGTTATGGGACTTGCTTGGCGGCGTGGGCGAGGGATTTGTCCAAGCTGGGCTAAGTCTCACAATGCGTCAGTTCAGCTCACATGCCGCAAAGCTTGTTTGCATCTTTGGGGTTTCAGGACCTGTGCTCCATCACGGCAGAGGGGGGCGAGGATGACCCGGGGGGTGTGAGCACGGCATTGATGGAGTTTAGACCAGAGGCCAGCAAGTAGTGGTTGGGGGGAGTTCGGTCATGGGAGAAAAGGGAGTTAGCATGCCAATCAAGAGCGGGATTCAGACTGCTGATTATGTTCGAGTTGGCTCCTTCTCAGGGCAACGCTGGGGACTTGTGGTATCGCCGGTCTCCGACGACAGCGGAAACCAGATGTTACAACCCTTGTCTCCAGTGAGCCAATGCGGCGCATCACCAACCGCTGGGATGCACCCCATCCTCTATTCTTGCTTAGCCAAAGGCTTAGCTCAAGACCGTGACACGGAGCTCGGTTTCCGCATTTGAAGCGCACTCCGAGTTCTCGTGGACTCGGTGTCGATCCTGGCCAATTAGAGTGTGCTCGGTGCGACACCCGTCCAAGCGCCGCCTCATCGAGTCCTGCACGTCCCCGAAATGGGATGATGGAATCTGGGCATTGGGACCGCCGTCTGGGCAAGTCAACCCCCAGCCCGAGCCCAGCTCCAGTTCCCCGGATTTACATCCAGAATGCGACACAATGCCACGTGTGTGGCCTGCCTTAATGGCAGCTTATATGCATCTGCTGGGCTGCCCTCTGCCACTTCCCGGGCCCGCGTCCTTGGTTTCCTTGGAAGCGATATATGTTGTGCAGCTTATCACACGCGGCCGGAACCGAACTTTGAGCATGGCCGGGTACAGCGGGGAGGATCAATCCGCCGAGATCAACGTCGCCGTTTGGGTGTTGATCAGCGTGTCGACTCTTTTCCTTGGCGCTCGATGTTGGTGTCGGGTCCATTTTGCACGGCTTTGGTGGGATGATTTTGTGCTCGCTGTCTCTTGGGTGGGTTCAAGTTACTCCCTTTCCCTTCTTACCCCCTATTGCCAACGCGCCTCGTTGCTAACTCTCCCCACCACAGATCCTCTTACTGGTAGCAGGCGCTCTGGTCAGCCGCACCATCGCCGTTGTCCACGATGAGTCCGACGACGCGAGACGAGCATTCTTCCGATACCAAAACACGTCGACGTGGCTGGCCGCGCTGGCAACGAGCTGGACAAAGGTCGCGTTCGCAATCACCCTGACCAAGGTCGTGCAGGAGCGTGTCTTTTTGTATTTCCTGTGGTTCATGATCGCTGTGGCCAACTTGATTTTGATCCCCGGGTCGCTCTCGATTTGGATCCCGGCTTGTGGCGATCCTAGGGCCATCTTTCGACCGGCGCATCCGATGTGCTGGGAGCTGCCGGTTCTTCAGTCCCTCGGTGGGAGCTTTATGGGTGCGTATTCTACCACACCCTACTGCGTTCATCTCGAGTTTGCAGCTTGGGACGGGGTGTGGCGTATCACTGAGCTAACATCTCCGAAGGCACCGGCGGCGTCATCGACGTTCTCCTGGCTCTCCTCCCTTGGCTCATCCTTCGAAAGCTTCAGCTTGAGAGACGAGAGAAGATCGGCCTCAGCGTAGCGATGAGCCTGGGCGCCATCACAGGCGTGGTTGTCATCATGCGCACCTTTTTCCAATTCGTCCAAGGAGACTACAATTACAGTATGTCCTCGACTCACCAACCTCATAGACACACAGAAACTCACTCGTTGCTTCGCAGACTACATGGTGTTCATGCTCCTCTTCAATTTTTTGGAGCCCGCCGCAACCATTGTTGCGCAGACGATTCCCATCTTTCGAGTCCTCTTCCGCCACGTCAGACGGACTACCCAGGCGTCAAAGTCTCCTGGCGTGCAGATCCACCCTCCGGCGTCGAACGTTGAGTTGGTGCCGACCATGTGGGATGCGTCGAAGAGTCCTGTTTGGGATCGTGCCAGTGGGAGTGAGAATGGCGAGTCGAATGCGGATAGAAAGGGTGAGGAGCCAGGAGACATGTTGAGATAACGTGAGCATTTACTAGCGAGTACCATTACATATCGATCTTTGCCCAGCTACGAGCTGCATATTACCCGCCCCGTTGACAGTCCAAGCTCCATGACTCGCGCCTCGAGGTTCGTCAAAATCTTGCCAAAACCAAGTCCGCTGGTGGAGCATGCCCCGCTCTCAACGTGCTGTGCCATGCTACTAACTGTCGAGAACCACTTCACCGCCGCCTTGCCTTGAACTCCCATTTCGGTAAACGCAAGCGGTGGGATGGGACAGTGAAATATCCGCGCGTCGTGCGCAGCGGACTGCAAGTGCTGCTCGAGGGCCTTTGATGTCGAAAACGCACGGCGAGTTGGCGGGCAAAGGGGACACCGGGTATTCCCCTTAGTTGGCATCATCAATGCGGTGGATGCGCAGCTAGAGGTAGGCGTCAAGATCGGGGAAGCCAACGATGAAGAGATCATGGTACTCGAGGGTGTCAGTATCACCTCGCTGGTTGAGGAACTCCGCGACCGCAGCGAGACCGCATCGTCGACGTCAGTGAAGGACATGTAATTTCCATCCTCAATTTCCCTGACCAGCTGGTGCTTGGCTTCTTCCAGCAGATGCTGGACATTACCCCTCGGGCTGCTGATGAGCCCCTCGGGATCGCTCCGGAGGACCAGATTGTGCAACTCCTGGCGATCCATCCCTGACGAGCATGACCCGCTCTCGAGGTGCTGTAGCATCCCGGCGGCACTGCCAAACCGACTATCACACCCACCAGCAGCGCAGGGAAAGGTGCGTGGCAGATGGATACCAGAGGAGCGATGCTGTCGTAACGCCTCCTCAGTCCGGAACTGGCGCTTGCATTCGTCACAAGTTGGGGGACTTCTCTCCAGGACAGGAGCCGGCTTGGGCTTGTGAACCTTGTCCTGGAGATGCCGCATGAGCGCCTGCGTGCTGACGAAATTCCGCTCGCAGTCGCAGCACCGGAACTCGCTGGCGTGGGTGGCGGAGAGGAGATGCTGTCTCAGAGCGTTTGGGTTGGGAAAGAATTTGCGACATTCGCCGCAGTAGCGGTTGGCGTCCTCCTTTTTGGGAGGACCCATCTGGCTCTTCGCGGAACTTTTTGTCGCTTTTGGGGGTGGTGGACCGTGACGGCCGCGCTTGTGGTCTGCAAGGCTCATTGCTGTCATGAAGGAGCGATCGCATTTTTGGCAATTGTGGCGATGTTTGGATGATCGGTGCTGTAGGAGCGCCTGACTATTCGGAAATGTACGACCACACTGGCTGCAGGACGACATTGTGGGCATGATAGGCAGCTTCAAATTTGGACGATTGCAGTTGTTGGGCGAGATGAGGGATAGTGGAGAAGTGTAGGGTCTGCGAGAGATAATCGGGAAGGTGCACGCTGTGCGGCTTCGGGTGCCACCAAAGTTTGTTTTTTTTTTTTAAAAAAAAAAAAGCAAAAAAAAAAAAAAAGCGAAGAGTCCGGAAAGCTAGACGATATTCCCCGTCACTACCGAGCATGTTTGAAAAGAGAGCCTTATTTATTCCACAAACCAAATTGAGGCCACCCAGTTCCCTTGCCTGGGAATGGCGCAGCCGTTCACTCCTGCCGTTGTTGGCCTCTCATCACTTGTCCGTCCAAAGCACCCCGCAATTGCCTTGGCCAGTTTCAGCGTTGGCGAATCAGCTCAGTCAGCTGTCCAACAACCGATTCGGAACGAATCACTCCATTGGTGACACCCCGGTTGGCCTTGTTTTGAGACCTCGGAATCCTTGTGCCAACACCAGCTGCCTGAGACGGCCCGGCCGCTGAAGTGGGCAGTGCGCCTGTTAAGCGTTGCCAAAGTCAACCCCGCGGTCTCGAAGAGCAGAAGACCGCCCTTCTAGTGCCTCTACGGTATCAACTGCAGATCGGTCCTCTGGGGTGCTGCCCCTCTCTGCTGCTCCCGACAAGAGACTATCATTCCCTTCGAGTCGGCTCCGAATATCTCTGTTTTGTCTGCGGATATTGCCCTTGTTGTGTTGCGTACCCACTGCCTCTACTATGGCGTCTTTCTCTATCTTTTTCGGCTCCGGGCAGACAACCGCCGCCACTGTCCGATCAACACTGGTACCCCGACTTTGTTCCACTTTAGCGCAGTCAATTCTGGTAAAATAAGCCTTCGGATAGCGTCCTCCACCGTCTCGAAGAGTTTCGGGTTGTTGGTTCTTGACAGTTTTCGGGAGTTTTCTGATACGCTACCGCGCACTGCCGTCACTGATAAGAGGCCGTCTGTTTCTCCGATTTGGCTTTGAACCGCGGCCATATGCCCTAGGTTGTTTCCCAAGTCATTGTGCCTCGATTGACTTCGCCTCCGACGTCCCTTCGATGCCTTGCGAGGCTTGTCGCGCGCAACAATCCGATTCTCGTCGGGAAAACTAGCAGCGAGAGCTGTATGATTTTTTGACTTGGTACTGCAGGGAGATACTCACACCCGCGCGGTCGGCTCCTTTACCGGGGCCCTTGCCTCCTTCAAAATACCCTGTCAAGAGAGACTGTTGAGAGCGACTGGCCCTGTGACCGGCCCTGACTGAGACTGGGGTGCCGCCTTCCGGAATTGCCGACTGCTCCGTCGTTCCAGTCCAATATCCGTCCCCCAGCGGTTCAAACCCCCTGAATCACTCGCCGTTTTGCTGATTTCTGGATGCGCGAGGCGCTCAGCGCACGAATTCGCATCCATGCTATCGTTGGAACTCTGAATGTCCGGAGCGACAGATGGAAGCTCGAACATGGCTGATGATGATGCGTCAACTGCCAAATTGCCGCCATCTCCTTCACAGTCCAATGCACACCCGATCAGCCTTTCTGCCTTTTCCGCCTCACTGGCACATTTGACGTCTTCAGTGGCCATGGGGTGTGTGTATATAACAGGCACCGGCTACCAGCTGGATCTGCTGGCATCTACATTAGCGTTGGCGGCGTATCGGCATGGACATCGTCGGTGGAATTTCGAAGCCAGCTCGGCGATTCAGGTTCTGGCTGGATTTGCTGGCGTGTCACCGTTGTCACGTATTGATGCTGCATCCGCGCTTCCGAGAATAGAATCTGTTCTTTTGCTTCGCGAAGTTTCGCCAAAACCGCTCTATGCACATCACTTGCTACTGCCAGCGAAGTGTCTCGGGCCACTGTTCCAGACACTTCCGAAACTCTTGCTACTGTGCTGCGATACACCTTGCTGCCGAAGAGAAGTTCGTTAAATGGGAATCGAGTGTCGCTGAGAACTGAGTCGCGGTCGCCAAAGACACAACATTAGAGCTGATGATGGAAGGATGCCGAGTCCAGTTCTCCAGGTGCTACAGCTGGATACGTCGGAACCATGTCTTCGAGGCCAAGTCTGGCGATACCAAGGTGGCACGTCATGGTGTAGCAAATCTTGCATCTCGCGCATTGAATTGCTATCGGGTCATCGTCAGCAAAACACCGTTCACCACCTTCTCAGCTCCGGAACGCCAACGACTTGGAGGCAGTGCATCAACTCACAGACTCAGCGCCTGGACCAGCAACATCAAACTCGCTTTTCTCGTCGCCAGCCTTCCGAGCAAACGGCGGATCTCACCGCCATTCTACCACATCGACAGGCGTGCTCGCCAATCTACTCTACCAAAAGGGCGTGAAACTCGTCGTCAATCTCTATCAGCAGATGCTCGCAACCTTGAACCGAAAAAACTAAAGACATCGTCCAGCTCGAGGCGCCAGATAGCCCCGCTGTCGCTCTGAAGGACCGCCTCGTCCTGCCGAAGAGCAGCCCGGACGACTCGGATCTCATCCTCAATATCGCGCGCGATTCCGGGCGCGTCCTTGAACTCGTCGACGGAATGCTTTACTGTGACTGCTGCGCGAATTATGGTTGCCGAAAGTCCGACCGCGCTTGCTGCGATGCTCAGGGGTCCATATTCAAGCCCTACAAATGATCGAAGCTTTGATGGTCATCTCGGGGGTAGTGGCAGGGTTCAGTGCGCTGACCACCCCCCCCCCCACGCTTGACGCACTTGGCCGGGTTTTGTGGTTCGCCGTTGTTTCCTTCCCGTGACATTGGCCGTTGTCTGAAGATGATTGGCTCCAGCTCGTACCTAGGTTGTGAACCGCGCAATTCCTCTAGGTATCTATCACAGTATCAACGCCGACAAACTTGAACTCAAGTAAGGGTCCCACACAAATCTCTAGGAGAGCCGTGGGGGATTGCAGTTAAGGGAGCCGATGAAAAGTGCTGCCTCTAGGCGGCAAGAGCCTGAGGGGGTTAGGTGGAGCTGGAGGAACAGCTTGCGAGGACTATGTCAGTGCCTGCCCGCCTAAGACCTTTGATACGGTGTACTTTCCGAGTCATGAGGGTTGTGGAACTCTGATGGGTCTACCTGTACATGTCACTAGTGGAAACATACTAGAGAGTTCATTGCCTGTAGGCTTCCCATCACGCCTCTCCACTTCCCGACTTGACGCCGATCAGGATGCGAATATTGATGGGACAATGTGCGTGTGGGAAGCCGCCATGCCGTGGCCGCTGCTCTTGACAGCGAATTGCCATTGCGTCTGCTTAAACAGGCTGATCAAGACGGCCACCTCGTTGGCGTTGGCGGGTTCGAAGGCGCATAAAGGGAGCACCGCTTGCTGCTGCTTGGGCCGACACGTCTTGCTGTAGTCGTACACCATCGTGTTCCGAATCAATATGCCCTCCGAGTCGCTAACTGCTAGATCCGAACACCATCCCAACTGTCAGCCAGAGACCTTTTTTTTTTTTTCCTTCTTTTTCCTTCAGAAGCGCATACGTGAAGCGAGTGACTTCGAGGTGCGTACAGCCGCTGCGCACCTTTTTGTTGCCTGATCCTGAACTTTTATATTGGCGTCAACCGATGCGGTGACCCCGATCGCGCACCCGAAAAGCAGCAGAGCGGCAGGGATCCTGATTGTGGGGTTGTTTTTATTACCCCAGAGCCGCTATTGATTTCCATGCAGGTGCGTGCATGAGATCATCCACTGAGGTTGGGACTTTTGCTCCGAAGGATTACTGAAATTTCAATACACGTACAGATGATGAACTTTCAGCGGCATTACGCGGCCCAGTCGCGTTAGGGTGTGTCAGGTACGTACGACCACCGTCATCAACTTCACCGTACTTGTCGATATCCATCTGCGCGGATCACCAGTCGTCATTGTGGGTCCGATTCCAACAAAATCAGGCGCTTTGCCCAAATAAACGTTGCTTCTCTGGGCTTGACCAAACACACCCACGCTGCTATCGTGCAATCCATGCTTCAGCAAACCAAGAGCCCAAGGATCTGTTCCCCGTCGAAATGAAGGTTCGTGTCAAAAGGTGGTCCGTCCCAACGATCCCGGGTCTCTTGACCACTCCGTGCTCCCCGTTGGAGGGTTGGATCCAATTGTCGCTTGTTGCACTTTTTAACTCCAGTCGCTCTTTTGCAATATTGTCATTCGTTACACGATGAGGAATCTTGGATTGGTGGCGGCCTCGAGCCTTGCCCTGCTGCAGTTGGCGTCTGCTGCGTGTTGCCGGAGTAATCTGTGTCTAAAAGGTAATTCTTGGAGAAACAGCGGACAGCCGAGCTCGAGAGCTAACGCCTGACGCCATCACAGCTATCTCAGATGAAAATGACGGACTCGCCGACTGCTCAGCCGCCTTGGTCGTCACCGTGACCGAGTCCGCCAGCATTGTCATCCAGACAGTGACCGAAGTTGAGAGCGTCGTCACCACCGCCCTTACGACGACCACCGAGACCCAGACAGCATCGACCGAGACACTCACTTTCACCGAGCTCACAAGTATCGTCGGATCCACGCAGACCGACATCTCCACCGTCACCAGCACTGTTGCCTCGACTGAAACCGACATTCAGTCAGCACCCGTCACCATCACCTCGACCCAGTTCAACTACCAAGAGGCGCTCAAGGCCCGCCAGACTATAGCCCCTGAGCTGCCCGACTACGCCTCGGCCGTGTGCCCCGAATGGTCGCTCTACACCAAAGCCTGCAAATGCGCCGGCGTCGAGCCCACCACCATCACCATCTCCGCGGCCATCTCAACCCTCACCGTCGCCGCTTCCGACACCCTCACTTCCGTCATCTCAACCGCGTCCAGCACCGAAGTACAAGTCTCCTCCATAACCATCACAACCTCCAGCACCCAAACCGACACCATCACCCTCACCGAAACCGTCACCTCAACCCAAACCGACATTGCCACCTCCGTCTCAACCACCGTCACCATCGCAACCCCCACCTCCACCGTGACCCTCACATGCAAGCCCCGCGGTCGCGCAATGCGCATCCGAACTCCCTTCCCCGACTCCAGTACACGTTACATGAACACCGTCAACTCGCTTGTCGCATGGCAGGCCTTCCCCGATACCAACCCCACCCCCGGCTCAACATGGAAGCTAGACAGCGAAGGCTTTGTCGAGCACGCAGCACTGCTCCCATCAGAAACCGAGGTACGAGGATTATACGTGTCTTCCAGCGCAACGGGCGACTCTTTGCAGGTGTTTTTGCTTGCTGATAGCCAGCTGGATGCGGGAGTGGCTGCGGGGACGCATGTTAGGGTCAGGGGGTGTGTTAATCCGGAGGATAATAGTGTTGTGATGACGGCGAGGGGAAGGAGTAATATTATTTCGTGCGGGAATGCGCTGTATTTGTCAACGGGAACGGGGGGATGTGTTGCGACGGCGCCTGTTGCGGTGGAGCTTTGATGAAGGGTTTCCTTGGGGTTTGGAGGATGGGTGGGAGGCGCTTGGGAGAGGGGGAGAAGCAAACGGGGTTCGGGATGGACCTTGTTAGAGGGCTAAATTTATTACTGTGCCGCAACTGCGTGCGAAGATGCACGCCTACAGGAACAGAGCTGATAGACTCTCGGGCCAGTGAGGTCACCGGGGAAGCCATCTTGACATCATCTTGACATCCTCTCCAAATCTTCTCCTCTACGTTTAGCTCTTGGCCATCTTCACCCTCTTCGTTCGTTCCGCAAAGTCTCAAGTCCACAATGGCCGCCGTTACATCAACCTGCCACAGCGGGTCCCTCCTCCCCGTGACTAAAACCCCTGCCCTCACCACCATATGGACACCGCCGCCCCTCTGCTCGACGCGCTTTCACGCCGGGGCCGGCCTCGCAGAACCACACACGTACGCCTGGCAGGACGAAGTCGACCCTCTCTGGTACTCGTGCCTGCCTCCCGAATGGTCCGCCAACCCTTGCCAGAGCTTGACCTTCAGTCCCGCCCTGGACTGTCCGAAGGGATGGACCGCGGCGCAGAAGAACACGGTCCTGGGGTCGGACAGATCATCCATCACGTTTGCGACTTGTTGCATGAGGTGGGTTTTGTCGCGTTCGTTTCACTAAACGTAGATCTATTAACAGCTTCTCTCTCGAGCGGATTCCTCCCCTCCCTCTTTCAGGACGGCGAAAAGTGTGTCGCCTCCGTTGTCAACTTCCCCATCGTGGTGCTCGCGGCCGACCCGACAGACACGACAAAGTTTCTATCGCCGTTGGCGACGTCGGTATCCACAGAAACCATTGAAAGGGGCTCTCTGGATCATCGCGCCATCATGATTGGGTGGCAGCCCAAAGACTTGAGGGACGGGTCGGGGGGCTCTGCGGGCGAGACGGGGGTCCCGGCGGAGGCAGGCACCGAAACCAAAGGGCTGCCGTCGGGAGCGATCGCGGGGATCACCATTGGGGTGGTTGCTGTTGTCGCCGCGGTGCTCGCGGGCATGCTTTTGGTCTGGCGAAGGAGGAGGCGCGGGAACAAAAAGGAGTCGGACGTGGGGATGTTGGAGAAGGAGGATAATAGTAACAATAATAATAATAATAATAATAATAATAATAATAATAATAATAATAATGGTGCTGGTGCTGCTGCTGCGGTCGTTACTGGTAGTAGCGAATTGGGGGATCACGGTGTGGGGGAATTGCCCTCGGCAATGCCAGCGAGGTCTGGCGGGGATGCGAAGCCGTCGCGCGGGGTGATAAACCCTGTGCAGCAGCTGGCAGAGGAGAGCTACGAATTGTCGAGCAGTAGGCAGGGCAGGTCGGAAGGTGTTTACGAGACGGATGCCATCAGGTGAATGGGGCGAGTTCTAGGCGGCCACTACTTGGAGGTATGATGGTGGATGTTGCTGGTGTAACGCGAGACTTCTTCCAGATCATTCAACCGGAATGTCATTCAGTTTCCGTCCTTATGGGGCGAGGCAAGAAGGCGCGGGGCCTGTATTCGAATCCCATTGGCTCGAAGTCTTTGCGTTGGCGGGACCGAAATGCGAAAGGTTGAGCCATAGAGAGCGCTGCCACCTGAGTCATCTGATGTTGCATTGAGGACGAAGGAAGGAACGGGATTCCGCTCATCAGGCAGAGGAATATACCTATTTAGGTAGGACGGTATTCCACCCAATTGCTCGGATCCGTGCCCCATTCCCCGACTTTTCTTCAACGACAAACCTCTCCGGTCCCAGTCTGACCCAGCCAGGTGCGGCAAAATGTATTCGCAGAGCGGCGCTCCCCGTCTCAACGCGGCCGACCTGCCAGAAGACATTTTGCGTTGCATTTTTGATTATTTTGTGGGCCATCCCAACCACCCCGTGGGGCCGCGCTGCGACGACGACTTCAGGACCCTCCAGACGCTGCGTTCCGTTTGTCGGTCATTCTGCAATGTTGCATCGCCGTTGCTCATTCCGACACTACGAGCAAGCATCAGCCCGGAATCGCTCCGTCGCATCGAGCATGTTACCAAAAGCCCCCTCATTGCCGCGGGAATCAGGACCATCCAAATCAGCACCGCTTACCGGCCAAAGGAGCTTGCTGAGGATGTCAAAGCCTACACAGACCTGCAGAGGAAAGCATTGCGCAGCCTGGAACGAGCCTGCGACTGGTACACGGAATTCATGGACGAGATACCAAAAGACGAGCGCAATGGCGATGAGGATGAAATCCTCAAGGCGATGCACATATATTTCGAAATGGATTGGGCATGGCGCGCTTGGGCCCAGAACGAGGATGGGGACCCCCCCAGTGACAACCGAGACAGGCACATAGCCCTCTTATCCGAATCATTCGACGAATACCGGCGACTCCAACGAGAACAGGAGCGGTTACTGATGGACGGCACGTTTGTCGCCACCCTTGCCGCATGCATCTCCCGCCTCCCATCGCTTCGGAGGGTATGCTTTCTCGACCAGGCCGACGTGAACCCTGATGACTTCAGCCAAAGGGACAATCTCACCGTGTTAGCCAACGACCATGCCAAGTTCCGTCAGCTCCTCGTCGCCCCTCACACCTGGGCCGCCCTCGAAGACCTTGACCACCCCCCAGACATTCCCGCTGTCAAGCTCCTGTGGCAGCTTCCCATGGCCATGCACGCCAACGGCACACCTGTCCCCGCCATTTCCATCTCCCGTATGCCCATCCTCAGCAACTTCAACTACCTCTGCGCCACCAGCAATGACAGCGACGGCTGGTCTGCCCTCACCGCGGCGTTTTCCACCGTGGAATCCATCCATCTCAGCGCCGGCAACCACGTCGTCATCCGCAAGGAGCACATGTCCCCCGAAGCCCAGTCCCACTTCGCAGGCTATCTCTCAGCTCTCCTGTCAAGCCCACTCCTGCAAAGCATCCACATCGACCTCTACAGCCTCCAGATCAACACCGGCAACCCAATAGCGCACCGCGACGGCCTAAACACGCAAATGTTCAACCCCATCGGCCCCGCCTTTGCCAAGCTCCGCAGCCCCGATCTTCGAGAGCTCATCCTCAACGGGGCAAGTCTCACACAAGATGAGCTGGAACGGTGCTTCCGGGGCGTGGGCACAAAACTGCAGCGCATCCACGTCTCCGCGGCCGGCGTGAGCGGCGGCGGCGGCTGGGCACACGCGTTGGATATTTTACGAGGCAAAGTGACGGACTCTTCTTCCTCGTCGAAAAAGTGCAGCGTGTACTTTTCGAGACTTTGCGGCGGGGGGTTCGAGAAGCTCAAGGCGCCTCCGCGTCAGAGGGGGACGGAGCAGGAGGAGAGGTTGGCGTATGCGCTATCCTGGGGGGAGCCGCAGGGGCCGGCTGAGAAGCAGGAGGAGAGGGATCTTTGGGCGGCGGCGGGGAGGTACGTGGCTGGGGAGGAGGAGGTGAACCCGTTGGTGGGACTGGAAGTGGGGGGAAAACGGGAGGTGTAATGAGGTATAGGAGGAATGTTTTGGAATGTATGCGTAAAAGTTTAATTCCGTAGGGTGCAGATCAGGACGTTTATTGAGGCCTGTTGTAAGGTTGGTAATCAAGTTCGCATTGTTGTGGGCTTTGGATTTATGGCTTGCAGCTATAAATAAACGCAACGTATCGAAAACATAAACACCAAAGGCCCCGTATTCGAACACAGTGAGTATCGACGTAATTTTCACAAGCCAAAAAACAACATTAACAACAACAACAGCCCTATCCTGAAGTTCGCATTGCAGCTCCACAATCGATCGGTCGATGTCGTCGATCGGATCCATGCAGCTCCAATAGATGCACGATGGTGGCGAATAGTGGGAAGGGTGGCCCCCACTTACATGCCGCTACTGCGGGCGAATCACAGGCGTCAAGACAACAATCGCCTCCCCCCCTTTTCGCGGTTGTCGAATCCCTCCACCGCAGGCCGTCTCACAGAGTCCTTGAGCCAAAGCGGGGTTGACAATTGACGTCATGTCCGCGTGGATGCGTTCGTCTTTATATGAGATGGACTGCGAGTTACCGCACGACCGGGCCCTGTTGCTCTCTTTCTCTTTTCGAGTTCTCTTACAACCTGAAATTATTGGGTATTTTGACAGGCTGTATTTGAGAAGTTGAAGCAGCCTCAGAGATACCGACAAGATGCCGACCACTACTACCACAAAGAAGCACGCTGTTGCGGTGCCTTGTCAGTGGCACTACCCCTTTTCGTCCACAACAGCTAACCTCTCTCCCAATCCAGCCTCCTCGTCGAAGCCGAAAGCGAGCAGTAGCTCCAAGGCCAAACCATCTGCCTCCCCTACGACAAAAGTCTCCTCATCGTCCAAGACCAAGCCAGCAGCAGACAAGGCGGCCAAGGCAATCGAGAAGGTCGCCAAGACGGTCAAGGACACCAAGCACACCACATCCACCAAGACCGCTGACGCTACAAAGAAAGTCTCTTCCTCGGCCAAACCATCCAGCAGCTCGACCAAGAAAGTCTCCTCAACGCCCAAAGTAGCATCCGCGGACAAGACCAAAGCCGTCTCCAAATCCACCGCAACACCCACAACCCCAGCCAAGAAACTCGCCCCGGCGACCGTAAGAACCCCTGCCGTATCCTCCTCCCCGGCTCCAAACCTCCGCCCGGCCACCGCAACAGCCCATATCAAGCGCGCCGTCCGCAAATCCGCCGAGCTCAATGCCGCCCGCGGCATCCCGCCCGAGCCAGTGACCAAAGTCCGCTCCACCGTCACACCCTCATCCACCCGCGTGCAAGCCAGCACTTCGGCTTCCCGAACCGTACCTATCCAATCCACCACCACCACCCGACGTACCCCCGCCGCACCCACGCCGTCCAAACAACCCAAATCCGCTCCTGCTCCCGACCCAGCCCCTCTGCCAATCATCGCCCCCCCTGCCCCCTCCCCTGTGACTTCCAAAAAGGAAAAGAAATACGACCCCTCCGCCCTTATCCCCACAGCCGAACACACCAAACGCGCCGCCGCCGCTGCAGAGCAAAAGCGTCTGCAGGATTACCAAACGTACCAGGCGCAGAAGCAACTTCGTCTTCAGAAGCAGCAGCAGCAGCAGCAGCAGCAGCAGCAACAAGGTGGATTAGGTGGGGTGGTTGGGAATACAGTAGGAGGTGTCACCTCGGGAGTGGGAAATACACTCGGTGCCGCCGCCGGCGGAGTGGGAAGGACGGTGGGTGATACGACCGGGGCGTTGGGACGGGGGGATTTGAAGGGGACGGTGGGGGGGCTGACGGGGGGTTTGGGACAGACTGTGGGAGGGGTGGGGAGAGGGTTGGTAAGTTCACTTCTTTCTTTTCTACCTCGCTCTTCTTTTTTCGGGGGGAGTCATTCGGGGGTGTTCTGTTCCCTTTGTCACGGCCAGGGGTAACTTTCGGTTTTGTGCGTAGAAAAATGAGAGGGTGTGGAAGTGGTTGATGGTGAGTAGTTAACCGGGCTAACGATTTGTTGTTTTGTAGGGTGATACCGTTGGGGGAACGTTGGGGGGTGTGGGTGATGCTGTGGGTGGTCCTGTTGGGGGTGTCGTCGGCGGGTTGGGACGGGGAGTAGGTGGTGCTGTAAGTGGTATTACTGGTGGACTTGGCGATGGCGTGGGCAAGATTGGCCAAGGGGATCTCCTGGGTGGTGTTGGGTCTGTTGTTGGCGGCGTTACGCAGGGTGTTGGTGGTTTGCTGGGAGGTGTGCTTGGTGGCCTTGGTGGTGATCAGCGTCGTTGATGTTTTGTTTTGTTTCCGCATTCTGTGGTATGTGGTTGGATCAGGGGCTCAGGGGTACATTGAGCATGAGACTGAATCCCAAAATTGTATAGCATTTATGTAAAGCAACAACAGCTGGGTAATATGCGACTAATCTGAGCACAGAAAGTTCTCATGTTTATCTGTATTCTGACCTTGGATGGGTTGGTTCGCCTCTCCGATATCTTGCCCACTGCTGCGGCGCCCGTACGGAATCCGGTGGCGCAAAGGCCAGAACCGGGGCCATTCGTTCACTCTCAACCTCGCCAGATTTAATCCTCCTCGATCCGATTTCCTTCACCGGCTTCTTGCAAGGTAGTAACCACCTGAACAGTAAGACGCGCTCCAGTGACATGTTTAAAAGTACCCAATGAAATTCACCTAACCTGCCAACCAAGGAAATATGGGCTGGCCAGAATTGTACCATGGCCAGTCATCGAGCTCTCTGCTAATTCCACGAAGGCGCAGGCCAGTCAGGATGGTACCCCGCTAGCCCCCTGAACGTGCTGGGCCTCACCTTTGCCAAATACCCCAGGTGGTTTGCCACCCGCTCAGGCACCGGCATAAGCTTCCCGTCAGTCCTAGCTCCGTCGCAAGAGTCACATGCGTTTGGAACCTGGAGTTGAAGAGACCGCAGCAGTCTGTCCACGAACTTGCTCGTCCTCAGGGGAACATTCGGCGGGTCCCGACGCAAGTCTTCCCAGACAGCAGTAATGACATCACAACACAATTGCTCGGGGCTCTTCGCATAGTCCACCTCAATGCCAGTCCCAAACCCCCGGATGGTTACGATGCCAACCAGTCCGTAGATCTTGTCGTACGGATTTACACACTTTCGATCGTGAAACATGTCGAAGAGGTCGTAAAAAGAATAAAAACTCCCCACACTCTCTGGAAAGTCTGCAAATTTCATCAACAGAACCCCATATCCTGGCGTGCTCGTGACGTCAACAAAGTCCAACTTGTCGCAGGGGGCGTCGGGCGGTGAGAACTTGTCGATTATCGACCTACCGGGTTGAGTCCACGCGTCAAAGAAGGTGTACGCCGAGAAGCAATCTCTGCCACAGAGGAGCTGATGGTCTTGGGCAAGTAAGACCTCTTGGATGATCCAGAGCCGTGTCCAGTATTCCCGTTCCAGCAGCTGCTTGGCAGCGCTTCCGAGGGTGGTTACGCTTGTTTGCGCGTCGGTGCCTTTCCAGCCCGAGAGCAAAGACGTCTGGCCACCCCACTCAAACAGCATGGTGCTTTGAGGGGTATGAGGTCCAAGCCATGATATGACAGATGCCGCGGTGGAATATATGGCAGCCATTTGTTGCACCTGGTGGTTTTTCTCGGCCGTGTTGCTCTGGTCGATGCAGATTGAGTCGATCCATAGCGTGCCGACCTGGTCGTCGATGTTTGGCCTTGGCGGTCGAAAGTTGATGGATGTTATTGCGTTTAGAGCCTCCCAGAGGTTTCGTCGAATCTGAACCGCAATGCCGTTTATGCAGATCTCTTTCGGGTTGTCCGGGCTACCCCACTCATACGAGAGAGCGGTGTATCGGGAGGCGGTGGAAAGAGAGCAACGAATAAGTGATCCCCGGATCGTGTCATCTAGGCCCCCTTCCAGGCGGAAAAGTCGGATGGTGTCGGTTGATGGATCGATGGGCGTGTACGGCGATGCTGACAAGGCTCCATTGATTTCAATGCCAGAGATGCAGGGAATAGGCGGGATCATCCGGGGTAATCCGCTCCCGGTCAAGTCGCAGTCATTCGAAGGGTCGTCTGTCATATCGTTCCTGGCGGTGATGGACGGTGAGTCCAAGTTTCCGGCTTCAGCCTTCTGGTATTCTCAATGTAACTGTGAGTCGGTATTCCGCGAGAGAAATAAAAATATCAAGACTCAGCGTGGCTAAGCCATTCGAGACTAACCGCATTTGATGGAAGTGAGCTGTTGCCTGCATTATGCACGTGCTCGATATTGGGCATTGTTTTGATGCGGGGTTGCCAAGTCCCTGTTGCTTTGAAGCTGGATGTACTTTTTTCTCAACTGGAACAAGACGTTGCTATCGTTTTCCAATGCCCCCCGAAGCCTCACATCTTCGACACAATTTGATACCGCACCAACCCCATCAACGCCCCAGAAATAATCGTCACCGGCGGACTCACTCGATACCATCTCCCAAACACATAGTTCGTAGCCGCCACAACCAGCCACCACGGATCATCTCCCAGACTCCGACCTACCCATCAGTCAGCTTCACCCTTTTCCCACCGTTCAAAGTAAACTCACCCTGCTGCGCCCTCTCATCCAGCAACCCCACCTCCCAAATCCTATAAACAACCGTATAAATCAACCCCACCGCCCCGGCATTAACCCCCCTCAAAACAGCCCTAACCCACCTCCTCCCCCTCACCGCACCCCAAACCCCCATCGTTCCATGCACCAACACCATCCCCGGCCCAAAAATCCCCACCCAAGCCAACATCGCCCCCAGCGCAGGATTCAACCCCACATTCTTCGCCGTTAGACTCCCCAGAAACACCGCTATATTAAAATTCGGGCCGGGGAAGGCTTGGATTAGTGCTAAACCGATGAGGAAGTCCCGCTGCGAGACCCAGCCTTCGGAGACGATGTATTCGCGGAGGAGGGGGATCACGACGGGGCCGCCGCCGAAGATGATGGTTCCGGCTAGGAACATGTTGGTGAAGAGGGAGAAGAGGCGGGGAGGAGGGGAGGGGAGGAGGGCGCGGAGGGTTAGGAGGGAAGAGAGGGTTAGGAGGAAGGTGGTTATTATGGCTATGCCGGTGCGGGGGGCTATGGGGATGCGGAGGGAGGAAGGGATGATGCGTGGCTCTGGAGAGGGGGAGGGGGGTTGACGGTGGTGGGAGAGGAGGGGAGTGGTCACGGAGGGGATGGGGGATTGGAGGTCTTGGGTTGGAGGAGTGGCTGAAGGGACGCCGCTTTCGAGTTCGGGGGAGCTGTGGCCTGTTTCGGGCTCGGGTTCAGGGGTGGTTTCTGGAGTTGGGGGTCTCTTGAATCTCAGGGGTCGGAGGAGTTGTTGGAAGAGGGCCAGATCATGAATTAGGGACGCCAAGCCTGAGATGATGAGCAGTGTGGGAAAGTACCAGACTGCTTTGTAGAGCATGCCTGCTGATGCTGTGAAAAACACTACCATTCTCGTCAGGTCGTCTGTAACGGCTTTCTTCGAGAGCTCGGTGGTGGCAAGAGCGATGACACCAACGACTGATGCGTTGAGTCCAGACAGAAAGGCGTATGCGGTACCCGGGAGGGTCTGGTCGATGTTGGCAACACCGAGGGACAGGGCAAACATTGCTGACGCTGCCGGGAGGCTACACAACCGCTTTGGTCAAAAGGGAGAACAGATTCAGGGGCAAAAGCCATACGTGAAGAAGAAAAAAGATATGATTGCGGGCAGCGTGCCGCCATGGACGAGGTTGATACAGTAGAGCAGCTTCGTGCTCGCTGGGCCGGAGAGGGCGAGAGCGACACTGAAAAGTTCTTGGAACTGAATAGGGGCAATGGTCAGTTCGCTCGAATCCGATCATCAACGCTTGGAGACCAACTGACATATTGTTCGTTGATCCATTTCTCTTTTACAACAAAGCGATCGTAGTACTACGGAGATGCAGGGAGAGCCAGAGGTATTAGCCAGATGGACAACACAGAAAACGTACTGATCAACTCACAATCTTGAAGTGGACAGGTGGGCCCCCAAACGCCGTAAAGCCCAAGTTCCAGTTGGCGGCCAAAAACGACCGCCACCAAGCGGCAGTCTTTTGAGGCATCTTTGCGCTCCTTCTTACTAGCGATGTTTCGTCCTTCAAATGTTCAGCGAGCAGGATACGGTATTGAAGTTATATCCCTCATGTCGTCCCAATCGGCACGGACCGTCCCCACGTCCTCGGTGCTGAGTCGGAAAAACTCAATTGACGCCATATGTGAGACACTCTACCGAGATTCATGAGGGGTTGAGAGCGTGGCGTTGCGGGATACCATACTGGGATCTTGGCGCTTGCTGTTACAGTGAAGATCATCACGGGGCTTTCAGCTGCCTGAACAACCATTTCAACGGCTGCTGCAGCCAATCGCCGGAACGTGCAGGACTCCCTCAGCAGCTTGCGTCATTCTCTAGGGCAATGGTGCGAGTAACGGACTGCACCAATATCGACTTTAAGCGGCGCTGGACTCACAACAGACAGAGGACTTCCCGTTAGGAGCCCGTTTTAATGGTCGAATGAGAAATTTCCGTATATCGAACTGAAAAATGGAACGGAATTCAGTACAAATAATCAACAGATTCTATCTCTGTCGCTCACAGAACCAATCGCGTTGTGGCCAGGGCCAAGAATACGTTCCAGTCCTCCGCAGAAAACGCAAGCGGCAACTCAGCACCCTTCGCATCAGATCCCACCAGGCTCCATCCAGCCCCTGAATTTACAAATCCCCAAACGCCTCATCCCCCGTTCGCTCCACCCACCACCACCACCACCACCACCACCACCTCCCCCTTCACCATCTTTCCCCAAACCTCCCTCCCATAAGTCATCGGCTCCAAAACATAACACCTCTCCCTCGGCATATCCCTCGCCTTCATCTTCACCCCTCAAATATCCCTCTCTCCCTCCGTCCGAGCCGGGGTCCCCTAGCACGACGTCAAACCCGAACCCGTGGTCTCGTGGCACTTTGTGTTCCATGTGTGGGAATATCGTACGAGAACCCGACCTAGTTCGACTGGTCGATGAAGATCAAGTTGGCCTGGTTGTCCCAACTAAAGGGATTCAAGATGGTAGTTGCCGAGTCTAATGCAACGGTGGAACTACGTCGCCCCATTTCCTCGAGCAAGCCCATCGTTGACGACGCTCCGGCACCCCCGTTGAGCCAGATAAGAGTGGCGCATTATGAGGGTCGTTCCGAGACTCAAAAAACCAAAAGAAAGTGTTGATTAGGTAATACTTATCGACTAGAAGCGCAGAGGGAGATGGACGTAGCCAGAGTACAACGTAGAGTCAGGGGTTGTTTCGCAGATGCCGGGTCCCTTGAAAGTGATGTTGACATTTTCATGATTTTTTGAGTTGATGATTTCAACTCCCTCAACTTTGGGCGGATTCCTGACAGACCGTGAGATCCCGTGTTTGTCGACTGCGGGGTTAATGCGGCGCGACTCGCGTCTGGTGGCAATTCATGCCAAGCCGAGCTCAGTGCCGTTCCCGTGCCGGATTTCTTCCTCATACTACATGCATCTCCCGACCGTGGGCGCAATCTCAACCAAAACCAACCCTGCAACGAATAACCACAAGGAAGGCCCTATTGCATCCAAGAGTCTCTGTCCAAGCCCAATCACGTTGTTTTATCACAAGAGAATCTCTTTCACACTCAACCCAAGCCCGCAACATCTCGAGAAGGGGCAACCGACAATGACGTCATCACCACCCCCTGAAGTGACCAAAGCCGTCGAAGCCGCCAAATCCGCCAAACGGCTCCAAGACACGGCCGACGCCCTCAAAGCGCAAGCCGCCAGTGTCAAGGAACCCGCCGAGCGAGAGCGACTATGGCAAGCAGCCTACAACAAGGAGGTCGAAGCACGCGGGCAGAGCAAGAAGGCTCGGGTTATGGCGAGTGGATGGGGACAGGGAGTCGCAGGTGGGATAGGGGCGTCGGGTGCGCTGGGGATGGGATTGGGAAATCTAGTAGGGGTCCTTGTTGGTGGTGTTGTTGCGATTCCGGGGGCATTGGTTGGGGCGGGGGTGGGAGCGGTGCATGGGCCGTTTTATGATGTTACAAGTGGGCATGCGATTCATAAGCATAAACATGATGGTGGTGGGGACGGTGATGGTGATGGGAAGCATGATCCGAAGGAAGATGAAGAGATACATCGGGCCGTGGTGGCTGCAGCGAGGGAGATGGAGGAGGAGGAAGAGAAGAGACAGGGGGGAGGGGGGTGAGTGAGTACAACTGTATGTATATATATGTATATATATATGTATATATATATACATATATATATATATGCTGTGCTGCACCTTTGTTAGATTTGATACACCGGTCTTGCCCAAAGAATACGAATTTTCATCTTTCCGTGCCAGACGTCGAAGAAGTTCGTTCAGGGAGTGCTCCGTTCAAGCTGATGCCAGCCAGTCCAGATGGAGTCTATCACCCACTCTCCCGCCCCTTTTCCCCTCAATTTACTTGCTTATCGCTGTCTCTCAGACAGCCGCAGGCGACTTCCGCTTCTCATACCAGACCAGCAGCCCGTTCTCTCCCTCGCGCCGAAAATCCGCAGCAAACGCCTCAACAGTCCCCTCAGGCCCAACCCGGAACTGCGCTCTCAGACACAACCTCGGCCTCTTCGTCAGTCCCGATCCCTTCGGGGCATACTCATCCACAAACAACCACCCAATCCAGTAGTCCCCAGTGACATGCTCAAAATCCACATGGAAACCCTTCCCTTCGAATTCCAGCGGGCCCGAACCTGTCAACAAGCAACCCCGCTCCACTGTTGGATGAGCAGGTGTATCTCCCGGATATCCCCCGCGCGCTTCATCCCCACATCGAAGCCCCAACGTGACGTTTCCATACCCGTCATTATCATAAACCCCCGCGTACGCCGTCAACGGCAACGCCCGCGGAAGGGGCGGTATCGATAGCGGGTAAAGCCTATCCAAGCACATCTCCACCTCCCTTTGGCTACCCACTACCCTCTCCCTTGCCCTCTTCTCAAAATCCAAGCGCCTCCCCTCCGGTACACCAAAGTAATCGTAAAGAACCTTCCAGAGTACAATGGTGATTGCAGGGGTATCCGCATTCGTCATGATAGCCAGCGCGAATTGTCTCGATGGGATCATCCACATTTCTGTGCGATGCTCGCGCATCTGCCCGTTGTGGTACCAGACCTCCTCACCCTCGAGCACGCCGCCTGCCCAGCCCATGCCGTAGAACTGCGCGCCTTTGAAGGGTGGGGTGGAGGGGGGTTCGGTGGCGATTTGTGGGGATTTTAGGGCGGCTTTTCCGGACGGGGAGAGGGGGTCCCGGGGGAAGGGGGAGGAGGAGGAGGAGGGGCTCATCATGTAGCGGAGGTACTTGGCGTAGTCGTATACGGAGCTGATGACCATGCCTGCGCCTTCGTGGCCGGGGTGGGCGGAGTGGGGTACTGCTACGTGGGAGTCGCTGTCGTTGTGGTACCAGAGTTCGTCGGCCAATATGCCAGGGAGTTTCGTAGGGTCCTTGTAGTTTAGTTGCGTGGAGAGATAGGTGTACTCCATGCCCATTGGGGTCCAGAGCTTGCCGCGGAAGATGGAGCCGAGCAGGCCGGGGAAGTTGGAGAAGGCCGCGCCGGGGTAGTAGAGGCGGGTGATGAGGTAGCCTATGACGGTGACGAGCTGGTTGGAGTATTGGTATTTCGCGCGGGGCTCGGCGGACATGGGGAGGTTGCGAAGGCCTCTTGTGGCGGCTTCGGCGTTGGGCCAGGCAATGAAGTCGTGCGCGGGGTATCCGGTGCGGTGCGAGAGGGCGTCGCGGATGGTGATGTGCTCGGTGGCCCAGGGGTCCGAGAGAACGAATTCGTCGCGGAGCAGAGATGAGATGGGTGTGTCCCACTGCACATGGGGGAATTTGTCATTGTCGTCGACGATTTGGCTCATGGCAGCCGCGGTGAAGGACTTGGTGGTGCTACCTGTGTAGAACTGGGTGAACTGGTTGACGGGGACTGTGTTGTTTTTGCGCGCCCATCCAAACCCCTTGGTCCAGGTTGAGGTGCCATTTACGATGGCTATGGCTAGCCCGGGTGTTTTCCATTTTCGAAGCGTGCCCGAAATGAATTGGTCGAGGTCGCCACCCCCGAGGCTGGAAAAGAATGCTGTTGCATCGTTGTGATTTGCGTTGTTGAGCACGTGCTGCGACTGTCCGCTTGATATGACGAGGCGCGTGAATAGTTCAAGCACGATGAGAATACTTGAACGCATTTTGTTGAGCTACCAAACCGTGATGCCGTGATGTTGTCGGGGTGTTGTTGCCTGGGCCAGCGACCCCGCGCAGGCGCAATTTACAGCACAATGCCCGGTGCTGCCGCTGTTACACAGAATCCTTCGAAAGCACCAACAAACGTCATTATGCCTCTACGTCACAGAGTGCTGCAGAAACCGAGAGCCAATAACAGGTCGAAGAGGACAGGTCGGGAAAAAAGCTGAGAGACAGGACAATGTTGAAAATAAAAGACTTCCAGGTTCTCCACTGGGTGGCCCCCACCTCGACCAGCGAGCACGCTCGCTTGCTGCCGTGGCCGGGACTAGCAGGAACGCCACCAAGCATGTCAGAGGTCGCACCCCCCCAAAAAAAAACACTGCAATTTTGGCGTCGGAGGAGGGGTTCGATGTCGGGTCTGAGCCCGTGGAGAGCCTCACGACTCGACCTTCCACCGCTATTTCTCGCACATTGGGGGCGGCCAGCTCCGGCATCAAGTCTCCCTTCGAGCGCGATGAATGCGCCATACGCATTACCCCGGCTACCTAGCCAAGTCTACCAATACCGGCCACTGGGGTCACAGTATGTCGAAGTCCGCATCCTCAAATTGCATGCAGGTTGCCGGGGCACCCCCATCACAGCTACCATAACCCACGTCGCGCTGCGCGATAGCAGCCTCAATTACCAAGCGCTTTCTTACGTCTGGGGTGACAAAGGAGACCTGAGCGGCACGATCCTCATCGACGGGTTGCCCCACCCAAGACGGCTGCAAAGAAACCTCGAGCTCGCCCTGCGGCAGATCCGAGACACCCAGGCAGACACAGCCCTCTGGATCGACGCCATCTGCATCAACCAAGATGACTACGATGAAAAAGGCAAACAGGTGGCTCTGATGGGAGAAATCTATACCAGAGCACGCAGTGTACTCTCCTGGGTCGGGCCCGAACAGGACGGCAGCGACACCGCCATGGAGCTAATGGCCGACGGCGAGCGTTTTCTCAGTCTAGCACGCAACCGCCAACTCTCCAGCCCCGATATATCTGCAGTCCTCGCACTATTGTACCGCGCGTACTGGACCAGAGTCTGGATCGTCCAGGAAGTCTACTTCGCCCGCAGCCTAACCATCAAATGCGGCACCAAAAGCATCCCTGCCGACATCTTCCAGTACTGCGTCGGCGTAGTAACCTTCCAGCTCAACACGCAGTTCCAAGACACCGAGACCATCAGGGACAAGAGCGCAGACAACCCAGCGAGCGCACACATTCGCCTCTTCGGCATCCAGACGCTACGCGCCTGGCTTGACCGCTGCGTCCAGCAGGGCTTCAAAGCAACGGACCCAAGGGACTACATCTACGCATTGGCTGGTGTCTCCCGGGACGGTCGGTACGGCGAGATCATTCCTAATTACAGAGGGACAGTACGGGAGGCTCTTCTTCAGGCGGCGCCGTTGGTTTTGCATGGGCCTACGCCTGCATACTACCAGGAGACCCCGTCTGATCATTTCTTGGAGCATCCGGTTTTTCGGTATGCTGAGATGATGGGGATAGAGGTGGATAATGAGCTGGTTTCCGATCTGTATGCGTGCGCGAGAAGTCCACCTCGAACGCAACATTCGTATGCTGGAGGGTTGAGAAATATGAGCGGTCCGGGGTTCTGGGCACGGTGAAAGGATCTAGCGTTTTTAAGCAGACTTGTTCTAGATGTGTTTTTGTTGCGCTCGGGGGTGGAGAGGCGCCAGAGTACCCTGTAGGAGGGGCCTGTCATGGTGTTGGCGGTGAGTTGAGCCCTGTTTCGGGTAAATCGGCCCCGGCCCCTGCAGCATGCGGGCTCTCAGCCAATCGTCAACCAAACTAGAGGTCGGTGCAAATCTGAAGCTTTCCGTCGGACATTGGATGCGCTTGAGCGGGTGGTTTTTGGCCAGGCAGCATGGTATGAAAGTCAAGGAAACGGAAAGCAAGCGCCGCCCCCTTTTTCGCTCCCTCCTTCAATGCAAAACAAAAGGCAAAACCTTCATTGTAGGCCAGCGACTTCACTATTGCCCCAAACGCCGGAGAATGCCAAGGCGAAGGATTCGCTGTTGGTAGACGCCACCAGCGGTAGGCGTTTTTGCTGCATGAACCTTGTGTCAGCTTATGTGGGCCAACCTGCGGAGGGTTCCGGCTTGGCACCAAGCCTCGTCAGGGGACCAGAGATTTCCAGATTTTTCCACAGAACAACACAATAAAACAATATCACAACAATTGGCTCACAAGCGCTGGATTCTGACACCTTGCGCAGGCAGACAACAGAAGTTCCGATGAAAAGCTGACGCCCCCGAATTTTGGCGCTCTTTGACTTGCTTTGTCTTTTTTTTCCGTCCGATGTTCAAAATGAGTCTCCCGCGGAAACCCCTTCGCTTCAAGGAGGCCCTCGTCGCCCTGGGCTGCGTCGCGTCTTGTTCAGCGCAAACACTGTCAACTTTCAAATTCCCAGAGGGCGCGACGCCAGCGGCTTTTCAAGGTTTCGCGACCCACGGCCCTGGAACCGGTTGGTGACAAAAATTAATTAGCTGTGGATTGTTGCACAAGTTCTGATATGGGGGACAGTTGCGACATACTCGTGTGACTCCGGCTCGACACATGCCACACACAGTGCAAGCAGTTTCGCAGGCTGCTGCGCGCCAAACGAGGAGTGTGAATTCTTCACGAGGTGCAATGCGGGAACAGCCACGAGAATCGATGGCTCTACTTATCGCTGGTCAGTCGTCTCCTTGGCAAAGTTGAGTTTTGAGCTGACCACCGCAGCTCTGGAACCCTGCCGAATTGTTACACCATGACCATCTACCAGAGCTTCCCCTTCGCAGCTGACCATTGGCTGAAGATTGGCTGCGTGCAACCCGACTTTGATGCGCACACGATATACCGAGAGATCGTACCGACGGCGGCGATAACCGGCTCCGGGACAACGACCTCGGGGACAGCGCCGTTCGCATCGAAGACAGGCGATCCCGACGCGCAGGAATCGGTTGCAGCAAGCGCATCGCCAGAGTCGAAAGCCTGGATTGCGGGCGCCGTGATTGGGCCGGTGTTTGCGGTGGTCGTTGCCCTTTTTGTGATTTTTTGGAGGAGGAAGAGGAGCCGGGGAAGAAGCGAGGGCGAGGGCACCGAGACAGGTGAAAAGGTGGGGTCAGCCGACAAGCATGAGTTGCAAAGCATCAGCCCGCTACGGCTCGAGGAGAGTCCGTCGCGAGCTGTGGCTCCCGCAGAGCTCCCAAATTACAGTCGCTGGGAACTGGATTCGTTTTCTGCCGCCGAAGTGCCGGGGCTTGAGACCCGGCGGAAATGAGGGTGGATGTGGGGCTTGTGCTGGTCAGTCGGGTGGGTCCGAGCCATCGATGCTTTGCCAGCGCAACTGGCGATGAGGATACTCAGAGACGTCATCCAGTTTCTGCCCCTTCCCTCTTCATTTTCAGGGACCTTCCATCCCGAGGAAACTAAAACACAACAACACATCTTAATTTTGACATCGCAGACACAATGCCGGGCTCTGTTGCCCCAATCATGGCTCTCCCGGAGGAGATTTTGATTGAAATTCTCGGGTTGGCAGCCCAGTGGCGTTCCCGCGAGCTCCCGGACCACATACATTTCACGCTACGAGTAACAGTTGGAAGACCTCCGATATCTCGTAAGCTTCACCAACGGTCTAACTCGCTTCACCTTGGACCATTGGGGATTCGAAAGATTCCACCAGCGGCAGCCCGTAGAACAGTGGTCAGTCCCCCTGGTACTCTCGATCCTCGCCCCAGAGGCATCAACTCTTCGCTCCATCAATTTCGGGAGCCTTCGGAAGCAGACTGAGACCTCGGATCTGAACAACTTGAACCTTGCCCCATTCAAAGTGCCGGAGGACCTGACCGTCTAAGCCTGGGATACTGGCCACGATGGTCTTGCGGATGTTCTCATGACGTCTTCAACCCTCCGCACGTTCACGTGGAACTTTGAACGCGACAGCGAACAATTTAATTAATGCGTGCAAGGTGGAAGAGTTTTCAGCCGGCCATGAGGCTTGTCTTCGGAGATTCATCCCATCGCAACGCCGATCTTATACGGTCAGCTGTCTCTGGCCCTCAGTGCCAACCACAATCCTGCGGAGTGGATCCGCGGACACACTGGTATATTGGAGTCCAGATTGTTACAGAGAACGAACTCGAGGTGTCGCCTACGATCCATGCCGATAGCCACTTCCCTCCATAGCAGGTACTCCACAGTTACCTACATTTCTCTCCAGTGCCACATGAAAGAATGCATTGAACTGAGTGAAAATAAAGTATTTCCGCTCCAAGGTGGTCCTATGTAGAAACGGAACTCTGAGCTCAAGCTCGAGGATGCTGTTAACAATTCAAATTCTTTGTAACTCTTGGCCAAAATACTATTATAGTCGAAGCAAACTACAGCTTCTACCCCTTCCCACCCACAACCGCGACAACAATCTCTACGCCTATCGAGTCGACCGTCCGGGTCAGATGTAGGGCTCAGTAATCCCTTGGCACGGCGCGCACCGGCCCCGAGACTTCGGGTGACCAGCCGTACTTTGTCGGGCCTGCGCGGCTTGCAGTCCCGAGTGATTCATATGCTGGGCGCCGGGGTTGTGCATCTGCCCCCACACCAGCCAGCCGATTGGACGATGTTTTGGAGCACACAGGCCAATTGAGAGCTGCGGCTCGTTTTCCTCAATGGGAAATTGGAGGGTACATGTTTCCATCCAACCGGGCACACACAGCCCATTCACAGACGAATACAGCCATCCAATGCAACTCCAGTCGCATAACTTGGATCGCAGCTCACCATCTACCAAGTCCGAAATCTTGCAGCGATTCCAACGGTCACAAGCGCTCAAACCGCCCCCCCTCGCACAGTGTATTTTTAGCCGAGCGCGGAAGGAACCCAACCCCGTCCCCCTCCCCCACACCATTGTCACTCCAACGAACACAGGTTCGTCAACGGGAAGCTTCCCACCTGGAACTAGATCTTGTAACCCCCCCTTTGATAGGGGGGTATCCGAAACGACACAACCCAAGGGAATCGGCGCAATTTCTGCCCGAATTCTTATCTGCTTACTCGGGTTGATGCGTTGGAGCAACCTCATCGTTTAACTGCCCACAGAAAGCAAAAGCGGGAATGCATCCTGCCCCTGTTTTCTCGCGTCAAGAACTCCTCATCCTCCCCAAAACGCGCCGGCTTTAACCGCACCGCGCGGTATGCTCGCCGTATCCCTTCTCCCGCTCCTCTTCGCGGGCGTCCTCTGCGATGCGCCCGTCTCAATCGACCAGAGCGATATATACAGAAACCAGCGCGAATGTGCCGGGGGTTGCTTCATCAGCTTTGACGACATTGGCTACCCCATTGCCAAGAAGATTTCATGCCCGACATTCAAAGTCCAGAACGACTGTTTCTGCCGATCAGATCTGCAATTCGAAGCAAATTCCTACATCTCAAGTTGCGTCAACGCCCGCTGCACGAGGAATAGTTTCGACATCGACGTCGCTACAAAGTTGTATGATAATTATTGCACGAGCAATGGGTATACACGCGTAGCGCAGTCGACGCCACCTCCTGGGACAGGTGCGTATACGTTACCTTTCTTCTAGGAATCTTGAATTTTTGGGCACTAACATGGCGATGAAAACTCAGGAACATCGTCGACACGATCAAGAACGAATCCTGCGACGACTCCACCACCGACAGAAACAGCATTCAACTCAGGGGGGTCAATACTACCGACCGACGGTCAAGCCCCGGGAGATCAGCTGAGCGGGGGAGAACTCGCGGGGATAATCGTGGGCGCCATCGGTGCGGTGGGCACCGTAATTGGTGTCTACTTTGCCTACAAGACATATAAATCCAAGAAGAACAGGGAGAGCGATGTGCAACCCCATGTTTATGGGTACGGGCAGGGAACGTACAGGTACTAGGGGAGGATGTAGCTATGTTCATGATGACGAGTTCTCCCTTGCATTGCGTTCCGATGTTATAGATTCCGGACAGGGACGCCTGCGGGTAAATGGCGGGGGTTCTAGGTGTTTTTCCAACAAGCTCCTTGATATCACGATGCCCTGCTGCATCATCTACATTCGGAAAACCAAAACCGAATAGTAAATAACCCTCCCAATCTCAACTTTCACCTTTCCACCTTCACACGTCGCCTTCCCAGCCCTCACTTCCCCCACCGCGAAATCCGGGGACACAACTTCCACCGCCTTCGGGCACCCACCAACCACGCCAATACCAACCTCAACAACAACCCCCTCAGCCGCCCTCATAACCCCCATCTCATAATCATGATTCACAATATGCACCGTCTGCCTCCCACTCCCCATCTGCACCAACACCGACCCAACCAACCTCTCCTTTCCCTCCCCCCCAAACCCAACCTCCTCCTTCACCTCCCCAAGAACCATATCAACAGGCACATTCCTCGTAAAAAAACCCCCATTCCTCCTAAAGAAACCAGCATACCCCACCAAAAACTCCAAAATCCCGGCCTCTTTCGCAGTCATTCCCCCCACGGTATCCTTCAAATGGAACGCAGGAAACAACCCGTTAGCGTACGCCTCCGCCCCAAAGATACGCCAGTAATCATTTTTCTCATTTGCGGGGAGGGACTGGTAGTTGGTCATCATGTCGTTGGGCCAGTCGATGAATATCGCGATGGGGGTTTCGTTGTCGTCGGAGGGGTTGGTGGGAGAGGAAGTGATGTTGCGATGGAGGGATTTGAGGTAGCGGAATTGAGATTTTAGAGATTTGGAACCGTTGAGGTGGGTTGAGATGGTGCCGTTGGGACTGGTGGTTGTGAGGACGGGGACGTAATCCGCCCCGCGGAAGTCGGGAGTTACTTCGTCGGGGTTCCAGGGGTAGAGGCCTACAGAGTTGAAAGAGACGCCGGGCCAGATTCCGTTGGAGGAGATGAGGAGGGTACGGTTGCGCTGTGACAGACTGTGATCGCGGAGGGTCGTCGTGAGGGAGGTCCAGTAGAAGCGGATGTAAGTCGGGAGGAACGAAGTGTCGGGGTAGACGCGGTTGGAGGTTACTTTTCCCCATTCGGCGGAGAGTGGGTTTGTGGAGGCGAGAGGGTTGTGGGACCAGTTGTGATGTTGGAGGTAGGACCGGTAGTTGAAGTTGTTGAGGAGATCGTCAGGGGGGAAAGTTTCGGAGAGAATGTTTTCAGGGGTCATGGCGAATCTTCCTTGCCAGTCGGCAATGGTGAAGTCAGGATACTTGGCTAGCAGATAGCGATTGAAGTCCGCAAGCGTATAGTCATCGAAGCCTTCGTTTCCGTTGAATCCCCACTTCTGACCCCCACTGTAGCCACCGTTCACCTCGTCAAAGTTGATGCCGTCCACACCTCCATCAATTTGAAGCTTTGCCCACGACAAGAGGTAATTCCGATACGATGGGTTGAACAGATTTCCCCGCCTAGCTGGTACGGGGAAGCCGAACTCGTCGTGTGGAACGGGATTCCCTTCCGCGTCGTAAGTCGACATGTCATCGTATATCTCGAGGGTAGGGAAGTCGTGCGGAAAGATGACACTTGCAGTGCCACTCCCCATGAAGGTGATGTTATGATTGTGATAGCGCGCGATCTGGGCAAAGTTGTAGTCTGAGGCCTTGGTCCCGTTTGTTGACCACTTGCCAATTGCACGGATGGTCACGTCTGGAAGGAGGGCGTACACCTGCGGGTCGTCATCCCACATGACATCGGACTGGCTGAAGGCATAGACGGAGAAATCTTGAGGGTTTGGAGGTGTCGAGAGTGGGAGTGCGAAGGGCAAAGCGATGGCTAGGAGCCACAAGAGGGGGTTAAGGGACGGCATCTTGGGAAGCTGTGTACTCGGTCACTGACAGAAATGGGTTTCTCGGGGTAAGACCCGAAGACCGCAGACTGTCACTTCGAGAGTTATGTATGCCCGCCCATGTACCATCAGTGATCAGCGACTGAAGGCTGCCTCCATACTTCCAAGCGAGGTCGATACGTGATTGAAGGAGACCGGGTGAAGCCCGAAGGCTCGCATAGGCGACTTCAATTTAACCATAGGGCTGAACCCAGAGCGGGAGATGCGTTGACTGAGGGGTTCCATCATGGACGGAAGTTCCCGTGAATTTAGACGTGATGAATGAGCGGTAAGTCGAGGGTCAACTCGCATATCTAGCTGCCTGGGCACATACAGACGGGGAGTCGATACCCACCACCGCGTAGACATACTAAATCCGGGCTAAGCTCACCCACAACTCAATCCTGCCTAATCAAATCCGGAATCCTCCTCCCCAACACCGTCGACGTCACCGTCGGCGTGACCACCACCTCCCTCTTACCCCCCTTAAACCTACACACCATCCCCTCCCTCACAATCTCCCCCGTTCTCGGCCCCGGGAACTCCCACTTGCACTCCAGCGGGAGATACCCATTCCAAGTCCCATTAAAAACAATCGGCGTGTCAAGGTTCTTATCGTCGCAGTACCACGAGTGATTCAGCTCCATGTACCCCGTCGACAAATCCAACCGGACGTCCCAGTCTAGTCCGTGGTAGAACTTCCATCCGGGACCCCACCAGTCGTCAAGTTTGTCATTGCGGTATACCCGCGACGGGTCAAACACTTGCATTCCTGGTGTTAGGAACGGTCCATTTTCTTCCAGTGAATGGCCGACGCCGCGGATGAGACCATCCTTGATGGCTGGCGTGGTCGGGATCCCAGAAAACACGGTGCTGTTGAGATCGAATAAGAACATGGTGTTCATGTAGGGCGTCAGATGGCCGATCCATCCAAACCAGTCAGTCAGGGAGAAGAAGTCAACCCAGTCGGCCATCTGCAAAGTCCACTTGACCGGCCCACGGCCAAGCGAGGCAACGGTGCAGCTCCACACGTCCGGGGAGGGCTCTGGCTCGGTGAGATCTCCCGCGGGGATACGCACGGTGTCGATGCTCTGGATGGGAATGGTCTGCTGCCATGGTGAACTGGGGTATCCCTCTCGATCACCGAGCGTGCACCATTGCGCCGTGTAGGTGTAGTCGCATGATTCGCCAGTAATCCAAATTCTTTGCGGGCAGGCGACGCCGTATACGGCGTTGGTCCCGTTTCCGCAGAGGAGCCCGCTCGGCGAGCCAGTTCCGCGAGTTTTGGGGAGCATCGCTGTGCCGGTGATCTTGTAAGTGGATGCTCCGTTTTCTGAGTTGCAGTACCACGTTTGGTTGACGCGCAGCCGTCCTGACTTTGCACTGAATTGGATCCAGGTTTCGACGGTTCGTTGAAGGGGTCGTTGATGCAGGTCTTGGGTTTGGCGGTCGCGGAAGCAGGGCCACCACCTGTCTGTCTCTCCGTCGAGGGCGGCGTCGTCGAAGGCGCAGGATGCCTCCGTGTTGGTGGCTGCGTTTTTGATCACCGCCACAAGAGTTCGATTGTAAGGCATCGGGTAACCTGGACTTGCGCTACTAGCCCCTCCAAAGTGTGTGGTTTCAGCCACTGTGGTTGCCTGCCAGAGGAAACGGGAGATGGTAAGCGGTGAAGACCACTGAGAGAATGACTGGGATATGCGGAGACAGCCCGGGTTCTCGAGACCCTCTGGGGCGCGATATTTCTTTGGGGTAAAGTATTGAACCGGTGACATGAGGCGGCCTTCGACGAGGAACGGAGTGTCGAGTGTGCAGATTCGAGAAGAGCAGTAGAGCGGGAGGCCTATGTTGTCATAGCGAGTCGGATACGCGATTTCCGAGGTGAATTCAGTCCTGGAATCATACTTTGTCAATTTTTACAATACCGTTTTCGACAGAGAACGCGGGACTACCCACGAGTATGTACCTGCGGCATCACCGCACTTCCAGCGTTGCTCCAGCGACAGCTCTTTGGCCGAGGTGTCAAATATCGCTTTGAGCGAGCTGCTGCTATTCAGCGAGTCGGCCCCTTCGGTTTTACACAGGGTGACCATGACCAGGGTCGAAACGGCGGTCCAGATTTCTGTGACTCCGACGTCGGCTCCCCATTGACAGCGCATGCGCACTCCAGTTGGCCGGTGGGTCAGGCTCATGTTGAAGCTCGCTGTCGCGGTGGCGTTGCTCCATGATTCCGGCTCCTTGTATGTCAATTCTTGAATAGTCCAGTCAGGATACGAAAGCGAGACATCGGAACAGTCCCGAGACGGAGGCGGGTCAATCCCTTTGTTCGAAGGCGGGGTGGTGGAGCGGCGTTCCAACTGCTTCGTGCCAGGAAAGAGCGTCCCTCGAGGAACCCACTGCGCCTTCGCGCTTGCCACCTTTTGCGTCACGTTGCAGGGCGCCGCGGAATTCCTGCTGCCAACTTGCGGACAGGTGACGTCCACAGAGACCTCGGCATGGGCTTGATACGGCGGGTCCCTGCGAAATGTCAGCTCCAACGCCAGATGCGATTCCGAGTTTCCTCGGGGCCACCAACGGGAAAGATCCATTCGCAGTGTCACACCACCAATACTGCGCAATGCGAACGGGGGACTGCGGCGACTGGTTCCGCAGCAGCCCTTGAATATCCAGGTTCAGCAACGTCGCGACACGAGACTCGGACGGTGGTGCCTCGCCTGTGATGGGATCGACGCAGTTGTTGTACCCCCAATCCCCCCTATCCTTGCCATAACCACGAGGAGCTACTCCGCGATCAGACCTCTGCCCCCAAGAGCAAGACAGCGAGTAGTTGTTTGCCACATCGCTCAAGGTGAAGTTGAGCGTGCCGTCAAAATTGACCCTGACATTGTTTTCGTCTGCTCCTCCATCCGACCGGAATGACTTGACGACGTTGATATTGTCAAGAGTGTAGATGGGCGGTTGGAAGGTGGGGTTGCCACATGGATTCAGCGACAGCGCTGAAGAGGTGTTGCTGAACAGCATCTTTCCCGTGGAGCTTGCTCATGGGCTACCGTCGAAGAAATGGTTGTCGATGTGGGCTCTCGGCTTTCTTTGTTTCTTCTTTGTATTGTTTCCAGGGTGTTGGGGATGGGTTGGAGACTTGGTAGCCGTCGGGATGTGCCGAACCGGAACGTAGTGTGCTCCCTGTGGGTAAATTGACAGGACATTGCACCTCATATCAGGCCAAGCTGATCGTAGATCGGAAGGATCAAATTTACCTAGCTGCCAATATAGGGACGCTGCATGCAAGAGGCACAGTTGCAATGATGCCCAAGATTTTTACGCAACGCCGTGTGAGCTCCAGCCACCAGCCCACCCCTTCCATGGCAGCGGCGGGCCTCGCAGAGAAATTAGCCCGGGAGAGGCTTTCTGTCGATATTGAGCGCGGTTTCGAGATGATCTCTAATAAGCCACCTCTTTCGTCGTACATCTAGCTATCTTACAAGTGGGGTGTTGATGCCAACAACTGCGGAGATGTGTAGATCTGGGCCAGGGTGGCCCGCAACGACGCAAACGATTCGGCAAGAAGAAAAAGGCGGGCAGCAGCGTTGAGAGCGCCGCCCAAGACCATTAGCGGTATCAACGAGTACCGTGCAGCCGCGCCGGAAGCCCCCCGCAAGTGGTCGTCCCAGGCCCACAAACGTCCCACCCATTGCCAGTCCAGATCCAGACTGGCAAGTATGGCCCAAAGGATGCCGCTGAAAACGAGATAGCTTGCCGATGCTATCCAAGCCCACATTTCCGCGTCCGAGGGAAAAAAGAAGCGATTGATCCAGCAGAGAAAGTGCATGGCGCCGTACGCGACGCTCGCCAGCCAGACACAAGGGCCCATGGCACCATCACCAGGCACCCGGAGCAGCCCGTGGTCCGTCCAGTTGCTGGCGTGATCGGTGACAAAATCCTTGTATGACCCCAATGGTGCGTTGGGCGTGAGACCCTGGACGTGACTCGATAGACAGGGAAAGCGATCGAGGGCTTTGCGCGCGAGATTTCGGCGCAAATATCGGCCGGGGTCGTCTTGGTGAGGCGTTTCGGCCCTTTCGTCGATGAAATAGCCGCCAGCTCTGGCTCGGCAACCTTCTTCATGACGGCGTTGGAGGGGCGGTCCGGGGCGCTGAGCTGGCTGGCTACGAACATGAATGCCACCAGCTGGTCGAGGCCGTCGGCGGACGGGATGAGGGTGGGATTGACGATCATCTTGGGCTTGTGCCACCACAACCCGTACAGGACCAGAGCGCATGCCACATGGGCCAGCGTGTGCACCTCGAGGAGCGATAGCGGAAGCTGGAGGCAGAACCGCTCGAGACTCTGGAGCACCAGCCAGCCGACCTGGATGCAGCAGACGGCTTTGGAAAAGATGTCGGCCTTGTTCTTGTCCTCGATCTCGCTCTTGGCCACGTCTGGCAAATACCCGCACCGGATGAGAAGTTCAACGCCGTATGGTGTGACGACCAGCTGCGACGAGTCGTCCAGGCATCCCGTCTCCCGGATGCCGACATCGAGGGCCTTCAGGTCCACCACGAAGCCTCCGATACCGGCATAGAAGCTGTGAACGTCGGCCCATTCGTGTTGACGAGCGCCAAGGGAGCCGCCAAACTAGTCCAGACGGAGACGGTCAGGTCAGAGTGTTGACAAAATGTCTCAGCGGGGGTAGACGTGACTTACAGCCAGACGAGAGATGGCTCGAGTCAGTTGCTTAGCAGATTTCATCTGCCTCCATGCCACCCAAGTCAATGAGTGTCTGCGGTGGGCTGAGACATGGATCTGAAAAGGGGAGTCGACCAACATCTTGTGAGACTGGAGCCGTTTAAATCTGTCTGATCATCATCACCAGACCCATCATCACTTTTTGACCTTGGTCATGAAAAAAACACCCATCACTTATCACTCACCATTCCACCCCACGGCCTCGCCAGAAGGAGTCATGAGTCCTTTTTAGGTCGGAAAAAATGAGCTAGCTAATTGGGTAATTGGCGATGGAGCCGACGAGCGAATGAAGAGGCACCCCGGCAACGCCGTGGACCAGGTGTGGCGGCAGTCTCGGCCTAAGCCACGCCAGAAAAGTCAAGCAGAAGACAAAGTACTGTGCATTTACTGATCCAACCACCCTTGCACCTCACTTTTGGACGGCTAAAGAGCCTGGGACAGGTCCCTGTTCAACAAAGAAAAGATGCCACCCCAAAACTTAGCGCACTCGCGGGAGAAAGAACTTCTCCTTTAGCGTTCCCCCCTTTGAAACGAAAAATGGAGCCAGCCCCTCAAACAGGACTCAAGGGGACTCTTGGGATTGCCTTCTCACCGTTTTTCTCTTTTCATTCTCGTTCTCTTTGTGATAAGACCAAGGGAGAAACACCACTTTTAAATCGTGGCGCTGGTCAGCTCACGCACCCAAGCGCTGCTTCCCTTCTTGCCTCGGAGTATTTCCTCTCTAACATACATTTGACTTGCCCCTGTCCACCATCGCTCCAAGTTGCCCCCCCATGGGATCAGACGCCCAAGGTCTGCTTTCATATCAAAACCTTCCGAAATGGAGACAGAGCAATCGCTACCTTTTGACTGGATATCGGCATGTCATCCCATCTGTCTGTCCACCTGACACAGGCAAAACACTCTTTTGACATCTTTACGCTTAGTGAATCTTCGGAATCGGTTCAGGCCTCCATTGCCAGCGCTTGGCGCCTCAACAATGAGACGATCAACATCCATTCGCACCTCGTGGGCGGCGCCGTGTTCACCTTGCTCCCCATCTATTTCCACCTCGCCTTCGATCCCCCTCTTGCCGATGCTGTCGTCGTGAGCATTTTTCTCGAGGGTGTGGCCATTTGCTTCTTGCTCTCTGCATTGTAAGTCTCCAGAATCTGATGAAAGCCGACTTTCTTTCTTTGTTACTTGGCTCATCCCCTAACTCTCAACGCAACAGGTTCCACACCCTCGAAAACCACAGCCCGAAGGTCTCCGACTTCATGAACCACCTCGACCACCTCGGCATCGTCATCTTGGTGTGGGGCGCCGGCATCTCCATGATCTACTACTCATTCCTCTGCGATGTCCGCCTCCGAATCGTGTACTGGACGCTCATGTCCTGCGCGTCCGCCAGCTGTGCCGCCATGACGTTCATTTCTGCGTTCCGGACCCCCAAGTACCACGCCTGGAAGATTGCGGCTTTCGTCTCGCTTGGATTGACTGGTATCATTTTCATCATTCATGGAATAGCTGCGTTTGGGCTAGAGACGCAGAAGAGACGGATGCCCCTTTTATTGGTGGTTGCTATGATGGCTGCCAATCTGGTGGGCGTGCTGGTTTATGCGATGAGGGTGGGATCACGTCTCTCTTGGAGTGGTTTCCCGCAAATTGCTGATATTTCTCGTAGGTTCCTGAACGTTGGTTCCCACACAAGTTCAATCTCTTGGGTTGCAGTCACCAGATATTCCACATCGCCGTCGTGTTGGCTGCTTGTGTGCACTTTGCAACTTTGATCAAGGCGTCGACGTCCGCGCGGAACGAGACATGCGTTGTTGTTTGAATTGAGATGATGACAAAAAGAGATAGCTATCTGATCCAACACCCTGCAAAACCCACGTACGTCTTCGTCGCCTGGGTCTCGTTGGCGTCCAGCGCATCCACCAGGAACTGAGCGCAGTGCTCCGTGTGGCCTGGGCTCGCGATGATGGTGTCCAGCGCCCTTCGCTCCTCATACAAAGCCCAAAACTGCTTATTCCACATTTTTGCGCAGTGGTTGATGTGATCTCGTAAGGATGTGTAGTAAAAATCACTGTCCTCCATCTCTTTGGTCGTCAACCGATGCGTGAGGTCCTCGTTTGCAAAGGCGCCCCAGCTGCCATCGTCCTCATACTCGGCAATCCATTCGTCGTCGTAACATGGCTGGGGTACCCAATGGTTGAGAAAGGGGTCGTACTTGCAACCAAGGGACCTCGCTTCGGCCTGGGAGTTGCCGCAGGTTAGGAGGGTGGCTCCTGACGTGACGTTGTGTCGATGGCCAGCGCCGTTGTTTGCGCTTCCATCTCGAAATTCTTCTTTAGAATCCAAAGCGATGAATATGGCTGAGAGCCAGAGGAGAGAAGTGACGATGAAAACGATGAGATTGGGAAAACAAGCTCGGGCTGCCCCTTTCGATGGCCGCCTGGGGGTCCCCGGAAGGAATGGCTGGTGCTCGCCGTCCAAAGACATGTCCAGTGGAGAGTTTGTCGATCTAGCAGAATGAATCAAAACAGAAACGGGGCGTTCCGGGAGATTTAAAGCGTTTGTCGATCTTCGCGTGAACCGGGTCCGTGGTTTGTTTCGATGAAACGCATTGGCTTGGCTACCCCAGCACCCCCCAGAATCCAGACATACTGCGTATCAGGGGCTTGACTCTCGGCCAATAGCAGATGCCAAGCGCCGATTTCAGAAAACTTGGACCTCTCGCAGTTAGAATCGTGCCAGATATGTCTCACCAGCTGAAGGGTTGCACCCGAAATCGCAATGCGACTCGACCCAGCAAGAGGATGCCTTCCCGGGTTGCGTCAGAAGTAGAGTCCCCTGTTTTCCGCTAGCCTTCAGGTATGTCCATTCAGTGCTCCTTATGATGATTGGATTGTGCGTGGGAGGACACGTGGTGAAACACCGACAAAGTTTTGTCATCAGATTAATGATCGATGCGAGGGCACTTGCTCGCAACCACATAGCCAAGGACTGCAACAACACCAAGAGGTCTGCATCCCTTATGATCACGCTGCTGAATTACCAGGTCGGCGAAGAGAACGAGAGTTGATTGCAAAGCAATGCCTAGATTAGTGATATCCCTTCCGTCTTGTGGTTTCCGACGGCATCCGTTGAATATGGCGACTGAACCCCTGACGCCCCGAGCTATGGAAAACATCAAAGCTTCAGACAGGCAGACTTTTGTGTATTTAGACCCATAAATCTTCCAAATTCCCAGGCAGTAGCAAGCTATCACGGCAAACCGGAAACTCGAAGACTGCCTATCATTTAATTCCACTTACATCAAATCCTCAACCCAGCCCCCTGTTCTTCCGCAGGGAGGCCGAGATGGCAAGAGTTGAAGGGAGAAGGACGCTGTGGGATGTTGCGGCCAGTGAGAAGACTGTGCTGAAGATCAATGAAGATGGGAGGATGGGCCTGTGACGGAGAACTGGCTGTGTTTCGAAAGGAGAGAGTTCACCCGACTGACAGACAATGTTGTGTTCCTTGTCTTTGCAGCTACTTTCCGCCCTCTGTTGTTATTCGCTGCTTTGAAGAAGTTAGCGTTACTACTCACAATGAAGTTTGGGGTGAACTCACCAAGTCCAAATGGATTTGCAGTAAACGCCTCCGTTATAATCAGTCGACTCCGGCAAGGTACAGTCGTGGTTTCTTCCAAAGTCCGCCGTCTCGGCTTTGCGGACATCCATCACCTCTTCCCCAAAAAGCTTCAGGCTGCGCCGATGTCCCAGAGCACCATATGACTCAAAGCTTTCGAAGGGATCGTAGTATCCTCACCCCTGGGAGATAGCACTCATGTGGAAGCTTTTGTCCGTACATAGCCCAGTCCCATGTCTCCGACCCCCTCTCAAGGCGTAGGTGATTATGAATTGCGTCGTCTCCCCGCTTGGCCTTGCGCCTGACCTTGCAGAGGGCAGGGCAAAGCTGTGCACCGCAAAGCGCAAGAAACAGACGTAGCTGGTAATTTTGCCGAATGAAATTGCGCGACTTTGATAGTCCCAATGTCGTTGAGGAACGGCTTGAAAGCTCTATGGGGGGAAGGACAACCCGATTGCGTATGTCCTCAATGTAAAGTTGATCATACCAAGGTCGGCGGTGTTGATTAATCCTAGTGGCACAGGTGGTTGGCTACTTGCGGCGAGGAGATAAATCGACTGAGCAATGCTTGACTCAATTTCTCCAGCTCCATTGCCTCTACCACGAGGTGTGGAGGGTGTCGTAAATAAACGTCCATGACCCTCCTGAGGGCGACTTGGAGACTCAGTCGAGTTGGTTTTTCAGGCCCAACATAGCATTGTAAGTCCATCGTGTAGATTGAGTTCTGCCAGCTCTCATTTATGGCGCTCATCTTGATTCCCAGGTTGGTAAGATTAATCTCGTCCCTAGAAGCGAACTGATCGTCCCCCAGGGTGATTGTGCCGCACCCCCAAAAATCGCTGGGGGACTCGGTTAGAACGCCAGTGCACTCGCCTGCACCAAATTGAGCAACGCTCCTCGGTGCAATTGTTTGCAGCCGGCGGACTCTGGAAGACTCTTTTGTTGCGTCACCGCCTGATGTCGCCGAATGTCTAGTCCAGGCATATATGGAGAGATCTGTGGTCCGGCGTAGGATTTCTTGCAGTCGGAAAAAAGCCCCTCGACCCTTCACCGTATATCATAGGCAGGTAAATGTCGAATATCACCAGCAGGCTGTACGCTCGATCTTCGATGCTGGTTGTTTCACGCCCTGCCGCCCAAGACATTCGCTTTTCCAGCGGGATAGTAGACAGCTGTTTCGACCCATTGAGGATGGGGCGGTCGATATTGTAACGGCTTCAATCGCAGCACCCAGATTCGCTTTAGTACCAACCGGAGCCTATATCTCATCGAAAAAGATCAGGGTTTTAGGCGCGATAGGTTCTTGCGAGGTCCAGCCGCGGGTGAACCATCGACAACTCGCGAGAACTTTGGCAACTAGGCTTCCATTCGGAAAGTAGGCAAGAAACGCGAAACGGACAGCAGCATGGCTATACCATTAGAACATGGAATTGATTGCCTAGAACAGCTCTACGCTTAACGATTTATCGGTACAGTATATGTCACCTGTACCAAGTTCCCCAGAGCAATTTACCCCACTATAACTGTCAGAAAGAAAGGATGTTTAGGGGCCCTGGCAGTCGGTCAGCTTTGCTGACTGAATGCCTGCCACTGCCTGAACGCTAGTCAGTCTCAGCCCTGGTGTTGACGACGTGAATCCTGCGGTTTTGTCTATAAAAGAAGGAGGTTCTGGCATTGAGCCAGAACCTCAACAAGAATAACAACAACGTTCCGGACGCAATACAATCAAGCCATTACAATTCACTTCGTTTCCACCCATTGCAAGGTGTAGTGTTTCTAACACGGTGTGTCATTTTCGCAAAAGTACGGCCTGGATTAAACCATCTTATAACTCTTTAAATAATGACAGACAAGGATCAACAGCCAAGATGGCTGTGAGCTCACCATTCTACAAAGATGCGCTGTTTCTAACTACCTGTTAAAGTCTGGTATATATCCCTGACAAAATGGCGTCGTCAGCCATTATTTCCTCCACGACTTCTTCATCATTTGGACCCGAACTTTGAGTGACCCCTTTGTTCCATGTCTCTGGAGCATCTTCAATAGCGCTAGGCCATACGGCATCTTGCCGTCTGCTTCAGACACAGATATCAGTGTATTCAGAGCGTTCGGCTCTTTCGAACCATAAAATTCTTGCGCCACCCACTTGTGTAGCGAATCAAGCAGGTCTAATCCCACAGGTTTTGGCAGGTCCCTGACCCTTCTGACAGCCCGAGAGACAAACTTATCGGCCAACTTGTATCGATCCTCGGCGTTGAAACTCAGGGTGTCCACAACCTGATGCCACTCGCGATGAACATTGCTGGTCACCAAACGAGCGGAATACTTTCCAGGACCAAAGATGACGCTTGTCAAGAGTTTCTCCTGTCTCTCGAGATTGAAGCCAGTGGTGTATATCCCGTCCTCAGTCCGACCAGAAAGTAGACCCCTGAAGTCCTCATCCAACTTAGCTTCCACATATGAGATAACCCCGAGCTCCGCAGCCGCTACAACGAAGTCGAATGTTGTTGCCTCCCACTTTGTTGTGAGCCACAATGGCTTTTGTCCCACGGCTGCGCCGAATTCAGCGGAGAGTTTCTCGAGTGCTTCGAAAAGCCGCTTGCAATTACCCACGGTCCGGGAAGCAAAATAGAAGCAAAATAAGAGTGCCGCCCATGATGTGAGATATCCGCGTCCACTCCAATATTCCCTGGAATTTATCCTTATGTCGCTCGCTAGGGCCTCAATGATGGCAAGATTTTCGTCGAATGGTTCGGGTGTCACATCTGGGGGACCTGGATGCCAAACAGTATTGAGCCAGTCTGCTGCTGAGCGATGCAAGCAGTCGACCTGCCCACTAGGTGAGATCTCCAGTAATCCACGGGTGCGGCTTGAGAGCCTCCGAGTGAGTGTCTGCGTGATATAACTGGTATCAGAGCTCTCAGACCCGCCGTCCGCGTACCACAACAGCTGCTGCTGCATTCCTGCCGCCTGCAAACGTTCGGGGAGATCGCCACCCAATATAGATCTTGGTGACTGAGAAAATGTGCGAAATATGGTGAGGACCCGCACACCGTCTGCTCGGTATTTGGGCTGGATGCCGGCCCAGAGACTGACATATAGTTTTTCAAGGTCACTAGGGAGGCTTTCAAGTGTTTTCTGAAGGTCCGCTAGCTTGTCTCCGTCGGTAAGGCCCTCAATAATTGCGTTGGTAACGACTGAAACCCAGAGGAACACGCCCAAGGCTTTGTCGACGATTCCGCGACGAAGGGCAGATGCTTGGTCGGGGGATGCGGCCTCTAGCTCCTTAAAGGCCTTGTTTGACTCAAATTTGCATCGGACAAAATGTTCCATGTCCCTTTGCGTCAGCATTTCCATTTTGAGCTGGGGACAGTCGGCAAAAGCGTCCCGGAAGCCGTTCCAAGGGCGGCTGCTGACGCAAACCTTTATGCCTGGCCAGTTGTGGAACTGTTTGACAAGGTCTATAAGTCCAGTGAAATCGCCCTCGAACTCATCGAGGCCGTCAATGAAAAAGCTCAAGTTGAACTTCTCATTTGCAAGAGTTCTCAGTGACGAAAGACTGTCAAAAAGCTCTTGCCACGACCAGCGGGGTAGCTTGTGCAGAGCTTCTTCACCGAATATTCGAAGAAAGGCCCATCGCCGAGGAAAAACTTGAGATGCAATGTCGGGGGACTGTTCCAAGATCTGGTATAAGAGGCTTTGAAAGAGCCCTTCCTGTGACTTCTGCATCCCAATGCCCGCATTCCAGAAGAAATAGCTCGCGACCAGCAACCGCCGTGGGGAGGATCACCTTTGAAGGAAGGACACCGTCCGAGACTCCTTGGCCAAGTACTTCATCATTGTTGACTTTCCGGATCCTGGTTTTCCCGTGATCCAGTAAACATTCTCACAACGGTGCTCTAGCCATTCTGGGAACGAAGACCAGGAGTTTTGGCCGGCGGGATGCTGATCCTGGTACTCCTCGAATATCCACTCAAAAGTTCGTTGGTAGGCGATGGGGATGGCCTCTTCTCGGTCAGTTCGTGACACAAATCCCAAGCTTCGAAGCAGGGCCTTTGTGCAAGCCGCATTTCCGGTGTCGCCTCCTTGGTCCACAGGCACACCCAATCCGGCTTTCTCATGCTCAAAACGTGTAAAAAGAGATTCCAGCGGAGAGGTAGCAATGCAGCCATCGGAGCTCTGTTCGAGCTGTTTAGAGAGTGTTTGATGAGTTATTTTTTGTTGCAATTGGGATGAACCGCCGTTTTGTGCCCTGCCCAATCGAGTCAGAATACGGCATGCAGCTCCGCCGTAAGAATGAAAGCTGCGTACCACAAATCGGCAACGAGTGCCATCATCAGGTCAGATTTGATGCTAGCCAACCTCGACTCCATCTTGCTAATCTCCTTCTCCTTCCAAAAGGCCCGAAGAGCCACCCTGAAGCTTCTCAGTATCGAGTTGGATCCGTGCTCGATCTTGATTTCAGCGATGGCGGCCAGAATTTCCTCGCTGGCCTTCTCACAGCGGCAGCACTGCTTCAGAAGGCTGGTCTCTGGGATGGATAAAGAGTGATCCTGTGTCTGGAGCACAGAGAGCCTTTTGTGGACATCTCGGGCCATGATGCCGAGGTCGCGGGATATCGCTTCGAGAGAGATGACCTTTGAGTCCGCTTCGGCTGCGTCGTGACAGACCTCCATGGTGCTTGTGAGTAGCCGGATACCGAAGTCTGTGAGTTGAACTGCAGCTGCAGCCAACGAAATTACACTGAGTGGATCCATCGCACTTGGGGTCGAGTTTACCGAGTCGGGCAGTGTTGGAGTTCGATGGCCCACGAGGTGCGAGACTCAACTCTTGGCCTCAACCGATGAATTGAGCATTATTCCAGGCAGGCAAACAGAAAATTGCTCGGGTTCCCCGCTCGAAAGATAGGCAAACGGCACGTGACAGCTCCATCTCGCCTGCCAATCGCCCGGCGCTCAGCACAGCGCCACGATGTGGGTGCAGGCTGCAGGCTTTCTCGGGATGGCGGTGCATGCACAGCTGGGGACACCGAAAGTCAGGCTTCAAATTTTCATTGTCAATGATGCAGCAGGCAGAGTTCGTTTTTACAGCGAGACCTCGTCCGGCAACGTCGTGAAGCCGCCAGTAATAGTACACCTACGAGATCATGATGAATTTGCTGCAACTCAGATATCAATTAGCTTTAGCACCCATTATTTATCGCGCCTGCCTCAGATAGGTTGACCGGGCCAAGCTGCAAATGTGGCTCCACTGATGCCGACAAGGTCGGGAGAACTCCGGATATGTCCTTCAGGTAGCTAATCCGTTCCTGAGTGTCGGCCCTACTCTGGGTAGTAAATACAGAGGTCCTGACTTCCGTCCCTCCACCGGCGACGGTCTTCCAGATGACGTTAGGACTAACCAACACTCGGAAGAGAAACAAAAAGCTAACTAGTCAGCTGAAAGCCCTGGAACGAAAATAACAGTGCCATCTATCTCAGCAGGCTCAGACCCTTCATTGTGTGCCAATGTACCCCCAACCCTGTAAGCCTACCCTGGCCACTGTAACCAACCAATCACAATCCACCCGTATTAAACGCCACTGAGGGGTCTGAGGCTGTGTGTGCAAATCCGCCTTCAATGTCACAGCCCACTAACCACCACTGTAGCCATCCTTTTGCCACGCTTTTTACCAAACTTGTAATATTTGAAGGCTTGTATCTGGGTAATCAATGTATTTATGAAGGAAAAAAAAAGAAAAAGTGTTTTATAGCCCCCTTTCAGGGATATATACTGGTATGTGTGTCAGAAACAAGGGGGCTCTGGCCAGGGGCCAAAACACCATTCTGGCGAAAGCGCCAGAACTGACTAGAGTAGCAGATTGGTTATGTTGGCCACGCATCGCGCGAGCGTTGCCGCCACCTCCAATTGTATAAAGGAGTAAGTACTGAGAACAAGCAATTCAATCAAGCAGTTGGAATGTGGCAACCTGCAGGTCGCCCTAGTGGGCCAGACCCGGCCGACGTGTCCCCGCAGTCACCATAATGTCAGGGAATGGAAACACCATGCTCGCACAGTGGCCTCTATGGTCATAGCACCTCTAAGGGACAGAGGCGAAGATCCCCACAAACGCAGAAGGCCTCCAAAGGTAAAACCTCTGTGACGAACCCAAACCGAGTGAACAGAGGCCAGTACAAGATACTCCCGTTCCTTAGCGTATAAATAGCCACCGTAGTGAACTTAGTGTGAGTAATCACTCTAGTTCCTCACGCAAGTAGTCGGTTTCTCAATTAAACCTATTCCGTCATATCCTACTGCACAGTCACCCTGACTACCACTGCGTACTATAGTGATATACGACCGTTGATCAAGTGAGCCCCCCATCTGTGAGGACTTGCTTCTGTTTTTACCCCTCTCACCCCATCTTCCCACCTAGCGACCCTGCCGACCGAGCTCGATAGGCTCTTAGGCGCTGTATTATAGGCCTGTAAGCCGTTATACAGCAACAAGGCTAATTCTAGCTGGTATCTTTTACCGGTACTTTCTGATATAAAATGACTTTATTCACCTACCTCAACACGGTAATTAAAATCAGAATAAATTCTCATCGTTTAAAAGAAAATACAGTGGTAAAAAACATCAGTAAATGTTAAATATTTTGCCTTTAGATATCTTAAATAGCTTATGGGAGAGAGGGGGGAGGGGAAGATTTTTTAGCCGGAGTGTCAAAAATAAGGCCCTATCTTGGTGGGCGATTATAAGTTCTGTTTATGACAGCTTATCGTTTACTATGGTTTACAGCATGTTAGCGACCTGCGTTTGCAGCGGTAATCGCACTATGTTTCCTAGAGCTTCGTGGTCGGGTGAACACTCTTAGACACAGCACGTGTTAATCCATATTTCATGTACCCTAGGCCGTGGCGGAGGCTGATCTTGGGCTACGCTCCGTTGCACTGGGCCATCCGGAGACGTGATAAGAATGCGGTAGCCGCGCTACTCTCTTCCGCCCCCGACACCGACATCCGAGGCCGCAACGGCCGGCCACCGGTTCACCTTGCGGCGAGGTCAGGCCTCCCTGAAATCACGGCACAGCTTCTCCGTGCTGGGAGCAATCCAAACGCCCGCTATATAAACGGCAAATCACCCTTGCACCTCGCCATGGGATCGAATGAACCCAGTGCAACCGAAACCACCCACTTATTGCTTCAAAACGGAAGCTTTCCTAATCTCTGCGATACTGTCAATGAATTTACCCCCCTTAACCACCTCGTCCACTCAAGCCTCGCGAGCGACCTTTGGGATAGTGAAGCCAAGATCGGCGCTCTGTTGAAAGTCGGCGCCGACATAGACCTCCCAGACAAGTTCGGATGCTCGCCGCTCCTGAACGCATGCGTCATTCACTAGGACGACTAAGTATTCAAGATATTATACGCGCCTCTTCAACCAGTCGCCAGCTTCAACTATTATCAGTCGCAGGGCGCAGGATGACGAAAGATGGCAACGGTACCTCCAACCTGCATATCTCCCGGGCCTGACCCAAATCTCTCATCAGACGACGCATAGAACCGCTTACCCAAATGGTCAAAATCACGAACAAGTTCCTACCCCACAATGCCCACTCCCTCCCTTGCGTCTTTGCGCAACTCTTCGACATCAGGCTTGTCGGCAGCATCTGAAGAATCTTCATTCCAAACTCTTTCCAATTCAACCAGGAACCCTAAAGAGAGGTCTGATATCTCCACCTCTCCTTGCTCATGCCAATCGATGATGTAGTTGGGAAAATCATCCCTTGATCCGCGCCAACCGTTGCCCACTGTGATCCCTTGGTACACAACCTCTTCCTGGATCTTCCCACCAAGGAGGCCGTTATAGTCTTAGCTTGCGCATGACTGGCTCCAGGAGCACAAGTCGACGAACCATGACAAAATCTCAGCTCCGCGAGCCCCGGCTCCGCCTTTCTCCGCCATGTGAAGATGGGCCATCCCGGACGCGGCCCTTATGGCCACAAGCCGAGGTAGGAACCCAGGAACGATGGGAATTGCTCAGCGCTGAGATTTGTGATGGTTCCCAGTCAAACTCCACGGACACTCAGAACCCCGGAAACTGCGAGGTCTGATAATAGCTCTGATCTCAGGCCCTCCTTGTTTCCAGCGAAGAAGGGCAGCTGTCCCTTAATCCGGTACTCCCCGGCGAATAAACCCGGCACCCAGCTGGGAAGATTTCAATGTCTTTTTCTCAGCTTGCTGCAGGAGAGGAGAGTCAAGCCACCGCCTACGAGGTAAAACAGTACAAACTCGGTGAAGACCTCAACGACAATTTGGTTGTAGTCAGGAACGGATTTTAGCCGCTCCCTGTCGAAAGTCATCCCCAGGAGAGCATATATATGATCTCTGGGATCCGTAGCTCCGCGTCAGAATGGAACAAGTGTGTAGAGCGTCAAGGAAGGACCACCAGGAGGTTTGGAGAACCATGTCGTGATACATTTCTCAGCTGGACTGCCCCAACTGACGGTCCCAAATGCAGAGCCGAGTCCCATCCCATACCTGGATTCTAGTGAGAACATTGAAGTGAAACGTACGACCGAGCTTTCAACGCTGTGGAGAATGCTATTGATTTGCTCTAGGACGGCTAATGCCCCACGAATGCGTGAAAATGTGCAACGAACCGACAGGACCGCTGCAAAACACAACGTGATCCGAGACAAACATCTCCTGAAAAGACCGGGCGCGGTTCCAGTAAGGGCTTCGCAGGAGTTTTTCCGCAGCCTTGACGTGGCTGATGATGATGCCCATTGAGTGATGCACCAAAATCGTTACCGCGGTTTCTTTGGCCGCACTCGATTCTGCTGGCCCGCTCGCGCCTCCTGATATGGTCCTTGTCCATCCGCGCACTGACCTTCCGTTCACGACGGGCTGTTGAGTGATCTCTAACAAACAGGAGAGATGGAAAGCCCCACCGGCCGAAGTCTTCCACTAGTGAATGCTGAACAGTCGATCCGCGCGAGCCACGAGGTCGGCGCCCTTTCCGGTAACATCAACGTCAGGGCCCAACCAAGCCATGACGATACGAGCCCGTGAGTGTATTTCGGCCATCAAAGAGATCTGGTAGTTTCTCTCCTGCATCGCAGCTGCGTTGTTGGCTTGATCGATGTACAGCTGGTCGGCCCACATGACTTTGACCTGCGTATCTTATTGCCGTATCCCGAGAGCTGACCACAGGTTTTTCCCAATGTACAAGACGTTGCCGTTCGCTAGGATCTGTCTCGCGTACCACTGCGATGTGTCGCACCACTGGTATGAAAGCGCGGTGAATGGAGGTGTGTCGTCCATAGACACGTTGGTGAGATAGCAAACCATCAGGTCATCTTCTCGTTTGGCTGGTTTTGGTAAAAGCACAAGCAGCCGGATTTGTCATTTGGTGTGGTCCAAGGGGTCGTGGGCGAACGTCGGGTCGAACCGACAAGGGATTTAGCTGAGGGACTTAGGAGCCGCGTCCAGTTGGCAAAGGCGCGCATTCGGGGCAAGCGGCGGAGGATTGGCGGTCAGCGCACAAACTTTGATGTTCATCGCTCCGGTAGAGAATGATGCCGGACTGAACGCTTCCCTGGGCAGGCTCGCTGGTTCGATGTCGTTGATGGTGTGGCGATGGGAGAAAAAGGGCGGGAGTAGTAGGTCCGATGACTCGCCGTCAGATTTAGGCAGCAAATTGGTGACCTGAGGCAGAAACGAGGAGATGTCCTCTCGTTGCTCTGATTGGCCAAGCGTCTCGCATTAGGTCTTCATCCGTCCTGCCGCCCGCCTCTACAACCCAAGCTTCGATCAGTGGCATCTCGCCAGCACAAGCGTCACTTGCATCTTTGATGACTTCCTTGAGCCACTTTAAAGCAATTCTCCTTCCCACTGGCCATGGAGCCCGACTCACCGATCTGCGATGCATGCCGCAAGATCGATTTCTCCATCGCTCTCGACGCGTCGGACCAAGGAAAGCTCGGTGGCAGGGAAAACGGAATGGTGCTAGACAGCGACGCCCGCCGGTTTGCGCTTGTGGGCCAAAAGAACTGCTCTCTTTGCAGTCTTTTGTCTCCGCAAGACACTGGACTTGGTTCGCACTTGGAGCTTCTCGGCCGAGTAAAACTCCCTCTCATCGCGTCCTCGTATCTTAGAAATCGAACGGGCCCGTTTTACGAGTATTTGCAGAGAGAAACATTTGGATCTTTGAACATGAAGGATAGCGTTGTACTCGGCCTGGGTTCAGGCCGCAGCCTCGCTCTCGACGGTGAGTAAGCCGTCCGTTGTCTCCTGTGACACTGCATGTCATCATTTCCTAGTAGCTGACGGACGACGCAATGCAGCGCATGGCGGGAGCGTAGTTTGTCGCTGGGCCCGAGACTCCGAACCGGGATTCATGAAGCCCCAGGTGGTCGCACCGGCGTTCGACGCCCAGAGAGCCCGAGCTTGGATTGAAGACTGCGAGGAGAACCACGAACAGACTTGCACCGAACCGGACCAATTCACGGCGGTACCTGGAATGAGGTTCATTGACTGCGATATCTGCAAAGTTGTCAACGCTGACCCCTCGTCCAAGTGGGTAACTTTGAGTTACCGGTGGGGCCCCCAGACGAAGGATCCCTCGATAGTACACGACCTCTCGCGAGCTTCACCAACCGTGCGAGACGCCATGACGGTTGCCCGAGGCCTTGGTTATCGCTATCTTTGGGTTGACAAGTACTGCATCAACCAACACAGTGCATTGGAACGCGATGACCAGATCCAGAAGATGGATCTGATTTAAAGCCACGCTCAACTGGTCATCGTCGCAGCCGCTGGTCTCGATGAGCGTCACGGCCTCCCCGGTGTCTCAGCTGCAAGGCGAGCTGAGCAGCACGTCTCCGTTCGAGTAGGAGACGTGATTGTCATGAGCACGGGACCGGACCCGGCCAAGCACGTCCTATCCAGATCCGAATGGTGGAAGCGAGGGTGGACTTTCCAAGAGGGGGTGCTCCCTAGGAGGTGTCTCATTTTCACTGAACACCAGAGTTTCTTTGAATGCCAGCTCTCCAGTTGGACAGAGGGACTCGGTGGTGTCGAGTGCGCCATTGACCAAAAGGCTGCGTTCTTATTCCGCTCCAGCATTGGAAGCTGTCTTCGCCCTCTTCTAAGTCGGTACCGGAACCCGCCCAGCCTTCCGGACGGGTACCAGCGTCGCCGCGACGTTTCCGCGTTGGAGGATGCCATCTACCGACGAATCTCTCACTTCCTGTTGTTGGTGCAACAGTACACCAACCGCCATCTGACGTTCGAATCGATTCTCTGAAAGCCGTCACCGGAATTCTAACGGTCTTTGCCAAGAGTTCATCCTACCCTATCCTCCACCTCAGCGGATTACCGTACGCGCCACTGCAGAATCCTAGTCCGGATTTGAAGTTTATCGAGCGGTACCTTTTGGTCTCGCTAAGCTGGTACCAAGTTTGGAATGTCGGTTCCCATCCCAACAGGCGGCGAGCCTTCCCATCTTGGTCATGGGCCGGCTGGGCGGGTGAAATTTCGTGGGTATTTTCCGAACCGCATTCTCGTCGAGGAATACAACCAGCCATGAGACACGTAGCGATAGAATTGGAGGGCGGCAGCACTTCGCCAGCAGTTGAATATTTGAAAGCGAGAGACTCCCTAGCACAGTACCCTGATTCTGCTCTCGCCATCCACTTCGAGGCACCCGTCGTTCCGAGCGCCACCCTGGAAACAGCCATCACACCCCACTCATGGCTCGGGCTCCAAATTCGCGGGATGCCCGAGGGAATTTATGTCTCGCTGCTTGCAGCTCAACCAACCAAAACACCAGACGAGTTTGCCCAGCGACTCGAAGATGGCTCATGGTCTTGCCTCTGGTTGGGCAACTTCCATTTGGACATCCACGGCAATCACAGCTTCCTTCTTGTTATCGAGTGGCAGAATGCCGAAACTGCGACGCGCGTCGGCGCCCTAGTTCTCAGATGGCCAAAGGACAGCGAAGGCAGAGCGGCCAAGTTCATTCCTGATGAAGAACGAAAGTGGGCTAGAGTACGCCTCATCTGAGATTGACGTTGCCCGAGAGCGTCACATGCGAAATATGTAGACCGCAATGTCATCGCACATCTACAAGCAGGAATAGGGGGTGTAGCTCAGTGGTAGAGCGTTCGCTTTGCATACTATCTTCACTGTATGCGAAAGGCCCAGGGTTCGATCCCCTGCTCCTCCAAGACATCGTCTTTGTGCCTTTTGTGGCTTCTGGCGACGTTGATCCGCTCTTGCGGAGAGCTTGGGTGTGGGTTCAGGGGCTTGCGAGAAGCGGAGTTTTGCCCCTGGAAGAATGGTGAGATCACAATCTTTGAACACGACGGACAAGGGGCCCCTTTGTATTTCTTAATGACAAAGACTATCAAACGAACCACTGAAGACGCATGTACCAACTTGCAATGCTTCGAAGTGAATGTGAAGCTCAACCTCGGTGATGTTCCCGAAAACCTCAGCAGTCCAACCGGTCTCTTACCAGCAAGACCTCTGAACTCGTGGGAGCCCCGCTTCCATCTAGTTGTAGGCGCCACGGCCACCGGGAAGAGAGTTGTATCCACTGCGACCATCCGGGCTGGTCTGCGACTCGCGCTTGTTGTACGCACCCCGCCCATCCGGAACGGAATTGTACCCGCTACGGTCGTCAGGCTGTTCTGAGCCTCACGCTTGTTGTAGGCTCCATGTCCATCGGGAACGGCGTTGTATCCACTCCAACCAAACACCAAACAATGACCTCTGTTCTGTGGCATCAGGACTTGAACAGCGTCTGGATGTTTATCACTACCTGTTTCACTGGGCTGTAAGCCAGCCTGGACCGGAGCGAAATGGACATCATCAAATTTAGGGCGTTCGGTTCTCTAGAGTTACTTACCCTAAAGCACGATAAGCCAACAGAGCACCTAGTGTAACATTCTTTTCCGTACTGTAATTCCTACTGTGGCGCATGTGGGGACACGTCAGTCCGGACAGGTCTCAAACGGCGGCCTGCAGGTCGTCACACTCTGGCCAGAACCCCTTTCTTTCTAACAAACGCTAGTCAGCCTCGCCTATAAGTGGCCGGTCTGCAGGTCTGCCCACCTGGCTTGGCTAGTCATCGTGCCGACTACCATTGCCGTCTTACACTCGTACTCAGCCAGTAAAGCGGTTACTGGGGAATCTAGAACAGTTAAGGCAAACAATAGCCCGAAATTTTTGCTTTTGTGGCGCCGCTCCCCACTATAAACATGCCGGGTCTTCGTTTCACAGGGTAATTCCTGCATTTCCGTCGCCGGTCATCACGCGGCAGCATGCATAATATTAATCAACAAGGTTAATCATAGGTACTAGCATGGTGTGTTCACCGACGCTAGTGCGCGTGCGTCAGAGGCTGGCAGACACCGAGGCTTTCTCCCCTCCCCTCTTCACCTTTTCCCCCAAATTCTTAAGTCAATGGTCATCCTCCAAGTTTCATGCCACAGGTCCTCAACTCCTTCATTCGACTAGAGGACGCGGCAACATGGACCCTCTCTCGGGGATTGCGTCAGTAATCGCAATTACCCAGGCCCTGTCGTTCGGGATTATGACACTCACCAGAATTTCGAATGCTTCCTCTGAGTTCGGCGATATGCTTAACGAGCTGTATTCGTTGCAGGCGTGCATGAACCAGCTCTGCTCCGCCACGGCTACGATGTCAGATCCACAGCTACGCTTTCCAAAGGAAGCGATCGAACGACTCGACTCTATCAAACTCGACCTTGAGCAGATTGTGGACGTGACAAAGGATATTGGAGTCCGCCTATCGCGTGGCAACCCTACCAAAGCATTAACCAAGAATGGCGATCTCAAGGTTTCTGTCATCGGCTGGCAGCGAGAGCGTGGTAAAGTCATCAAGTTACGAGATCGGGCCAAGCGTTGCCGCGAAGACTTGTCAATTTTCCTCGGCTTGCTTGGGGTTTCAGAGCAGTGAGTATCCCCTCTCGCCGGTGTAGCCCATGGTGTAAACCAGGTTGCACTATGTACTACGGTAGTTAACCTAGGCGTAGGGTTGAGCAGCGAAAAATTGGCATGAAAGTTTTAGATATATCACGGAGTCACCATTCTCTCATGCAATCCGCTCTAGCTCTCTTTGAGTCGCGGTTCGATGCCCTTGAAACCATCATTTCTTCTTCAGTCAACACACCGTCAGAAGCTGCAGTCGAGGCTAGCGACTCTGGGATCCCGCTTAACTCGCCGACCGACCATGGCCCCCCTCCACAGCGATGTGTACGATACTGCAAGTGTCAATGTCACAAAGACAGCCTCCTTCGTTCTCCGCCATGGATGAGAAGCTTAGCCGGTACCATGGTAGTACAGCACATTAGGGGTGCCTGGGTCAAAGAGGGACCCTGCGATGTCCCAACATGCGAACAACAACCCAGCAAATCGATTCGGGTAGGTTATTTGTTTCCGGTATGGCTTTTGAGCCGCGCCATCTTTCTTTCGCTCAGTTGGGGCTCATTGACCAATGTTGGCGCCTCGTTACATCTTACCATCCCGAGAGTTTGCGAGCCAAATGGGATCTTCCGCGCGATCGTCGACCGTAAAGTAGCGTACTTCAGAAACGTGGTTTCGACACGGGAGCTTGCACCAACGGACATAACGCATGATGGTCACGGTTACCTAGCTGTAAGTTGGCCCGTCGCAGATTATATTCCAGTCCGTTTCTTAGCAGTGAGAGCTGATACAAAACAGTACATTCTCGGAATTTCCATGACTTTTGGGAACTTTGAGCTTGTAGAGTTTCTTTTAGATTCGGGCTTCTCTCCTTCTTTCGTCGACCTTGCAGGCGAGTGAGTCGTGCTCTTCGCTTATATCCACTGCCAAGTAAGCTAACAGCAGTAGATCTCCAACAAAAGTGGCCAGGAGGAATTTGGTACACCTTACTCAATCTCGAGAGAAAGTGCCAGACGCCTATCGTATTCTCCGTCGCATTGCCGAAGCGGGCCAGGAGAGCCCAGACTTGTCAACTATGATTAGGGACTCAGTTTTGGGGCTCAGCAACGTTCGACTCGAGGACGCCCTTACGATGGAGCCATTTCACGTCAGCCACATCGACTTGGAGGGGCTTTCTCCCCTGCATTGGGCAGCAAAACTTGGCCACCTCGATAAAGCTCAGCTGCTGCTTCAGGGCGGCGCGGCCATTAACCTCCCGACAGATCCTTATAGTTCGACAGCGCTGCACCTGGCAGTCTCCAACAACCAGCCACATATGGTTTCACTTCTGCTAAAAGGTGGTGCTAACATAGAAGCCAAAGACTGGAATGGGTGCACCCCCTTGCACGTCTGTAGTACCGACGAGGTCGCGCAAATTCTCCTCGGAGCGGGCGCGAAGCCTAATGCAACTTGCAACGATGGTTTCAACGCCTTGCACCATTTGACTCTCTATCCTTGTGCCGGGTCACAGTGCCGGGACACTATGAATATCATGTCGTTGCTGGTAGTGGCTGGAGCAAATCGCAACCTTCAAAATAGCCTTGGCCATTCGCCCATTCTCGTCGCAGCTGGGGTTGGCAACCAGGTTGCGCTTCGGCATCTCTACTTCCTCGGAGCAGCGCCTGATATCGTCAGCAAACAAGGGGAGGATATTCTTAGCATAACAGCTATGGACCACGGCCTACGGCAGCTTCGGAGTTTGCGCATGATATGTACCCGTGGCATAGACCCCGATCGCCCCGATTCGAATGGGTGCTCTGCTCTGCAATACTTCAAGCGGAGAATGCTTTCCCCCTGGCTGGGCAGTCAACGAAGGCCAACGCAAGCCGAGGTCTTCACCTTCTACGCGCTCATATTGGAAACTAGGAGGACGAACTGGGAGGCGGGCATATTCCTCTACTCAAAGGAAGCTCTCGAGACGCAAGGCCAGCTCGACCGGCTGCGGGGATGGCTCGGCTGGCAGTTGACAAAAATCTTCGACGACCACAAATATGCTGATCGCCTCTGGGATCCCGAGCAAGACAAGCACCCGGACGAATACATCAACGATAGCAACGATGCTACGGACTACGATACGTCTATTCTCTTTGCGAAGGTGGGTGAAGAAGGAGACACTTTTGGGCAGTCAGAGCGATCGGATATGGATCAAGAGGAGATGGATGAGTTTTTTGATGCACTGTCTTAAGACGGATATCATGCGTAGTACGAGGAGCGAAATGTTTCTAAGACGTATCTGGCTTTTATACAGTTTCCATAGCATCTAACCATCTCCCGACCTCGCTTCCCACGTAGGCTTATCCAACCCTTCCCGGCTTCATTAGAAATGTTGGACTTCCGTTTTCCCAGCTTCTTACCCGACCTTAAACCAGCCTGGTTTCATGCGACGAATCTGGGCACACGAAATTTCCTTTTTAGTCCTCAATCCTGAGCTGGGGTGGGCTGTAGCTGATTTGTCCTGAGCTCTCCCTGATTCTTCTCTGAGCTGGGGTGATCCCGTAAACCGCCGCCGCACAGCCTCAGAGGCCCCTTTTCAGCCCCCCCGGCTAAACTTTCCTATCGATAGAAGGCAGACGACGCGTAATTTGTAAGGATAGCGAAGACGGGCAAGTTAAGGCCTAAATTTGGGACAGCGGTTGGAAACTGCTAAGAGACGACATTGCCCTCATGGCCGGAATCCTAGACTACTGTCCTAGATTTTGGCCCAGAATATATACCAGTACAAGCCCTGGGATGGTACATGATACCCTAGCTTGGAATTTGGGCTAGTATATAATATACTAGCACTCACCGATAGGATAATACATGGTACCCTAGCTCGAAATTTGGGACAGCACTGATGGGATGTCCCACAGGATACCAGTACATGCAATACACTAGTACATGTCTTTGGATAGTAGGAAATATTGGGGAAAAGCACGTATTTACGCTTTCTGTGTTTGTTATATCTGAAGTTATCATATCTCTCAACAAAGTCTGCATCTACCTTGTAGCTTAATGTGAGCATTTTCTAGGATGTTGACCGCTTTTGATTGGTATGAGTACGTCAAATATTAGCTGTCTTAGGGCGTATGATTGTGACTATATCTCCTTCTGGCTTTATGAGCCCAATTTGAAGCACCGGATGTATATTAAGTGTTTGGAAAGAATGGTGTTTGTAGGCGGCGACTATTATGGTAGGAATCACGGTGCTGTGTGATAGGTGTTAGTATATATGCGGGGAAGTTCTGATTACCAAGTGTCTAAGGGATTTATTGACTGTGCCGGATGATACAGGCATAGCTTCGGTGGCGGTAACAACGGTGCCGAATCTGCAGTTTGTTTTACAGTTATGCAATTTAGTTTTACTATTGTTTAACATGTGTCAGAAAGAAAGGGGGTTCAGGGGCCCTGGCCTTCGGTCAGCGAAGCTGACTGAAGGAACGGCCGAAGCCTATATCTACTGCACGTTCCAGATCGAAAGCGCTACAGTATTACAACCTACCCCCAGCGGAGGCTGTCGGAAGCACTGCACTCTTGGATTCGGGTGGAATTAATGAGGTTGCAACTGCGTGATTGTATTGCTTGTATGACTCTGTGATCTCTGGCAGAGCTAGTTATTATTACAGTTACACGTGATGTCAATATAACAGTTTAAAATTCCACCCAGTCATAGTCTAGATCCAATGTAGCCAGCTAGAAGTTAGTAGTAAGTTCTCAGTAACAATTTTAGCAGTGCCCGGCATTTGTTCTCGCTTCAATTTGGGTGGCGGCAGTTTGAGCAAGTTTTGTTTTGGGGGTTATGTCGACTGGCGCGCTCAGATCTTCAACCGCACAATAGAATCGGTTTGTTCTCGCTTCAATTTGGGTGGCGGCAGTTTGAGCAAGTTTTTTTGGGGGGGTTATGTCGACTGGCGCGCTCAGATCTTCAACCGCACAATAGAATCAGTAAAAAACAGGCGTACAACGCAGTAAAAACAGTGGCTTGATTGATCAATTCTGCTTAATCTTGTTGTTCCAGAGTTGGCTTCTCTGCTCAGATTACCCCTCTTTGCTCAGACCTGCGTGGCGATCATTCCGGCGATTTCCGGCCCTGCACCGATTACTTCCGTGCCAGCCAACAGGTTAAACGGCCAAGGCGAATTGCGGGGTGGCCCACTAGCGGAAGCGTGCATGGCATGGTCCGTATTTTACAAGTCAAGTCTACCCAACCCCATTCTCAACGGAAAAACAATACAGAAAGTGAGCGACAGAAAAATGATCCCGTCATTGTTAAATATTACCATTGAACAAGTCTCCCAAGGGTTAGATGATGGCACATTCACTGTCACGGATCTTGTCAGAGGGTACATTAGGCGTATCGAGGAGGTCAATGACATCCTTCACGCCGTGATCCAAATCAATCCGAGCGCGGAATCCGCTGCTGTATCTCTCGACAAAGAATTGAAGCGCTACGGGCGCAGAGGGCAAGTGTCGGGTGAATCTAGAGTTTATAGCCCTTGCTAATGCCTTGTCTAGACCACTTCATGGTGTTCCGATTCTCCTCAAGGACAATATTGTGTCATTGGAAGGCTTTTCGGCAACGAGTGGGTCTTACTTACTTCTCGGTACCCGCTCGCCACGGGAGAGTCCCGTTGTCATACGTCTCAAAAAAGCTGGCGCCGTCATTCTCGGGAGCGCAAATCTGTCGGAATGGACAAACTTTCGCACAGGAAGCCCGAATTGGGGTTGGAGTCCGAGGGGAGGGCAGACTTATGGTGCATACTTTGACATGATGGGACCTTCTGGAAGCAGCAGTGGATCAGCCGTGGCAACAGACGTCGGTCTTTGCGTTGTCGCTATTGGAACAGAGGTAAGTGTACAGTGTCGCGAAGGTTATAACCCCTTCTGCGGGGTTGGAACGAGCTAATAGCCATTGGCTGTGGTCTTTAGACCAGAGGGAGCTTAATTTCTCCCGCGGAGGTCAATAACGTCGTTGCAATCAAACCGACAGTTGGCCTTGTGTCTGGGGATTCGCTCATTCCGGTATCAAGTCGGCAAGACACAGTTGGTCCGATGGCACGATGCGTGAAGGATGCTGCTTTAATCCTTCAAGTCATCACTGGAAAGGAGGGTGATGATACTACAACAGCCGAATCCTCCCTTCCGGACTACGTCACATCCTGCCGGCCGCTAGAACGTGGATCCTTGCGCTTAGGAGTGTCGCGATATGGGTTCGAATCTTTGCTTCCAGTCGTACAGCGGTCTTTCGATGAGGTCGTCAAGTCTCTGATTGAGAGGGGCATTGATGTTGTGGACATAGAGTATGAGGGTACTGATTTGTACCGCAGCCTCACCTTTGAGCAACATTTGTGCACCATGATAACGGAATTCCGTGAGTCCATCACCTCATACCTGATTGGATTGACAGAGAATCCCAATGGTTTGCGCTCACTCGAGGACCTGATAAAGGCCACGAAAGAAGACCCTCGAGAGGGTGCGCCGGCAAAGGATGTCAAGATGTGGCAGCTTGCTCTCAAATCTAATCCGAATAGCAAGGAGTACAAAGAAGGGCGACAGCGAGGGGAATACTTTGGAGGCCTGGGCGGCATTGGTGGCGCAATGGGGAAATATCGTCTTGACGCAATCATCTCCCCGGCTGGGGCCAAGATATCCAACCATTTCGCGGCGGCAGGAGGACTGCCGAGTTTGTCTGTCCCGCTTGGCTTCATGCCCGACGATACACCGGTGGTGTGGGCCGAAAATAAGGACATGATAATACAAGCGCCAAACAGACCGTAGGTTAAACAAGCAAAAAGACTTACGGCAACGTGTGGGCTGACATGCAGCAGATATGGCATCAATGTGGTTGGCAAAGCGTACTCTGAAGAGATTCTCATTAAAGTTGCCTTGGAAATCGAGGGAATAACTCGATGCCGCGAACGCGCTAGACATCATATACTTCCCTCTGTGGATCTCGTGGACATTATCAGAGAAAGAGAGATGAGATTCAAGGATGGCAGTTAGACGTAGCTTGCCAAGACGGTGAGTTGTCGCGCCTTGTACCACTTAACTATTGAGATTCTAATTACGGCGCAGAACCGTCATGGACAGAGTATCAAACTGTTTGGGAAATTCCTCCACGCCGTAGTTGGCACGTTCACGGGCTTTGAGTGAGATCTAAGGCGGTTCCCTATTCTGCAAATCGAGTATTAGCCCTTCAGCTACAACATCGTTCTCTTGATCAGCATAGCTATTGCTTGTATTCCAATCAATACATCTATTGGGAGTTTGGTTTCTTTGCCCGTACAAATAACCGTTTCGGAAATGGATGTCGGAAAAGTCTAGCATATCCCTCCAGCATATCCCTCCAGCATACCAACGGTTAGTACCGACCAACTACACATCTGATTTCCTTTAATTTCACGTAACACGTCCCAGGCCTTACAATAAAATAATCCACCGCAGTCATGGCATTCAAGTCTTTGCCCATCGGTAGAAACTCAAAAGTCCACAAGAACAATGTCACCACGATACGCATTTCCATGCAACCCTGCCACCGAACGCGAGATGCGGGCCGGCATTGGGATCCAAGACTCCTATTCAAAATTTTCGCTCTTTTCGTTCTTTTCGCTGCCCTTTCTCATTCTGAGCTAAGCGCTCAGGTACACAGCTACCAATGCTTTCTGGTTTCCAAGCTCCGATACGGGCCTTGGCTTTGCTGCGCATTCTTCGATCGCTTCTTCTCGTCGACATCAAACACCGGTTCTATAAAGCTGGCCGCACTATGTATGTCAGTGGACGGAGATCTACTTACTTGGGCTGTGTCACGTGGAGTCGACGCAAGACTCGTGGAAGTGGGTGTTTTGGGGCAGGAAAGAGGGCCGATGACGCCCTGGCGGTGTTTCGGAATTGGTAGAGAGATTTGAGCCAATGTGTCTCAAATTACCCTCAGAATACACGCGTATATCAACAACGTAGATATCCGGCGGCTCCTGTTTCTAGGTTCTCTGCAGAACTCAACTATGATTCCGCCGCATGTTGCTGATACTTTTCCCGGCCTAGATACCCACCCACGTGGTGACTTGAAGTGCAGGTCGCCGGGACACCGCCTCGCTCAGCTCACATCCAAGGTACTGTGCCTCACTGGACCCTCACCACTTCGACCTGACCCTCAAACAACAATCCCATACTTCCCATAATCAAACTCCTCCAGACTCCCAATCTCCTCCGCCCACCCATCACCCACCTCTCCCAACTGATCCTCCTCCCCAAACGGTACAATTCCCGTCCGCCCCGCCAGAACCTCCCCCTCCCAGCGAAATGCCCCTTCAGATCCAGATGTGGCACCCAAAACACTCTCATCCCAGCCCGCCTCCCGGCCTCCACGGCTATCCTCGAACACCAAGCAATCGTCCGGAGAGATCGCCTTCTCGCCTGGAGGTAGGGTGGTGTTGATTCCCTGGAGGGCGACCGAGAAGATGTCAGGGGCGGGCTTCCCGCGCGCGGTGCTCATTCTTGGATCGTCGGATCAGACACGCCAATGTGCGGGGATCAAATCCAGGAAGGCTCTTGTGTCCTCGCGGACAGTCTTGCGTGCGTAGTTTATGGCTTCCGCAGAGCGGGAAGAGCTTCTCCTGCCCAAGTCCCTGCTCATGCGCAAACTCGCCGCGGGAAATGGGCAGCTGCGCCCAGGTATGAAATACGTCGCCATTGCTGGGCCCGGGCACGCCCATCATCTGGGCTTTGGTTGGTCATGGGAAGGGCGGGCGACTATGGCGCGCAAGGACGTTATCCGCGTATTGTTTGTAGATGTCCTAGGTGTTGATGAGTAGACCGTCCATGTCGAAGATGCACGCCCGGACGGACGGGAAATTTGGGGGTGACATTTTGAGCTGGCTTGTAGGAGGACAAGTTGGGCATGCGTTTGCGCCTGACAAAGCAAACGACCACCGGCGAGTGGAGATCACCCCCACCCCCTGACACGCCGTCTCCCTCGACACTGAACGCTCCGTTCACATTCCAATCCCAACCCTCACAATAGCCACCTCTCCGTGCCGTGGACAGAACAACGTACCGTGCGAATCAACCACAGCCGTGTGGGACGCGCTCGTGTTCATCCAATCCCTCGGGACAAAGAAGTGCCTCTCCACATGCCCAATCCCATCATTCATATCCCAGGTACACACCCAACAGTTGTGATCGAAAAAATACTATGCTCGTCTTATAAACACCGAGAAGGTGCCTCACTTGCTCTGCCACGTTTGGCGTACAGCGGGTTATTGATTGCCGACCGGTTTCTGTTGCCTGCAGCATCAAGGAAGTGTTGATTAACTCGATCTGGAGGCAAGATATCGTAAAGCTACCGTCATCCGGGAAGGTTGCGTAGACAATGGATTGTTTGTTGTAGGATACGGCTGCCCAAAAGACAACCCTGCGGTCATGGTTTTGTAGCCGGCTAGAGACCGCCGATAAAGACCCGGGGCTTTCCACACAAGAAGCCCCAATAATCTCCAGCGTTGGCCACCGTGACACTGAATTTCGTCCGGGCTGATCCACACAAGCGCCTTCCCCTGCGTTGGATGCTGTATCCACCGTCGACTCGGCGACCACTGCTGTCTCCCAACCTCCTTCTTCCCTTCAAATCCCACACATAATCGGCGGTGACCGTCGAGATGAGCAGGTACTCCTCCCCCGCGCTAAACACAAACTGGCCCACCGTCTCGTCCAGCCAGCACTCAAAGACAGGGAACACACCCCATGCCCCCTCTTCCTTGATCTACAGCCGCTTGGCGATGATGAGGGCGCCATCGTCGCACGACACGATGTCCTTCCCCGACGTAGACCAAGTCAGCGCGATAACGGTGCTAGAAGCCGCGTGACTGTACATCTTTCTTAGACGCTGCCCTGAAACCGCATCATGCATGGATATCCTGCCGTCCTCCCTGCCATAGCCAGTAATACTGGTTCTTCGGGCCCAGCGCGAGAGTTGTGAAGAGCTGCTGCCCCCCCAGCATTAAAATGCGAGATGGTCGGCTCCACCGCCATGGCGATTCCACCGGGAGCACCGGACATGGGCTTTTCCACATCCCTCTTCGTCAATACGCACCAGTGCATCTGGCTCCCACACATTGCAAACCGACCCACGGATGTCATAGAAGCGGTTCCCGCTCGGGCTCAAGGCCAAGTCGGCGCTCAACTCCCCCTCGTTGAGAAGGCGATAGACCACGCCCATCCTAGGCAAACTCCAGACGCTGGTAGTCCCGTTACTGTCACTTGAGAGCAACGACTTCCCATCTTCGCTGGTAACCATTTCCCTAGCGTTCAAATGCTCCCACCCCTTCTTTTCCTCCTCAAAGATGCGCCACTCGACGACTTTCATGTCCTGGCATAACAAGTCCGAACCACCGGAAGGTGGAGGGGGTACTCTTTGGTGTCTCCGGTTTTAGCGTTGAATGCGGGCGATCGAAATCCTGTCGAACGCTACGACTACAGTGGGTCCCAAAAAAAAACGCCCAACCCCGCATCTCCCATGCAAATTTCCAACTTCCAAAAACCACACCGTCTTTTGCCATGGCTATTCTACCCTCGTCGCCAGTCAAAAAAGCCAAATTCAAGCATTGTACGCCTCGCAGGCGCAACCGCATCTACGCCAGGTATTCAATTGGCCAATCAGCGGAAGCGGTGGCCGTGAAAGAAGGTGTTGAAGAGGTGCACGTCCGCGGGGTCGTAAAACGCTGTAAATTTCAAGACTACGGAATTTCTCGCCCTGGTCGTGGAAGGCCAACCTCGCTCGACGATCGCCATCGGAGGCATATACTACGTATAGTAGCCTCAAATCCTTTTATTTCAATCGAAAAATTGCGTTGAACCTATTGCGACCACGTTGTACGGCAGACCTTAGTCAACTACCTTACGAAACAAGGTATCCGACACCACCTTGCAGTAACCAGGCGATATCTCAGCCCAGAAACGGCTGAAGCGCACTATTTTTGGGCTTTAGAGCATGCTAATAAGCCAATTTCTTTCTGGCGACAAGTACTTTTTACAGACGAATCGACCGTTGAGCGTAGTGCTAATGGGCGCAGGAAGTGGGTGTTTTGTTCTTTAGGTCAGATTTCTACCCCGCTATGCGTCATCTTCAACACGCGATTTTTTGCGTAAAATTGATTCGTTTTTAATAATTCTAGGCTCAATAGCAATCAATCCGAAATACATACAACCCCATTATAAACGCACACGGCATTCTTAAATGTTTTGGGGTGTAATTTGCTACGGCCTGTTAAGCAATTTTATTCCCGCCTACAGCAACCCCAACTCAAAGCGAGGAGGCGTAACTGCACGCGTATACAAAGAAATTTTATAGGAAGAATTGCCTAGGCTTATGGATTATAATACAATGTTTATGTTGGATAATGTGCCTATCTATACGTCAAAATTAATTAAAGAGTATCTCAAGGACAAGGGCTTTCAATAGCTTTCTTGGCCCCCATACTTACCTGATCTTAACCCTATTGAAAATATGTGGCTTTTGCTCAAGGAGGAAATTATCAAGCAGTATCCACAACTAGTAGAGCTAAAGAGCAACGAGGAAAGCAAACGGTTGCTTTGCAAGGCCACTACCAAGGTATAGCTGGATTTGGGTTAGACCTTGTAAATAAACTTATCGATTCGATTTCTCGGCGTGTGGCCGCCGTCATAGCCGCCAAGGGCTGGTAAACAAAATACTGAGATACGCCCTGGAAAACCCTGCATTTGATCTCTATCCTCCTGAAATTTCGTAGGTTTTACGGCTAAATTGCACTCAGAAACGCGGAAAGAAGAAGGTTGATCACGATTTGGGGGCGGGTCGGAAGTGGGGTTGGGCGTTTTTTTTTTGTACTGACTGTAGCTCCCAGTCAGAAGATCGAAACCGGAGGTCCAAGACCAGTGCATCCAAGGATTCAGGACAGGATTACAGCCGCTGGCTAGTAGGCAGGTAGCTGTCGAAATCAACCATTGCCACCGCCGTCCCTGCTTTATTCACAGCCATAAGCGGGACGCAGCTCCTAACATACATCGTCCGCATTTTCTCGCACGTTTCAGCGTTCCAAACGACGACAGTCCCACTTGTACTGACCAGGGTGATAAAGCACGTGTCTGTCGCCAGGATCTGGGTGGCATACTCGTCCCTTCCGACGCTCACGGAGGCGAGATAATCATCCCATATTCCAGCCTTGAGTCCCGTAACTGTGAGTGAGCCCTGGTAAGAAGACATATACGTCTGACCGATCATCGAGTCCTTTGGACACATTACCGGGAGGTTTCGGTACACAGACGGCGGGTGTAACAGCTAGTTCATAACCTTGAAATCGACACCATGAATTTCCCTTTGCTTCTTCGGAACTGAGCGGTTGCCGCCTTGGCCTGAGCTAGACTGAGTCATACTGAGCGAGGGGGGCACAGCTCTGGCTGCCTCGGCCACAGTTGCCAGGGGTCTAAAATGGCGATGGAGTTACGAGGACCCAGTTTTAGGACCTCTACCACCATCACCTAGCCGCGCTTTCCTCCACTCCAACTGCGAAAGAAAAAACCTGCAGTTTTAACATATCAATTGCCAGATCTGAGCGCAGGAGAGAACGAATCAATCAATCGAAGATACAACTTTTTGCGACCTCTTCTTGGTATTCTACTGCGTGATTAGCCATCTGCAAGCGCCAGTCGACACTTGAGTTGAAGTGATTCGGCTTCCCGAAAATGGTAATTAGGGTGAGCAAAGGTGAGCTAACCTGACCAAATCCTGACCAGGGACCGAGCCGAGCCTGAGCCAGTGTGAGCAACGTCACGTGGACGAGGTACTTAAAAGGAAGTTTTACGTGCCCAGATTTGTCGCACAAAACAGCTTCTTTCCCGACCTTAAAAGACTTCACTTACATCTGCTTCATCGCTTCTGCTTCACACCAAAGTCACCACGCTATTATGGCTAAGTTAACAACAACTGCCATGATCCCCCTTTCGAAAACGCGCTTCTCCGCATGTGCGCGCTAGACGACGCTAAGTTACAGTGATGTCGAAGCTGCATGTATTGTTATCAGAAAGGAGATGTGGCCAACAAAGCTAAATGGAGCTCAGGGGAGCTGAACTGACGTAGCCAGTTCAGCTGGCCAGGGCCACTAATGGCGGCGCAGCTTCTCGACTCTATTGGACTTATTGGGGTTTCCGTTCCGTTTGGAGCCTTTGGCGCCATTTTGTCTTTGGGGAGACATTGTGCGAGAGTTGAAACTGGAACCAACCGACGGAAATTTGATAGAAGGGCAGATAGGGGCGAAAAATTGGTGGGATAGAAAGTTTCAGTCTCCTACCTTTACCTTTATCAAGTTGACTTAAATATTAATTTTGCAGTTGGAGAGAAGTCTGCAGAACAGAACAGAACAGAAGCCCACTTTCTTGTCTCGGTCCGCCAAACCACGAACAGGGGTCTTGTTGTGGAATGCCCGAAGCGTTGAGGTTGTGATCGACAAACTTCGGAGACAGAGGACAACCCCTTTCACCTCAAACCCCTCTATTTCTTCTATTAGCTCGTTACAAGGGCGTTGTTTTACGTCTTTGCTGTTCTGGGTTCTTTGTCACCTTCAACACGCAGCAATACGTGGTGTGCCTAAATCTCAGGGGTTCCGGGCCAGAAACCCAATCACCATTGGTCCATTTCCAATAGTGACCCACTCTTCTGCCTCTCGATTTGTCAGAGGTGCAGCATCAACTGGGAATAGCGCTGACGTCTCCACCCATCCCAATCCTTCGGATAGGTAACGACCAAAACACGGCTCAAAAGTGGAAAAAAAATAAAAAAATACTGCTCGCGATTTCTCACCCCCACACTCCTGCTCAGGTGATTGATTCAATCTGCAGGTACCCGGCGCCTTTAAATCAGCATGTTTCTCCCCGTCGGCGCGTCATCGCTGGCGGCAATCGCGGTCGCGGTCGCCAGCATTGGCATCGTTTATTTTGTCAAGCGCCTTAACGAACGGCGGCGCTTCTACCACGACAACGATGTGCCCAAGCCACCGCACGATTGGTTTTGGGGCCACGCAAAGGTCGTGGGAGAGTACACGGCAAAGATCACGGGCGACTACATGCAGGCGGCATGGACGCAGATGAAGTATGACTTCAAGCTGCCCGAGGTCTTTTATCTCGACATGTGGCCATTTGGTCCCGAATTTATCATGTGCACTGGCCCCGACGCGACTGCCTTCCCGACCACAACAAACTCCTTCGCCCAGGCCGATGTTGTGACCGACTTCTTTACCCAGTCTATCGGTGCTGGCACCTTCATGGAGTCCACCAATGGTCCGCTGTGGAAAGAGCTTCACCAAATGATGGCTCCCGGGTTGACCCCCAGCGCCACCAAGACATACCACGACGCCATTCTCGACGAGGCTCAGCGCCTGCATGATCGAGTTCGAAGGTTTACCGCGTCCGGGGAGGTCGTCGACATGTCCGCTGAGCTTGGCCGCTACCCCTTCGCCGTCATCTGGCACGTCATGTTTGGCGAAAAGGCTTCGAGTCCCGAGCTCTACGAGATCACCAGACGCCTGGCCGACATCAGCACAGCGGTTCCCAGACTCAACCCCATGACCAGATTCCTCGAGAAGCGCGAACAGGCAGTTATTGTCAAACGTCTCGAGGTCGAGATTGACAAAATCACTCGTGCCCGCTTCACCGAGATGAAGGCTCTCAAAGCGCTTCCCACTCGGACTACAGCAACTTCCATTCTCGATAGAATGCTCCTCGGCCACGTCCAAAGCGGTCAAGACCTCGACAACAGACTCACGACCCTCATCTCTGAGAAGTAACCTCCCCAGCCCTCAACCGTCGTTCTGACTAACACCTCGCAGCTCCAAAGGCATGCTCGCCGCCGGCTTCGGCACCACAACCGACACCTCCTCCTACATCCTCATGCTCCTCTCCGTCTTCCCCCACGCCCTCGCCCAGCTCCGCGCCGAACACTCCTCCATCTTTCCCCCCTCCCCCTCCGCAACCCTCTCCCTCCTACGCGCCAACCCCGCCATCACAAAGGACCTCCCCTACACCACCGCCGTCATCCAAGAAACCCTCCGCCTCTTCCCCATCGGCATGGTCGTGCGCAAGCCCCCTCCCTCCATGACCTCGTTCGAACTCAACGGCCGGACCTACCCCGTCCGTCCTGAGCATTACTTCGGCATCATGTGTTACTCATCACACTATGACCCCGCCATCTTCCCATCACCCAGCGCCTTCCGTCCGGAGAGGTTCTTAACGGAAGAACCAGACTTCCCGCGGAACGCATACCGCCCCTTTGAGCGGGGCTTGAGATCGTGCATCGGGCAGAATCTCGCGATGGAGGAGATGAAGATCGCGTTGGTCATGCTGGCGAGGTGGTTTGATTTTGAGCTGGTGGGACACAATCCGGTGGGGGTGCCAAGGTTGGGGCATACGGACTTGGATACGAAGATTGGGGATCATGCGTTTCAGAAGGCGAGGTTTTCGGCGGGGCCGAATGGGGCTGCGATGATGAGGGTTAGGCTGGCAGAGCGTGACTCTTGAGGCGGGAGGGTGAGATTTGGGAGGAGGGAAGAGAGTAACAAAAGGGGGTGCGACCGTTCGAGTCAAACAGGGGAGTTTCGTGGGCGGTCAAGTAGATATTGGCCCGTACATAACTTCAGTCGAGGTGTGCATAAAGCAGTTGGGTCTTCATCCTTGTGTGTCATTCCTGTTGATGGTATATATCCCTCCGTCTCTTGTGTGTCTCGTTCTGCACCAAAGATCGCTCGCATATCATATCACTCGCATCATCAGGCCCAGCCTCTCCTTCACCCCTGCCGAGGTGTGAAAATAGCCATGGTCCCCTCGCTGGGAACCCTCGTCGTCCTCCACGTCCACCACCTTGGTGCGTTAGGATCGACCAACTTGATGTCATACTCCTCGACCAAGTGAGAGATGATGACTTTTGCGAGGGCTTGAGCGTAATACCTCCCGGGGCTATTCAGTGTCGAGAGTCAGTGCCTCTTCAAAGACAACCCACCGAGGACAGACAAACTCACCATCCCTGTTTCCCTTCGGCACCCCACACGTAGAATGTGTTGTCTCCCTCGACCAACTTGGACGGGCTCTCCTGACGTGGCGCAGCGTCGAGCTTTTCGACACCGATGCTCTCCACGAGTTCAGGAGGTGCAAAGCGGAACCCGCTGAACTGAAGCGGGGAGGGATACCATTTGGCATCTTGCATCATGGATGTTACCGGGGTGCAAGCCCAGTCGCCGACTGAGAGCTTGGTCCCGTCCGAGAGGGTGAATGGCGCAATGGCGCGGCGACGGCAGGACTCTGTGGATGGGTTAGCCACGATGTAAGATGATCGAGTATCGGGAAGACGGAACGTACGCGACTCGACCGGGCTGAGACGGGCAGACTCCTTGATGAAACTGTCCAGCAGCGGCAGACCTCGGGCGGTGGCTTCGTAGTCGGCGTATTGGGTTCGGATCTCGTCACGAATGGGCTCGAGGTACTCGGGGTGCAAGCAGAGGTCCTCAAGAGCGTAGATGATGGTCTTCAGTGGGTGTCAGCCCGGAGGAAAGATGGATGACAGGGAAGAAAGAAACTGACAACAGAGATGGGATGGAGTGCAGCAAACCAGATGGCCATGACCTCGTGGGCCACGCCCCTGGGGGTGCGCTGAACTTTGCTGGTTGCAGAGTCTAGCAGCCATTGGATGCAATCGTCCTGTAATGGAGACGAGATACCATCAGCCAACCGATCACAGTGGTGAGTGAAGTGGAAAAGGGGGCTCACATGTTTGGGGATGGGTTCTCCGCGAGACAAGGCCATCTCGCGCTCGCGACATCTCTCGGTGACAATGGGCATCAAGCTGTGGAAGATGAAGCGCTGTGCGCCGTGGAACTGGCCGACAAATCGTCCAACAAAGCTGGGGAAAATGAGCCAGTTTGTCTGCAGCAAAGGCGTCAAGGGGACTCACGGCGCCATCCATTCCGGAAATGCACGAATGATCTCCGCATTGAGAGCTAGTTGCTCAATGTAAAGGACAGCATTTTCCAAGAACTCCTCGCCCCCAGCTGTTTGAGTGGTCAGGAATGTTCCCCAGGATCCACAAGGGTACGGTGCCCACCGAGCTCCTTCCCAAAAATGGCATGCGCCTCCAATTGGCAAACCGTCTTGATGATTGCCTTCGCAAGCGGCGTGTGCGTGACACCTGATTAACAACGTCAGCTCAATTCACTCCTTCAAAAAGATCATTCGGCCTACCATTGATCACGGGATTCCTCTTCTGCAACTCGGCAAACCGATTCTTCGCCATCTCCTTCATTCCAGGAAGAAGCTCCGGAATTTTATTCGTCAGGTGGACCCGAAGCGCGCGAACAAACCCAGTGCCCTCAAGCGGCCGATCAAACAATCCAAAGTGGTGCATCGTATACTGTGGCTGCAAAATCTGGCGCGATGCATAGTACAGCGAGAGCTTATCCTCAGCCGAGTCGATCTCCTTGACGTGCTCGGGAGTCGTGACAAAGACATAGCGCGCATCGGGAGCGAGCACTTCGAATGGCTTCGAGCCTGCCTTTTCGTAGGCCGTTTGGATGAGATCGGGACCGTTGATGAGGAAGCGCCAGGCGGTGTAGCGACGTTGGAGGTACCGAATGGGAGAGAGTTTCCCGAGGAAGTGGATCTGGGGCTGTGTTAGTCCCCGCAAACGTGAATGCCACGCACGTTGGAACCCACCACCTTGGCCTTGGGGGTTGTGGAGTTAAAGATGAAGATGACGAAGAAGAGGCCGGCTGCGACGACAGCGAATCCATTTGGGACGGCGTGCGGGAGGGAGATTGGTGAGTGAGGGGGAACAACACCGGCCGTGATGGGCCGCGGTGCATGACTGCCGTTGTGCATCGTGAAGCAAGAAGAGCAACTGATTTGGTATCAAAAGAGCAAGAATGAGATTGCCAGCGAAAAGAAGAGAAGGATGAGGAGAACGGTAAAGAGGAAGAGAAGAACAGGAATAACGAAGTCGGTCCTCTCGGTCATTCACACGGGCACCCTGTCGGACTTATCACACTGTCCTCCATCCGATGCGAACCCAATGCACTGATGACCCTGGTCCCGGTCACGCCCCTTCCCGACGGGACGGAAAGGTTCCGAAAAGGGGGCAGCCGCTGCCGAAGTTATCACCAACCACACAGAGTCGGCAAAAGGAACCGCCATCAGAATTTCCATCTCTTCCCAAGTGTGTACTGTGCAATATGCATTTGACTTGGTCAGTTCGCTTGATACCGTTGTCACGTGAGTGGTGCGATTGTATCAACGCCATGTTTCCCCATCGCAACGTCTCTCATCGCTGGGTAGGGCACCACCACTCTTCGACCAAAGGGTTTGCTTCTCCCCCATACAGTCGAGATTGATCCTTTTGAGCCTCGCAGAATCCAACGGCGGGCTGGAGCACCAACCATCCCCCAGTCAACGACATCGCCCCCAAACGCCGCGAACCCGCACCTGGGCGCTGCTGACCCTTCGAATCCGGGACTGCATCGAGCGGCGACCCAGACCACCATAACATACACCTCGGAGACGTTTCCATGGGATGAACAGTGATGCTAAATTCTAGTCACGTCTTGTTTCAGTACAAGTGCCTCAGCGCTTGAGCGACCGGAATCCCCTTGAGAGACGACTATCGCCGACTCACAACATCAATATCTCCCGCCTCGGGTGCGTCAGCCAATAGCAGGTTAAATCGCTGCGTGAAAGTCGCCGCCTGGACGAACTTTGACTAGTCTGTGCAGTATCAGCTCGCATTCTCAACCTCGCTTGCACAGAATCCGAAGCCCCGAAGCGACTTCGGTGGGGCGACCGTCGCTGGCAACAGGGCTGTGCCGTGTTCCTACTGCCAAGATACGGCGCTTTTTCTATGAAGAGTAAGGTAAATAGGACCGCTGCTTGGTGGAGGCTAGATGGGGCGTCAGCGCAACGTGTTACAAGCAGGGCAAGCCACAGAGACACTAAATTAAGCAACATCCCACTTCCTCCCATGTTTCGCGAGACTTCACTACACTGCCGCGCTTAAAAATACAGAACATCCCTTAATTCTCGGATCACCAACGCTTTTTAGCAAGATTTTGGATGGAGCTACGCCAGACCTAAGTGTCTAGTGTGCAACGTTTCGGACAGGCACAAGCGGGCTCTTTATGGAGTACCACAGCTACCGCACCCTGAAAGGGCCTGGTGTTCCCTTTGACGTTGACCAAAAGCTATCGTCGGATCAATCGCTGTAACAAATCGCGGTCTATACACATCGGGGGGGTTCTTGTTGTCGGACCGCTGATGTGCTATCCCAAGCTCTATGCTCTGTTGCCGTTTCACCCTCGCTTGTCTCGTCCTCGTCTGTCGCCTTAGAGTGTATGCAGTGCAGGCGTCCAAATTCTGTCATTGTCCCGTATTCTTCGCTCTTATCGTTTGGTCGTGGGTGGGTCTATGCTGTCCTTTATGGCGTCTCCGTCCGCATAGATTTCTACGCAGAGCCTTTCTGTTTTTTTTTTTTTTTTTTTTTTTTTTTCACGGCGAAGGCTTCTCGGGGCCTACCTGGTCATGGCTCGACTTGGTGAGCCGAGGAGGCCGATCTGACCGCAGCTATTGAATCCAAACATTGGATTCCTAAGAATCGTGAGCGGAGGGGTTGGCTTCAATTACCCTGCCTCCCTGCCGGACACGTCACCTCGGAACACTGCAGCGAAGCGCTAATCCTACGTAACCACGAAGGCTTACGTAAATCGCGATGTTTGCCTCCGGAGGTGGTGACAATGTTTCAGAAAACAGCCTGGTTGTCTGCGACGAATCTGGGCATACGAAATTTCCTTTTTTCGCTCGCAAACCTGAGCTGGAGTGATCCAGGTGAGCTGTGGCTGATTTGTCCTGAGCTTCCCCTGATTTTTCCTTGTGTTAGGGTGATCCCACACACCGCCGCCGCACAGCCTCAGAGGCCATTTTTTAGTCCCCCAGGCTGAAGTTTTCTATCGATAAAAATGGCCCCAGGAAGCACGCACTAGCCTTTCTTATCCTTATCGCTTCGAATCCAGCCGTGGGCCGTCGACGGGACCTGTAGCCACTACGGATACGAGTCCCTTTGCCGCGGCTTGCCATACAACGCGGAATCAACCAAGTTTCTTGGACAGCGAATTGCTTTTGACACGACTAGCAAAAATGTCAGCGAGCGTTGGCGGTAACGAGTACTCGGAGCAATCACCTTCTCTACGAGGTAATGATGACCCTGAACTAGGAGATCCGTTTTCCCGCGTCACTGCCAGGTTCGTTACCTGCAAAAACTACTTCACTCCGGTTATAGCAGCGGCAACTATGTGTTAACAGTATAGCTCAATCAACTCTCGTCTCGATAAACACCCCGCCGATTTTCCTAGCTTAAAAGTTCAATCCCTCATAATAACTAACGAAAAGGGGGATCTACCTATACAAGAACCCCCAAAGTTCAGGATAATGCTGGTATGGGGTCGAAAAGGGGCATGTATGTGTCCAGGCCAGCATATGGCTACTGCGAGGTTAATAGACCGCTCGAATGTTCAATCGCTAGGACAATCGGCGCATGAAAAAATGTTATAACTCGCAATTTCATGTTGATTCCAAGAGGACATCGATGGGAACCGGTTTTCACTGAGTTGTGGAAGTCACTTTGCCTAAAGACCAACGCAACCAGCCCCGGCCAGATGGTAGTATGGAACTGGATCAGAGAACATGCCAGCGTCAAGCTAAACTAAGGTGCACTCTTCTTACCCATCATAAGCTTAATCTGCCGTCGAGCCTCGTATCAAAATGTTGCCGCTCCTCTTCAAACTGCCACACGTTTCCGAGACCTTAACTTCCGAAGATACAGCAGGTCAGGCAGCGCTCGTACGCTCAAAAGGGAGAACCCCTGCTCCTCCACCATATCCTCAAACATGGACAAGTCGTCCAACTCCCAACGCTTAGACAGATGTGTTGGAACAACTGCCATGATGCAATGCGGTTTCGTCCACGCTGACCCGAAGTCAACAATAAGCCCCGCCCTAAAATTAGCCGCCCGAATATCCCGATGAAGGATATCATGCTTGTTCATAGCACGGACATTCTTAACGATGACTTTTAAGGTACGTAAATCCATAGAATCATCACCTTCAACATCAATAAAGTCTTTGACAATCGCTCGGATTGGGCTTCCCTCGGCCTGTATCCGGTACTCGTCGTCTTCCGGTATGTCTTCCCACGGATCAATGCCCATTTCCGCGAGGATAAGCTCGTCTTTTCTCTTGAGCGGTATGAATCCGTGACAGCGGGCGGCGATTTGACGTCGCCGCGCTTTTTCAGCGATTTTAATACGGCCGTATGCCCGACATTCGGCGTAGAATGGGTCTGTGTGAAAAGCGAGATCGTTATCGGTGACCTTCTGTCCGTCGATGTCGCTCATAAGATGCCGCTCGGTGGACGGTTTGTAGAATTTAAACTTGTGGGAGATCAGACATTATTCCTCTGAGCTGGGGGGGAGCGTACGACTTTGAGTGCATAGACCTGCGACAGGATCTTGACTTTGAAAACAAACCCCTGCGATCCCAATTCTGATTCTGGCGTGGACTTTTGAAGCAACTCGAGCCACTCAATTGGAGCCCGGCAGTGCGCAAACATGCCCAACTTGGGGCCGTCGCAGGGTGGGAGCTCCTTGGACTTTAGGAGCAGCCAATTGGCTTTAACCCCTTCAGCCATTGTCGCTGCCTAGTGGGTGCCTAAAACACTGTGGAAGGGGTTTCCACTGGGAAAGTATGACAGCAGCGTAGAATCCAAGTGAGGCGAAGACTAACGAAGGCTCACATTTCTCGGGAAAGACTTGTGTGCGATGGCGTGAATCCTTGATGAAAAGTGAAAATGGCTCATGAATTCTGAAGGCCACACCAACAGCCGCAATGGGAACTGCAGAAGACACCCTGGCTTCTTTGCTATTTGCTACACCTCCTGTAGTGCAACCACCTTCATGCAACAACCCCGCATCGAATGATGCGAGTGCTGTCGACTGGCACGGGCAGGCAGGCAAAGTGTGTGCGAATGTGGGAAGCCGTTCGAAAATGCAGAACGCAGTTGCTTGTCGCGAATTGAGTCATTCATGTAGGCTACAGCTCCAAGTATTGATAAGGAGGTCTTTATTTTGTTTCTTTTGGCCCTGGTGCCTTGGAGAAAACCGTCAACTTCTACTATATTGAAGGCATACGGTATCACTGATCTTCATCCCTCTGAGGCCTACAAGAAGCCGCAATCCAACACACCTGTTACCATGGCCAACGGTCATGCGACATCAATCTTCGAATATCTCACGGCCAAGAACCCTGACTTGATTTACAAGGAGGAAAAGAACGCAATCCAAAGCAAGTGCAGGACCTGGATCAGACCAAGATATGTTCGGCCGTGGCAGGAGTTCAGCTTCGAGACCATGGAAAGGGTCTTTGACGGGAAGCTGATGGAGGAATGCCGCAGAGATAGGTGGCTGCCGTATCCGGTTCCCCGTCTCAATCCCGAGTTCGACTGCATCGAGAATGGCGAACCGTCAACTGTAAACATTCTATTGAGATGGACGCGTCCCATGGTCATTACGGCATTGCAAGAAGTCGTCGGCACTTTCGACCCTATATTTTGGGTCCCACGCAAGACCGATGTCGATTCATCGGCCTCTGACGCAGTACTTATCCATAACCCATCTGCAGCAGGGACGGAAGGCGCGAGAAAGGGGCACCTGAGGCAAAGAAAACAGCCACGCCCATCATCAAGCAAGAACAGGCCTTTACCACCACGGCCTGACGGGGCCGGCATCTCTCTAAGGTGCCGAGGAAATAGCAGCACAAACCGACTTCCAAGCGAGATCAAGCCCGGCAGCAAATGGACGAGTGAGAAACTGGCGGCCGGCGACCTAACCAATGAAGACGGCGAGTTTTCCCGTGTGAAGAACCACATGCGACCTATCGTTCAGATCTATCACTACTGCGTCACGGCCAAAGCCCGGTACGGGTTTCTCATCACAAGCAAGGAGATCTTGGTCATACGCATCAAACCGATGTCAGAGGGTCCGGGCACTGGTATAGCAACGGCTGAAACGGAAGGAGACACGACGACTCTCTATCAACAGCTCAGGTACAACGGCCTGGTGGAATACAAAGCCATACCGTGGGGTAATCACTGCTCGCTCATTGCTGGCCAAGTGGGCAGCTACCAGAACCTGACGGTCAACTTGTCTCTCTGGATCTTGTCGATCCTGGCCGGAAACAATTCCGACCCCGGCTGGAACTACCAGCCCCTGGACAAAGAGCCTCTGAGGGGGGATCAGGCTGCCGCGGCGGAAAGTAACAGCGACAACGACCATAGCCACGAGACTTCCACGGAGCTGGCGGACTCAGCTATGTCATCTTTTTGCTTCTCAGAACCGGCGCAATCGGTTACGGCATCGTTCTCACGCCGAGATCTGTCCGAGAAGATGCAGGTGTGTACTGCCTTCCTACATCACCAGCGATTTGTATCCCTACCATTAGAATGAATTCTAACTTAAACCCATACCTATCTCTTACCAGCCTCCATCGTACATTATTGGTAAAAATTTTGTCGACAGCACCCTCGAGACTCAGATTTGGGACAGCTCGAGTTCGAGCCGCAAGAGAATGAGGCAACTAGACGACACCCCCAAGGCGGCAGCTCCGGAGCCGAGGCATATAATAGACGGTGGGGGGCAGTGGCCCATAGTAAAGAGGAATAAGCCGATGTGATCATTGGCTTGGGGGCATGTGAACCCGGCAGTCCGCATGCCTGGTACGGCTGGCGAGTGGGAGTGGATATGGCGGATGTGAGCCAGTATACTATGTGCCATGCCATATTATGTGCTGGTATATTGAATACTGTCCCAAGTTTGGAGCCAGGATACTATGTCCTATGCTATAGATGGAACAAGAATGTTATGTAGGCTTCCTGCTTTCGAATTTACAAGTACAGATGCAAGCTTCAACGATAAATTTCTTTTGAAGCTTGTGATCTGACAGGCCTAGAGAATAGTAGATTTACATGTGGCTGCAGGGCTGTAGGTCCTGCAATGGGCGCAGCGGAAGGATTGCAGTACGATGGCAGAGCTTAGTAAGTTACCGAAGGAAGCAAAGAGAGAAAGAATACAGTGAGCAGCCAACTGCACGGAGATCCTTTCAGGGCATTATACAGAGGCTCACGGTGGACTTTGAACTAAGGACAGAGGCTCTATTAGGTCCTCTTTGCTTGAGGAGAAGAGAAGAGAACTGAATAGCTATAAAGGGTGAGTAGGGAGTTCTTATCGTGAGGAAAGAGCTTTCCACAGCAGTGGGTGAACCCCTGAAGACCCCACAGGACCCTGAAAGTGACTAACTACAGAAGGAAAAGTGTATACATTGCTGAAGTTCCAGAGGGTTCAGTGGGCCATGCAATGGATCTCTGAAATCTCCCCATGCTGTCATGTGATGTGCAAATATCTATTTGGTCGGAGCGGAATAAATCTCAAGTCGGGACGCTTGGACTTTCCCCAAACGACTAAACACTGCAAAAAAGGCACTGACTGCAGACCTTGGGGCTTCACCTTCGCCGCCACCATTGCCACCTACAAAGTCCCCGACCATTTATCGCGGTGGCAATCTAACGAATACTACTGATGCAGTCGCTCTCATCGGAGCTTCTACGTTTGATCTCTCTCGAATACGCACTCCTGCGCTGCTGCGCAAGGACGCACACCCCTATACGTATAATGACAAGAAAGAGCGCAATAACTCTCCTCCTTGGTACACCATGGCTGGGCAGATTCTGTCTTCGGCGATCTTCTCTGAAGCCACAAGCACAAACCAAATCGACACTCTACATCGCATCAAGTCACCACCTGCGAAGTATCAAATCCAAGTAGTGGTCGCCACCGTGGGTTTGCTTGTGTTTTTCATTCGGCTATCCTCGTTGTTTATATCAGCAGCCGCCCGTCAAATACTTAGCTTGCGACCCGCCAAGTAACTAGTGCTACAGAATGCTAACTTGAAAAAAACGTCGCAGAGACTAATGGGTTATAATAGGGCATTGCGAAAATGAAGGCAGACACTCGCCAAATGGAAATCCTCAAAGAACTTTACTTGGCCCGAATCGCGCTATTCAGGGATGGTTATGTGGGTGAGGGAGAGGGAGTGTATAGGGAGAGGTAGTATCTTGCTCTTCCCGAGGCCCCTGCAGCCCTGCTCGCTCTACCTGGTATCTAGTAGCACAATCTCTAGGGACGACGACGATACATAGATGCGTAAACAAAGGCGCTGTTGCTAGCTAGAGAAGGTTTTCAGATATCCATCTCTCCAGATGAATACAGAGCAATACGGCTCTGCATAATCCCGCGTGCGATGTGGCCCTTCCATGGCGTTACGGTGATAACATGTCATGATCAAGTAGCTTGGTGGAGTCGGCTGGAGGATTGTTGCGCTGACGACGCGGTTACAGGGGCGGGCGCTTGACCCTCCTCCTGGTATCCTCATCGAAATTCTCCGAATCCCCGTTCACTTATCGTTCACTTTATATTTCCCGATTGGTTCTGCGTCCCCAAGGCCATCGCGCTGTAGGCACTCGCATGAAATATCAGGAGCAATTGGAACGTTATTTTATGGTGCTCATTTAAGTCGAACGAGGATATCGGCAGATCTCAGTCGTCCCAGTCTTATCTGTTATCCCAGTCTCCCCAGCTAACCTGTTAACCAGCTCGTCCGTCTCTAGGATGATGAGATCTTTAATCGTTATGCCAGAACTTCTCTGTTCGTCCGGTCGCACATCCCGATCATCATGCCAGGCCAGATCTCATCGGTTCCGAGGACTCACATCGTTTATCTCGATCTTCTTCGCTTGATTGACAGATTCCTCATCTCGTCTCGATTCTCGACAATCATCTCTCGATGGACACAATTCCTCGTCTCGATTCTCGCTCGTCTCGAGCAGGAATTCCTCATCCCCTCTCTGTCCATCCTTCGTCTCAACTGACGGAATTCCTCCATCCCTCTCCCTGTCGTCTGACACAACAAACCCTTCGTCTCGTTTCTTGAATCCTTCGACGCCCGTCGTGCCAGCACGAATCAACACGAATCTTCTTCTGTCGCTTCAACAATACCTTTGTCCTATCCTGCATGTTGAACCCGTTACGAATCCTAGGTAGTCTTCCCTTTCGATTGAGGGCTTGGAGAACGGGTTCGCCACATCTGAAGTTACCAGTGCACTTTGAGGAACCAGCTGCAGTTCACGTAGCAGCGTTAGCTAGGTAACGACGGGGTAGTTCAAGGCACAGTTCACACCGTTTTTGTACTATCTCTAGTCCTCTATAACACGCCCAAAACCACGCTCACATCCAAGTGCCAATTGCTAGGCTCTGTTTTGAAAAATGATAGCTCCTATCTTTAGGCCTCAATCTCCTTGGGAGCCTCTTCCTTCGGGCTCATCGGCTCCCGCTTCCAGATCTCTTTGGGGGGGAAGTAGTCATTGGTCATTTGGCAGCACTGAAGAGGATCAGTACTGGTCGTTTCAGGAAAGGAGGCTAATGGTTTCACTTACCAAGACGTAGGTAGGATCGGTGCAGTCCGAGGAGTCCTGCAGGCTGTCAGTATGTATCTCACGGACGTGTCACGACGCCTTGTTTGCGGGCTACGCATACATTGCAGCTGCGGCTGCTCAAGTCGACGCAGAGGCGGGTGCCGCAAACGCGGTATGCGCTCAGGTCGGCGTCGCGTCCCAAGAGCTCGATCGGGACGCCCTTGCGGGGAACCAGAGAGCCGGCGATGGCGCCAGAGGCGAGGAGGAGAGCGGTGAAGATGGTGGATGCATGCATTTTGACCGTTTTCAATGTCTCGTGTACTTTGGTTGCAGCTTGAGCTGTGTGTAAAGGGTTCTGGATGTTTCGAGTGTTTGAGCTATAACTTGAGCTGTATCTGCCTTTTTCTCCAGCTTTAAGGAGACATCGTCATTTTATATCCGCCATGACTCTGGCGGACTGTTGCCATTTCGCTCGAAATTCTGCCTTGCGTAGTCTAAAATGGGCACAAATCAGGGCTGGACGAGCTGTCGGGCGCGCTTCAGCGCAATCTCATGAACCGGACGCCACAAGGAGTTTTCACGCCTCGTGGGAGATTTAATGCGATGGTAGCCTTGCAGCCAATAAGCAGCTCAAGGTCTTCTCATTTTACCACCAACGGCAGGCGTAGCACTCTACACCAGTGTTGTGCCTCGGAACCAGAGAGCGACTTACATGGATACGAACTACCAACATGTGGCACAGAAATCATAGGTACACCCAGAATGATAAACCTCCGTGGTTCGCGACGGTTAAACATCCCCGGTCACTTCAGAACGACTCGGATGCTATCAAGTTAGCCATTCCCTGGGCACCGCCACATCGCCCAGGCGGCGTGCCACGCTCGAAAAGGTCAGGGACAGGAGGGGTCCTTAGTTGACCTGCCTAATTCGGATGGACATCTAATTTTTTGCAACCAAGTTTCAACAATTGAGTAAATTTCGCGTCCCTATCTCTGTGCCTCCATCTCGCATGAGGCTGGGCCTGAAGTCACCACCCAGGCAGCTGGATAGCCGACGTCATCGAGGCAGTGTCGTCGAGGCAGCGAAATATAGCCGTTGCAACCGCCTTCCCAATCAAGCCACCCTCCTCTCACTTCTTCCTAGTCCTTGTTAACAGGGGCTTGGCACTTGGAATTGACTTTGAATCTCGTCGACAAGTCAAGACGCCACGCCTCATCGGCCATGTCTGATCAGAGAGCGACGCCCACAGGGGGCTCTCATATTCACCACCTCGATGATTTGAAGTCAGTCGACGAGTTCTGCCAGGCCTACGACACGGTACTGCTGTCAATTGTCCATGTTCTTGTATCCCGTTGCCAGGCCTTTCTCCCGGTCTTTGAAGAGGTATGTCATCGAGTCAACGACATTTCCATCTTTATGCTTTGGCTTCATGTGTGCGAGAGTAAAGCTGACGCTGGCGCAAGGTCGCCGAAGCCCTCTGCACGTCTGGGTCCGACACACGGTGCGCACAAATTCAAGCTGCAAACAAGATTGGTCTTGGGGCCAGGTTCCACATCCGGGGTTTCCCGACCCTCGTTCTCTGCCACGGAAAAGACTTCAGGACGTACCGCGGGCCGCTCAGAAAGGGTGACATCCTCGCCTTTCTCAAGAGACGGGAAATGGCTGCTGTCAGCAACATTAAGTCATCGTCCGAGCTCAACGACTTCCGAAGCACGCATAGCACCGTTATCGTCGCCTTTCTGAGGCCAGAAGACCAGACTACGCTTCAAGCTTTCACGGCCGTGGCTGAGGAGATGAAAGAAGACATTGTCTTTTGCATTTCCAACCACGATACCCCCGATGGAACCTCCATGCCCAGCGTGGTCGTGTACAAGAACGTTCCCGAGGAGAAGTCTGTCCTCCCCAATCCCTCCACCGCGGACGCAATAAGAGAATTCATCCAAGCCGCTGCTCAACCTCTCGTCACAGAACTCCTACCCGAACTGCACAAAGACATCCTGGAACAACCTCTCCCCCTCGGCTACCTCTTCATCTCCTCTCCCTCTCAACAACCCCAAGCAACCGCCGACCTCCTCCCCCTAGCCCGTGAATACCACCACGTCATCCAGCTCTGCACCGTCAACACCACGCTCCACCCTGACCTCCCCTCCACCATGCACCTCCCACCATCCCAACAACACCCCTCCTTCGCCATCCATTCCGCCGCCCAAAATCGCAAATACCCCCTCACCCAACCCGCGACTCCACCCAACATCAACCTCCACATCTCAAACTTCCTCGCCGGGACCCTCAAACCTTCCATCAAATCCGCACCCATCCCCAGCACCCAACCAAGTCCAGTAATCGAAGTCGTCGGACTCACCTACGACGACATCATTCTCGATCCCACCAAGGACGTCCTAGTCGAGTTCTACACGCAGTCATGCGCACCGTGCAAGGCACTACTCCCTCAATACGAAAAGCTAGCGGCAATGTATGCGCAGGATGAGAAGGCGAGGGATAAGGTGGCCATTGCAAAGTTGGATTTTGAGGCGAATGATGTACCTGACGGGGATATTCGGGGGTTTCCGTGGTTTAAGCTGTATCCGGTGGGGAGGAAGGGGAGTCCAGCTACGTATGGGGGGGAGATGGGGGTGGAGGGGTGGTCGGCGTTTGTGAAGGAGGAGGGAGGGTGGGGTGTTTGATATTTTGTTGAGGGAGGAAACAGGGGGGAGTGTTCAAGTTTGTAGTTGCAAAGATGCTGGTTGGAATGTGCACCCTCGTGTTCATACTCAGTGTGACAAACGAACAATGGCCTTGTCTTCTAACGTCTACGACAGGCTCACTAAGCCACCAGACGCTAAAACTAGAAACCCCCCTGAAAACTTCACCGATTGTTTGACTAATTTCCAGCTGTGTGAATCACGTTCTCCCAGCAATTTGAGGGACTTTTTTGGATCAAGTAAAGGAAGGCAACTACTTGCATCGCATGCGCAACCCTCCATGACTTTGTCTCCCAGATCGACACTGAACCCCAACGCAGCCTCGACCACCAGTGCTCAGGCGGCGCTACCCTCACCCCGATGAAACCTCACTGTCGAATCAACACTCATGGTGTCCAGTGGAACTTCCCCAGACTGCAATGTAAATGCCGGAGTTTGTTTTATCCCCCAGCACGCTCGGCTTGCGGATAAAATGGCCGAGGCCAATGCGCGCTAAGAGCGATGCCTTGGCTCTCTAATTTTCCCGCCTCATTTGGGCCTTGCACGGCACTTGCTCGCTTCCAGCGGAGCTTTCCTCGCCGCCGGGTCAGGTGTGTCCAGGTCGTTTTGGGTCTGGACGTGCGGGCGGTCTTGTTCACAATGTGGGTGGCTTTTATTGTCGTTCTGGTCCACCAAGAAGACGCATTCTTGAGCAAGCTTCAATGAAGGATAAAACAACTCATTGCCCGACTGTTTTACATCTGACTTGACTTATTAAGGTGCCCAGAGCCAGCGAGTGACGTGGGCCTTGATCTCACCCAAGACCACCGGATATACTCGTACGTTGAGAGGTACACCAACAAAGAAGCCTGTGGGTTCGTCCAAGTCCAAAATCTCCGAGGTCACAGAGAATTCGGCCCTAAGCAAATAGAAGTATTCTCGGCCGTCCCGGATTGGTGGAATAAGAGCATGGAGCTACCAGAAGGCCGCCAATCCAGAGGACATGGGCTTCCATCAATAACCGAGTTCCTACGGGCTGATTTTGCATTGGATAGCGTCCTGTGGCACTACGAACTGGGCAAATTCCTGGATATTGCGCCCAGCTCGGCAATAGTTCCAAACCCCGTGCTTACCAGGTAACGGGATCTGCCGCTGTCAGAGATGATAATGTACACGACCCGCCCCCTTCCAAACTTCCCGTTGAAGCCACTCTCAAACTTCCATCTCATTCTTCCAAACTCCGTTGCAATGCCCAAACCAACCCACCTCCTCCTCGCCCTCGCGGCCAGCACAACGGCCTACACCGACATCCGCCACAAGCGCTTCATGATCAAAAACATCGACCCCATCGTCTTCCCGGGCCAATACAAATCCCACATGCACTCCTTTTACGGCAGCGACATCGTAACCAAAGACCTCCCCACCACCAAGCAGCTCCAACAAGGCTGCCCCTCAGGCGAAAACCCCAACGACCTCTCCGTCTACTGGGCGCCGACCCTCTTCTACGTCAACGGCACCAACCACATCGAAGTCAACCCGGGCATGTTCAGCACCTACTACGAAAACATCGACAAGGCTGAGATTCCCTACCCGGAGGACTTCTTCGCCATCGCCGGCAACGCCACCGCGAAGAGCCAAGCTGACGTCGACGAGCGCACGACCGGGATAACGTGGTGGTGCGAAAACGGCCCGGAGGATCGGCAGAATCGACCCCGCGCTGCGATGCCGAGAGTTACGTGCAGCGGGAACATCCAGGCGATTTTGCGCTTTCCGGACTGCGTGGATACAACGGATATCAAAAAGTATGGGTATGCGGCTGCGAACGGGGGACGGTGTGCGGCGGGGATGAAGAGGATTCCGCAGTTGAGGTTTAGTATCCGGTATAATGTTAGGGGGTTGATTCCGGGGGGGTGGAATGGGGTTCCGCCGCTGAAGTTGGCTTGCGGGGAGGTGAGTTTTCCCGGGGTGAGAAAGGAGGCATGGTGCTAACTGGCTTGCAGATTGGCGATGGGTACTGCTTGCACGGCGACTTTATCAATGGGTGGCTTGATGATGCGCAGCAGAATCTGCTCAAGGCGACGAGCAGGAATCAGTGGATGCGGATCGATGGGGCCAAGGGACAGGGCAAGGCAGGAGCAAAGTGCCAGCCCAAGGACGCCGAGCCGGGCAAGGGGACGAGCGATTACCACGAGAGCTTGAAGATGATGGGAATGTGATGCTTCCCCGGACGGTGTTTTGCGTATACCATTCCGGAATCCTTTTCTCAGCGAGCGAGGGCGAGTTTGTTAGTCAGGGGCTTTTCGTGCCCCAATGCCCACTCACTCCTTCATTACTGCACACCACCAAAACTGCCCCGTGACGTTTCCAAGATGCATGCTGGGGAAGACGGCCAAGTCCAGTAGCAACAACCGTGGTTTTACCGCGACCTTTGTTTCCCGCTGCAGGCGACAACCGACAAAAGCAAGAATCGGTGTGAGCCCCTGACCATGTCCAGCCCGAAAACGCCAAAATTTGTGGGCGCTGCACGATTGCGGGCCCCCTGACGAATGGATTGTTGTCGATACGATGGACAGCGCCACTTATTCCGCTGACGAAAACCGAGCCCTGCATTTGTGTCTCACTCGGAAAACATTCATTTGCTTGATAGAGATAAGCCTGGATGAGCTGGCAAAGCGGCGATCACAATGGTCCGGGTTCTTCTTTCCGGGCGCTTCGGTCCGGGGTTTTTGCGACCTTCCGATAAGATGCAGCCCCCCGAATTTGCCCAACTGCAAGCGGGGGCCGTCATGAGTATCTTTCAACACTGAAGCTGCTGGCAGTGAGTGTATCGGGATAATACACTATTTTAATCATGGCCAGGAGTTCACATCTGCTGGGCACTTTCCTACTTCTCGCACTGTTGCCGACATGGACCCAAGCACGCCCCAACACGACGTCATCGGATACAATGCCAGGGCAATACGTCCTGTGCGAGAAAGACCTCGAAATTGACATCCTCAAAGAATCCCACGGACTGATCCAAGTCGGTGTCACGCCCACCCACGCAGCAATGCACCCAAGCTGGCCAACAGCACTCTCAACCATCATCATCAACATCTGCATCATGCTCTGGTCCCGCTTCACCAAATACGGCGTCTACCCCAACCGCCTCACACCTTTCCTCCTTCCCCTTAGCATGATTTCGTTCTGGTTCACGACGTTTGTGACCACCCAGCTGAACTCCACCTCCGCCGGCTGGATCTCGACAAACCTCACCACTTTTGCCGCTCTCATCGCCACCCTTATCGACGCCTTCATCGCCATCTTTGTCTACGGCGATAGCCGTCGTCCTTCACCATCCCCCTCTCCCCTCCCCCACCTGATCCCCATCATCACCCTCCTCTCCCTCCTCGCCTTCCAAACCGCTGCCACCCTCGCCGTCATAATCCAACGCCTCACTGCCAGTAACGAGTACGGCACCATCGCGTACGCCATCACCAACACCCACGGCTGCACACCTAACGAATCAGGAGACTTCTCCTTCCTCCAACGGGGCGTGAGGTCCCGCATCTTTGCCATCGTCCAGATTGCGCAGCTGGTTTACTCCGTTGTTGTCATTCTTGCGCTGATACCATTCGCGCTGGGGAAGGGAAGGAGAATGGCCAGGGAGACAATTCGAAAACTGGACTACTCAGCCACTCCTTCCGACGGAGTGATTTCACACCCGCACAAATTGGGAAAGATCACGGCGTGGCTAGTCGCAGCAAGGGGCTTCGCGAGGTGCATGCAGCTGTGTCTCCCAGTGGCAAGTTTGGTGGCGGGGTTTCCGTTGTTGGTGTATGGCGTTATGATTGCGACGAGGGGAGTGCCGGTGGTGATGTCGGGGGATTGCATGTTGGTGGAGATGAGTCCGAGGTTTGGGTTTGTGGATGGGGGGGAAGTTGAGCTTTGGTGGAGGGTTTTGGTTGTGGCGGTTGGACATTGATTGGGTAGCTAGAACTGGAATCGCTCAGGCGAAGTGTAGAGTGTGAAATTCCAGCACGGTAAAAGGGGCAATTGTAAAGGAAGTCGGACAAAGTATTTTGCGTCCTGTCCTCTGGCAAGAATCCTGTCCTCCCACTTCAGTTGCATTAGCAAACATGCACACATCCTTTTTCCATCACACAGGCTCCGCCCTCTCAACCCTCACCCTCAACCCCCCATCCGGCCTCAACATCGGACTCGGATTCACCAACTTAATCTCCCCCGCCCCCCTCTCGTCCCCCTCCACCCTCGCAAACCTCCACCCCCTCACAATCTCCACCATCAACACCTTAAACTCCAACATCGAAAACGTCCTCCCGATGCATATCCTCGGCCCGTGACTAAACGCTGCAAACTTCCACGCGTCATCCTCCTCTCCCATCTCCTCCCACCGATCCGGCCGGAACTCGTCGCAGTCGTCACCCCATATGGTGGGATTCTTGTGGATGATGGCGGGTTGCATTAGCACGGTTGTTCCCTTGGGGATTAGCGTCCCTTGGATTACGACGTCGTGTATGGCTTGGCGGGCGACGTTGATTCCGGGGCAGTGAACGCGGAGGACTTCGCGGGTGAAGTTGTGGAGGCGGGGGAGGGAATTCAGGGCGCGGTAAGTTAGGGGTTCGTCACTGTTGGAGGGGAGGGAAGAGGAGGAGAGTTCGTCGCGGAGGCGTTGGGCTTCGGAGGGGTGTTGGGTTAGCAGGAACGTCGCCCAGGTGAGGGCGTCGGCGGTGGTTTGGTGGCCGGCAGCGAGGAAGGTGAGGAGTTGGTCGCGGATTTCGGGGGCGGTCCAGCGGTCTTGGGGGTTGGAGGAGTAGTATTTTTTGGTAATCATCCAGATTAGGAGGTCGGATGTGGCGTTTGGATTTTCGGCGGGGAATTGGGATGCTGTGTTGGGGTCGAGTTCTTGGATTCGTTGTTGGATGACGGACTGGATCTGGTTTCGTAGTGTCTTGTGCGCGAGCTTGAATCGGCGGTTGGATTCGATTGGCAACCAACGGATGGGAAAAATGCTGTTGATGGCGACCAGAAGCTGGCCGACTCTGTCGGGCTCAAAGAGCTCGTGGTAGCAAGCGTGGAACGGCATGGTGTCCGAAGTGCCCTTGTTTGTTCCAGGGGGTTGTGTCGTGAGCTCGTCCAGCTCTCGCCCGAGAGCAAACTGACCCATGATATCAAGAGTGATCTTGGAGTAAAGAGCGACAACTGGTGTTGGTGTCAGTGTCGGCCCGAAGGACAAGGTCAGGGACAGGGATGTACTGACTGTCAAGCTCTCCCCCATCGTTCTTGATGGCATCGTCAAGCAGCTGAGAAAGGCGTCTCGCTTTATTTTGAAGCAGCGGTATGAATCCTTCGAGATTTTTTGTTGCGAAGAGAGCTGGCATTGAGATCAGCAACCGCGCAGACAAGTCGCCACCAAGGGGGGAGAAAAGGGGTCAGGAGAAATCACCCACCAGCAAGAGACCTCCGCTGCTTCTTATGCTCTTCGCCCTCGGCGAACCCGATCCCAAAACCAACAATGTCGGCAATCAACTTTACGAAAAAAGGCGGCTTCTGGAACGAATACACATTGTCATGTAGGATTTCCTTGTGGGCTTCGATGCCCGTGATGAGAATCGCATCTCCATTCCCAACATCAAAGTACCGAATCAGGGGCGCCTCTGGCCATTTGCGCATCCATGAAACGAAGGGCTCATTGGGGTGACCGCTGCGGAACTGGTTCAGTGTCTGGCCGATAAGGAAGTGGTGGTTCTACAACTCAGTCAGTGTGCATCTGGTCATGCTCTGAGATGCACGCACCTTCGGTCCTGGGAGATGCCGAAGAGGAGAAGCAAAGTAAGGGTAGATGAAGAGGCGATAAAATATGGGCCCGGTTCGGCGAAGCAGTAATATGCCCAAGAGCACCAGGGGCACGTCAAAGTGCCAGAGCCGCTGGAAGAGCTGGTGAAGGACAGGAGTAAGATACATTTCAACAGCTGTGGGGCTGTTCGTGGCAGAGGGGTGGTATGATCTCTATCGAGATAGCAGTGTGTGGGGAAAATATCTGGTAAAGACTGCAACTTGGGACACCGCAACGACCTTCTTTCGCGACGTTTAAAACAGCCATGTGGGGATATACAGTGCTGGTGTTCTATTGCCGATTTGGGACTACCCCAATGTTGTCAACCTGCAATGGCTGAGCAAAACAGGGGGTTGCATCCGTGAAAGCGTACTCCGTATATGAGGGCGTATAGGTTCCTTTGACAGTCCTGATTGGTCGAGGGGTTCAATTACGCCTACCCACCATTCTGCCGCCCGCACCCACTCTAAGAAGGATCAATTTGATCCTCCACGTTCATTGAACGACTATCACTCTTGGCACGCGTTCATTTTTAAAGAGATCATGTGTCAATCGCCTGCATTTACGGCAAGGCGTATGCCTCATGCTAACCGTGAGTCAGCGACAGAACAGCGACTCCCAGCGACCCATGGATAACGAAAGTCCCAGTTTGGTTTGTAATGGACGTCTAATCGAGAAGCGGCCGGCCAAACTGTCCTGGAACTCCATCTCGCGTCGGGCTAAGATTCATTACACAAGCCGGGGTTCAACCCAAATTTGACCTAACGCATCTTGGACAGATTCTTTGAGAAACACTAGTAGTGGCAAAGAATGAACGTCTTGACTTCTCTGGCAGCACAAGGTGTCAAAGTTCAACATGTATTGAAGCAATTCAAACTCTTCGAGGTGAAAATGTATTTTACAACATGAAGGAGTCAAAATGTGACAGAGATGCTGGTAATCCCAACCTCCAGACTCGATCCTGGCCCTGATCTCAGTGTGTCATGGCAATGCCGGCGTACAAACTTGCCATCTCTTTGCGGTTCCGGTCCAAGACAGCAACGCGATGATTTGACTCCTTGCCGGCCAACCACAACTGCCTCGTTCTACGAACTTCTAGTCCCTGAACTTCTCCCAAATATCGTGGTGTCATGAAGCTATGGCACACGTTAAATGTCAGTAAATAAAGACTTCAAATTCGAAAGGGGTAGCCCACCTCCAATGCAAACATCCCAACGCCACATCCCGACAGATGTCAACGTACCGAAGCGCCTGACGATCAGTCGCTTCTCCCCAGATGGGCATCTCCGCCAGCGCGCAGTACCAGCGTCGATAGCAGTCGTCAAGCATCTCACTGGTTCTGTCAAGAGCTTGCTGTATGGACATCCCGTCCCCCACCCGCTGCAACACATTGATGATGTTAAAGTCCACACCCATCACCTGATCCTTCTTGAACGAGGCGATGTCGTTCACCAGGATCACCATCTCGGCCGAGACGTGCATGATCTCTTGGATGGAGGGATGACGGTAGGCGTGCTCGGGGATGTCGACGCCTTCGGCGTATCTGAGGGAATTCGGTCAGTATTCCAGAGATAGGCTGGTGAGGAAGGGAACTCACTCGCTAATTGGGAACGCAGGGAAGACACCGATGGTTCGAATCCGAAACTTGAGATAGTCCTCCACGCTGCGGGTGCTCGGGTGTCCTGCGCGCGCGTCTTCGACTTGCAACAAAAGCCCGTCAAAGTAGTGCTGGTGCAGTTCCTGGAAACAGCCGTACACCGCTTGTGTTCGGTGTTCTGTCAGAGCTCTGGGTGCCGAAGAAAATGCATGTATGCGGCTCACCTTCAGAAGAGCCCTCCCTGACGCGGTCGCAGACGGTCTGCCACAGGTACCGAATCGGATTCATGCCGGGCTCTTTGACCACTCTGAGCGAACCCTCCATGATGGCAGTCATCTTGCGAGTCTCCTCGAGTGCAGCCGCCGGGTCTGTTTTCAGATGGCCTTCATCGAACTCTACACGCAAAAAAGTCAGCTTCTTTCCCCGACATTTTCAACCCAATTAATGACGACGGGACACTTGCGATCATCAAATAAAAACACCCAGTGGTTATAATCAAACAATGTACGGAGCTCGTCGGCCCCAGCTGTTGGCGCCCAGGTCGAGCACAGGAATCCCAGCTCGACGCTGGCATTCTTTGCAGACCATACTGTGTCCTTCTTCATGAGCGTGCGGATGCGTTCGTAGCCTTCCTCTCTAACGGTGGGGAAGTAATGCGGGTTGACGCGGAGGGGAGTGGCCATGACGGAGGAGAAAAGGTCAGGAATTCGCACACATGTGGCGTTATGATCCAGTTGGGGAGATTCTTGGGTTGGGAGAATGGTGGGCTCAGCGCTAGGGGCCATGTTGGGTTTCAACTTTGCGAGATGTGATCTTTGGGAGTTGTGCCAGAGTATGGTCTGTGATACGGGAACAGAGCGCCTACCTACACAGAGCGGGCTGTTGCGCCACCTTTTGTAGACTCTCGATCACACAACGCAGAAGGTGTGGGTAAGAGGAGAAGGGGAATATCTTTTAGTTGCTAAGCCCCTGACTCTAGGCACCTCGATGATTGTCACAACCATTAAAAGCCCCCCTGAATCCTACACTTTGTCTTGACTCCATTTCAAGGGTGACCTAAAGTGGGCTACGCTTTACGATTCAATCGATTGTCCGATTCGCAGGAATCCCAGAGCTGCATGCGGCATGCAGGTCGTGAGTGAGTGATCATGAGGCTGATAGCAAGGGGGTGGCGATACGGAACGTGAGACGCGTATCGCGCGTATACACCGCGTACAGCTTGTTCCGCCAACTCTGTGCTTATCAAGACCTGATGCCAAGCCCTGCTCCCCCCACATGTTTTTCAAGGGAGTGATATGCACACTGTCTCTCATTTATCAAGATCCTCGTGGCTGTTCTCATGTGTTCCAGGCGTCGCTAAATCGGCGAGGCACATGATGTTTGTTGTCCGCGTTCCCACTGGAAAAGACGGAAGAGTGTCAGGCTTGACACTTAATTTGATGATCTTCTTGCTCTCTGCTCATCAAGCCACTGTGCTTTGTCAGAGTTTACGACACCATTCCTCAGTCACTTCTCCGCGCTTCAGGCAACCCCCAAAAATACAACCCATTAAACCTCAAGGTATCCCACCGCGGACCAGTCAGATACTCATATCCCTCCTCATCCCCCGAGTCACCAGCCCCTTCCTTCTCCCCCAGTTCTCCCCTATCCCTCATGACCCGCTGCCACGCTCGAAACTGGTCACACTTCACCCTCCTCTCCTCCTCCTCTGCACTCATCCAAAACAGCCGTGGAATTCCCCGGTAATGGAAAGCTAGCGCTGCAGTTCGGGCGCCATTGCCGCAGCGGTAGGATTCACGATTCCAGACAATGTATGGGCCGAGGCCTACACGGTCACCGTGCGAGAAGGGGTGAGATAGAAGGTCAATATCGCGTTGGATGGCGGACATGCGGTATTGTTTGGGTAGCAGGCGGTAATGGCGGATGGGGATGCCAGCCGGTGGTCTGAGGAGGGTGAAGGCCGGAGAAGGATTGGCGATGTCGTCGGGGGTGAGTTTGGTGCCGTATTTGAGGTCCGCGTAGTGGGCGGGTGAGTGACAAGGTTTTGGAAACGGGGTTGGGAAGGGGGAGAGCAGGGCGTGGCGAAGGATGACGCGGGGCATGGGCGGGGGTGGATCGCCGGCCTCTTCTGCGCGGGTGCGGAGCTCCGCATTGAGGAAGGATGACATGCTATTGAGAACAGGACCGGAGGCTAAGTCGAGGCGGTGGGCCATGGGGTTTGGGCGCACTGTCAGAGGCGGGAGGACGAGAAGGGTAAGCTCCGAAATGCGAACCGGACCCTTAAAGTTGCCTGGGTAGCTGTCGACAGACCACATGAACTCGTCGGAGAATGGACGGAAGGATGGGCCCGAGGTGGGGCTGTAGTTTGCCCACGATAGCCCTTCGTGCCGGGACTGATGGAAAGATGCGTCGTCGAGGAAAACAGCAAGTCGGCGCGGCGCCTTCTCCCAGTTGAAGCTGGCTTCTGGCAGCTTGTAGAGGCTGCAGTCGATGGTCTTGAAGGGGGAAAAGATGTGCAGCATTAACTGGTCGTAATCGCGGTTGATGTAGAGTCGTGGGTGGAAGGAGAGGTTGTAATGGCGCAAGCCGATTTCTCGCGAGTTGGTGCAGACGTGGAGAATTGGCGGCACCCGCAATGTCTGATGGGTTATTGGCGAAAGATGACCGAGGCCAGGAAGAATCGGGACGATGCGTTCGACGGTGCAGGCGCTCTCCCAGATCATGATCTGGATCTCGCTGGGGAGGCGGGGAAACGCGTGGAATTTCGAGCCAGCCATTGCGTTCGTTCACAGGCACGAAGGAGAAAATAATCGAGCAAGGTGCAGAGGGAAGAAGAGAAGGTGCGAGGGGGAGGTATTTGTTGTGCGGGGTGGTGGAGCCCCGGCCAGTCGATGTCATCGGCCCAATCAGCTGCATGCTTGTCCCCGCTAGGAAGGAACTAGGCACCCATCAACGGGTGTCTGCCTTCCGAGGAGGGATCCGTTGCGTTTGTTGGTTACAGACATAAACTACGAGTTGCCAGTAGTATCAACATCTAACAAAGGGAATAGTCTACATGCAGCCCTGCCTAGATGCACACGCCCTTCCATCTTTCATGCCCTCAACCCAACTTGTACCCCATGCATCGAGGTCACATTCAGACCTATCCTCTCCTCCCACGGCTTCTCGTTCCTGTCCTCGATCTGCCCAAAATGCTGGATCAATCTTACAGTGCAGTATTTCGCCCACAACATCGCCAATTGCTCTGCTCGCAACATGTCAGCCGGATTCTTCTCGACAGGGGAAAAAGTCACTTACGACCCAAACACCTCCTCGGCCCCGCATGAAACGGCATAAAAGCCCACCCAGGATTAATCTCCATCCACCTCTCTGGCCGAAACACATCGACATCCTCTCCGAAGAACTCCGGTAGGCGATGCAAAGCATAGATGGAAAATCCCACCGATGTGCCCCTGGCTACGAAAATGGGCTCCTTCCCACCCTCACCCCCTCCATGCGGAAGCACCGTGTCCACTTCCGCCGTCCGCTGGTTGACTGCCACGGGGGGATACAGTCGGAGGACTTCTTGCAATACCATGTGCAAGTACCGGAAACCGGTGATGTCCTCCCGCGTGGGTGGGCGTCCGTTGAGGATGCTGATCTCTTTGCGAATCTTGTTGATGATATCGGGCCGTTTGCTAAGCACGTACCAGATGGAACTGAGGAAGGAAGACATGGTGTCCTTTCCGGCGAGTGTGACGTTGAGAATGTCGTATTTGACGTCTTCGCGGGATCTTCCGTTGTCGAGGAGGGCGGGGAGAAAGGCTTTTTGTTCGTGGTCATATTGAGCGAGCTTGGAAGACTCAATGGCTTCGTCTAGGACTTTGTCGATGAAGACGTGTATTTTTCTGATGCATTTTGTCAAATGTCTAGCGCCGAAGAGGAGTTTCCACGGAAGATTCTTGATGTCAAAGATGTCGATGCCGGACGCGGCGCGTTGGGCGTAGTCAAAGGCGGCAGCAAATTCTTGGGCTTCGGGACCGTCGGATGCGGATAAGAGGAGATTTGTGGAAGTACCGAGAAATAAGTCGGTTGCAACGTCGGTGGTGAAGAAGGAGAAGGAGCTTTGCAGGTCGGTTGTAGCCCCGTCGTGTGGGATGCTCTTGATGAGGTTTTGCACGTGCTTTTCGACAACAGAAAGCTCTTGAGGGCCGGCTCGGGATACGAAAGGCCGAAGGGTCGCGCGGTGGTGTTTCCAGGTTGATCCGTCCGAGTTGAAGATACCGCCGCCCAACAAGGGCCGCATTCCCGAAGTCCTGATGTCGCCGAGGCCGAAGTCATGGAATCTTTCGGATAGGATAGTCTTGATGTTTTCCGTGTCAATTGTGACAATGGCCCTCCGTCCGACAAACAGGTACGTCAAAGTTGCGCCGTTGCGACGGAGGACGTTGGCAACACTCGAGAGATATCGGCGGTTGACAATCGCCTGGACAAAGATGTAGAACAAATCGAGGCCAATGATTGGATCCTTGTGAGGGTACCATACTGGCTTGGCATGCTGTGCTGGCTGCGTCTTCGATGTCGGACTTGTTTTGGATTGGAAGAGGGTCGACCAAGTTTTCTGAGTAGCAAGGACGATGAAAAATATGAAAATGTAAGATGCAACCGAAATCCCGGACTTGTGGGGAATATGAGGTTGAGGGATCAAAAAGTGATGTTCGGGGTTGGGGTTCTGAGGTGTTGTCAAATTGTCCATTGTGTCGGAACGAAGTAGAGTAGAGAGCAAGGGACCAGATTGAGTGGGAATAAGAAAGAAGCACTAATGTCTTCGAAGCTGTGCGTGCTAAGCTGATGATGCCTTGGGCCCATGGTACGAGATTTACTGCATTTAATATTGCGGTTATTCCGTACAATGGCCAATGTGCAAAGCTGGTTGTGATGTTATCCCCACTCCAATCTGCGACTCAACCCAATTGAGCCGGGTTCTTCGTCACGGTTCAATGGCACTCGACGGGCACTCGACGGGACAGCACTTGATTGTGGGACACTTGTCCCCTGTGCGTCCGAGTCGGGCGCTAAAAGACAGCGCTGACAGGGGTGCGCTGCGTCACACAGCCCTGTGCCACCCCGCTGTGCCGAGTTGCCCAGTCTGTGTCATGGGCCGCCCGGCCCGGGTCAATTCTCTCACCGTGTCCCTTGACGACATGTTCGCCCCATCGACACGAATGAGGCATTATGAACGGAAAGTGTTAGAATGTTCGCTCTGTATTCCGCCGCCCTACGTAGCCATACTACCTCGAGCAAGGCTGCTGTTCGCCATAGCTGTGATGCAAGTCTCTTCAACCCTTTCCTTTCAGCTCAAGTGTCTTGCTGACTCAGCCAACATGCCACAAAACTTCTACATTGTCGTCATCACAAAGCACAATCATCGACGGGGTCAGAAATAATGCGATTCTCCACTGGCTAGGTAGTACCGGAAGCTGACGTTTCCAGGTCCATGTCGGCGGCTGCAATGTCGACCTCGAAGGCGGTACTACCTTTTCCGGCGCAACACAACACATCCGGCACCTTCAAGCGGTGGAAACATGTTGCGATATGATGAATATCTGCCCGGCGAACCTCAATAGGTCTGGAAGGTTGGAAGAGCAGGAGGAACGAAGACGCAAATGTAAGGAAATTGTGTATATAGCATGGCGCAACGTCGTGGAGACCCAAACTACGTTAAAGTGCCTTAAAGGGGTAGCATCCACCATGGAATTTTGTCTTTGACTGCGGTATTGCCATCACAAAGTAGTTGCCTTGCCAAAATGACAAGTTCCGTCAGAGAGCGCCAGCCTCGAGACAGGTCCTGATAATCCCCTATCATGACTTACTCTGCGGAAATCGCCCCTGCTAACTGCACCTGACTCATGAATCGAAGTTGATGTTGGCATCATTCAGGAGTAGGAAATTGTCAGCAACGCCCTGGAAGTTATAATCAAAATAGTATTATAGCCGATACAAAGACCAATTATCAAAGTATTGAAGTTGCTATTCTATCGCAAGTATCATACGACATCATCACTGTCTCTCCTTTTTGACTTGTCGTCTTGCTTCCCCAATGGCTCATCCAACGATAACCCCTGAATCCCAAAGCTCGCAATCAAACCCACCCCACAAACAGCAGCACAAAAGATCCAGATCCTTCTCAGCGCTAACAGTTTCGAGCCCATGCTCATGGTGAGAAATCCCAGCCCCCCTCGTCCTTCAAGTACGCCTCTTGCCTGCAACGGAGGCAATTTCTTGCTCTCGCTCGCGAATATCGAGCTCCCAATAGATATTCCTAGCGTCTGCCCGTACGTCAGCATGAATTCCGCCCCACAGCCCGCCACAGCCGATGCCCAGAAGAATGTCACTTACCGCCCCAAAAGCCCTCCAAAACGAAAACAGCGAAACCGCCAATGGCACACTCTCCGCGTCAACACACGCCTGAATTGGAAAGCCCAACGCCCCAAAGAGCATGCCCATTCCGAACCCCGCTGGCACGTTGATACCAATCCACCCCGCCGTGGAAGTGTCTTCGTCAAGGAGATACAACAAGGCCAGCCCGCCGGCCGAAAGGACCCATCCAGACCAAATAGCCCATCGATATCTTCCGCTCCAACCGATAAGGAAGCCCATGGCCATGGACGCGGGTACGATGGTTAATGTCTCGGGGAGGACAGCAAGACCACTCTGGAGAGCGGTGAAGTTCCGGATTGCCTGGTAGTAGAGGGGGAGGTAGTACATCAGACACCAGACGATGAGACCGTGGAGGGCGGTGCAGAGGAAGGTGAGCAGACAGGTTCTGTCTTTAAAGCGGTTAAGCGGGATGAGCGGGTTTTTGGTTATTTTGGCTTGGTGAAAGAGGAAGAGACAGAGGCCGGCGATGCCGAGGAATAAGGGCAGAAGGGTCTCGAGGGAGGTCCAGGGGTAGATAGTGGTGGCTTGCATGATGGGGACGAGGAGGGCGATGAGGGAGGCGCTGAGGAAGAGGAAGCCGGGGTAGTCGAGGGTGCGGAGGGCGAGGCGCCAGTTTGGGTCGCGGGGGAGGGGTGGGAGGGTGAAGAGGCAAGGGGGGATGGCGATGGTGCAGAGGATGGTGTTGATGCCGCAGATCCAGCGCTGTATAGGAGGTTGTCAGAGAGACATCTCTTAGTTGGAAATTGTCAATGAGGGGATGTCTTACCCATGAGCTATTGCTTGTTAACACTCCCGAAACAATGGGACCGACTGTGGTTCCGATTGCCCAAGGGACACCGATGTAAGCAAACCATTGGCCCCTGAAACGGAGTGGTACGATATCGGTAATGATGATGTCCGTGATGGCCGACACGCCTCCAGCACCAATTCCCTGGATGCACCGTCCGGTAATGAGGGTGGCGTAATCTTGGGCGACAGCTGCCAGCAGAGAGCCGGCCGCGAGGCATACAGCGCTGGAACCTAGAGCCCCCTTTCTGCCAAAAATACTGCAAAGGCAGGCGCAACAAGGTTGAATCAGGGTTGAAGTCAGCGCGGATGACGATCCAAGCCAGAATGCCTTTGGCTCTGCGAGATTGAACTCGTGGGCTATTGTCTGGAGGTATGTCAGTGGGAGAGAAAGTGAGAATGAGGCCATTGCCTTACCACAACTGCAATGCCGAATGAGGTGAGAGAAAAGGATGCCCCGAGGGCGAGGAGTGACAATGACACGAATGCCCAGTAGAACCGTTTTGGCGGGTCAAATGCAACTCTCACATTTTTCTCTGACTTGATGGAACTTGTTTCTGACCGATCCGTCACTGTGACTTGGTCTTGAGGAAACATCATCTTTGGGTCCATCGCGGTTGTCAGTGTCGATACGACTCGGGGATATCCGACTGCTGAAGTGCACGTGTTGTGCATGCCATTCTACAGCGGACACCAGGTTCTTCATTGTCGCCGTATTGCCGCTTCTCAGGCGGCACACCTTCATTCGCGACGTGGTTTGTGACAACTGAGCATCAGAGTACATCCTTGGTATGTGTGCAATCTGCCTCGCGCACTGACGGGTCAGTCAAATGACTCGATTGGGACAGCTGGTTATCAGAAAAAGAGTTGGGAATAGTGGAGAGCCCTGCGCTGTGTTGTGCGAGCTTTGCCGCAGTGTGGCAGCCTCTCGGGGAAAAGTGAGTCTCTTGTCCCAAAATCCAGGATCGAATTGTGTGGGTGATAATTTTAGGCGTGTGACAGGCAGCGAGGTTGCAGTTGGAACAAGCCATCATGCAGGTCCCGAAATCCTGCCCAGGGATGGTACTGCCACGGTCCTGCTGCTCAAAAACCCACAAACGCCCCGCATCTCGGATTCTACGTCTTGATTGACAGGGATAGGGTGGATATTTCCTTGGTCTATCGGATTCACAAGCAAGTGCGCACCATTTGCCGGCATTCTCCAAGACTGCCTTTGTGGATACGCGCTGATTGTTACTAGTCGTTTACGGAGTAAGGTATGCTGGAAAGAATTCCAAAAATACATCGAACTGGCCGACTCGTTTGTGCAAATCTCTGGAACGGACTAGTTCGTCCATTGCCGACCATATTCAACGTTGCCTGAAAAGAAGCGCCAGGAATCGGCACGTGGGGGCCACTCTCGCCATCATGACCCTGAAGACCGCGCCGCGGGACACCCCCCTGTTCCGTGTTGGCGGCGCAGTCCATCAACAACACCATGACCCCGGCTGGAAATTCAAAGTTGGCTGACTTGGAGCACGAGCCGCAACCATGAATGCCTGGAACAGGCAAGTACCTAAGCTGTTTGAACCTCGAAGGATGAGCGCCAGGATGAACTGGCGTTCATGAGCCGCACCCACGCAGCTAAAGGAGGGTGGTTATCACATCAGGACTTTTGCAGAGCGAAGGTCAGCCGTAGGGGCGGGTTGGCTTTTGCTACCTAGCATGAAGCGATGGCGACCCCGTTGGCAATTTTATGTACGGGCTGCTCCCAGCCGGGACGCAGTTGCAAAATCCCCGGACCTTGTCAAACAACAACATCATTTTCACCATTCCACTTTCAGGGCACTTGCACCATGGACCGTTCATCAACTCGAAACCCAAGGGCAAAGAACTCTGTCTACCCAAACTCCACCCGCTACAGCGCCCGATACCTCATCCTGATCTACACTGAAACCTCACTGCGATTCGACCCGCTTGAAATCCGTCGTCTGGCCTCCCGATGGCGAGCCCAATGCACCATTGTTAGACAGACGCGACACAACGATACCGGCACTCATAATTACCTCGCATTCGTGGATTTCGTCGGCAAGCGCTTCCAGACGCGGAACCGAAACTCGTTTGACATTCAGGGGTACCACCCCAAATGGCTCCATCTGACGTCTTCACCGTGGCGTCATCTCGAGCAGATGACGGAGCGCGGGGAGGTTATTTGGAATGGGGTGTTTTCGAGGGTCCAGCAAGGTCAAGAGGGGAGGAGGAAAATCGGGTCCTCTACGGTGGCGAGGGAGTCGTCTTCACGTTCAGTTTCTGCCGATTCACCTCTTCCAGCAATGAACCCCTCAGAAGGTTTCGCAGAAGGACGGGACTGGGAGTTTTTAGGGGCGGCTGACACCGAGTCATCGTTTTTAGACCTCTGCGGAGCCAGCGAGATGCCCAAGGAGACGTTGGATACGGTGGAGCGGATGCTTGAGCTTGCGTCGCCGTCGTATGAGCATAGCGGTCGAGAAGAGACAGAGATATCTCGCAATGTCCGGTTCTGGCAGGATGGGTTTAGAGCCGGGTATGAAGCGGCGAGGGGGGTTTCATATGGTGACTTGAAGCAAAGCAAGGAATTTGATGTTCTAAGGTAGGTGCCCTGTCCGACTTGTATGTGGGCTTCGAAGAGACTGAACGTGCTGACTTGAATTTGACGATTAGGACTGCTACGGACGATGGTCAGCAGGAAATTAGTAGTCTCGGCTTGCTGAACAACGGTGACACATCTCCAAGTCAGCCGCAAAAAGGGCGTGCATGCGGCACTTTCGACGGGATGTTGCATTCCAGTGTGCTTGGAGCTGATGATGATGATTTGGGGATAGACTGTGGGATATTCGATCTTGTGAGCTGTAGTGATGCACCTGATTGGAGTATATTTCCTGGTGTGGCAGAAATATGACATCGAAGCCATCCTGGATGGCAGTTTGTATAGATTCTCCTTGATCAATCCACATCCTCCATCGCCACCTCTGATCTCCAGAGCCGCCATGCCAGCTGTTGCAGTGAATCCAACATTATGTTGAGAAACCTCCTAGGCCACTCTACAAACCCGATCCAGAACAAAACCTGCCAAATGCCGACGCTTTCCGGCAAACAGCCGTTGAGAGTGATCTGAGCAAACCCAACAATGCCGGCGCACCGCAGCACCACTCTCTTATACCCAAAGCGCTCCCAAGACTCAAGGCGGTTAGGATCCCAGAGGTGCCACATGGCCAGGCCGACCGCATGGCCTGTGCCACGGGTGTAAGGCACTTTGTAGATGCATCGCACGAGTTGCTGCTCGTATGGTGATGTGCTAGGTGCGATGTCTTCCGGAATCTGTAAGCTGTTTGGGTGAACATTGCGGTGCACTTGGTTGGCGTGGTTGGTCCCGCAATGGTGAAAGCGGGCCAGTGTCCGCCGCTCGATCTCAGCGAAGCGAAGCTCAAGATCCAGAGTGTCAAAATCCATAAAGCTGGCGGTAGACTGAAAATGAACCGAAGAAATCTCCCGCACGTCCACTTGGCTTCCGACTTGGAGGGAGCGCGTTTGTGACATCCTTACTCGCGTCCCGGTGGCCTGGCTTTCGTGGGATCGACGAAGACGGTCAGGTAACTCAGTCGAGGCCGGTTTCCAGTGTAGGTGCTCACTCAGAACCTCCTCTCGCGTTAACTGCGGCCTCACCGGCGCAGATGTTGGGATTCGAGAGGGCTCGGCGCCTCGGCGTCGGACTTCGGCGTGGTACGTCGGCGGCGGACTGTCCCACAATGACCACCAACTGCCACAGCCCTTTCCGGGTTGTTGATCGATTCCGCGAGGTGGCCTCAGGGATGCGGATACGCGCTCCAGCGTTGACGTCTTTGCTGCATGCTGCTTCAACTGGAGCCGACAAGCCTTGCAAAGCTTCGGTTCGTATCTGCATTTGGCACAGCGTAGTGCCGAGCCTCTGGCATACTGCGCGTCCAGTTCGTGGTCGGAATCGTTGTCGCTAGTGTCGCCGCCGACGTCGGGGCCAAAGATGTCATCGCAGAGCGCATCCATTGATGAGTGTTGTAAAAACAGGCGCTGTCAGGATTGGTTGCTAAGGCGAGTCAAAGCGACGCGAGGATGCGGGGCGCATTTGCAACCTCAGGCAGGCTCACTAGCTCGGGAGGCCTGCGAAGCCGAGACGCGCCATCGTTAATGACGTCCTCCACGACAAAAAAAATCAAAGTTAGGTTTGTCGTTAGCTGGCGAAGAATTTTGCCACTGAGGTTTTTTTTTTTAAACTTTTTGGCACTCAAAGCCGTGGCTGCACAGCCGCTGCGTTCTGGATTTTCTCCCACACAGATGGCCAAGACCGGCGTGACTTCCACAGTGCCGCCCGTTCATCGTCCAAAAAATACGAAGAGCTGGACTGTATCATCAGTCCCGGAAATCCGTGCGGGCGGCTCTTTGTCTCAGCTTATTTGCACACAAATCAATCGCTTGTCTCCCAGCAACAAGGGATGTTGCACACAATCCTTTTGTCTCGCCGCTCAACTCAACCGGCGACACCTCAGCCCAGGTAAATTGAAGAACGACAACGGGAAAAGAGAGTCTCATAGGCCCAGTGACTGCAGACAACTTTGCACGGCTGTAGTAGAGAATGCTCTGCTGGTCTCTGGGTGTCATCGCCCCTAGAGATCATGTATTCATGGGTATCGTAGGATGTGGTGGTGGATGATGTCACATCGGTTCGATCTGTGATGAAATAAACACGTCTATTCTAAATGGCCAGCAATTTCCAGACAGCATTGGCCAATAACGTGACTCACTCAGTGAGAGCGAGGAGGGCTGTAAGCTCGGGTTCACGTTCCAGACCAGCATGGTTCCACTCCACGCCGATGATCTATCATAACGCTTTTGGGCCATGCAAGATGAGTTACTTCGCGGAACTCCCCGAGCCACGATCAGGAATTGGTGTGGTGTTGTTCCCCCTGAGGGCGGCCATCTTGCGTCACCGTCTCCACTATCTCCGCATCGCATCGAGTGCCTCGCCGCCCGAAGGGTAGAACATTTTGACACCACTCACGGCCGGCGATGAGATCAGTTGGATCGCCGCGACGTGAACCAGCCGACGCCCAAATTATAAGATATATGTATCGATCTTCTTAGAGCGATGATATCGCATCCAGCGTACCTACCAATTCGACTGAGACACCAATATCTCTCCCCAACACCAAAATTCGAACATGGCACCAGTACCTTCGTCTGATGCCCCCCATCTACCCGGCGAGTTCCACGCCAAAGTTCCACCTTCGCAACCCATGGCGCCGAAATGGGTAGTTTCCTCAACCCTTCTCATGTGCCTACAATGGAACACGCCCCGACTCTATGCTGACAATTCTCTCCCCGGCAAATCCTCCAAGGATGTCCACGCCGGCCACGGCCTAGCTATGCAGGGAATGGAAAGCCGCGAAGTGAATCCCCAGCTACCTGGAAAGAAATCACACGGATGGGCGGGCACACCCGAGGGGACGCAAGAAGGAAGGGACGGGTTTGTCTGGGGTGGGAGCGGAGCCGCCGAAGGATCCGGTAAGGAAAGAGGGGTGGGATTTGCTCGAGGGAGATTGAGAAGGGGATGAAGGGGAAGCATAAAATGGAGTATCCCGGTGCGGAGGAGAGGTTCTCGGTTTCGGCGGAGCATGTTAGTGCTGAGATGAAGAAATCATGCGCGGTTTGATTTAGATTGTGTAAGATTAAAAGTTGGGTGTAGCTAGATATTGATACGGGCTTGTCTCAGGATTGCTCACTTTCACCGTGCTAACTGTTTATCGAATTCGTGTTTACCAGGCTGGGCGGCTGCTTCATAGTTCATGTCAGTGGGCTTCTCAGTTGCAGAGATTGGCGGCTTGTGTTGATTAGCCTTGAATTGGCTTCCAGAACGGAGATTCTCGCATTGCCAAAGCGTAATACAGCGGTCTCGGCCCAGTATCGCCGGAAATCGCCGAATTCATAGTCGTTTAAGGCGGTTTCAGGGTATCCAGCCGTTGAATCCTGTGTGCTCGAGTGACCACCCAACAGGCGGCACAACATCTTCATCTTGCAACAATGACGACAAGATGTTGAAGAATTCATCAGATATATCAGACTTCAGGCCGTGTCAATATCACAGACATGCAATCCATACCAAGCTCATGATTCCGAATTGGCACGAGAGGAGGTGGGGTTCGCAATTCTCACGTCATGGTCCAGTACCCGTTGTCCATCGTGTAAGAAGCTGATAAATGGCCGTAGAAAATTCAGTCTTGGACCGATTCACGAGACTAAAATGCGAGCAAGTCGAAAGAGCCGCGTTTCACGCTGGTGCGGAAAAGGCGCTTGGCCACGGCGACCAGGACCACGCGGCTACCACCGACATCTCCAACTCGGCCCGAGACGGTGGAAAGTACGAAGATGACGGCGGCGAGCGTATGAAGGCCTTGGTGTGGATGGGCAAAAACGATGTACGCGTTGGCATGTTCCCCAATCCCCCCCCTTTCACTAACCCTCCCCCCCTTTTCTTCCTTTTATTATTTTTTCCCCTTCACCAAAACCAAAACCAATTCCCCATACAAAGTGGAAACGCCCAAACCCAAAATCATCGACGCCCACGACGTAATCGTTAAAGTCACCAGCTCCACCGTCTGCGGCTCCGATGTCCACCTCGTGCACTGCGTCGTCGTCCAGACCCAAAAGGGCGACATCCTCGGCCACGAATTCTGCGGCGTCATCGACTCCGTCGGCCCCGCCGTCACGGTCTGTCCCGGACGACCGTGTTGTCAACAGCTTTTCCATTTCGTGCGGTGAGTGTCGGTACTGTGAGGAGAAGCTGACGACGGCTTGTGAGAAGACGAATGCCTTGAATTTGCATACGAAGATGTACAGGTCGAGAATGGTGGGCATTTTTGAGTATTCGCACTTTACGGGGGGGTATGCCGGGGGGCCAGGCGGAGTTTTTGAGGGCCCCGTTGGCGGAGAATAATTTGTTGAAGTTGCTGGATTCGGTTCCGGGTGGAAAGGGTGAATGTCCTTTACCTTCCCCTTATTTCTTCCCCTCCTTTTTTTTTTTTTGGGGGGGGGGGGGGGGGGGGTTGTCCTGGTTCCTTGCTCACTAGTAACCAAGCCTCTACCTCTCCTAAGTGATACCCCCACCTCTTACTACGCCGTAGACTACACCGGCGTCCAAAAGGGCGACGTCGTGGCCATCTGGGGTCTTGGCCCTATCGGTTTCATGGCGTGCTACTGGGCCAAGGAACGCGGAGCCAAGCGCGTCATTGGTATAGATAACAAGTGGCGCATCGAATATGCCAAGGAGAAGACTCCCGGTGTTGAACCCATCAACTATGAGCAGCTCCAGCGCGATGAGACGGTTCCCAAGAAGATCCACCAGATGGTGCCGGGAGGCGTCGACGTCAGCATCGATGCCACCGGCGGCGAGTATGGCAACGGCTTTTTGCACAAGATAGAGTTGGCAACGGGCATTGAGGAGGATACGAGCGAGATGATCAACGAAGCCATTTACTCCACGATGAAGTTTGGCAAGGTTGGTGTCATTGGCGACTACGTCGGGTGTAAGTGGTCTTGGTCCTCGACTGCTGTGATCGTGAGATAATGGACTTTGCCTGACAGTTACGAATCACTTCAACATTGGCGCCGTCATGTAACTCGGCATTACGCTCGCAGGCTGCGGTCAAGCCCCAGTGCAGAAGTGTGAGTATCGAAAGCTACCACCAGAGAAAGAAATACGAGGGCTAATATGCGAGACAGACTAGAAAGAACTCCTTCAGATGATCAAAAAGGGCAAAGCCGACCCGACCATCATGGTGACGCATTGAATTCGGCTTAACGATATTAACAAGGCGCACAAGATGCAGGAGAAGAGGGTGCTGTGGCTGGTGCAGTGTTTCGTGGAGACACGTTTTTCCGGAAAGCGCGCCGAGCGGACTCCGGAGCTGACAAAGTCGTAAGGTGTTATTCAGGAAGAAGTTTCGATGTGTCGTTAAGGGAAGGTTGCGGCGGGTCTCGAAAAGTCAATGCAAAGGTTCATGCTTTTGGTGATGAGGAGAGAAGATTACCCATTCCTACCCTAGCTAAGAACACATTCGCACATTCGGTCCTTCCTAATACCGGCTGCTCCCATAATAGAGGTTCCTGGGTTTTGCATTAATGCTCTTCAAGGGGTTGTATTTTCTTTCAAGCTTGAAATAGTAGACTCGAATTCCATTTCGTCCTCCGATTCGTTCTCCGAGATTTCCCATCCGCTCTCATCACTGGTCTCTGACATAGTGTCGTACTCAAGGCCTGGTCCCGGCTGGGACCCGACTAGGGGCATGATGGCGAATTGTTCGCCCCGCGGCTCATCGTATTCCTTAAGGTGGAATACGGTGTTGACATCCCGCATCGTGAGGATTTTATAGTCCTCAGGTGGTGTGTGCGTAGACTCCGCCATGTGCTGTTTCAGTAATCGCAACCCTGCCTGCACAGAGGGAAGATTAGGATCCAACTCCAGGCAACTGTCGATAGCGTCTACAGCATCACGCGGCTGATGGACGCTATCGTACTAGCCACAAAGAAAGGGGGTAAGCAGGCGAGTGTGCAGCCAATCGTCGAAGAATTACGTACCAGAACTCCTAGGTTGTACCAGTTTTCCCACAAGTCTCGGTTGAGGTGTATTGACCGCGCGAAGCCCTTCAAGGAGTCCATATGCTGATGGAACATCCAAACATTACTCCACAAGTTGTCCAAATTACTGGGACGTTTGCTCTGCGATAAATAGCCTGTTGCAGGCACACATGGGTTTCAGGGTAATCCTTCAGGACCAGGTTTACGCAAGCTAACAAGTACCAGTTCTCGGCGGGGGATGGATCTACCAGAGCACGGGGAATCAGTAATAGTGCCACTACCTCTAACCAAGCAGGTTGATATTATACCTGATTTAACAGCCGTTTGGAAGTGGCGTTTTGCGTTACTAAGTCTTCCACTGAAGCTCTGAGGATCTTTTCCATACTCAATAATATGATGTAGACCGAGAAAGGCATTGGCAGTCGCATCGGTGCTATCCGCCGCCAGTCTGCACAGAGCTTCGTCCATGTTGCGAATGGGTTTGGCCGGCTCAGAGATGTGGATTCGCCGAAAATGCTGCAAGTCCTCAGCACGTTGCATTTGGGGCAGCTGTGGCGGCGCCGTAGGGCTTTGAGCGGTATCGTCGACCGGCAAGGTATGAGAGCCGCCTTTGGGACCCTGTATCCGGCCTAAAATCTTGATAAAATGGCCACCCTCCTGTTGTGAAGAAGCCTGGCGTCTACAGGTGGGGCTTGAACTGAATTAACCACTGTGTTGAATAGGGTGGGAAGGTAGTAGACTTACCATGTGCCGGGGCGATCAATGTCTAAAATCTTACCATCACACCTAGGAAACGGGCATTCATTTGTGTCGTGGCTTTCCCCGGTGTTTGCCCGAGATAGCACCATAGCTTGTTGGATATGCAGATCCCTTTTGATGAAATTCTCCCAATTATACTGGTCGACCCGCGCGCCGCTGGTCGCAAGCGTGATGGCGAACTGGCCGGTGGTGACTCGGTCTAGCCCGGGTCTACCTGCGAAAACCACGTGCTGAAGCATATTGCAAAAGGACTACCGCTGGTCAACACAGATCGCAGACCCACCACGCAGGGCAACTCACCGGCCATGATCCGCAGGCTTGAAGTGGTAGGCCCCAAGTGTCGCCCAGAGCATCGTCCAGACGGACTATATCGACGTTGAGATGGAGAGGGATGGCATCAATGGCTCGAAGGAAGCGCTTCATTTGGCTGGCAATGTGCATTAGTACGAGCGTATTCCGCCCAATCGCCTCCAGAATCTCCTTGGAGCAGTTTGCTAGACTATGCTGGACGTCAGAAAGTCCACGGATCTTGGGGCTTGCTCAGACTTACAAAACGAATAACTCCCGGATGTCTCTCATCAAGGCTCCCAGTCTCTTCACCGCCCTGCCTATGGAAGCTGCATGGCGCTGAGCCGTGGCCAGCGAGTTGTTCGTTGCGATGACCAACGCCTGCATGTGCTTGGTGATCGAATCTAGGCCGCTGCGAACTGCCTGGGCTTCTTGCGATTGCTTTGTCCCTTGCTCAGCTGTGAGCAGTTGGAGGTCGGCGATGGCCTTTGGGGTCGTTGCAACAATGGTGAAAATGGCCGACGTCTGCTGCAACAGCGCGCTTGAGTGTTTGTTGACGAGAGTGGATTGGGTGTTTCCCAGGCGATCAACCTCGGACGAGAGTCTTTTGATCTGACCGCTGTGACGAATTAGCTCAGGTGGAAACGGTAAAACAGGGCGGGATCTTACAGTTGCTGTGTGCTGAGCAGCATGTTGATGGCCAGCATCTCAGATAAGATGGTGGTGCGAAGCCCGTCAATATCTTTGCGTGATATCATGGACCAGTGGAGTCGAGTTCCAATGCTGGCCAGGCTCCGTGTGGTTCGGAAGTGGCCGAGACTGCCCTCCTTCGACCTCATTTTGTCGCCCATAGCCTGGAGAGGAATAAGGCAGTGCATTGCAATCGCACCGATCTTGTCGAGGGTCTGGCGCTCGTCGTCGTTGGAGGGACGAAGTTGTGAGGCATGTCGCAGGGTGCTGCTGAGGAGGTCGAGTTCGATGCTGAGCTGTTGGAAATGTGACGGCGCATCCTTGTAGTTGCGGAGCTCCAGGATAACCCGTTCAAAAAGGCCTAGCACGGCGATGATTTCCCCCGCGGAGGCCATCACCGCAGGTTTTCAGAACGATTCCGGCGCGGCGTAGGGTCTTTTGTTGCAAAGATGGCGTGTCAAAATCTCAGCTTGGCTGGTCAGGCTCTGGAGGCCTGTGTCTGCCTAAAATCACACTTCTGCCTGAGGCAGAAACCGATGATTCCCCCCCGAATGATCACGCAGGTGCAGGAAAGACTAGAGTTGAGAAGGCATGCACTTTCCCGTCCCACAAAGAAAATAAGGAGTTTCCTGTCCAAAGCGACGCAAGAGTTCCATTTATTATTTACATTCGCCGGATAGGAGGTTAACCAAAAATTCCACTTCGAGCGCGTTCCATCTGTTTAAATACGTAGCCTTTAGTAGGTGTAGCACAGCGGACCCCCTTCGGTATCCATGTAATCCCGCACAGTCTTGTCATCTGCAAGCCCAAGCATCGGCATCAGATCATCCAAGCTAGCGGCAAGACCATCGTTCCGTGTTCCCTCGTAGGCCAGCTTCCTGTTGGCGAAGTCATCATGCTGCCACTGCCACCAAATCTTATCAACCATGGTATGATGAAGGAAGAACATGGGATCTACACGGTTAAAAGTCTCTGTCAGTACTAGCATCTTGACAAGGAGCCATGCAGGGAAAACAAAAAGAGGAGGAAAGTAGAAGGAGAACCCACCATTCGGAGAAGTAAAAGGCCCCATGTCACCACGACTACCCCCAATAGCGAAATGCACAACAGCATGCGGACGGCTCTCAAGCTGGATCCGAAACTCAAGATAGGTCGTCAGAGGCGTAATCGTGTCCATGACACTCTGGTCATACTGCCACCCCAACATCTCCTGGAAACCCGCCTGGGGGATCGCGGGGAAAAAATCACGGCTGAGATAATGAGGATCGGGCTGGTCGAGCGTGCTCCAGTAGGTCGGACGCAGGTCGCGGAACGGACCGTCGACGACGCGCCACTTGTCGGGGCTGTTGTCGGACGAGGCGCTGCCGTTTCCGCCGAAGCCGAGGACGGGGTCCCAGACGGCTGCTGAGGCGGGAGCACCGGAGTCGGCTACCCAGTCCCAGTACATGGCTGCACCAGTGTAGCCGCACTCGGTCAGTGCGTCTTCGTAGACTTGGATGAAGTAGCGGTGCCAGGGGAGGAACACAGGTTCGGCGTGGACTACGCAGATGTAAGTAAGTGAGAGTACATGAACCCTCAAATTGAGATTGGAGTGTTAGCATAGGAAAAGGGTCCTCACTTCTCTGGGGCGTCGACAACTGGGTGTGAATATACGTAAAATCGTCGTAGAGATTGTCGTGCGTGGATACATTCAGCCTTGAGGGCAGGGTGGGGAGGCAGAGGACGGCGTCAATGTACGCCTGTTTCTCCGTGGCCGTGGCCGCCGCCCAGTTCTTGCGCAACTTTGGAGAGGTGCACGATGGTGTCTGGCGGGCAGCGATGCCTTCCTCCAGGGGGAGAGCCAGCACAGCTGCGGCAATGGCAGTGAGTTGAAAGATCTTCATGACTAAAGACTAAGGGGGAACATGAACGAGTGAGTCTGGGAAGTCGTAATGTAGAACGAATGACTTGTTAAGTGAGTGAATGACGATGTTAAGCGGCGGTGAAGTTCGTGTCTCCATTGTCATCGGCCGCAGGCTGTGTTTAAATACCCTCCCTCGCTGAAGTCCACGACCATGGCGGCGGCTCTAGCATCCCGTATCCCCGTGTAGAGTCGACAAACAAAAGTACTGATCAGGTATTCAGGGGTTCGCGGGCCCCCTATTTACAATTATCCCGAGTGTAAGCTTACAATCGCACTATCGATTTCACCCTTGACCTAGTTCTGACAACTAAATGCATCTGCACCCAATACCAAGGCTCGATGTTGACACCGTCACCCGAGTATCGGACACGGGGCCTTTGGTGTGGTATGCGATCCCCCGTCCATGCTGGTGCGCCTTGCGGCACAGGAAGCGATAGTGGCAAAGCGCCATCGAGCTAGCCACTTGAAGCGATGATGAGGAGACAGAAAGACTGGGCAGACCCAAACCACCCCAGCCAGTGTCGCATCTCGTGATGGGCCATGATGGTGTTCTGATCGTGTGGGGGTTTTGAAGCCTGGCTTGTGATTGTTAAATTTAGGAAGAGACAGATATTTCGACTGGCAACTTGTCGACAAGCAGATGGAGGGTTGCTTACACACCCCTCGGACTAACAGAAACCCGGGGCCGTGGTATGCCCCTTTAATCATCCCGTGCCGCATAAACCAAACTTTTATCCCTGAAAAACGACGAGCACGCTAGCCACGAGGGGTACAACTAGACACACACTAAGAATCGTACCCCTTATTTGCGCGCGCAAGCCGGAAGCGCGGGGAAGCCTGTCGTTTTTTGGATTTTGACTTCACATGGCTTGCAGCCATGAACAAACATGGAAATATGTAAGACATATTTCGCAAAACACATTTCACCAGCCATAACCAAAGACGATGGCTCGGGGCGAGTTGGTAGTTAAATCAGGTTTGCTTTACAGAATCTCGACCTCCTTCAGGGCGAATCCTCCCATCCTTGTCGCCTCGCCGTGCATGAGCCCGTGAACGTAGCTCTCACCTACGATCTCGAACCTCTCCACACCATCCTGGGGTTCATCCGCTTCCGCAACTCGGCAGACAAAAGGCCCTGCAGCGCCCCTGAAAACCAAAATCATATCCCCAACCCTGGCAGATGCAGGTCCCAGTCCCAGATAGCCCCCCTTCGTGAAGAAGAGTTTCCGCATTCCGTAGCGAAGCTGATATGACTTCATGAATGCCGCGTCTTTCGGGTACACGAGGCTTCGCTCTTCACCCTCGATGACTCTCATGACGTATGTCGGGTTCTTCTCGAACTCTTCCAGAGCGTCCAAATCTGGTATCGCCGCGCCACTCTGCATCTTGGCTAGGATGTACATCTTGAGCAACGTAAATGCCAACCACCCAAGCTCAGGCCTGCTGAGAAATCTTGGCGGGGCACTCATCTTCTCCCTCAACTGTTCTAGGCCAAGGTCCGCCAAGCCAAGATCATCCCACATCTTCCTTGCGCGTCTCATGGCCTCGGCAAATGATGGCGCGCAATGTACCGGTGGGTTTGTCTTTTGTGCGTTCTCGGCTTCAAGCTCAGCTCGAACGACCACCATGGCGCAGAGCAGCTCGTGGAAGAGGGGACCGAAAGTTTCCGGAGCGGGGCTATTCCCAACGGCATCCTGATCTGCGCAAAGCGTCCGCCACAGAACCTCCGCGGGGTCATGACCAGTCTTGTGGTACGGATGGGGAAGCAACATGGCCATTTCGAACCATGATGACTCGAGCAGCATCATGCTGTTGGGGTAGTTATTTCGATCGTTGGCGACCTCGATGATCTCGTCAACGGCCATGCCATGTAGTCGGAGGCGGTCCCAGCACGGTGAAGGTAGCGTTGGGGGGTCACTGCCGGCTCCGGTCCCTGCGGCGGAGAAATGGCTGTTGCAGAGCATGTTGACATACGGGAGACCAAAATCCGGAACCCACGACGGCCGCGGCGCAACCTTGCGCACCGATGCATCCTGGATGCAAGAAATGATGCTGAGGGTGCGGCTGTGATGCATGACGCGCATCGTCGCAAACGCGTAGGCTTCCTCGACAGGTGTGTTGTAATCCACGACCCATGTGTTTCTTGTCGCGGCATCCATGAGCCCAAAGAGGCCGTAGATCTTGTCGCGTGGATCTGTCGCCTGAAAGGTCCACGTATCTTGAATCAGTGTCTCAAGGGTAAACGGTCGACCTTGGAGGTCACGGGGATTAGGGGAGTGCCAGTACTCTCTCCATCTGGCGAGCTGGAGGACGTTGTTCTCGAGAGGGACGGCGGGTTGGTCGTGCTGGATGAATAGGGTGCTAGGTCGAGCGCCGAGAACCGTGCAACGCGCATCGATGTTCTGAGCGGCGGTGACGAGTGTGTTCCAGGGAATGCGGTGAGGGCCACAGAAAACGAGCAGGCGCGGCGACAGTATGGTTTCCTGCACGATCCAGAGACGAGAGAACCATTGGCGTTTTAGAAGGGCCGCGAAGGCGCACCACTCCATCCAGCTAATCGGGGCCAGGTCGCACTCCGTGTAGACGGATGGGGCTTGGCGGCGAAAGGGGACAATGTTGCTTTGCGCGAAAGTGTCGAGGGGGTATGATGCTACTTGGGTGATGACTCGGAAAGCGTCGCTGGTGGAGATGATTTCGGCGTCGACACGTCCCAGCCAGATAACAGTGTGTGCAGCTTTGCTGTAGACCTGGTCCATGATCTTGACCTGGGCGGCGCGCTCGGCGTAGTCTTGCTGGTTGATGCAGAGCGCGTCGACCCAGAGGTATCCGTCGGCGTCGTCCTCATCGCTATCACCTGATGTCGAGAGTTGACACAAGGCATCGAACAGATTCTGTTGAATATGGAGACGCTTGCCGCCGCAGGCGATGGGTATCCGATGCGACGCGCTGTATTCATCGGCCACGGAGTTGTAGTAAACGGTGAAGTCGACGCCATTCGCGTGCGGATTCCCCCATGAATACGACAGAGCGCGATACGCCGGGTCATTGCGGAGGTCTACTGTCTTGAGCGATATGTGGAGAAGGCCGCTCTCGGTTTTGGAGAGAAGCTTCAACAGCCGGATGCTGGTTGATGTCGGGAGTGGTTCATAATTGTACACCTCATCCATTGAATCGTCCTTTCTGTCGCCATTCTCAACCCCTCCAGTCGGGCAACCGTTGAGATCGTTTGGTGCAGCCATGTCGGCGATGTCCTGAAGGCGGTTCAGGAAGCGGTGTGGGGTGAGATTACTTCGGGTTGCCGAGCTACTGGCATGCGATTGGCTCGGATCCCCAGTCGCTTCAAAGATGCTTGGCATGAGATGGAGAGACGGTTCGAAAGAATCTGGTCAAGACTTCATCGCGACGCTTCTGTGATTGAGCCTGAGCTGATTCTAAATCTGATGAAGCCAACGGCAAATTCGAAAGCAACACGGCCCAGCCACCATACACCGGCTTCGCCTATCCACACGACATCCCAGGAACGGACAAGCCGCCGTGTCAATGTCTGCAAGGGTATCAGCTACCGGCCTTCCACTCGTGCAAAATATGAGGAGTCTCGCCTTCGTTGCTGTAGGCTATTTTCCACCACCGTACTTCAGGCACGTGCAGACGGACGATATGCTAGGGTAAGCGACGAGCCAATTCTGGTCTATGGGCGGGCATGGTGGCGGGTCCCAACGACGTCCGATGTTCGGTAAACGGGTTGCTGATGTCTCAGTCCCGAGACAAATGTTGACGGGAGTGGCAAAGTATCTGCCGCAAAATTCGACGATCTCGTCCTCCAACCCGGGAAGGCAGTAGCTCGGGATGAGATTGCCACATCGAACGTACGACAGCAACAACGGGACAACGCATGTGTTGACGGGGTCAATGGTTTTGTCCCCGAAGGCCAAGGGCAGGAGACCGGCCCAGAGAAGTAGAAAGGAAGAGAATCGCATCGCGTCGGTTTCTTTGTGCGGGTGAAGTTTTGAGATGAATGTCGAGAAGTTAGTTGCTCCTGCCTCCACAAGTCGTTCCTTTCCAATGTGTGGGTCTTGGCCATCAAGGTTTGAGTTGGCCCGCGGTTCGGCCTGCCCGAGCCCATTTCTGAGTAAGCAGGTTGTGGTGACAGTGGCTTTTGCTCTCCGCCATCGAGGTGCATCGCATCGCCAGCGGAACTTGTGTCGGCGCTTACCTTCACGTGACCAATACGAACACGAATCTCCCAACAGGCAGTAGCCCCACCTTCTTGAATCTGGTTCTATCATCCCTTCAGGAACAGCAGTCACGGTCGTCGCACCAGCAAACAAAGTTTTCTCGACATGTCCAAGCGGGGCAGCGAAGCTGAGATTGATGACAAGGACGTTTGCGCATTTTGCTCGGAGCTCATCAGCGCCACCCGAAGCACTTCCGGCCAACCGATCAAGCATGCTCACCACGCAACATTCGCGTTGCTGTCATTGTCGGCGAAAATCTGTCCACTTTGCGACCTGATAGCTTCGCAATGGTCGTCGACTAAAGCCACAGTGGCCCGACATGGAGTTTCTGAGGAAGCCTTCGAGGTAAAACAACCGGCCTTCGAACCGACGCTCGAGACCACCGAGGCCCACCGGATGGACTCAGGCGTGAGCTGGGCGTCCATGATGGCCAATCTGCACACAAATGAGATTGCCTTTACCATGTGTTCCAATTTCACTCTTACAACTTGTTCGTCGAAAGGTTAGTTCGCGCATGCCGCTCTTACCACCGCTTCTGACCTCGGGCGCGAATAGACCCAGCCTCGGCATTGAGCCCGTGGAGAACACCGGCGCCGACGTTTGAGGACAGGGTTGTGACGATTCAATCGTGGTTGAACCGGTGTAGCACTCACATCGAGTGCAGACCTGTACCCTACGCCCCCTTGCGCCTCCTCTCCATTGACCTCAAATGTGGCCCTCTCAGACTCGTCTCTCGGGACACAGCAGCCGACATGACGAAGTACGCAACTTTGAGCTACTGCTGGGGAAACTCTCTACCACTACGCACGACGAGGGAGACACTGCCGCATTTCCGCGACGAGATACCTCCGGACCTCATACCTCCAACATGGGCCGATGCCATCCGCATAGCGAGAGCCGTTCGAATCCCTTACATATGGATCGACGCACTATGCATCGTTCAGGACGATGAAGTAGAGTGGCAGCGTGAAGTCGGGCATATGGCCGACATTTACCAGGGCAGCTTCTTGACCATTGCCGCCGTCCAGGCAGCTGACAGCTCAGAAGGATGCTTTCCATCCCATGCGAGCAGGCCCCAGGATAATGACTTATTCTTTCGTATGAGACCGGATGACGCAACCGGCCATAGGAGCTTCGTCCGAGCATACACGGGTAGCATCCGGAACCGCGCAATAGATGCTCCGCTTAGCAACCGCGGGTGGACGTTGCAAGAGCAGATTCTCTCGCCGAGACTGCTTCATTGCATGCAACCAGAGATGCACTGGCAATGTCGAGCTGGCTACCAAACGGAAGGCGGAATCACCATTCCGCTGAGCAATATGTTGATGCAAGGCAGGAGCCTCACCGTACCGCATGGTCTTCCCGTCGGTGATCCTAGCTACGGTGATGCCTGGCGCAACATCGTTGGCGGGTATTCGCATCGCGACTTCACCTATCCCCGTGACCGGATTCCAGCCTTCGCAGGGATAACGCGATATTACTCTTTGCTACTCGACGATGTACCGCTTCTTGGCCTCTGGAGGAAATCCTTTGCGCGGGACCTATCCTTCATGCGCAGCACTGACCCGTCTGAGGTATTCAGCAACCTACGACTCCCTTCTTGGAGCTGGTTCGCGTGCCCGGGTTCTGTTTTCTATGGCTTTTGGGGGGGCTACCAGCCGGAAGACGAACCGGTGATCGATGCTCTTAGCCTTTTGAGTTGGGACGTGCAGTGGGAGGGCGTGCCGCTTGCGTCACAAGTCAGATCGGCACACGTCATCGTTATGGGGCCGGTACGAGAGATTCGCATTGTGCCTTTTGAGCTTGGGAACCGCCACAAACCGCCGTACCTTCAAGTTTTCGACGAAGATCTCAAGCAGACCGCTACAAGCAGGTTTCCATGGCGTTGCGCGGGCGAGTTTGACGCGGGCCGCGTAACCACGCCAGGAACCTACTTGTGCCTTCTGCTGTTTCACACGAAGCGAACAGAGAAGGCCCTTGAGGTGTTCCTTATTTTGGAACCAACCGAGACAGAAAGCGGAGAAGAGGTAAAGTTTAGGAGGGTTGGGGTTGCAAAGATCACAGGAGATTCGCCGACGTTCGATCTCGGAAACACAAGGTCACTCACCCTGGTTTGACGGTGCTGGAAAGCAAGGTATGTATAGTCCTAGAGGATCTCGGAGCACTTCTGAGCAGCACTATGAGAGGAAGACCATGATCGAGACAAGAGAACACCCTTGCACTATGCCCCCCTTTCCCCTGGTGACTCCGGAGCCGCGTTCAGGGCGCATCGCTGGCCGTCGACAGGTACCTCGTCTTCAACTTCCATGGCCAATCGACACCTAGGAATACGTGCGGGTATTCTCATTGCGCAAAGTTGGCTGAGCGAGCGAGATGTCCTTCCAAGTCTCCCGGGGGTGGCCCGATTCAGGGGGATCCCTGAAGAGGTATTCAGATCGTGATTCCTGGCTTCAATGCCGTCGTGTCTCGTTACCTCTTTTGAGCCGAGATGTTCACCCAGATGAAAGTTTCTCCACATTGGTGTTGCTCAAGTGAGCACTGCGTTGGGATGGCGCAAAAAGATGGCCCCCTGTTCGAAGAAAGCACACACCATTTTTGCGCTCTTGCCGGAAACTCGGGGAAATACGCTGGTGTTGCTTCGCTTGGGATGATGCAATAGGACGAGAGTGAGAAGTCTCGGCGCAGGTGCGGGCAAAAACTCCAGGTAAGTCGCCCCTGAGTTGGTCAGAGTGACAATATTGATCTTTGTGGATGGCAACCATCTCGTCCTCACCGGGAACTCTAGGTTGGTGTTGATGGAAGCTGCGGGGACAGTCTGCCTTGTATGGTGCGTCAAATGCGCATATGATGCAAGGTACGGATGATAGGCAGTTCTGCAATAGTTCCTCGGCTCCAACACGAGGGTGGACCAGCGATCCAATGGCGTTTCAATCTTCGACGTCTCTCCCGCTGCGGTCTGTGCGGCTGTCGTGTCGCTGTTCCCACGTGGATTGCTATACGGAGTTTTGCGGAGAAACGTTGGGGCCGGCTGATGGGACGCAGCACGATACAGCCGCTGTCAGTGTGGCGTGGCTGCATTAGGGAGGTGGACGCACAGACGTATTCTTCACTACGATAACTTCTCACTGTCGCTGCGTCGGACTTTGCACCTTGCGCTTATCGACCTGTTTAAAAGGCCAACTATCACAGACTTTTTGGGGTATTGTTTCACCTTGTTAAGCTGCATGGCACAATCCTCTCGACATGCGGGCGCCGGCAAGGTGAATGCGCCAGTGCAATTTCGCAGATAACGGACGGGGTAATGATCGGCGACTCTCAGCATCGCACAGATGCATCGAACAGAATCAGCCTTGGCACACGGGACAGAGTTTGGAACGCGCCCGCACTCCTTCCCCTTACATACAGTCCTTACCCATGACAAGGATCGGAAAAACCAGTGTTCGATGGACGGGTACCCGTGAGGGATGCCTGGCTTCCCGCTCTGGAGTCACGGGAAGGAAATTGAGGGACTCTGGAATCCCGGTCGAGGGTTGTAGTACCAAACAACGTTGAACGGTTCGACCAATCAGCAAGACAGAAATAAAGTATGAGGGGGAACCGTAAGCAACTGCGCCCTCCGATCTGCGCCCTCTTCGTCTGCTTGCACCTGGACAGCAGTCAACCAGCCTGCACTCTGCCTTTCACTCTTCCCATGACACCACTCTCAATCCTATTCGAAGGTTGTCACCTGGCAAAGGGCGGGAGTACCGCGTACGCATGCACTTTGGATAGGGCTGCAAGCAGTGCGGGGTCCCGTGGCTAACCAGGTCCTTCGCATCCGGGGTTTGGATCGCCAAAGGGTCCAACCAGGTCATCTGAAGCTACCATGAGGGCTGAAAATGATGTGTTCAGCAAGGCGAAGTTTGATGGTTGAGACAGGCAACCATGGCTTACAACTTCTAGACCAAGACACAACCTTCAAGGAGGCCCGACCGATCCGAGACATACGGCGAACTGACCGAAGCAGTGTCGTCTTGAGAAGCGCGCTCTTACCCGCGGCGCTTACTGACCACTCCATCTTGCGGTTATCACCCCTGTGTCCCGCATGCTCCTATCGATTCCGATCCGTCTCGGTATCGAAACCTCAATTTCCCATCAGGATCCTTACCCCCCATACATTCAACGGCCTGGTACCAGATTCGCTTTAAATTTAGAACTTTGAGCTTGCCAACTGTCTCATGACGTATTGGTTGCGGCTGCCGGTTGCGACGTTGTTCCAAAATGGCCGATAAAACGACTAGAGCGCGGGAAGAAGCGCCAGTGCCTTGGAAGAAGCCAATATTGCAGACCTTTCCGTGGGCTCAGGGCATCGACTCAGCCATAATAGTCACAAGCGCAACGCCGAGCCATCCGAATGTCAGAAGATACCCAGGTTGATGGTTACCATCGATGCTACGTCTCGGGACTTTTGGTTTACTAGAGGGAGAACTTTGGTTTTGACCACGAGTCCAAGACACGGAACGAGCAGGCTGGGGTTGTAAACGCCATCACCACCATCCCATCCCACCACTTTGCGCCCAGACACCATCAGCTATAAGTCACGACGTCCGCATGCCTCTTCATCTCTCCCCTTTCACCACCAAGTCATCGTGACACGCCCGTCGGGCTTCATTCGTTCATTCTTTCACTCACTTGATCTTCTTCATCGTCACTCTTTACACCGCCATACCAACTTGGCAATGCGGTCTACTTTTCTTCGCAGCTTCGGCTGTCTCCTGTTCGCAGGATTCGGCACCGCCGCACCTTCTCCCATCCCAGTCGAGGATGTGACCGCCGATCTGTTTCCCAGAGTCAACGTTGATCCCCGGGGCGAACTTGTGAGGAGAGCCCCGACGTGCAACACGCCTACCAACCGCGCTTGCTGGACGAATGGGTTCAATATCAACACTGACTATGAGACGAACTTCCCCGCTACGGGGGTTGTTCGCAATGTGAGTAGTGCCACCTCATACTTACAAGTGCTAGCTGACATGGGACAGTACGACTTTGAGATCACTGAGGTGGACAACTGGCTGAACCCGAAGGAGGGTGGTATCAAGGAGAAGGCCATGCTTATCAACGGCAAGTACCGTTCTCTCCGCGCGTGAGTAAACAATAGACTAACGAACACAGGCGGTTTCCCCGGACCGACCATCGTGGCTGACTGGGGTGACACCATCCGTGTCACCGTCACCAACAAGCTCCGGACCAACGGGTATGCCTTATGATTGTTCTGAATCGGCTTTTCTGACCTTTGCAGCACCTCGATTCACTGGCACGGGATCCACATGAGAAACAACAACGGTCAGTTCTTTTCCCTCACCCTCTAGTTGAGCTGCCCGTGAAATATCTCCAAGAAAAGCGACTGACGGATTTTGAATAGTGAACGACGGCGCCAACGGCATCACGGAGTGCCCGATTCCTCCCAACTCCAGCAAGGTGTACACTTTCCGTGCGGAGCAGTACGGCAGCTCCTGGGTAAGTCAACCGTCCGGATTCGCCCCTGAACCCCTATCACGCCCCACTTTCTCAACTAACACCCACACAGTACCACAGCCACTTCTCCTCGCAATACGGCAACGGCGTGGTCGGCAGCATCCAAATCAACGGCCCTCACTCCCTCCCCTTCGAAGAGGACCTCGGCGTCTTCCCCATTACCGACTGGTACTACCGCTCCGCCGACCACATCCAGCACGACCTCATCCCCCCCGGAACCTTCCCCCCTCCTTCTGACAACGTCCTTTTCAACGGTTCCCACGTCAACGCTGGCGGAGGCGGCGAGTACGCCCGCGTCAAGCTCAAGCCCGGAAAGCGCCACCTCCTCCGCATCATCAACACCTCCGTCGACAACACCTTCCAAGTTTCCCTCGTCGGCCACCAATTCACCGTCGTCGCCGCCGATTTCGTCCCCGTCAACGCCTTCACCGCTCAGAGCCTCTTCCTCGCCGTAGGCCAACGCTACGACGTAACCATCGACGCCTCCCAGCAAGTCGGCAATTACTGGTTCAACGTCACCTTCTCCGCCTCCGGCGCCTGCGGAACCAGCCGGATGGCCAAGCCCGCTGCCATTTTCCAATACGAGGGCGCACCCACTACCCTCCCGACAAACCCGGGTACGGCACCGCCGGATCATCTCTGTGAGGATAATGCCCTCCTTGTGCCGGTTGTCACGAGGACGGTTCCGCCTACCGAGTTTTCGGCGTCGCCGACGAATAACCTTCCGGTTACGCTTGAGACCAAGGTCTGGGAGGGTGTGCAGAGGGTGTATTGGGAGGTCAAGGGGCAGGATATGAATATCACTTGGGATGAGCCGACTTTGGAGTACTTGGCCAAGGGGAATATGAACTTTCCCCAGAGGTATGTCATCAGAGTCGAAGACTGGCGGGGAGGAGAAGCTGACTTGGTGCAGGTACAATGTCTTTGAGGTCCCTCAGTCGAACGTTTGGTCGTTTTGGGTTATTGAGAATATTGGGCCCGTTCCCGTAAGGCCCCCCCCCCCTTTTTTTTTTTTGTCCTTCTTTCTCACACAGTCACTAACACATGTCAGCACCCAATGCATCTCCACGGCCACGACTTCCTCATCCTCGGCCGCTCCCCCGCCCTAGCCAACCCGTTCGTCATCCAACCGCGCCGCTTCAATCCCGCAACCGACACGGCCTCTCTAGATTTCACCAACCCAACCCGTCGCGACGTAACCATGCTGCCCGGAAACGGCTGGCTTGTTGTGGCATTCCGCAGCGATAACCCCGGCGCCTGGCTTTTCCACTGCCACATTGCCTGGCACGTGGCGCAGGGTTTGAGCGTGCAGTTTTTGGAGAGGGTGCAGGACATCCCGCAGACTGTGCCGCTGGATGCGATTGAGCCGAACTGTCAGCGGTGGACCGAGTATTATGCTACGAGTCCGCACAAGCAGTTTGATTCTGGGTTGAGGAGGTGAGAGTAAGCTGTTTGGGTCTGGGCTGAAGGCAGGAGCTCAGGTGCTTTCTTGGATATTGGAAATGAGATTTGGTTTCAGAGTTGAAGGGGAGAGTTGAGTCTTCGTGGGTTGAGTCGCGGGAGAGTTGTCTTTTTGGGTCGCATGTTCGCTTCTTGTGCTGTTGCGGCACCGCTTGTATGGCTCCTGGACCTTTGTTTCGCTTCTTCTTCTTTCCAGGGCCATTTTGGAAGTTTGGGAATTACCGGACGCAAATTGATGACGTCCAAGTTTTGAAGTTAGGCATCCGAAATGACAGAGGTTGTTGTGCACTACCTTTTGTTCCGGGCATATACTTGGCTGCTCATGAACTACTCCAGAACACATCCCTTACTTGCTACCCCTCTCCCACTCGTTGGGGCACCATCTTCACCCGCCACCCTGACCAGAACCTCATCAAACACATCCCCCAACAGTTCCACCGCCCTGTCGCAAATCTGATGATGCATGACCAACCTCGGCGCTGCAACCAACAACCCTCTCCTCCACGCCATCTCATTCAACACCTTGGCATCCACTCTGCCCAAATCCAACCAAACCATATTCGTCTCGGTCTTCCTCGCCAACCCCCCCCCCTTCTCCATCCACATCCCCTCCACCCTCCTCGCCATCTCATGAACCCTCCCCAACACCCCCCTTTCGTCTGTCTCTCCCTCCCCCCAATTCTCTCTCATCGCCTCTCTGGCAGCCGCAGCCAGGATTCCCACCTTTCTCACTCCACCGCCTATACTCTGACGTAGCCTCTTCACACGAGATACCACCTCCTTTGATCCGACCACCATTGCACCTATGGGTGCCCCTATCCCCTTTGCAAACGAAACGGTGAGGGCATCCGCGCAGGACGCAATCTCGGAAAGAGTTCCATACCGTTCAGGATCGGCTGCGACGGCGTGCCAGATGCGAGCTCCATCAACATGCACTTGGATATTGTTTTGGGTCGCCCAGGATTTGATAGCGCGGAGCTCAGAGAGGGGGATGGGATTGCCGTGGGAAGTGTTTTCCAGGGAGAGGATACGCGTTGGGCAGAGGGTAAGTGTCGTGGTGTTGAAAGGGTCTAGTTTGGCGCGGGACTGGATATCAGCGAGGGTGAGGTAAAGCCCGTTGGAAGGAGTTACGGGTTGGGACATGGCGCCAGTGAGGTGGGCAATCCCGCCGGCTTCAAAGTTGAGGACGTGCGAGCTGGACGAGGCGAGGATGCCCGTCGGTGGGGCGTGATTGGAGAGGGCGGCGATGGCGAGTTGGTTGGCCATGGTGCCGGAGATGACAAAGGCGGCGGTTTCGACGCCGCACAACGAGGCCATCTGACTCTCGAAAAGGGTTGTTGTGCGGTCTTCGCCAAAGACGTCGTCGTTGAGTGTGGCGTGGGTGATGGCGGCGAGTTGGTTTAGGGATGGGGTCGTGACTGCGTCGGCTTTGAGTGGAAAAGAGTACATTGTTAGTGCTGTCAATAAAGATGCTAGAATGTGTATGGCCAGGTGATCGGCTAGTGGGGGCCAGCTGGAGAAGCCAATGGGAAACGAATGCGACGCCTCGGACTCACTTCGGAAGTCGTATGCTGTCCCGGTCCGCTCGGCATCGCCCCAGGAGACTGCATCAGCGGATTCGGGTTCCTGCCTGTTCGGAGTTCCTGGGCATTGCTTTGTGCCAAAACCGCGGTTCGACGCTGTTTGTGTCATGGTGTAGTAAAGGGATGCAGAATCAAAGGCCCTGAGGCGCGCAAGCGGACTCGTAACTGGCCCTCCAAACAACCTGGTTTAAATATTCGAGGGATCGACAGTCGCGCTCTTGGCTTCCTATCTTGTACCAAGTTCTCAGCTAATACAGTTCCCGAGATCCGACTGCAACGCTACGTCCTTTCCGAGCTGAGCCCGGGGCCCAGCCTTATATATATGGGTACGGAATGACAAGGTCAATTTTGGATGCCAGCGCCCCGAATTTAGCCAGTCCTAGTCGTCAAGTGCGACGCTGCGCAATCCCCAGGTTGCACTCTGTTCATCCCATGCAAATCCTTGCGGACTCCCTTCAAAAGTCCCGCTCCGCCATTGGCGCGAGTACAGCCGTAGGAACACCGCCCGCAGGATGCTACTCCTTTAGCTTCAGGCGTCCGTGTCTCAATTTGATGAGGGGGCCGGCTAAAAATCAATTCAACTTGAATGCAGAGCTGTCATACATTTGCAGCCGTTGCAAGCACGCCCCTTTGTATCCCCTTTTTCACCTGGATTTTCACTATTCGAAATTTGCAGACCGACGCAAAGAATGCTCCCCGAAAAGTCAAAGTCAAGCGTAGTTGTTGTCCGGGGTCAAGAGCCAGTTTCGGAGCTCGAATTGAGCAAGCTAGGGCTTCAAAGAAGTAGCGATGGGCTTATTTGTTGGGAGCCGGGGAGTCAAGACCACCCGAGGAACTGGTCAGGGGCAAGGAAGACCTTTGACATAACCGTCATCATCTTTCTGGAGTTTTTTGTGTGGGTGATCCCACTTCCATGTCATTGACATTAAGCGGCTGACCCCCCTAGTAGTACCGTTGTTAGCACCACTGGGGTAAGTTCCCTCGGGGCGGAAACAAGTAACCGCATGCTTACCTGAACTCCTGGACAGGCATCTGTGTCCCACGCAGCACACCCAGACTATGAACTCGGTGAGATCCCGTCAATCTTGGCCTTCAGCTTCATGTAAGTCACTTCGATCATCATGGCCCCCTGAATACTCACACTCGAAACCGCTTATCGGGAATCCAGGTACAACCTAGGCCAAGCATTCGGAGGCCTATTCACACCCGCTTTGTCCGAGCTGATCGGACGCAAGACGCCGTACCTTGTATCCTGCGCCGTCTTCAGCATCTTCTGCCTGTTCATCGGCGCTATCCCACATCCTTCAGCAGTGTGGATCGGCCGACTCGTCACAGGATTTGCTTCTGCCATCCCGGCGGTCGTAACTGCGGGGAGTATCGAGGACATGTTCGACGGCAGGCAACGAGTCTGGCTGGTGGTCCTCTGGAACGCAGGCTCCACTGCCGGGCTCTGCTTGGGGCCCGTGTACGCAACTTTCATTCTCACGGTCTTGAAGTGGCGCTGGGTGTTTCACATTTCCGCCATGGTCACGGCTGTTTGTTTCTTGCTTCTCTTGGGAATTAGGGAAAGTCGACCCAGTCAGCTCCTCAAACGGAAAGTGGCCGTTCTTCGCAAGCAAGGCGCAAGGGACCTCGAGTGGTTCAACCCCGACCACTCGCCCGATGTCAAGACGCTTTTTAGGTTGGTGGCTATTCAGCCCCTGAAGCTGTTGGCAACAGAGCCAATCGTTGTCATGGTCACGACCATTTCGGCCGTGTCTTGGGGGGTCATCTATCTGTTTACCGAGTGTCTTCAAGACGTCTTCGTGTCCATGTCTGCTGGCTTCACCAGAACAACATCTTCGCTGGTGTTTTTGGCGTTTATCCCTGGGATCGTGCTCAGCATGCTTCCACGCTTCTGGGATTCAAGGATTGTCCGGAAGCGTCTGGCAAACGGAGAGATGATAGTGCCGTAAGACCGCACCATCCCTTGCAATGCTGAAAACTGACTGTTTGTGCAGGGAAGACAAGATCACAGGTTTCGCCGTTGCAGCCCCATCCCTGGCCATCGGCTTGATGTGGTTCGCTTGGACGGTGCCCCCCGCCGCCCAAAATCGTCACTGGCTCGTACCGGCCGCGGCACTTGTTCCCATCGGATTCGCCGTCAACGAGATGGCCTACACACTCAGCGCCTACCTCACTGATGCTTACCTCCTCTACGCAGCCTCTGCATTTTGCGGCCTAGCCTTCATTCGCGCTCTGGTGTCTGGGTTGATGCCATTCGCGGCTCAGCAGATGTACCCTGCACTTGGCGCCAACATCGCCGGCACAGTCATTGCCTGCTTCGCTCTGGTCTTTTGTATTGCTCCGTGGATCTTCTTCCGCTATGGGAAGGTGTTGAGGGAGAAGAGCCCTTTTGCCAAGCACAGTTTGGAAAACCACCTCAAAAGTCGGATTTCGGCAAGGGATCCGGGTGCGGCGGAGGCGCTGTAGGTTGGCCACTCGGTGCGGAGCGTTTGGTTCGGAGGGCGGGTATGCAAGTGGCGGTTAGTCCAGACAGAGCTGCGTTGGGTACCATGCACGGAAAACATAACCATCAACGACCGGGTTCCAACTCTTTGGTAGTGCTCTTCTCTGGGGCATCTCCTGTCTTCCCCACCTTTTGAAAGACAAGGTAATTTCATTATCCGCGGGTGTCAAGTTGCACACAGCAGTTGGGAGCCTGGCCGTATTTCTGAGTGTTATCCTCGTTTTATTGCCGTGCCGGCCGCGGATGCGGATGGGAAGCCGTTGCACGGACGGGAAGCCGTTGCACTGTGTCGGATGCCCCTTTTCATCAGAGAAGACCATAGATCAGTGGAAACGACGGTTACGAGGCACCCTTTGACTCTACCAATAAGGAGAGGTGTTTGATTACCTGCCGGTCATCTTCAGCCAGCTGCCTTACTTTGGGCAACCAGCAGGGCAACCCCCCATTGGCCCGCCGCCATCCCTAGACAAGGTGGCTACCGTTTGTCGTCATCTTTGTTTCCTCCACACTGTAGGGAACGCACTAGAGTCCTAGAACTGACGCGTTGTCGGTGCCGCCGAACGGTAGCAGCTGAGTTCAAAGCTCTACACCTAGTGGGTGCCGTCCATTTCAAACCTGATTTGCTGGAAGTCCGGGAGCTAGTCTCGGGAAGCAGCTCGATTCGGGTCTCTCCGAGGTTGCACATACCACCTTCCTGGCACTGACAACATGTTGGTGGCACAGAGCATTCATATGCGTATCCCGCACCAATCAGACTTTGCGGAGGGACGAGGCCTTTTCTGCTCAGGCCATGTAGGTTGGCGGCGTAGTTCAATCAGGAGGAATGGTGGTTGACCCGAGGGCCTCTACCGTGCTGTACTGTGCTGATTTGGCAGGGGATCGACAACATCTTGGGATTGGTACATTACTGGGCCTCGGGCACCTGGATCACAACATAAAAGGCATCGACTGCTCCGGCTTTCCGACCAGGAGGTGCCACGACCCAAAAGTCAGTCACCGTCGAACCAGCCCGTTCCCCAAGTCCAGAATCGTCAAACCTTCATCTGCACATTATCACCTCACCCTCGGATTCAAGCTCAACATGCGATTCTCCATTGCTATCGCGGCTAGCTTTGCTGCCTTCGTGGCCGCTATTCCGGCCACTTCGGTTTTCCCCCCTCGTAAGTTCGCCGTCGCTTTGTCCCACTTCAGTACCCGATGGACTGGGCCGTTCTGCTAACACTAACAAAGCCCTTCAAGTCACCGCCAGAGATCCGCAGGGTGGACACCAGAAGTACGAGTGTCCGGATTGCCGGTGGCAGGATTGGTGCACGCCGCTGGACTGTTAGCGCAGCACAGGACTTGAGACATTGGCACCTTTTGCACTTGCAGTGAAGAGATGGGGTTTATTACACAGCCCGTTATTATCTAAAACAATTACCCAAAAACTCCCTCGTAAATCCAAACGCAATCGGGAGCATCGTGCCTGTTATCCAAGCCACCAACTTCCCGCCCACTAGTTTTGCCGCCCCCAGCTCGCAGCACCCACAACACCCCGCCCCAGGCATGTTTCCGTCCTCTTTTCTTTCCAGCGCGCGTTCCCGATCATGATGAGTACTATTTTGGCCGTGGTCGTGCTCCACATCGACCAGAGAAAGTCGCGTTGTGCCTTTTCCAGGTGAGGACGGATCCACGAGGTCGAATTCCACATTGCAGGTGCTCAAAATCGAGTCCCTGTTTGGTTCATAGTTTCTTAATGAGGCGCCGGGTGACGAAGTACGTGAGTACGGCGTCGCGGTACCAGGCCGGCTGGTTAAGGGCTGCGGGGGAGATAATGACGATCCGGGGAGATCCCCAGTTGATACAGCGCGTCGATGCAGTTGGGGTGGCGGAGAGAGGTGTGGCATTGCTGATTTTGTTCGTGGCGAGGGGAAATTCTCCTTCTGGTATGGCATCATTCTCTCTCTGTCGTAGCTCCATCTGTCAAAGGATACCCGAGTGGGGGACTGGAGGTGATGGCTGCGGTGGTTTTCGTAGATGGCTGAGCGTGGCCGAGGCCGGGGCGTCATCGGGGACGGCGGTGAGTAAGGGTTGTCAAAAGATGTGCGGGAGCTTTGGCGTAGATGATTTGTGTAACTATCCGGAGGTGACCTCATCTCGCTCGAGAACGGCGATGCATTGCGAGCCTGAGCTCGGTGGGAGATGTCCTCGTCGTTCATATTGGTGTCATTGGCCCCTGAATGGTGACCTGACTTTACCCGCGGAAAACCCAGCTGTTTTGATGTCGTTACCGAAACCTCGCAAAGTGGGCCCCCGGTGAGCCGAGTTCCACTGGAAAGGTGACATCGGCGCAGAAACCCCTGGTTCAGTGCTTCCACGGTGGGGCGCAACTTGGGAGGGCCGGGACCTTCACATGCAGAAATCGCCACGATGAGACACGGGGTTCACGTAAGATTCTTTCCGACAGTGCCGCTATTAGGCAAACATCTGAAGGGCCTTGGGAAGTAGGGCGCTAGGTCAACTGTAACACTTACCCTTCGAGCCCCTGTCATCGATGTTAATGTCGACAGCTTGGTATATGGCCAGATTACCTCAGGGTCGTGCCAAGCCACGGTTCTCTCTGCACTGGTAGAATGCCTCATTCGCACTGATGGGCCCTACAAGTCAACATGCCAGCCAAGAGCACTGTTGTTGATGCAGGATTAGGGGGTATTTTTCCTTCTTATTGTTCCTGCAGGCTCTGCTGAGGCTGAAACATTTGTATTTCGCCGGGCTGGTGTGCTGGTAATGCTGACAGTGCCACCAGAGGGAAGTTGGAGCGACGACATTAACTTACCATCTCCTAGCAAAGAGGGTGGAAAATTGAGATGGAGCCAGTATGTAAAGCTTTTCAAGCTTGTCTGAGAGCAAGGTGTCAGGGGGTGAGGTGTCAAGAGTGAAAGAGTTGGGGTAAGAGAGCTGAGTGATGATTACGGGAGGATATGGAGGGTGTGCTGCGGGTGGGCGGACGGAGTGAGGTAAACATGGTGCGCATCCTAGATGTCAATGCAAAGTTTTGGGGGACACTGCTGCGTGGGGGTGAGTGTGTGCATGAGGTGGCACTCCGGTATGCGGGTGCGTGTGTGTGTAAATGAGAAAGTGAGGGAAGTGGCACTTGGGTGAGGGACCCCGCCGAACACGCCAAGATAAAGACACTGCACAGTCGCGTTCTAGGACGGTGTCGACGCCGAACCCACCACGGTGTGGATCACTGGGTGTTCGCCCGTGTTCCCTCTGTGCGACGGGGGGTGAGGGTTATGGGTGGGTGTGTAGGTGATGGGGGAGTGAGGATGAGGGTAATGGGGGTGAGTGTGGGCGACAGGAGTGAGTCAGAGGACTGTGTGCGCTGGGTGGGGGTGTTGGGGTGAGAGCGGGTGAGGAGAGGAGTGCCGGGGGTGAGGAGTGAGGTGATGTTGCGGACAGGAGTGAAGAGGTGGGAGAGGGGTGGGGTAATGGGGGGAGTAGGGGGTAGCTCGAGCCAAGGGGGATGCTTAGGCCGGGGAAAACGCTGGTAATGCGTGAGGAGGCCTCCATTGTGTTTGCTGTGGAAAGGGAAGCTTGGGAGTGTCAATGTTGACAATAGATTGGGAATGGAGAATGGGCGTTGGTGAATGAAGAATGGCAGTTGGGGATGGAGAAGGGTTAGGCCAGCTTGTTCATATTGGCGCAAAGTTTAAGTTTCTTCGTATCTCACTGCCCCATAACCAGGGTCAACCAGAAACCGCGTCAATGACTCCCATTATAAGGCAATTCATGGGAAGAAACGCGTGGGGCTGGCCGTCAGGAGCGTGTGTCCCCCTGGTCCCTGGTCTGGAGAGGCCCATGCTGATCCCCGTCATGGAAATGCGTGGGCCATCGGAAGCCACCAAGAGCCCCAATTCGGAGAAACACATGTGCGGGCACCTCGACACCTGCCCTGTTCCTGAATCACTCGCGACCCTGCTCTCACCCGGTAACCCCACCTAGCGCAGTCGCCAACTCACCCTCCCCAATACCCCCACCCTTACCCTTAAACTCCTGGAAGGACTTTTGTCTGGCTCCTACAATGGACACTAATTTCGCACAGACAAGAACCAAACCTTGCCGCTCAGCTGAAGCATCTTGATTCTGGCCTTATCAACATCATCAAGGCGTTGTCGTATGAGTTTAGTGTTCCTGTGAATATCTACACTCCTCCAAGGAGTCGACATATCCCCGACAAGGCACTTGCGTTGGTTTACAGGAAGAGAGGGAGTCCTGGTGGCCCTCTCATTTCCATCGACGTCGACCAACGCCTCGGGGTGGCTAAGCGGCATGTTTCGGTTTAGGGGGTACATTTTCGGTGGTTGAGAAGCTCTTCCTGATGTTGTGGACCGTGAATACCCTTGTCGATGCTTTGTAGCAGGCCATTAGGAACAGTTGCTGGGCCACAGGGGTCGATATATCGTAATAGGTCCACTTTGAGGTCTCGCCGTGGTAGCACGGCTTCAGTGCAGCGAGAACAGTAATATCGAGAGGCTGGAGGGGGTGTGTGGAGCGTCTAGGGAGGTAGGTGATCACCACTCGGCTTATACAGGCGTCATACATAAAGTCAACGCCCACGCGGGTAGAGTGTTGATCAATAATATGAAGGCGCCACTCTTTCTCATCCTTAAGGGCTGTCTCTGACAAATACACCTCCCTGAGTCAACGGAGAGCGATATTGTTGTTGGTCGGGCTTGCGAGAAAGTGGTCGTGCTTCCAGTGAGGCAATTCCGGATGAAACCACTGTACCTTGAGAGTTTATCCGGTATAGATAACGACAGGGGTAAGCCGCTTGCTCGTGGCGGTGATGGCTTCAAGAATGGTGACCCACGGCGACAAATCGGGGGTCAATTTGTAGCAAGGGTTGGTCAAGCGGTTCCCCAAAATGGGGCCCTCCTCCATCTCACCTTCCTTGACACCATTCTAATCCATGTTGCTGATATTTGCCGTCTTGATGCCTCTCTCACGAATGTGCCGCTCCAGGAGGCCAAAATAGTTGATCACGGCGCCCTTGGTGGTGTAACTTGGCCCTCGCAGCGCTCAGGTGGTTCCCAATCTTTGACTTGATGGCTTGATTACGCCAAAGAAAGCCGTCAGTCTACCGTTTTCCGATGCGTGAGGTATCACCGCCTTTCGCATGTTGAACGCCCCTGACACCCATGGCCGCCGTAGTTCACCATGGCTCTCACCACGACAGACCGTCTGGCGATAGCTCTAGCGGTGGATTCATAGGTGCAAAGGCCCAGTGGCGACAGGACCCGCGGCGGCATGGGTAGACGGCAACAGGCCGAGCGGGAGGGGTTGACGGTCAAGCCATGTTTATTCCCGGCTTTGTTTGCAAGTAGAGAGGAAGCAGCACCATCGTCAGATCTTGAGATCGGTGTGACTGTGGGGGATTGTTCGGTGGAGAGCGATGAATTTGTGAAGGCATCGGACGAGACAGGGATGGAGGGTCTCCAGATTGTTATGAAGGTGGTGGTTTTGGTTTGAAGTTCTGGGTGTCATTCTTGCCAACTTTGGTTATGAACTAACAAATTTGATAACACAATAAAATCCATTCATTTTCCATCCTATCAGCTACCCACTGCGAACCGCCCCTCGTGGTCAGCCTTCCGCTTCGTAATTCTTTCCGGCACAAGACAAGGATAGCTGTCGGACCATGTTTAGGAATCGGCGCCCATCATACCGTAACCGCAGTAGACACCCTGGGCTTACTTTCGATTTTGGATTTATGGCTGCAAGCCATAAATAAACGAAACGTATAAAAACCACAAACACCAAGGACCCGTGTTCAAACAAAGTGGGTTACAATTTCGCCTCGGAAAGCATACCCAACTTGGAGCGTAACAACGGGAACACAGCTTGGACACGCAACGTACCATTACGGATCTCTTATGTAACCGGGAAGCGAGACTGCTCTGGGGTTGTTTGCAGATTGCTTATTCCCCCAGAAAGGGGTCGGAGCAATTGTGCTCCCGGTTTTGACACATCACCTTCCTTATGGAGCGTCTTGGCAAGGAAGAGATGGCGTCTGTCATTGGATGCCGGTCATGGATCCGGGACGATGACGGTGACTTTTGTAGGTCCCAGAGGGAATAGTAAAACATCTCCAGGGTTCCAGCTGCTGATGTTTCCCTCCCGCGTCACTGCAAATGGAATGCAAGTTAGAGTGGCAGCTTACTTTCATGACTCCCAGTAGGGGGGTGGCTTGTGTCCCTCGAAGATATTAATCCAGTCAACTTACTCGAGTTTTTTGGTGTATTGATCCCGTACTTTGATCCAAAATTCCCAGATCACAGCAACAGACTCCGTCTCAACTTGTCCTCTTTCAAGGCAGCCAGCCATGAAGCTCATCTCTTGTCTCTTCCTCCTCTCCCTCCCCGTCACTGTCTACAGTGCCGTCGGTGGCCGATGCTCATCCTTCTGGAGAAACACAGGTTGCATATGCCTAGACAAAAACGTATGCGAGCGCACATGGGGTGGCGTCTCCATTCAGGGTGTGGCGCCTGATTGGCCATGCCCAGACGACCCGGGAAACGTTTGGGGCTGCCAGATCAGCCCCTGCCGGGGCGGCAGCAGTTGCCAGTGGCGCGACCGCTGTGCTCTGCCTGTGGCTGGTGAACGTAGGTCACACAGTGCCCATTGTTCAAATTTTGCTGGTGCTGACAAAGATGGAAAATAGCCGCGGTTTGTCCGGGCGGGAGGGACTTCATTTGCTGTGTTCTTTCGGTTGATGCTTGATTCGGAAGATGGCATTGGAGGGGGCTTTGATGCACAGCTGTAAATCGCTCAGTTTTAAATGCAGTTGTTGGATGAAACGTACTGGTTGCTCTCGTTATGCCCTGTTTGGGGTGAAAAGTGTGTTGTGGCTTGCTTTTGTCTTGGGCATTGCGATGTGGTTGGATGCAGTCGTGTTCAGCTGAACCAAATCATGTTCTGGGCCGAGCCCAGTGCGAGTGGGTGGCTACGGTCTGGATTCTTGGCACGCATTTCAACGTTCTTCATCAAGTGCATCCTCAGCTGTGTTGTCGTTTGAGGTTGCCGAGAAATTTTTCTCCTCTGCATGCCCCTTACCCGCTGAGCCCTGAAAGTGTGCCGGCACTCCGCCAAGTTGCCATACGGTCCCTGCCCCATCTTTCAGGTTTGGGTCCTACATGCACCTAGTCGAAATAACAAGACACTCTGGCAAACAATGGCCGAGATTCGACAAGGACGACCCAAAATGACATTCATTCTTGGAGCCTTATTTATTCTCGCCCTTCGCATTCCCATCGCCACGGCAGACCTCACTGAAGATCTCACAAAAGACATTATGGCCTTCCCCCCTTTCAAGGACCTCCCACTCTGTGGGTCCTGCCGCGTCGCCCATGTGACAGGGTACTGTGCTGGCAAACATCATATTGTCAGTTTGACGGGATGCAAGACTGCAAGTTGTCTTTGCGACCCATCCCGCGAGGACACGATCACGAAGTTCATTCTGAGGGAGGCGGGTTCCGCATGTGGGAGCAAGGATACGGCGACTCCGGGGCACGCTGTCGATGTGTACAAGGCTTTCTGCGCAAGTCAACCTGTTGTGACTTCTGTAAGTCGTGTTCTCAATGTACCGTTTCCATCTAGTTCCCGCCTTCAAGCAGGTAGTTGACAATCCCACGAACAGTCCTCTCTCACCACGGCGCGACACACATCGTTTTCCCGATCGACCGATGCGAGTCCTGACAGCACCGCCGCGCCCGCAAGTACGGGTGATGAGACAACTGGAGACGGGAGCGGAAACAAATATGATTGCGGAGACGGAGACAACAGGACTTGTACTATCGGTGGCCCAAGTATCATCAAGGGTGATAGCCCGGAAAACAGCAAGGCCTCGGGGGCTTCCGCTGGGACGAGTCTCGACGGCCAAACGATTGGACTGTCACTGGGATTGGGGCTGCCCGCTCTGGTGGTCGCAATCTTGACCCTTTGTGCGTATGGGAACCCCCGTGAGATGAGACGGTGCGTTAGTTGATGCGGATAGCTGACATTGACTATTGGTCTAGGGCGATGAAGACGCGAAACAGCGACGAGACTATTCTCGAGATCATGATGGGTTGGCTGTGTTTCTCGCGCAGGCCAAAGAAAGGGAAAAGTAATGTTGTCCCTCGGTCTTGGAACAATGGGGAGCGGCAGGTATGTCACCAGAGGCAGGAATTATCGGCGTAGATATCGACAGCAGAGTACTCTGGCTCAGTTTTCCACACAAAACCATCTTAATCGGTACATTCTTTGAGGGGAGAACCACGTCCAAAATACGCCGTGAGGCCGCCAATGACAAAGATGAGGGGCTTGCTGGAGAGCTGCCTGGAGCAAGCCATACAACGCGAAAGGGTGCACTTTTGCGTCGCTACGTGGCCCAATCAGATATGTGCAGCCACCCCAACCAGGACACGATAGAGTCAAGCGCTCATCGTCTCTTTGTGCACGATACCCTTTCTCAAACCCTCAGCCAGTACCACACGGCCCGACCCCTGAGCGAAATAACCACCCGGCATCACCTTAGGATGGCCACACCCGCAAAACAGCCATCCCTAACTCAGATTGGCAAAGAGGACCTCAAACGCTTCGTGGTCCAGTCAGCATTACTCTGCCTGATTGACCCTGTCCGAGGGGAACCGACGAGAAGCTTGCTAGATGAGAACCCCGATGGCGACTACACTTCGGGCGGGCAGAAGCTCAAGCAGAAGTTCCTCGACGCGTTCGCGCTGATCTGCTCAACGTCGAGCTCAGGGGCGGAAACAGCATCAGCCGTGTGTTTAGAACAACATGTCCCGGCCGGAGCTACCCTCAGGGTGGCACGCAACCGCGGCTTGGCGACGAAGGACCTGGCTGACCTGAAGACTGTGTTGCAAATACTCCAAGCCACTGCTAGAAAGGGTATGTACCTGGGTACCCCTTTGCTTCCCTCGTTTGTCTGATGGATGGCTGACGCAGCGCATGCGGCAGAGAGGACTTGGTTGCAAGCTGAAGCCGAGATCCTTGGCGTGGTTGTTGGACTTGACAGAGCACGGATTTGCTCGCTTGCTGAGAAACTCGAGAAGCACGGCATCAAGAAGTTTCTGCAAGGGGCGCACTCGCGACTTCTTGCTGGTCGAGTGAAGCTTGAGCCAAGCACAGTTCGGGAGTTGAGACTTTTGCTGGAAAGATGTCCCTTTCAGGGTCCATCTCCACAGTCTTGGGGTCCTGCAACCCTGGGGGTGCTAATCAGCTGGGCTTCGCAAGCCCGGTGGGTCTATCCCGGGCAGCTGAGGCTCCTCCTGGGGCTTGCTGATACGGAAAACCCGCTATGGCTGGATAGTTTGCACAAAATCGCCCGATACCACTCATCCATCAAGTCCATGGTGAAGCTCGCGGCGAAGCAGCCCGAGGTCTTTCTGGGGATTTCCATCAAGGCCGTTCAGCACTCTCCTCCTCGGCAATTCTCTCTCTCCAAAGAGAAGGCTCCCCTTCTATCAAACATTGAGAATCTCGTCAAAGATGACTGGGAGATGACGCTGGAGAAGCTGAAAAGGCACCTAGGCACCCAAGACCTCGAAGGACGACTCCGCAAGACATGTCACAATTTGACCCTGACACTCCACGCCGAAATGCAGCTCGTGCTCTTTTACGAGGGCAACCCCAACTTGACTCCCCGACTGAAATTCATGGGGACAAGCAAAAAGGCCTGCTTTCACTGTCACGAGTACCTGTCACATCATCCGCTCTGGCTCCAAGTCTCGGCTTGCCACCAGAAAATTTACCCATCGTGGATGCCACCGCCATTTTACGCAATTCATGGAAAATTCCAGATGAACCCGCCGTTCGTCAAAGTCGCCAACAAACTTGAGCATTTAGTGAAGGAGGAGCTGGGCGGCGCGCTGAACGGTACGCGGAGGCCCAAGAATTATGATTCGACTGCTGGGCCTTCCTTGACGAAAACGGCGACGGCAACGGGACCGACGGTGATGGGATGATTCAATGTGTCCAATCATAGCACGGTAGGCCTCAACTAGGTAGCTGCCCAGTCACTTATTGGTGGCAGGAAACAGAATGTGACGAATGATGTCGACATGTCCTGTCGTAGGCCTCTTTACCGGCTCTATGTTGGTTCTTATTCGTGCAATTTCTACATTATTCGGGCCGACAGATGCAGAAGTTCTGCAACGCTGGTGCCCAGTTCTGCGGGAGGCCTTCAATACCTAAGTAAGGTATGTGGGTGGCCTTGCACATCGTTCCGAGCCATGGCCGGTGCCTGCTCCAGGGACTGGGATTCTTAAGCACGATCCCCCCTGAAATGTTTCTTAGTCGGCAAGGTACAAGCGCATCGTTTCCAGCTACCCTGTTAACCGTTCCCTGGAACTATCACCGACCTAAATACACACGTGTGCAACAAAAAAATACGGGATAATGACAGACACCAACCTTGCCGTGGGAGACCACCGTGGTCTCCTAGACATCATCGACCGCCTCCGCTCCCAGGGCGTCAGCCACTATGTCGACCTTCCCGAAATTATCGTTTGCGGAGACCAGTCTGTAGGCAAGAGCTCGGTCCTCGAGGCCATCTCCCGCATGCCCTTCCCCACCAAGGACGGCCTCTGCACCCGCTTCGCCACCGAGCTGGTTCTCCGTAGGAGTTCCGAGGTCACGACCAAAGTTTCCATCATTCCGGGCGAAAGCCGATTCGGAGAGCACAAGGAATGCCTCGAGAGCTGGCAACCCAAAGCAAGCATCGATGCAGATGGCCTGGACGCCGTGACCGAGGAGGCCAAGCTCGCCATGGCTGATGCGGCTGGTGCCTCCGCTGGCAGCCCAGGAGGAGACTTCTTCGATGACATCCTCCGCATCGAGCGTACCGGGCCGGAGCAACCGCACCTCACCATAGTGGATCTTCCAGGTCTCTTCCGCACGGGAGACAAGGACCAATCCAACGCTGATGTTGACACGGTTCGCGGGATGGTCGAGCGGTACATGGCCCGGCCGCGGAGTATCATCCTCACCGTGGTATCGGCGGAGTACCCATACGTCCTGCAGGTTGTAACCCTGATGGCCAAGCATGTCGACCCGGAAGGGTTGCGCACCATGGGCTTGATCACGAAACCCGACAGGCCGGGTGTTGGGTCCCCCTCAGAGGGCTACTTTGTCCGGTTGGCGCAGAATATTCAGGAGGAGCTTCGTCTTGGTTGGCACGTCCTGAAGAACCGGGCATTTGAGGAACGCCACGTCAGTTCGGCCGAGCGAGATGCCATTGAGAGTGACTTTCTCTCCAAGGGCGCGTGGGCCACCATCGACCCCTCCCACTGTGGCGTAGCGGCGTTGAAGAAACGCCTCAGCGCCGTTTTGAGGGACCAAATTCTCGCCCAGCTGCCGAGCCTTGTCCAGGATGTGGATGATTACATCCGCGATTGCGATACCCGGCTAAAGCGACTCGGTCCGGTGCGACAGACGCCGCAGCAGCAGTTGAATTACCTGCTGAGCATCGGTGAGGACTTCACGTCCCTGGCTACGCAAGCCGTCGAGGGGACTTACACGTCGCATCGGTTTTTTGGTTACCCGAAGGAAATCGACAAGTTTCATAGACGCCTGAGGGCTGTGGTGCAGAGCCGACTGAGCGAATTCGACAAGGAGATGCGACTGAGCGGTCAGAGCCAGTACATTGTCGATTCGGAGAGTGAGGATGCCGAGAACCGCAAACTCCGAGACTCGCCTCGCATCTCCCGGTCTGATTTTGTAGACGACGTTGCAAGTCGCCTCAAGTTCAGCAAGGGCCGTGAGCTCCCAGGTCTATTCAACCCGCTCATCGTCACCGACCTTTTCGTCGAACAATGCGAGCCCTGGGAGAGGATCACGAGGCGTCTCGTCGAGGGAATGCTAGACGACACGCATCAGGCGACGGAGGCAATTGTTAAGCACATCACGGCGAGTGACGTTGCCGGAAGGGTGCTTGAAATTGTCCGCGAGGGAATCGACGGGTTGAAGGCCGATCTGGACGCACAAGTCGACGAGTTGCTTGAATCTGCCATGCAGCACGCCATCACCTACAATTCCCAGCTCACCGACAACGTTCAGCGGATCCAGCAAGAGCGCCACAAACGCGGTATCAGGAAGCTGATCCACAAAGCGTTCCCAATCACTTTTGAGGATCCGAGCAGGAAGATCAGTGTAAATCCGATCGAGCTCTTGGACTTGGTAGGAGAGGGGTTTGAACCCGATATGGAGCGCTTCGGGAGCGCGTTGGCCGTGGACTACATGGAGGCTTACTACGAGGTAAGGCAGTGTCTCCTTAGTCCCGCGACTAAGCACCTACCTAAACCAATGAGGTAGAGCCTAGGTAAACTGGTACTGACAAAATTCACCATGTTCGTAGGTAGCGCTGAGCAGGTTCATCGACGACATGAGCGTCTTGGCATTCGAGAACCGCCTCATCAGCAAACTCCCGACGCTACTCAGATCGAGCAACTTCCCAGAGATGGGCGATGAAGCCGCCTTGCACGAACTCGCGGGAGAAACCGACGAATCATCTCTGGAGAGAAGACGTCTCGAGGAGAAGCGCGGTACCCTCAAGAAAGGGCTCCAGGACCTGAAAAGTCTGCAGAAACGAAAAAATCTCGTCAAACGTCCCAAGCAGGAGCAGGGGCCTCAAGAGGAGTCTGAGAGGATGTCCGCGATGTCCGCTACGACACCGAGTGTGTTTGAGAGTATTGATGACCGCTAGATAGTGCTCAGGTAAATTTTCTGGCGGTGGTTTGGGACAAGTCGTCACATTCCCCATGCGACACGTCGTACCGTGAGCCGCATGCGCCGTTCAGTCTTGATCAAGCCCGCAGGCGCGCAAACATTATGCCTCGAATTATCAATCTAAATACGAGTTTGACTTTATCCAAACTTCGCCGCTTCTCTGTCCAAAAGCCCCTGAACCCCCTTTTCCCGCTCCACTTTTCCGTTTCGCTCATCCACCCATTGCGGGAAATCCGCACCGAATTGGTTGAAATGCGGCCGCTCTTAAGAAAATCCATCTGGCGTATCGTCGGAAACTCAGACGCTCACGTGAGTGGGTTTTAACGGCAGAGTTCGGGCTCCTGGTGCCTGGGAGATCTGGATGCGGCGGAATCCTCCCGCTGGAAACAGCCCCAACTTTGGACCAACCACACCCCGCAATTCAGCCTGAGCGATATGAATGTCACAAAGCCCAGCGGCACAGCCAAGAAGCGAAATGATCTCAAGGCTGCACAGCTAAGAACGGACTGACATCCGCTCAATACTAGTTTGACTCACGAGAGTGGTTGCATCCCGCGAATCCTTCAAGGCATACTCCAGGTACCGAACACAACTCTCAGTCTTTCGCGGCGGTATAAATTCTCCCCTGCTTGGCGGATGTTTTCGCCCCCATCAACCACATGGTTGTCGCTCATTACAATTCCATTCAGCCTCACCAAAACAAATATCTCCTCAACCTCAAAATGAAGTTCCTCACTATAACCGCTCTTATCACAGCGGCCACCGCAGCCCCCACCACCCTCACTCCACGCGCCGACTCCTGCGGCCCATACGGTGACATCATTTCCACAGCCACCGAATTCTCCCCTCTCATCGCCGACTGCCAAGCCCTCTCCGCATCCAACCTCCCCGAACCATGGATCCCCTCAGAGGCCAACCTCGCCTTCGACTTCAAGCACGGCACCTGCGGCTTCAAGGCCCGCTTTGACCCCGATGCTGGCAGCTTGCCCATGTCGGAAATGGTCGTTGACCCGCTTGATGTTAGTCTGGTGATTGATCACCTCATTGAGAACTATGCGGTTGATGGTAAGATTTCGGCCAAGGGGAATTTTATGTGCTTGAAGGCGGGGTGGAAGAGTCAGACTGGGTGGACTAGGTGGGAGGTTTATAAGGTGGAGTGAGGTGTAAGGCATGTTCACTTGTTAAATTAATGGTGTTCAGGAAGTTAGGGGTTGTTGCGTGTGTTGCTGGTTTAAGTTGCCATTCAAAGATTTTAGGCTTGGCCTCTGGTTAAAAGGGCGATGATTCTTAAGGACAGGCCGAGCTAGCATAGGTTAAGACGGCCAACTCTAATCTCTCAATCATCTACTGTGTTACAAATCCCTTCCCTTTGAGTTCTGTCAACACTATAGTGAAAAGCCCCTTTTCCCCGCCCTTTCCTGTTGGCTGAAAATTTGCAAGTTTGGGAGAGAGCTTCGTCCTCGCCCTCGCCCTCCTCCCTGCGCTCACTTCCGGTGCCGCAGCAGTGCCCACAATCGTGTCCCCACGTTGGATAAGATGCTGAGAAAGTAACACGAAAAAAAGCAACAGCCGAAACCTCACCCCTCGTTGCTGATTGCAAAGTTCTTACCGAGTCCGCTGACAGCAGCTCCGAGCCTTGAGTCCCCCCGAAGGGAATGTTCTTGACTCGTGGCTTGTGAGCTCGTCGATCGAGCATGCGATTGAGCTTTTCGTTGTTAATGGAAAAGTTGGAGCAAGGGGCTCTTTCGTGTCTTGGTCCTTCGCCGCCTGCATCTACAGGATGGACATGGTGGGAAATTTATACGGTGGGCTTGGAGTGATGGAGTCTTGTTGCGTTCCAGTTCAGGGGTCACTCAGGCTGAGTTTGAGGGAATTGTTCACTTGACTCCTGGTAGCCTCCTGAGTGGAGGACATCGGTTCTGGATCATGGAGCAAGCATCAGACTAGTGCAATCTGAGTCACCGTAACGCTCTAACTGTGCTCGAACCCCTGTTTCCCGAGACCGGAATGTATCGTCGGGTAGTGAGGGGAAGTGGGGCGAATGAGACTCTTGCGTTTCACCATCTCCGCTTGACGGTATCCCGCTTCCATCTTGTCATTCATCATCTTGGAACGAATCCTTCTGTGCAGTCACGATGCACAATTCTGTCTTCGCTATCATCCCCAGTCGGCAGGAATTCGGGCGCGACTCCGGCTCGGAGCCCTCTTCGCCGTACTACGGCCAGGACATCGACCCCGAACAAGACCACATCCGTCTCCTCACCCTCCTCCCCGGCACCCATGATGGCCCGATTACCTGCACAACCGCCATCGTGAACCTCTCCTCCAAACCCACATACACAGCCCTCTCCTACGTCTGGGGGGATCCGTCCGACCGTCTCCCCATCACCTTCAACGGCGTCTCGGCCTTCCCCATCACCCGTAACCTGCACACCGCCCTCACCCACCTCCGCGACCCCTCCAACCCCCAAATCTTTTGGATCGACGCCCTTTGCATCAACCAAGACCACGCCAACGAAAAGCCCCACCAAATCCAACTCATGGGCGACATCTACCGCAACGCCTCAACCACATGCATCTGGCTCGGCCCCTCAACCCCCACCTCCGACCTCGCCATCTCCCTCATCCGCTCCCTCGACGGCACCAACCTCTCAAGCCCCTCCAACTCCCCCTCCCCCTCCGGCCTACGCGCCATCGCCGAAATCCAATCCTGCCCCTGGTGGTCCCGCGTCTGGGTCATCCAAGAAGCCCTCCTCTCCCCCGACCCCATCATCCGCTGCGGCGCCCAAACCCTCTCCATGGAATCCTTCATGGTCCTCGACGACATCCGCCGCGGCTGGCATCGCCCCTCGCAAACCTACCACCACTCGGCCATCAACACCATCACCAACCTCTCCCTCGCCCTCCGAAACCCCTTCTCCGGAATCGTCACTTACTGGCCCGACGCTCGCATCCGCTTACTCAACCCAACCCCATCCTCCTCCCCATCCACCCTCGCAGAGTGGGCCTACTACCTCTCCGACTTCCAAGCAACCGACCCTCGCGACAAAATCTACGGCCTCCTCGGTCTCGCTTCCGAGGCCGATCGAAAAATCATGAAATTCGCACTGGAGAATAACATGTCCGCCAGCCAGGTGTATACGCGGGCGATGATGTGGTTCCTGATGACGGCGAGGAATTTACTGCAGTTGAGTTTTGATACGGATAGCAGAGCTTCTTGCGCGGTCGGGGAGAAGGGGAGGACGTTGCCGAGTTGGGTGATTGATTTTTCGGAGAATGTGCCAGAGGCTGAGAATGGGGAAGAGGAGAAGGTTAGGGAAGAGGAAGGGGGGTGGTGGAGGCCAGGGTATGTTTCGTTTGTGGGCGGGGATGGTTATAAGGCGACGGGGGATGGAACTCTCGTCGGACAGAGGGTGGAGGGGGATATGTTTCCGTTTGAGGAGGTGTTGGCGGTACGCATCAGGGGGTTGGTGGTGGATAGGATTGTGTGGGTGAGTGGGTGTCGGCATGTGAGGCTGGATGAGAAGGGGGATGCTGAGAAGAGGAGGGAGTATAGTTTGGAGAGGATGAGGAGGACGGCGGAGAAGGTGGTGGAGTGGGAGGGAGTGGTGATGAGTGGGGAGTGGGAAGATCCGTATACCGGCGAGGGGGGTTTGGATGGGAGGTCAAGGAAGGAGGTGTTTCGAAGGACGCTGGTGGCGGATCATAATGGGGATAATAAGGATTTTGACTGGAATGAGGAGTGGAATACCATGCTGGAGGTATTCCTGGGCCGGAGAGAGATGCCAAGGGTTGACGGCCAGTCGCCAAGTGATGAGGCCCTGTTGCGGTATTTGCTGCCACTGCGGATGGCGCTGATTCCGAGAACATCTGGGCGGAACTTCGTCATCACATCCAAGGGATACATGGGGTTGGCACCACTGAGGAGCAAAGTGGGGGATGAGGTGTGTGTTTTGGAAGGGGGCACCGTGCCGTATGTCCTACGCACTGTAGACGACAGCGAGTTGGCACCTTTCGGGGTGACGCCGGTCAAAGGTCAGCGGTTCTTCAACTTCATCGGAGAGTCATATGTGCATGGGATTTCCGATGGGAAATGGATTCGAGGTCAAAGCAAGGATGATGTGATAGAGGTGGTAATAGTATAGTGCCACTATGAGTCTCCAGTCAGGGACATTAATGAGATTCCTCCGCTGCTCCATGTCTCGAGCTTGTTTCTGCGTGACCAGTGTCCTGGATCTCAGGGTCGAACTGACCCTGAGGCCCTCTCTGAGCCTGAGGAACATCCTGAATTTCCGGGACGTCCTGAACCTCAGGGACATCCTGAACCTTGGTGATATCCTGAATGTGAGGGACGTCCTGGGTTTGAGTGACGTTCCGAGTCTCAGAGGCATCCTGAATCAAATGCACTTCCTCACCCCGAGGGCTATCCTGTGTCTGAGGGACGCCCTGGACCTGAGGGATCTGGATCTCAGGGACGTTCTGAATCTCAGGCACGTCCTGAACCTCAGGGACTTCTTGAGTGTCGGGGATGTCGTGAATCTGAGGGCCATCCTGTGCCGGAGGGGCAACCTCCATCTGAGGGTCAGAAATAGCCGCCATTTTCTCCAGTGCCCGGCTTGCCACAGTCCTAACCTCCTCACTGAGATCTGCATCCCTCACAGCTTCGCCGAGCTTCTCCTCCCACGTCTTCCACTTGCTTGGACCCCAGACTGGCTTATCAAATTCGATCATGTCTTTAAAGATGTATTGGCCGGCGTGCAATATCCACAACGAGGCAACCAAGACCCGTGTCTCGCGCGTTAATAATGACTGCGTTGGCTCTCGAGGCTCCAAACCCTCCTCGATATCAACAGCGAAGTACTTGGAACAGTCGGGATACTTCGAGTTGAAGCCTTCGGCAGTGCATCGAGCGAGAAAGGCTGAAAAGTTGACCCACTGCCGGCACCTCTTTTGGTATCTTTCCCCATTGTACACGATGTCGGGGTTCCCCGCTATAACTTAGATTAACCAGGACTTCATGCAACTGCAGGGAGAGGGTTCCATACCTTGGTTTCCATTCCAGTTCTGCTCGCTGACCACCGAAAATACCTCCTCGTCGACATAGGGGTTGTCCTGTTCCTGCCACGCTCGAATCAGCATCGTTCCGAGAGAGGCGGGGTACAATGGAAAATTTACATTTTCTCTGCTGCTCGGCTGCGGTGGCAACTTTTGCAACTCCAGCAAAGTCTGAAGGAGAAGGTCCTGGCGGGCGTCGTGATATGCAATGACACGCGACAAGTCAAAGATGAGCTCGTAGCCGTTCTGCAGGAAGTGTCCTATCGAGTAGTGACTGCTCTGGCCACGATACTCTGGTTCAGTCGGAAGAAACCCGTTCAGATAGTCGTGGCGAATACGCTGTGCCGCATCGGCAGGCGAGATGGCTAGGTCGGCAAGTAGATCGCGAAAGATGGCTGGAAAGTACGAAGCGGTTCCTTTGTCTCGATCAATCCTCTCCGCTTCGGCGAGGACCTCGCTGATGGTCTCCAGCTCCGTCCGCCTGCGGCTTTCCATTGTCTCGGGCGATGAAGTGAGATGCAGCAAAAGCGAAAGAGGCGTTGGATATTTTGGGAGTGATGATGATCGTGGAGATTTGAGGTGTACAGAATGGTGCTCTTTTGATGGACTTTGCATGTCAGTGGAAGGCAGGAGCGGGGTTCCTTTGTCCAAAGAAATAAGCGCCGTGGGGCCAACCAAAGATGGCGCAGCTCCAGTGTTTGCATTTGCCGGTTGTCGCGGGCAAACATTGGTAACCTACCCGCCGTGGGGTTGGCTGCGAGGGCATTGGACCTGAAACGCAGCGCAGCCGCCGCCTGGAAGGGCGGCCATGTTTGCCTCTAAGCGCCTGTTGGTTCAACCGCTCAATTTGGACGACTATATTCCCATCTGCCAGGCCGGGGATAATAACATCTCTGTCGCCGCTCCACACAATCCGTTCAGAACTACCGATGCCTTTGTGTTCATGTTGACCATTTCCAGGCTCGTTGATATTACATGTAATTGTCTTTTTTTTCATTCCTTTTTCCTGCTGTCTTTGATGCTTGCTCTCTATCTGTCCTCAATTGGAAGGAACGAAACTATTCACTAGGCAGGTACAATGGGCAGCGGAAACTCGACTCCCCAACGGCGGAACACAGACGGCGAAGAAAGCCAGCTCCAATACCGGACGAACCGCGGCCCTATACCAGCCCACATCGTCCCCCAACAGATTGACGGCGCGCCTCCCATAGGTGCCGAAACTGACTCCGGGTATCCCGACCGGTACCACAACCGAGAAGGCCCCCGCAACAACCGCCAACAAAACTTCGAAACATACACCACCGGCCCCGGCCGCGCCGCACCTGGCGCACTCCAAGGAAGACTACACGAGTACCCCATACCAACATCCGGAACAGTGCAACGTTTTGATTACGACCGACCGTCCGCTCGCCTCCGCCAGGTCGTATACCGCGCCAATCTCCACCCGAATGAGCGCGCATTCGTAGCACGACAAGATCCACTGAACGACCCGGGCGCCACGCGCGCCGTGGTTCGTATTGTTGCCGGAAATGATGGATTGGTGAGGAATGAAGTCGTAGGGGTGATAGCGCATCCGCATGGGAATCCTCAAGGGTTTGATAGGGCACCGGTCGAACCAATTAATCGACAGGGAAGACAGGAGGCAGCTAGACACCAGGATATGCAACAAAGTGCAAGGCAGTTGACGTACCCACCAAGGAGGGTTGATGCGGAGTGGGTGGCTGGTGTAGAAGGGAGGAAAGCGAGGGGCTGAGAAATAAAAATGTCTTTGCATCCACCAAGTTTTATTTTCGTTGGTTGCGATTTGCTCATACTACATGTACCTACCATTGTCAAACCAAGACAGTTATCACTCAGCCAGCTGTACGTTCAGTACCTCCACGCCTCACACCGCTGTTGTATGCGCAGTCCTCTTTCTCAACCCTACCTGCTCCCCATCCCTCTCGACCCCCAGCAGCAAACCCGCTCCATCAACCCGCTTCATCTCCTTCATAACCTGGCGATCCCTCATCAACCCCGTCACATCCAACCACCCCTCCACCTCCGGCCCCCTAACCTGCGCAACAGCCGACCACGCCGCCCCGAGTACACTCTCCCTCGCAAACCGCACAAACAAAGCCACCGTCAGCCCCACCAACACCAGATGCCCCGCCAGCAGCGACGCAACCACCGTGGCAAACGTCCATCTCACAGGCATATCCACCTCCACCGCAACCCCCATCTCCGCCGGCCCCCCGTCAACATCGAATATCCTGCAGAAATCATCGTACACCGTCCCCAAGATTAACGTTGTATAAGCCTGCAGCGCCAACGCCACATTGCCCGTGTCGCGCAGGGTGCCCTGGAAGACATTCACCGCTAACCCCGACGTCCCGACGTTTCTTACAATCTCTCCGTTTCGTACCTGTGCTTGTAGATCGGGGCGGCCCACGACGCAAAAGTGGCCACAGAGCGGTATGTCGGATGTGCCGCCGGAGAGGGGAGTTCTCGTGTAACATGGAAGCCAGTATGGAGGCTGCGAGGAGGAGGTGGGTCAAGTTGGGCTGCATTTTGAAGGTGGGATGGGTGAAAGTGAGGATGTTTGAGGGCAGAGGAGTCTGTTGTATTGTCGAGGTCGGTGGCTTGAGGGTGATTCTCCCATACTATTGTCGAGGTCTTCGATGGTTCCTATACTCGATGCTATCAACATTTGGTTCTATGCTCGATGCTATCAACATTTGGTTCTAACTGATCTCCATTCTAACTGATCTCCATTCTCACTGCGACAAAGGTTTTCCACCCTAAAATCACAGGAAGATAGGCGCGTAGCTGAGGCGCATTCCTCTTAGAAGCTGTAGAGTGATTACGATATCACTTTCGGATGAACAGATTGAAGGGATTCAGCTCACCCCGTCGTGCACGAATAAGCGAGTCAGTGGTATATCTCTGCCCCGTTGAAAAGTGGCGAGGCGACGAGTCGCAGGCAGAGGTGTGGAGGAAATGTCAATTTATGATGCAGCTGCCGTAAGGGCTGAGGCTAAGTAGGAACAACCCCGCAATCTATGGCGTCTTGGAGTCAACTTCGAAGGACTTCGCCGCTGCACAAGAAGTTTCCATATATACGAGACTCCTCAGAAAAGGGACTTAAGTTGCACCCTTAATTTATCAGGAGATATCAAATTCAGTTACACATCGTGGTGTGGAGGCCTTCGTCTTCATTCCGCACTTTCCGCGCTTTAAGCCCGAAGTCAGGTCTGAGAGCGACAGTGCATGATCACCAAAGCCAAGCGATAGCGGCGGAATTCCGCACCGCCTAGTAATTAATGCACACAAAAATGCTCACTAGGCCTACAGAAGGCGTTCGATGGTGTTAATGTCCATGCAGCATCAGATTGCCTAGGTATTGAGTTGCGTCTGTTGGATCCGGCTCGGGTTGAGAATGCATCCAAGGGCCGCAAATCAAGGTCCCAGCAGAGAGGCCGAGAGTGAAATTCTTGACTTAGCGTGTAATAGGTCCCCGCCACAACAATGTTGTGGTCTTGAATTAGAAAGAAAAGTTCAAACTCGGTGGATCAGTCCTCAACGTCTTGACGCCAATTGGCTAGCTCATGGGACTTACATGCCGCGACACTGTTACGAACTCAGGGTTCAAAGACTGCAAAGCCGCAATGGACCTGGGCGTTCGCCGCCCAGCCAGTGATCATGCTGATAGACGTCGATCGACGACTTTTGAGTCTAGCGACGCGCCAGCCAAACTGCATGCAAGACAACTTTTGAAGGCTCTCAACATCCGGTATCCCTGAGTCCACATTGTCGCCTATGGCTTTTCCCCCATTGGCGGATTGGAAAACCGGACTTTCTCCCGTCCCGGCATCCGCGGTTGGCTGAAGCGCTCCCGCCCAATCGCCATCGAGCTGAGCCCCAACCTGTGTCTCAAACCCCTCATCGAGCACCTCAGCTCAACCGCTGCTCCTTCGCAACCACCAACGATTCTCTCGACCTTTCACCACCCCGATTCTTGTCTCATCAAAATGGTAGTCTTCAACCTAGGCTTCACCGCCCCCATCAACCCTCCGGGTATCTCCCCCGTCCTAACCCCCACCCAAGTCTGGGCTGGCCTGCAGCGCAAAGTCCGCCACGCTGAAGAATTTGTGCCCCTCTTTTCGGCGTGCGAAGTCCTCTCGGAGGAGCCGGGCGCGACCGATTTTGACCCGTACACCGTCATCCGCGCTGTGACCATCAGTCCTAACTTCCGGCCGCCGGGTGTGGGTCCCCCGGGCGGGGCAGGGGGCCCACCTGGTGGGGCTGGCGGCCCTCCCGGTGGGCCTCCCGGTGGGCCTCCCGGTGGGCCTCCCGGTGGTGGACCCCCCGGCGGTGGCCCGCCAAAGGGCCCGATCCGCAACGTGTGCAAGCTGTATGCACCCAGCAGGGTGGATTTCCTGCGTGAGGACGGCACCAAGTTCTCGAACTATGTGACGCAGGGACCGAGCGGGGAGGAGACGGATATGTTCATGACGTATGTTTTTGAGTGGCGGCATGCTGGGGTTGAGGAGGGAAGTGAGATTTGGAAGAGGATCAGGGAGGTGCATCGCAAGGTGAGTTCGGTTCCGTGGCCGAGATTGCCGAAGGGATTCGGTGGGGGGTCGGCATTGCTGACATGAGGCAGACCGCGCGGGATGCGGTGGAGCAGACGATCAAGAGGATCCGGGAGTTGGTTGCTGCTGGTGAGCTTTGATCGGGGAGGGGGTATATTCCCCGAGCGTGTCATGAGTTTCTGGTTTGGTAAGGCGAAGGTGTGAAAGCTTTGTTGACGCGGTGGATCTTCGCTTGTCGGTGTTTCTCAGCGTTTGGTGGGCTTTCTCGTCGCACCTTCCTTCAAGGGAGCGCTGCCAGGGCCAAAATTTCAACACCCACAAAAAAAATCGCGGCTTGCAGCCTATCACGCATCATCCGCTCTCAATTGAGGTGACACCCAACATCCTTCGAACGTGGTGTAACATCCGCGATTCCGCCACAGAGACAGTTGCCTCACCGCTGGCCACATAGCTCTCAGCATCGCTCAGCAGTCAGTCGCAGAACGCCCAGCACGACACGACTGCAGCCCGATTTGCAGCTCTGCGGCAACTCACTTTTTGAAGATGCCTTACCAGAAGCTCCCTTGGGTGCAATTCGCCTATCGCTTTAACCGCAATCCGGTTGGCTCCTGCGAACTGGCTTGTGTCACCGAATGACGCGACGCGATTCGGTCCGCGACAGTTGAAAGCGGGTTCTTGGCACCGCCTAACCGTGTTCTTTGAGGCGCAGCAGCTCCCCGCCAACGGCACCGCGGAGAAGAAAGGGGGAAGGATTCAGACGACAGGGGCTGCCAGGGCCCAAATACCAGGGGTCGCCAGGCACGATGCAACTCCCTCGCATGTCGAACCTGTGGACTCGCACATTCAACTCCCGGGCGACGACGCTCCCCCAGAAATGTCTTTCTTTCGCCCGGACAGCAACTACGAGCCATGAGCGTAAAGTCGGTCGGCGCTGCGACTTTCGACCGCAGCGACTCGGACATCACGCTGTCGCAGCAGCGCAGGGACGAGACAACATGGCTGGCCATGCTGCACAATTGGTGGTGGGAAATCGGCGCTGCATTCGTCAGCGCTGTCTGCATGGGCTTGATTCTCGTCATTCTCGCCCTTGCCGATGGCATCGCCCTTGATGCCTGGAAGCTGCCGATTCAGCCCAATTCGCTCATTTCAGTCTTCACCACCATTGGGAAGAGCTCGCTGATGGTGCCTCTGGCGGGGTGTCTGAGCCAGCTGGCGTGGCAGCATTTTGCCTCCGAGCCGAGGTCGCTCGACCACATTCGCGTCTTTGACGATGCCAGTCGGGGACCCTGGGGCGCCATGGAGCTGCTTGTCGTGATTGGGAAAAGGGGATATCTTGCGAGACTGCTTGCTATCGCGACCGTCCTCGCGCTGGGAATCGAGCCGTTTGCTCAGCAGATTCTCGAATTCGGCAATCGCGATGTCCAACACGCCGTGAAGTCCGTCGAGATTGCTGCAGCGACCACGTACCAGTCCCGGGCGTTCCGGAACGACGAGCTGTGTGAGTACCCTACCTCCCGACTCGAGTGCTTGCTGACTGGTACAGGGCACGACGACCCTGACAAGCTGTCCCGAGGCGTCATACGGGACAATGACATCTCGAACGCCATCCTTGGAGTCAAAACGCAACCCTACTTCTACTGTCCTCCGAGTGCAAACAACTGCACTTATCCAGCCTTCACCACCCTTGGTGTTTGCGGCTCCGTAAAAGACCGCGCCGCCGGGTCACAACTCCGCTGCGAACCGGGCATCACCAACGATATCACATGCACATTCACTTGGGCCAACAACGCCAACGTCTCTCTCACTTTTAACAAGCTCGTAGACTCTAAAAATCCCAACAGCGAGCGACAAAGTGATGTACTTCGTTTAAGAGTCGAACCGAGCACTCCTTCCAAAGCCCTGAACGGCTTGACCATGACAGCCGTCCGCGCCAACACCAGCGAAGTCCTCAACAGCATCAAAACCGGCGTCCCACCCAAAATCGAGCTGCTCACCCTCAGCTGGTACTGGTGCACGCAAACCTACCCCTGGACCAATGCATCATCCGCCCACCTCCTTCCTAGCCCCGCAACCACCGAAGCCCTCACGCCCATGTCACTCCCTAATTCCACCGACGAATGGCTCACCTTCACTTCCTCCTCAGCCGAGGTCTACCGCATCCATCGCGAGACACATTTCTCTCTCTGGGACCACATCGGAACCAAAAGACTAACTGCCCACGTCTACATGAACACCAAACCCGTCTCACCTACCGACCTCACTCAGGATCCAGTCTACTACATCGGCACCGAGCAAGGAACTTGCCACTCCACCCTCGAAATGTTCCTTTACGCTTCAAACTTGTACAACGTCACGCAAAACATTGCAACCTTCCTATCGAATTACATCCGCAGCCGAGCCACTGCCACGTCGACAGATCCCTCTAGCCCCCTAGCAGCATCCACACCAGACGATAACGTCCTCCCGGGGGACAATAACAACGCGACTGTCCTTGCGGGCTCAGCGTGGAAAGATGAAACCTACATCGAAGTCCGATGGGTCTGGATCTCCGTCCCGCTAGGCGAGACAATCCTTACCATCCTCTTGCTCATCGCGACAATCGTGAGCGCGAGATTATCGGGGGTTCCAGTGCTAGGATCCTCCCCGCTGGGATTACTTTTCCACGGGCTGGAAAGGGGAGTACGAGAGGCGGGGACGATTGAGAATAGGAGGGCGATGGTCGGGGTGGCGAGGGGGATGGAGGTACAGTTTACGCAGAGGGAGAGGGATGGAGGGTTGGGGTTTAGGGTTGTAGATGAGAGGTGGAAGGAAGGGGAGGAAGGGTATGAGTTGGGGGAGAGGGGTGTGGGTGGGAAGAAGGAGGTTAGTGTGGAGGTGGTGGAGGCCAAGGGGTTGGATGGGGGGTACGGGAGGTAGAGCTTTCTCGAAGGATCAATCACTGGTTGGCCTTGGGTTTCGTGCCCGATATCCCGAATGCTTCCGCACCCTGTCTCGGTGCTCGAACGCAGTGCCTTGCTTGACGTCATTCAAGCTGTGATTGGAGCCAAATGATAGTGTAGGCCCTACCTTGTGGTCGGGCGGTGATTGGTGCTCTTCGCTCTGCCGTTGAGGCCTACGGCAGACACGTTAGTGGCCTATGTGGAACCCACGTCTGAGGACCACCAGAAAGCCGCCCTTTGATTGGATTACGTCAAAGCCCTCACGGGACACCACAGGCATCTCTTCATGCCTCAGAATTGCTGCTTTGGCCGGAAGAAGGGGTTTTTGCTCCCTTCTGATCTGCAATTTTTTCTCCTTTTCGCTCTTCTTCGCTTTCTCGCACTTTCATCAACCCACATCAAAAAACGAAGTCGACTCCCAAATAACAGCATGATGTCCAGTGACACAGACGCGGACTGCCCCCAGAATCGGGCGGCTGACTTTGCCCATGGCGTTCGGCCGGACCTGGGCCCCAAGCCGGGCTGGATCATCCGAGAGTACCTCCTGGAACACCTCCCAATCTACCGCGAACTATGCGACATCAAGAAGCAGGTGTGTATTGACCCAAGTTTTTCTCGTTTTGAGCCTGCCCCTGACCATAGCCAGGGCTGGGATAACGAGCAAGCCGACAAATTCTTCGAAAAACTCCGCAACCAGGTCGACAAACCCGACAACAAGACCAAGACTGGGCTATTTAAACTGATGCGTACTATTGCATTTGAGCTTCACGAGGCCGCCTCGGCGCTCACTATCAACCGCCCCCACCCTGCTGCCCATAGCATCCTCGACCTTTGCATGGCCCCTGGAGGGTTCACCTCGGCCGCCCTGACTTGCAACCCGTCGGCTTGGGTAGCCGCCATCACACTTCCGCGCAAGCTGGGCGGGCATGACATCATGCTTCGGAAGCCTTGGTCGAGCACTGACATATGCGCCCAGGTTCATGTCGAGTTTCGAGACATCACCTTCCTCGCTGAGGAGATGGGTGTTTCCGTGTCAGCCATCCCTGCCGATCACCCGGACGCGGCTTTGTTTACATCCGACCGCCCGTTCTTAGGCGAGCAGTACGACCTCGTCTTTTGCGATGGTCAGGTTTTGCGCACACACGAGCGAGGAGAGCGTATGTCTTCCACACCCTTTTCTAGCGGCCGCTTTTTTTTCCTTTCCCCTTGCGGGCACTCTCTCTTCCCACCTCCACCGAGCCTGACGATCCTATCTACCAGACCGCGAACACACCGAAGCTGCGCGCCTCACCACGTCGCAACTCGTCCTCGCCTTACAGCGCATCCGCCCCGGAGGCACCCTTGTCATGCTCATGCACCGAGCTGACAGCTGGGGCTCTGTCAAAATGATCCACACATTCACTCAATTCTCCGACTCCGTCACACTCTGCAAGCCCAAGAGCGGTCACCAGATGAGATCCTCATTCTACATGATCGCCAAGGGCATTAACCCCGAGCAAAAGGCCGCAATCGACGCTGTCGCTGCATGGAAGGAACATTGGAAGGAGGCCACCTTTGGGGTCGCTTTGGACAAAGATAAAAAGGATGAGAACAATGAGGAGTTGAAGGTTTTCAGGTCTGAGGGGCTAAAGCAGGCCGAGGCTGTCTTGGGAGAGTTTGGGAGTGAGTTTTTGCGGATGACGGGTCCGATCTTTACGACGCAGGCCGAGGGGTTGAGGAATGCGACCTGGATGAAGAAAAAGAAGGGGGTGAAGCCTTTGGCCGAAAAGGGGGGAAAGGAAGATGAGAACGCTTGAGTCACTAGGTTTAGACACCACTTCAAGTTACCATCAATGCTCTTTGACAGGGTGGGCGTTTTACGTATAACTCCCTTAGACAAGCACAGCCCTCTTGACAACCGCTCGGTACATACTGGTACTTTCTGGTACGACGCAAGCGAAGTCCAAGCGCCAAAGGCCGAGTCAGCCCACTGCAGTCAGCCGGCGCTGCTGCAGGTATAGCTTAGCGTGCAGGATGCTGGTTACGGTACCTAGCTGGAATTCTCGCCTTTTCTTCTCTCTTCGGCGAGACGTAGAACCTCAGATTATTTATTATATTGTTTCGAACTCATCTATGTTCAAACTCTTTCTTACCCTCCTTCTCACCTCACTAACTCTGGTCAATAGAGCCACATGTAGGGCCCGTGGTCCGAGGTCTTTTGCGGGGGGAGTGTTCTTGTGGCCCCAATGCGGCCATGTGTTGGAGGTATTGCTGCAATAGTGTTGTATCGGTGATGGGAAAAAGACAGAAGGATAAGGTCTGGCTGAAAGACTAGGAGGAAGGATTGTGGTCAAGCCCTCCAATAGCATGTTCGGGTGTCCTTGTTGTTGCCACGGCTGGGTATCAATGAGCTAGGCATCTACCTATATTTAGTGTGACACACGGTCTTCACAGGAACCCCGCATGTGTGCCTTTGGGGTCCTGAATCTTCAGCTTCTCTCATGAGGGTCGGCGTCTCCTGACACCGCACTGCCCGATCCTATCTGCTCTTGCTCTGTTCATAATGCCATTGTCACCCTCAAGCCGGCCGCTCTCATGCTCTCTGCTCAGTCTCCGCCCATAGCCCCGCCCACTACTTATCCTTGTCGACTTTTACCGCTGCAGAGAAAACCTCGCCGGGAACAGTACCTGACAACAGTCACCACACCAACATGCCTGTGGCCTACTATCCTCGGTTTGTCCCGTCCCACCGTACGAATTCTTGTCTTCCGAGTCCGCTAACCATTTTGAGGTTTTGTCCCTTATGGCTACAAGTGAAACTCTAGCAGAGTATTAGGTCACGACTCATGCCGTTACTGTACAGGGGAAATATCGGAAGGAGGCTAGCTTGAGATTTGTTAATGATGAAGATACTTAAAAATGATGGGAAATGGGGGCTCTTGCGGCTAGTGGGCGACCGGCCTTAGAGCCATGTCCAGCAGTGCCACCCGTGCCTTGCATTACCCGTTTATGTGTCTTGACCAGAGCCCTCCTCTATCCTACGTCACTTCCTGCCAACGAAGCTGGACGCATCGTGTATTGATAGAAGATCCCAAATCTCTTTCAGGCCATCGTCTATTTCTTCTTCATCCAGATGTGGAATGTCCCCCGGGGAATCCACAAAATAGACAAGCTGGTCGGTGTTGTTGAAAGTCGTAGCAATCTCTCGGGGGCTTACCCCTTGAAGCATGTTAAATTCTAATAGTTGTCAAACTTCGACTCTCGAGTTCCGCACGTTCTGTTTCAAGGCAACTTGAAGAGGGTGCTAAAACATCCCGAAATCCCCCTAAAAAAGGGAGACGATCTGACATACCGTCGCCTAGGACTGTTTCAGGCTCCCAGGAAATTCCGTCTGCATCGCCACGGTTATCCGGGCTTGCCCCTAATTCCAACAAGAGCTTCACAACCTTGAAGTCGAGACGGGCAGTCGCTACTTGCAGGGGGCTGATTCTGAATCCTTGACCTATGTGTCGGGAAGATAAATCAGCGAATGGATGTTTCCGCGCTGGCACATTCATCCACAGATGCTTGTTTCAGCAGCGGGGTTACTCAAATGAATTGCAAGGGGTACAGATGAGGTTGAAAGACCATGAAACCAGGTGACGTACCGGTTGCATCGGCTCCAAGCTGAAGCAAGCGATATATAGGACACATGATGTCCAAATCGTCAGCATGCGCTTGCCAATGGTAGCATGCTAGAGCGGTATGTGTATGCATTCCAACGGCTGACATCAACAGAGCTGACGGGTTAAAGTGGCCAGAAGTCACTCGAAGAAGATTATCGAGCTTCGTCGGGCTGGTATTCTCGCTTTGTGCCAAGAGCTCCAAGATTGTGCCGCGGAAGCGTGTCACCTCGTCTTGTCCGAAGGGATTTACAAAAATTTCCTCGTGAAGGATAGCATCCAAAGACTCCTCACTCTGCTGGCCTAGAAAATCATTGATGATTGCGGTGGATTCATCCATCCAGAACAGAGTGTGCAAGGTCCTGACGCCAGCGTTGGTGGGTGTTTTGATCCAATGTATGTCACACCAAGAATCCCTATGCAATGTGATCCTGATTTTCGAGTCAATAGACCTCGCCGCCAGCTACAGGTTCGCAAAGTGCGGTTCGGTTGCGTCTGAAAGCCGGATGGCTAGCGACTTCAGCTCGCCATCCCCCGATATGTCGTCGCCAAGCCGGCTTATGCAGAGAAGCGACGAATTCAGGCAGTAGTGGGTGAAGTCATACTCAATATGCTGAGCGTTCTTGGCTTCCTGGATAGTTGGGCCCAAGGCTTCGGGCTCAGGGAGGGCGCTTTCCCTTGCGCTGATAGCCTCAAGGAAGATCAGTTTTGTGTATTCGAGGGTAACTGCCCTGGTATCGACAGCGAAATGAGCTGCAGGACCGTTCACCAATCTCGTAGACTCGAGAAACTCCCAGACTGTGTAATGGGCAAACGTGACGGTCACTGCCGCCCGGTATAGCTCCTGCACTTTTTGGCGGTAGGTTTGCCTGGTTTCAGGCTCGATCAAGAGCAGACACCCGCAAAACTCTCGTAGGAGATCAATATCGTAGCTGTAACCTTCTAGGTGGGGCGAGCTACTTGAAACGCTTTTTTGGACAAGCTGTAACAGCATGGAGGATGGTACGTTGTTTCCGTTAATTGTCTCGTGGCAATACACCCATTTTAGGGTGTCGTGGACAAATATCTGGGCATCTCTGGGAATGTTGAGAAAGATCCGTTGATAGGTCTCGTCCAGCGTCTCCGGCAAGGTTGCCAGTGCCCTCTGGATTATCTCTCGCCTTGGTTCCAGCCGAGCGAGCACGTCGATTTGACAGACAACCCAGCGGAACCTACTCTTACCATTAGACTCAGCCAGTTCACGGTTTTGGAGGGTGACCAACTCACATGCCCTTTGCCTTGGCGGATAGGCCTTCCAAGGCTGCAAGTTGCAAGTCGGTCGGCCAGCGTCTTAGTCTCTCGTTGGAAGAGAGTTGAGCCTTGACAAAAAGTCGTATATCTTCATCAAGCCACTCGTTCCGCATAGAAATCGGGGCAGAAAACTGAGACATGACATTCTCAATGTCGATGTATTGACGGCTCGTAGCCAATATGCGCATCTTGGTGAACCTGGTGTCGGTAGCAAGATCACGCACAACGCGGAGAAGGTCGTCTCGTGGTGTGCTTTCGTCCAGGGCGTCAATAACAAGGTAGACGGCTCCGTATTCCTGGATGACCGTCTCGAGAACACGTAAGAGATCGACAAGGCTCGGCTCCGCGCCGTCCCGAAAGAGCTGATGAAGGTGAGGAGGGACGGCATCAGTTTGTCGACACAACCGCTCAATGACCCATCTCAAAAATGGAGAAGCCTCATCTTGGTGGTTTCCGAAATAGCAGTAGTAGTAGACGTATGCGGTCCTTTCCTCACCGTCGCATCTTGCTTTGACGGCGTCGATGAGATGAGTTGTCAAGATGGTCTTTCCAGCGCCTGGGATGCCGTAGATCCAGAGACACCGGGCTTGCCCTTCGACCCAGGCGTTCCACTCGGGGGTTCGGAAGACCCAGTCTCCTGTGCCTGCTTCGTAAAGCTTACACGACTGATAATAACGGTTGGATGGGTCGGTGCTTCGAATCCAGGAGTACACTCTTCGTCGCTCTTCGTCGCTCATCGACTCTTGCATGCGGTTGACCTTGACCTTGATGTCTTTGATGTCACGACTCGAGTCAACAGTGAGTGCCAGATTGACGGTCGTTTTGTGCTGAACCAGCTCGGCCAACAACTTTTTGGCTTTCCCCTCCTTCAGAGGCCATGCCAGAGCTGTCAAGATGGCTTTCGCCTTGGCTTTCGATGTATTGGGTGGTATGTTGGGCTCGGCTGCGTTTGGGGAGCCCTGTGGAAACAGATAGCTCATATCTGTGAGAATTCTGCGGCAGGCCTCAACTGGTCCACGATCGCCATAAAGATGATTCAGTGCATGTGTCGTCGGATCTGGCGTCTGTGTTGGAAGGGTTCCATGCGCGGCTTCGTGTTGGCGAGAGGTTGCGTGGAGAAAATGCAGGCTGTCCAGTACGGCCTTGATTGAGGAGGTCTCGACGAAGATGTGCTGGATGTCGGATGGAGCGTCTCTTGCGGTCTCGATGTAGTACTTGCACAGTTCGATGACCCTATCGGCGATTTGGATCACCGCGATGATACCCGCCGCCGTGCTGAAGGGGTCCATTTCGAATGCATGCCCAACGCGAAAACAGGTGGAGGTGAAGGGCCATGCAACTTTTAACGGGACGGTGTGCCTAGACGGGGCAGTGCATCCACGCCAAGCCTCAGCTGAAGCAATGGCAGGCCGCCGAGGAAGGCACAAGCAGTCCACGGAGCTTTCCGCCCACACGTTTCAATAACGTTGAGGGCACAGTGCAAATAATGTCTTTGCTGCGCAGGATTCACCCAGTCAAATGGGTTGTTCTCTTCAATGGTAAGTTGACACTAACCCGAATTCGCACACTTACAGCTGCAGCATGTCAGGCATTGCACGCAAGCCAGGCAAGGCAATGGAATGGAAGGTTTTCTCGACTACCGCCCATCTCCTCAGGCAACATATCTACCTACCTTAGGTAAAAATTAACGCATTCGTTCTATCCAGCGCGCAACTTAAGCGACACTACATGATTCAGTCCCTTCTCTGGAAGCGGCTTTCCCGGGTTCTATCGATACCAAATCGACTCTGCGACCTCTGCCGGAACGCCGGCTTCAGTAAATATGGCGAGGAGTCGATAGAGAAACCCTAGAAGGTCTGGCAGCTTTTTCCTCCTCGAGGCCTTCCATCAAGGTCGGCGTATGGGGCGCACTGAGGCGGAGACGACAATGCCTGTTCTGCCGTCTCGTTGTCGATTCCGTCTGCTCCGTCGCAGACAGCATTGGCGAAGATCTGAAGCATGTCTATGAAGCTCAGGATGTGGACGTCTACACTGAAAAGGGTGTCAAGCTCGGGATTGCCAAATCGTTCGTTGGAGATGTTTTTCTTTGGGTGAAAGAGATAGATGCTGTAGAGCGCCGCGATCCGTGATACATTTATAAAACAAACTATTCTGCTTTTTCAGGGGGTTGCTCAATCGCAAGCCCGGCCTTGCGGAAGTGACCTTCTACACTTACCTGCCGACTGCCGACAGTCTCCACGCACTATATCACGTAGGACTTGAAGAAGTCCCTGCTAATAAGGCCAACATGCTCATCCCATCTGTTCTTGACGTAGTCCTTGACCTCAGCAAAGAATTCCTCAATCGGGTTGGTGTCTGGCGAGTACGGTACATCAGCTTCACACCGGCCCCCTCACATAGTTGCCCGACTCTATCGGAGTAGTGGATCGCAGCATTATCCATAACGAGAACGGACTCGGGCTCCAGCCATCTCCCGCAATGGTGAAGCAGCTAGCAATAAAGTCTTCAAATACAGCGGCATCAGTTGATCCGGGGTATACACGCGCCAGCTTGACACCCCTCTGCGTGTAAGCTGCGAGAATCTGCAGCCTTTGGCCACGTTGGAATTTACTGTTTTGCTCGGGCGTCTTGCCCTTGGGAGCCCATCCCTTACGTCGAAGGCCATCACGTTTGTCAACAACAGATTCATCTATAAATATCAGCTGATACGATCGGCACTGCTTCAGTTTCAGTCTATAGTGATAGAAGTCTCGCAAAGAGGGGTTTCGCTGGTTCGCGACCCGACGAATTGTCTTCCTCGACCAGCTTTGGGCCTTGAAAGTGCGGGTAACAGTCGATTCGGACACCTCCACCCCGAATCTATTGTAGACGAAGGCGGCCATCTCGCGACGTAGCATCGCTGGTTTTTGAGTCAACTCTTCATACAGCGCATTTCGAATAACAGGAGTTATCTTGGGATCGGGGCCGACGCGATTCGCAGGGGCTGTGGTGGCACCAAATCGATCAAGCCTCGCTCGGATTCTGCGGACGGCGCGCTCCGTGCATCGGACATCGTCAGCGATTTCACTATTTTCCAACTTACGCAGAATCAGGGAGTGGACTCTGGCTCGTTGCGCGGGTGAGAGTCGTGGAGCCATGTTGTGTTGAGCGGGACCCAGCTGCAGGTGGCATGATGCCATTGCGGGCTTGGCTGGGTAATTTCGTTTCTGCCTGAGGCAGCAATCTGGCAGATTGAGGGGCCACGAAATGGGGCCACAAAACTTTCCATTTATCCCGGATGGGATCAGACCTTAGACGATGGCAAATCGGGCCCGCCTCGCATTCAGATCGCGTCGATCTCCAGAGGCGACAGTGGACTGCAGTGGCCGATGCAACTCATCCCCAAGCCCACCGCGACGGACGGTAGCAAGACCCTCAACTTCGACGATACCGTACAGCGCTAAGTTACTACGCTGTTGGCGCATCGCGCCGAGGCATGATCATCTGTTCGATTTCAGGCAGTTAACTGAAGATCGCATGCAGTATCGCCTCAGCCGTAGGTTTCGCCGGTCCGAGGACGGGGTTCCGCGCGCCGACCGGACTTGGTAAGGTCCTCCCGCGCTCCCGCATCTCAACCCTCGGCGCGCGCATGGTCGGAGACGTTCGAGCTAGATACAATATGGCTGAAGAGCGAGATGTGGTTGGTTGGGGGGGCGGTTGGTTCGGCTCGATCTAGACATTGCGCGTGGGGCCTTCGGGCGTCGCTGATGAAGAAGCCGAGTGAGGGGGTTAACATCGCGGAGTCCGGATGGGTGACGAGCTGCGATATCGTCCGCCACGAGCGGAAAGCGCGGGTCTTGATGGATGTCCGATCTGGTCTCGATCAGACCAGACGCGGCGACCGAGCCGAAGTCCGAGACCCTTCAGTTCGTATCTTATATATCTTATTATCTATATCCTTTCGACGGCTTACGGATCTTGTAGCTTAAGCTGAGGAAATGCATCAGGCTCGGGAGACGGAAAGCGGGCCACGTAACATCAGGTCGAGGCGACAGACCAAGAAGCGCAAACCATCATCCAGTCCCCCTGATAAGCTGAGGTCAGAAGATGAAGCGAAGTATCGTAGACGGGAAATGGATGTCGCGGACTGGGCTGCGGAGCATGACGAAGACTATGAAAGACCAGGGCGGAAGCGGAAAAAGTGAAATGGTACAGCGAGATGCCGTGGCTGACAGTTATTCCGCAAGCCGAGACTAGAGGCTGTTGATGCCAAACTCCGGAGTACGACAACGCATTTTCGAGAATTGCAATGGTTCGCTGTGTTCTACGTCTGCAAATGCATACACGTGCGCGCAGGCCTTTTACCCATGGATCTGCCGTTCCATCCCCTATGGCCACGTAGCTTCCTTGCTCCAACCTCTTCGGAAGGGCTCGCTTCCAAGATCTAGCCATTTCTTCCGGCCAGCAGTCGCGGAATCATCCGCCGGAACCCACCACAGCGGTAGCCAATGACCGAAAATCGCCATTCCGGTCTGACCATGATCACGTGGCAAAACCCCGCTTGGCCCATGGCTCCTGCTGCCTGACAGCCAACGCCCAAGTGGGGCCATGCTCACGGTTTCTTTCTCCGCGGCTTATCCACGTTTCGCCTCTTCGTCAATGCATATAGGCAATCCCCATCCCAGCAACTCTTCGGTTTCTGTTCATAGTCTTTCTTTGAAAGAATGCGACTTCTCAAACGCGCTCCTAACGGCGGGTTCTGCCTGACGAAGGACTTCGTTGGCGGCAGCATCCCATCTTACGCTATTCTCTCGCACACCTGGGGACCAGACTCCGAAGAGGTCACTTTCCAGGACCTGATGAACGGAGCGGGAAAACACAAGACAGGTTACGAAAAGATTCGGTTCTGCGCTGATCAGGCCGAACACGATGGCTTGTTGTACTTCTGGATCGATACCTGCTGCATCAACAAAGAGAACAGTAGTGAACTCGCCGAAGCCATCAACTCCATGTTCCGCTGGTATCATGACGCCACCCGGTGCTACGTGTTCCTGTCGGATGTTTCGATGCCGAGTGGTAAGCGTGGCGCCTTACCACCGAGCCGGTCCTGGGAATCAGCTTTTCGCACAAGCAGGTGGTTCACTCGAGGCTGGACTCTCCAAGAGCTTCTGGCCCCGAAATTGGTTCAGTTTTTCGCACAAGACGGCACCCTCCTGGGAGATAAGGTATCGCTGCAGCAACTGATCCACGAAATAACGGGTGTCGCTGTTCGGGCTCTCCGCGGAGACTCCCTTGCCCTCTTTAAGACCGAGGAGCGCTTTAAGTGGGCGGAGAGTCGCCAGACCACGCGCGAGGAAGACTGGGCATACTCTCTTCTGGGCATCTTCGGTGTCTTCATCTCACCCATATATGGCGAGGGCAAAGAAAATGCGGTCCGCCGTCTGAATAAAGAGATCAGTGACAAGTTACGCAGCGAAGGCAGGTCTAGTTTCCAACCTGGCATGGTGCTTCACCTAGCAGACTGCTCCTGCTAACACTTCTGACACAGAGTCTCCTGAGCTGGGTAGGCCAGCTGGCCGCGATGATCGGCAGGTGTCCACCGCGTACTGTAGGCCAAAACTTCCTGATAAACAACCGTTGACTAAAGATGAACAGTTCTCGTGCTGTATACCAGTAATCCGGACTTCGTCGGGCGATCCGGCATCCTCGATCAGCTAAAAGATGCGCTCGGCTTCGGAACTGCTCCCGCAAGCAGCAAATCACAGGCGAGAGTTTCGCTCCACGGACTGGGCGGTATTGGGTATGTGAGAATGGCCACAACTTTCTGCTAAGACTGACCCAGGACAGGAAAACACAGATAGCATTAGCATATGTATATTGGCTGCAGCAGGAACGGCCGGAAGTTTCTGTCTTCTGGGTTCACGCGAGCAGTGCCGAGCGATTTCGCCAAGCGTATTTCTCTATAGCGAAGGAATGCTCCATCCCAGGCCATGACGACCCCAAAGTTGATGTGCCGCCACTGGTGAAGAGCTGGCTGGAGAGGAAGAATCTTAGCCGGTGGCTAATGGTTATCGATAACGCCGACGACGCACAGCTGTTCAGTCAGCCAGGAAACCTTGGAAAGTGGATTCCTGAATGCACACACGGATCTGTCCTCGTCACGACAAGGAACAAGGTGGCTGGTTCGAGGCTCACCCGAGGCAGATGTTTGATCGAAGTTGGGAAGATGGATGAGGGCGAGTCACGACATCTACTACATGAGAAACTTGACGCAGACGGTCTAGATGGAGACGATTTGTCAACGCTTTCCTCTCGACTAGAACACTTACCGCTCGCATTGGTCCAGGCCGCTGCCTTTATCCAGGAAATGGACATATCGGTCCAGGAATATTTGCAATTCCTGGAAAAGAGCGACCAGCATCTAGTAGATCTGCTAAGCGAGGACTTCGAGACTGTCGGCAGGGACTCGGAGACACCTCATGCGGTAGTGGAAACTTGGATTCTTTCGTTCGAGCAGATCCAACGGCAGGACACTTTTACAGGTGACCTTCTATCGCTGATGAGCTTATTTGACCGGCAGGCCATTCCGCGGAAGTTTCTATCCGACTACGGCGCGCGGCAACAGGGGCGGGAGCCAAGGGAAGAAATACAGCTAATAAAGGCATTAGGTGTCCTAAAGGCCTTTTCGTTCATTACGGAAGATAAAGGTTATACCTTTAGTATGCACCGGCTTGTGCAGCTGGTGACCCGGAAGTGGCTTGGAAAGAGAGGCACAACCCACCGGTTTGTGGAAGAGGCACTATTAGTAGTGTCGCGCAATTACCCTTACGGCAACTATGAAAATCGGGTAGTTTGCAACACATACCTCCCTCACGCGTTTGCAGTGTTGAATTTCGAAGGCACAGGATCGAGAGATGAGGGACTGGCAAGGGCGTCGCTTCTTGACTGTGCTGCAGGACTTCTTAACTACCAGGGTCAATGGAAGGAGGCGGAGGGATTCCTTACACAGTCAACAGTAATACGGAAGGAGCTGCAGGGGGAGGAACATGCTTCCACACTAGCTAGCGTAGCTGCCCTGGCGGTGACATATTGGACGCAAGGTTGGTGGGAAAACGCCGAGTTGTTAGGAGTACCAGTGATGGAGACCAGAAAGAAGGTACTGGGAACGGAGCATCCTGATACGTTAACTAGCATGGCCAACCTAGCGTCAACATACACGAATCAAGGCCGATGGAAGGAAGCTGAGGAGCTAGGGGTGCAGGTGATAGAGACGAGCAAGAGGGTGTTAGGAGAGGAACATCCCAACACGCTAATCAGTATGGGCAACTTAGCTTTAACGTACCGGAATCAAGGCCGATGGAAGGAAGCTGAGGAGCTAGGGGTGCAAGTGATAGAAACGAGCAAGAGGGTGTTAGGAGAGGAGCATCCCTCTACGCTAATCAGCATGGGCAACTTAGTGTTAACGTACTATGATCAAGGCCGATGGAAGGAAGCTGAGGAGCTAGGGGTGCAAGTGATGGAGACGAGCAAAAGGGTGTTAGGAGAGGAGCATCCCGACACGCTAATCAGTATAGGTAACTTAGTGTTAACGTACTATGATCAAGGCCGATGGAAGGAAGCTGAGGAGCTAGGGGTGCAAGTGATGGAGACGAGGAAAAGGGTGCTAGGAGAGGAGCATCCCGACATGCTAATCAGCATGGGTAACTTAGTGTTGACGTACTGTGATCAAGGCCGATGGAAAGAAGCTGAGGAGCTAGGGGTGCAAGTGATAGAGACGAGGAAAAGGGTGTTAGGAGAGGAGCATCCCTCTACGCTAATCAGCATGGGCAACCTAACATCAACGTACCGGAATCAAGGCCGATGGAAAGAAGCTGAGGAGCTAGGGGTGCAGGTGATGGAGACGAGTAAAAGGGTGTTAGGAGAGGAGCATCCCGACACGCTAACCAGTATAGACAACCTAGCGTCAACGTACCGGAATCAAGGCCGATGGAAAGAAGCTGAGGAGTTAGGGGTGCAGGTGATGGAGACGAGCAAGAGAGTGTTGGGAGAGGAGCATCCCTCTACGCTGACCAGCATGGCTAATCTTGCCCATACTTGGAAGAGACAGCGCCGTCTGGAAGAAGCTCTAGACTTGATGAGTCGATGCACTGAGCTCCAGCAGCAAATACTGGGGCCGGATCATCCTCACACGGTGTCTAATGTTTCTACGTTACGAAGATGGAAAGCGGTGGCAAACTAGAATGAAGATAGGCAGTTGATATTTTATTAGATTTCAATGTACGTGGCATCCACCGTCGTTGCGTGGCAGTCCATACATACCACCCGCGAGTTCATCTAATGTCGCACTGATCGTAGCGGTCTTTGCAGTAGAATATGCACACAATGTTCAAGAACCCAAGTGCATTGAGGAGCCAAGACCATTCATGAGCCGTCAGCTTTCTTCGCATTCGGACATCTGAAGTAAGCCATCCATGGCACCTAGGAATCTGGTACTGTAAGCTGAACCAATGGCATATACTATATCACGCGTGACGTTACGGACAAGAATTCCGTATAGCCAGGCATCCAGTCAGCTTCGCTGACCGGAAGCCCAGGGCCCCTGAACCCCTTTCTTTCTGACAATTAGAGTCTACCCCCCTGCACTTTTAGCTGGTCTAAGCTCTCCACTAAAAAAGCATCGGAGTCTACTACACTCTGATGGACAATTAGGTTAGGAGCGCGGCCTCGTCGATAAGCGTGTCATGTGGTTTTCCTCGTGCTGCAACGATAATCTGTCCACTCGCCAAGTGGGTCAGAATCCCGGATGGTGACCGGGTTTGCCGCTTCCTATCGCCCACGATTACAGCAACCCACGTGTCACGATGGATCCCGACGTGGCTTTTGCCCTTGATTACGATGCATTTGACGACGGCGCCTTTGACCTCGGTTACAGTACCCCAAGGCTCTCGCGCCCGGCGCCTACTGGGACAAGTTCCTCAAGCAAGCCTTGGCGACCAGGGTGCAAGACAAACTACCGGAACCGAAGTATGGGCCCGACGAGACGAAAATCACCGTATCCGTCGAGAAGCGAAACGAACGAGACCTCCGCAAGCGCTTCGATGGCACAAACATTGAGTGGGAGGCCGTAGAGGACAAGCTGAGGGCCTGGAGTCACCTGTTTCGCGACGGCAAAAAGCTGAGGGTTGACATTTGCTTCATATGCAAAGAAACCACGCAGCCGGTAGCTGCGAGGACTCGCAGCAGTGCCAGAGCTAGAGCGTCACGGAGACAGCTAGCGGTAAGAGATGAGCTCCTAGCCGAACAGGAAGCAGTCTCAGGCATGCGACCAGTCTGGAAGGAGATCTACGAACTCCTGCGATGCAACGGAGCCTTTTGCACTAACAAGGGATTTTATTGCTGGCGCGAGCCAAGTACACAGAAGCACTACAAGCTGGAAACAACCGTGCTAGAAAAGCTAGTTGACTTCGCCGAGGAAGGTAATACGCTGAGAACGCATGAAAATGTGCCAGAAGACATTCGTCAGCTGCTTCGCGAGCAGGAGGAGCTGCTTTTGGACCGTAGACGGCGAAAGCGAAAGAATGCTGATGATCAGCCTGATGTTAACATCCATGTCTGCTGCCGAGGGCACGACCGAGACTCCGACGGCTGTAATGCTGGTCCACACAGTGAGGCACAGCACGACGTGACGCAAAGAGCGGCCGCCAAGAGGTGCCTAGATGATCTGGTGATTCCAAAGCCGAGGGATGAGGTGTCAAAATCTGGGGGGTGGCTTGGCGCCAAGCCGAGCCACCGCGAGCAGGGGGTCCATCGACCCTGCGCTCTGGGTCCAACAGGGCCGTTTCTTTTGTACTTATTGGAGCTTAGCTCCTGACCTCACTTCCAAAAAGACAAGTCACTTTGCAACTGCACTTCCACTGCTCGCAAACTCAATGACGCGCTCCGCCAGAAGTTCCACATGAGGCTCTGGTGCGGTATTGCCAGTGGCATTGTGACCAGGTGAAGAGCCCGACTTGGAAGCAGGGCTGTGTGCATGCGTACCGAGTCACCTAGGAGGCATGTCTTGATCCAAAGCCTCAACATGTCATTGAAATATCGAACCGAGAAAGCTGGAAGCTATGCATCGTCACCTTCAGGTTCCGCGGCACCTCTTTCAAGGTGTTTTCCAACCGGGCGGACCTCGAAGAAGCCAAGGACGTGTGTCGGGGGCGCGAACGCGAAGCTCACAGATTGCTAGTCTCGTGGAACGGGTGCTCCAGGCATGGCCAGATCCAATACCTGACGGACTCTACGCGGCCTCAAGGCGAACGGTTTTTCGGCCGCGCGATTGACGCGGCGATGCCGAACTGAGAGGTACTGCGTTGGTGGCTGCACCGCTGTGAGCCCGCTCACAACGCCCTCTGTCTACCAGCCCAAGGCAACCTCAAAAATGAACGCAAGCTGCCCCAAAACATGCGAGTCGTTGACGCCCTGGAAAAGCGTATGGTACCCTATTGCTCGGGATGTGAATACGTCGTCCTAACTTATGTCTAGGGTGAGAGTCTCATGGTTCGGCCAATGCCGACAATGAACAAGGAGCGATTTCGCGGCCTGAACGCCAATGGCAGCATAACATTGCCCGAGAAGCTACCAAGGACTGTCCGTGAAGCGATAGAGGCAACAAGGCGTTTGGGATACCAATACCTATAGGTTAATGCCTTGTGCATTATCCAGGACGATGACGCTGACCGACATAGCCAGCTCCTGCAAATGGATTCAATATATCGATATGCCAACCTATCAATAGCTGCCGCTTCATCAAAACTTGCTGACTTGGGACTCCCCGACATAAGTTCCCCAATAGAGTTCCACCAACGGCGTGAAACTATCTCGGGGGTACGGCTTGCAGTCCCCCTTCCCCGTCTCGAAGAACTCAACACCTGGGACCATTTAGAGTGTAACACACGAGCGTGGACCTTCCAGGAAAAGTCTCTTTCACAAAGGATTCTGATCTTTACTAATTATCAAGTCTACTTCGAATGCTCCAACGCCGTTTAGTCCGAAGATACCGCCGCCGAGACTTCCGGGCTTACACGACCAGGCGACAAAGCTCTGTTCCGTTGGAGCGATGATAGCATCCCTCGTGACTACTCAACCCGACGTCCTTACAGTCTAGTCGACTTTTTAAGCTTCGGTACGCTTAGTCTGGCGGGCCTCAATCGTTTCGATCTATTTGTGACATATAGGACTATCGTGGAAGAGTACACTAAAAGAGACCTGTCGTACCAGCGAGACGCCTTGCCGGCCATCGATGGTGTTCTTCGTCTCCTAAACCCGCGCCCCGAGGCCAACCTAGCAGGTTTACCGAAGGAATTCTTCGTCAAGGCGATTCTATGGCACCCCAAGCTCGAGGAGTCATGCATCGAGATGACGGAACCAGGCGTTCCTTCCTGGTCTTGGGCGAGATGGAAGTTTCGTCAGGGCTGTACCTGGTGGGCCGACGACACGAAAATGACGCCGCATTTCGAGGCCGGCATGCAGCACATGAGGTATTGGACCAGCGCCACCGCTTCAGCAGATCTACGCCATCTACCGAACGATGTGCACCATTAGCTGCGAGAATCCGGATGGCTGCTCAGTTGGCAATCGGCAAGCGCAAATCTGGCGGTTGTTGATCCAATACGTCGCCAAACCATCCTTAAAACCCAAGCCGACGACCCTGTCGACGTTTTTACTCTTGAGATTCCCAACGCGAAGTCGCAAGGTGTCGTAGGCGAAGTCATCACCACGCTTGGAACTTGGAGAAGGCAGCGGCATCGTCAGGTCGAAATGATTGAAGTCTCCAGAGCAACTAGCTTCCAATTCGCCTCCAACCTTATAAAGATTTTGGCCTACCACTATGAAAAGGACTTGGATTGAGGGAGCTTCTAGTTATATCGTACGTAAAGATGGCACGCATGGGAGTGTGACGCTATGATCCTGGAATAACCTTTTCAAGACGATGGGTAAGAACATGATTTATGTTCCTGCAACAGACGGGCGCTGGAAGACAATACAAATGGTCGATCCTCCAGACACCTGGAAAGTGATCAATGTGATCATGGTCGAGCGAGCTGATATGGTGCCCACCCCCCCCCCCCCCCCCCCCGGCGGGGGATGAGCAAGATTCTGGCATTCGCTTGGGACATAGCAGTAACTTTGGATGAGTTTGTATATCTTGGGTAACGGTATTTGCAGTTACGTCGCGGCAATGAATGCGAGGACAGGGCGCGGGCATGTAGGGAGATGCCGGTATTCCCAGCACGTTTCCAGAGAGTCAATTGGTTGAGCTGTGGTTGCCGACAGAAGATGAGGTGCTGGATTCCGGTGCTGAAGTGACGTGGCCCTACACTAGGAGGACTGCTAAGCGCCCCAACTAGCCGCCTCTCCTACCTAAACGAAGCTACCCACCTCCGAATACTTGAATCCTTTTGTCAACGACGGAAGGGATTTACTGAGCTCCTGCCAAGATTTCACCATACTGACATACAAACTCCTCGAACAGTTTGTCAAGCCCCACCAGGCTCAACGGATCGCTGTCATCCTCCCCTTCCATAACACAAAGCATGTTATGGATATCAAACCCAACAGCCAGCAAGTATCCCAGTTCCGACTCCAGAAGGACCTTCTCACTTGTATCCGAATTTCCCGACCTTCTATTCCATTCCTCGACATACTCTTCACAGAAATGTCTCCTCTCCTCCTCCGCATACCTCCTACAATTGGCGATTTTGCTCTCCCCATCGTACCATTTAAACATCTTTTGCATAAAGTGACCCCCAACGTCAAACGCCCGATAATTCCACATCGCAAACTCGAAGTCGATCAAGACGGTCTTGCTCTCCCCTAGCTCGGGATCATTCCTTACTAAAACATTCATGAACTGAACGTCGTGAATGCACCATCCCTTCTTCGCACCCATGCCTTCCAATTTATCAAGGATTGTTTCCAACTGTGATGCAAAGTCGTAGTCAACCAGTTTATCGATATTAACTCCCCCTTTCCTCCCCAAATCCTTGAGCGTTTCCATCCCGCGCAACTTCCTCAACCCACCGACAAGAGCCTCATAGAATGTTGCCATCTCCTTTTTCTCAACTGCCAAATCCATAGCATGAAACGCCGCCAGCCCCCTCGCGACATCAGCTCGGATCTCCGTGTTTTCGACATCCTCCGGCTCCAAAGTCCGCGCATCTAGGAACTCATCGACTCTTCCAAATGTGCCGTCTTCCGTTTGGAACAAGCCATAGGCTTGCGCTCCCCATCCCGTTCGACCAAATTCCGTGCAGAAGACGGCTTCCTCTTGTTTGCTCGGTAGCAGGTGCTGAAAAGCTTCGAGGTCTGCCATCGATGGGTTGTGGAATTTGATGAACGCTTTCAGGGGCTCGATGGGCGGGTCATCGCTTGGTGCTGGTCGTTGGACGGTACAGTGGGGGTTGGCGAATTTTGGGGTGTAGGATGTGATGAGGGTGTCAGGTTCCACAGAGGGCCATTCCTTTGGGAAGAATGCAGCGACAATGTCTCGGATCTTGGCTTTGGATGGGATTTTGTCGTTGGGGAGGGAGATGCGGATGTTTGTCAATTCGATCATCTTCGTGAGCATGTTCATGGCGTCAAAGTCTGTGCGAGGCCAGGAGTGCAGTTGATGAAAGCGCGTTGGCGGCCGTGGGCGGCATGCGGGGCAGAAGGTCGGATATCGCTGGCAGGAAATGCCAGGTCGGTCCGGGGCCGAGTGACGACCTGCCTCCGGTGCGGGCCGAAAATCTCCCAAGCCCTATGGTTTGGGTCCCAAAGGATTGTCTGCTGGGGCGCTTTTCTCTACCGAACCGTTTATATAAGGAAAGTATGGCCGGCGGAGTTACTGACCGGAACTGGGGCACATAGCTATCGCCCCGGATATAAGCGGGCCAGCCGTTACATCTCGGTACCCCTGTCCCCGGGACAAGACCCAAGCGATGGGAAAGATCGACGGATAATTCTTCCTCGGCCTGGGAAATACCACGTCCCAGTGATATCCAGGTACCGGGAAGATACGCCGATTGGCGCGCATGTCTCGTTCAGGGCCAGAGGAATTTCGATTGGAGGAAGATTACAGTTCGTATCGGCGCTTTAGTTCCCCTGTATCTTAAAGACTCAAAGACTATAAAGAATGGCTACAACCCCCAAAAGATTCGCAGAATCCAGAGGTCGATGGCAGACCCCCGAATCTCTTCGAAATCATGAGGCTCCTCTCTCTCCTTGTCGTGGCCAGCTGCGCCCTAGCCGCCATCCTCCCCATCCAACATCTCGGACAGAGACAAGTAAAAAGCCTCAGTAGCAATTTCACCTGGACTTCAACCGGACCCCTCATCGGCCCCAAAGATGACGGCCGCAACCTCGCCGGCATCAAAGACCCCACCATCGTCGAGATCAACGGAACCTACCACGTCTTCGCCAGCACCTCCCAACTGGCCGGCTACAACCTAGTCTACTTCAGCTTCACCGACTTTGAAAAAGCCGGCGAGGCCGAATTTCACTATCTCGACCAATCCCCCATCGGCACCGGCTACCGAGCCGCACCGCAAATATTCTTCTTCGAACCGCACGGTCTCTGGTACCTCATCTACCAAAACGGCAACGCTGCCTACTCCACCAACAAAAACATCGACGACCCCCTCGGCTGGACCGCCCCCACCAATTTCTACGCCGCCCGTCCGGAAATCATCAACGAGAACATCGGCGCCGGATACTGGGTCGACATGTGGGTCATTTGCGATGCCAAAACCTGCCATCTCTTCTCCTCCGACGACAACGGCCAGCTCTACCGCTCGGAAACTCCCATTGGTGATTTCCCCAAGGGCATGAACGAGCCCGTCATTGCCTTGCAAGGCAAGAAGGAAGACCTCTTCGAAGCGGTATGCATTCATCGAATCAGAGATGATTACTACCTCCTCGTTATCGAAGCTATCGGCGCCACCGGCGAGCGCTACTTCCGCTCTTTTACCTCCGATAATATCGTAGATGGGTGGGAGGCCCTTGCCGCGACGGAGGAGAATCCCTTTGCGGGTGCGGCGAACGTGGTGTTTGAGGGGACGCCGTGGACAAAGAGTATTAGCCACGGGGAGATTATTCGCACGGAGCTGGATCAGACGCTGACGATTGATCCGTGCAAGTTGAGGTTTTTGTACCAAGGGTTAGATCCGGTGTTGAATACGGGGGAGTATAATGCGTTGCCTTGGAGGCTTGCGTTGATTGCGCAGACGAATTCGGCTTGTTAGGTGGGGGAAAGGGGGCAGATAAAAAGGATGGTATTGGGTGTATAGTAGGTATTTTACAAGCTCCCGCCCGTCCTCCTATCCCTCACTCCTATGCCGTGAAGTAATCTGTATCGCCCTAACGAAAGCCTTCGTCCTCTATCTGCCCCGCTTGCCACCACCCGCCTTCCCGATGTCGCCCGAATCCATCCTCGGAATCTAGATATGCATCGCTTGCTAAGGCGGTTCCATTTTAGACTTTATTGATGAAGCGTTGGTAAGAATATCTTGACGTACCATGATGCCTATTGTATAAGTACCTCTTCAAGCCACCCCTCCCTCTCTCCCGCTTCTAACTGGCATAGGTACCGCTGGTAGGCTTCATTGCTACAGAGAGTCTGTGGACCGGGACTGGACACGTTGATGACGCTCCCGTCTAGCAGGAGCGCTTCGCTCACAAACGAAGCACCATCTGTCTCACGGGCATGTCTGCTACGCCGCAGCACGACCGGGTGATCCGCCCCCACCAGGAACCACAGCTCCAGATTGTCCGCCGACGAAGTTGGCGCCATGGCCTTGACCACTAAGCTCTCGCCTGCCACTTGGTACTTGGTTAGCTCCCCAGGCGCTGGCCTTGGGTTCCGCTCCAACTCCAGGGCCCAGGGTACCAAGCTGTGTCGGATCCCCTTAGCTTTAAGGACCATCACGTCGTCTCGCTCGCTGTCCCTGACAAACTCCGGGACCGTCCTGGTTTTGTGGCTCTGCCTTGTGGGTAATGTTACTTGGTAACCCTTCACGTTGTCTCGCTCGTTGTCTCGCTCGTTCTCCTTAATAAACTCTGGGACCGTCCTGGTTTCGTGGCTCTGCGTTGTGGGTAGTTTTACTCGGATCCCCTTCACATCGTCTCGCTCGCTGTACTTGAGATAATCCGCCCTGGTTCTACGAATCCGCCCTGTGTGTGGTTTTGGTGGCCTTGGGGGCATTTCACGACTGGCCTTTGCTGCGCGGAGCTCCTGCATGAAACTCTCGGCCGTGGTACTCCTTCTTCTTGTCCAGTCGGGTACCCAGCTTGGCAGCTTGAAGGAGAGCGGACCATTCGTCCCCGCGGCGTAGGAAAGGATGCCAAGGTTACAATCGTGTTCGATGGTCTTGGTGGCCGTTTCAATCAGGACGTTCACGATGGTGTTGTCGGCGCTGTAGTCCGGGACGATGCCGTAGGAAGGGTCCACGAGGCCGATGAACGCATAAACTCGGTCACGGTTGTCGCCGGATTGACAGTGGCGGGAGTGCTCGAGATAGGTAGGGAGGTCGTTGGAGCTGTTCCTGTTGCTCATGAAAGAATGCTGGAGCTTCTGATCCAGGACGGACGTCACGACAGCCGGCTTCTCAAGCGCTTTCATCTTCTCCTCCAGTGCCCCTATTCTCCGATGTACTTTTTGGTTTTCATTCTCAGCAAGAAGCGTTGGCTGCGGCACCTGCTTGTGCCTCTCTTCCGCCACGGTGCGTAGCACACCATCGCACAACGCGATCGCCTGGCTGATTTTCTGCGCCGTCAGCACCAGATGGGTATGATTATCAGCCACCCGGGACCTAGAGTCTGTGAGGTTTTTTATCTCCCCTGCGACTTCATACAGGTCGTAGCTTTTGTTGAAGGAAAAGCCACGCTTCAAGTTGCTTTGGCGACATTGTGCACTATATATCTTCCCACTCACATATGCATGCTCTTCACTGCTTCTGATCATCTCCATATTGTTTAGAGATCTCTGTCGACGCAATTCCGTCCCTTCAGCCCTGGCTAGACTTTCCCGGTCTTGCCGCAGGATCTCCTCTCGTTCTCGCCTTCCATCTTCCAGCTGCTTTTCTTCAAGTTCTTTCTTACTCAGGATCTGGCGAAAGTGGGTAAGGGTTTTCTCCATCTGGTTATTATCGACAAACAGCCTGACCAGCTTGTTGACCACATCAGCTTCGAGTGAACTGGTCCCAACAAGAAACCTTGCCCGTGATGCCATGACGAACTCCTGCAGGATCCATGCTCGACGCCACCATGGTGCCGTCAGGAGGTGTTCCAGATCATCCACCCAGGCCTCTATGCTCAAGCTAGCCTTGGATATAATGTTATCCCAGAGGTATTTTTCGAGCGGCGCTGGAGAGGTGGGGAGTTTCTTGAGAGCCGTGGCGTCCCACACCGTGTCGCTTGTCGACAAACAGACAAGGCACTCTTGGCTCCGGTGATATATCTCGCCCATCCTGGCTACCTGGCTTGACCGCTCGCCTGTGTCGTTCTGGTTGATGCACACCTGGTCTGCCCAGAGGAACAACTCATTTCCGCCACTCTCCCAATCACCGGACCCAGAGTACCAATATTCCATCGCACAGCCAATGGCATGCTCCAGATTTGCAAACGTGTTGAACGGTACGCCGTCGACAAGGATCGGTACGACATTTTTGGGAGATCCCGCGTAGTAGGACAAAGCCAGGTATCGCCCCTCAGCCCTCGACAGCTGGCAGTCTTCAATTAGATCGCACGCAATGCGCAGCTTGGAAAGATGCGCGCTATCGTCAACCGCCGATTTCACGTATTCTGGCGGCCGCGTCGAGGACCCCTGTGCGATTAACGCGTACCGCTCAGCCCATCTTTGGTTCGCGGCCAGATGCTCATCAAGGGTTCGCTTCTGAGGATGGACTCGGAGGAGCCGGATGCTGGGATGACGGGCGTCGAGAGGGAGGTAGGGGCTGTTGGCGTAGAAGGTGTCGTTGGAGGGCGTGTAAAAATTACTGAACTCGTCTGACGGAGCATTTCCCAGGCCCACCTTCCGCAGAGCCTGGTGGGTTAATCCCCGATCCTTTTTGCTGTTCATCATGTGCGCTGTGATCAAGGTGTTGCAAGATTTTGCCTCTCTCGCTTCACCAGGCGGGGTAGTCAGGAAAGAGTGAGCGGCAGACGCCTAAAATCACGAGTCGGGGAAAGGAGGGGAAGTCGCAGAGCTGTTTTTGTTCCCGTCATTAGCCGCCACAAAATGCAGCCAAGAGGAGAGCTCGAAAAAGTGAGGCGGTCGAATCTCTGTGTAACCACACCACCTTGTGTCAATCGCCAGACTAAGAATATTTCACGGTTCGTTGCCCCACCGCGGCCAGATATTCTCAGACAAGCCAACGCTCGTGAGCATTGATGACGGCCAACTCGAGCGTTTATCTGGGCGAAAGGGTATCACCAAAGCCAGGCGGTTCGCAGACAGAAAGCCGGGCACGTGCAAGTCCAGCAACTAATAACACACCTAGAAGAGCAAGGAAGCCACACCATGGAGATAAAAGCTGAAAATCAGTAGCCCTCCGGGGACGAGGAAGACGCTCACAGCCGAGATTTCAGCTGAACGATAGAGAGACGAGAAATACCATCAACCTTGCACGACCCCTGGCAATATCTGAGGGCAGGCTACTTGACTTTCGTTACTTGGAGAAGGTCGCCAAGGAACAGAGAGATTTCGGCAAGTACCTAAAGGAGGCGAATGAGGGGCTTGGAGATAATGAAGTCGCGCACGAAGAAGGAGACGATAACCAGACGACTTTGGTCGCCAACAATGCATTCTTTTTTCCGTAGAATACTATCGAGCGATGCGATAATTGCCTGCTACCCTTCAGGTGCGCAATGAAGGGGCTTCAACTTATCCCTGAGCCCATCATCTACACAGACTTGCGCCATCTCCAACTGGAGCAGCCGCTTGGAGATATCCAGAGACTGGATTGCGAGCTCCCGGGAATCGATGGCATACTTGACTGACAGCACACCGCATGCGCAGCCAACAATTGTCAGCATGGCAACTTCAACGCCAGATACCCAAAAAGAGAACAATGTTCAAGACGTTTGGCTCGTTTCTCCTCGCCGTCCACAGCTGGCGGAGCCCACGAGGCGGTTCATAAAGAATGTCGGAAAGTTGCTGTAGCTCCTTGCGCCAGTATCGATAGTCAGCCCAATCGTGTGATGACACCACGCCGCATGTTCCAAGATGGTGAAACGAGTCTATCATGCCGTCGTACTTTTGAAGGAGAGACTCGGTCTCAGACATAAAAGTGGGAAACAAGAGATTGTGGGTCCGCAGCAGTTCTTTGAGAACTTCTGAGGGAATAGGTGACGATTTTAGGTTCATCAGATTCCCGTAAGCCCAGATCTTGTGCTCAAACACTTGGCAATGTCCCAGGTCCAAACGATTCGGACTCCATGGTCGATGACGAGACGAGCAGCCGTGAGGTCAGCATCGATGGCTCTGAGGGGTTGGGAAAGCTGGTTTCCATGATTTGCTTCCAGCTTCTGTTGAAAGAAACGCTAGGTAACTGCGGTGATGGGTTCGGCGTCGTGCCAAATGAGTGGTTCGCGAGTCGGAGAAGCATACGCGGGCAATTTGAACCGAATTTCCAGTATCGCCCAGAGTTGCGTCATTCCCCGCAGCGCAAGCTTTGCGGCGTCTTCTGGGACCCTGGTATCATTTTTCCCCCTCCCAATGTTGTAACCGGCTCGCACAACGTTCAAGTCTTTGCCCTGCTCAGCGTCGCGGATTTCAGTGACCGACTGGATCGAATGTTTGGTGTTCTCTGGCGGAAGCGGAAATAGCCCATGCTCGAGGCCGCCTATGATGGAGGCAATGTACTTGACAAGCAAGCAGTGTTTTTCATTGTTGCAGAGATCCTTTTCCGTGAAAGCAGGCCACACCAGTCGGGCCAGCTCGAGAGCATTGAAAGGTTCCATCTTCCGGCCCAGCCGTGACGCGTCCGCGTCGTCGATGTATGAACAAGAAGGAAAGGGCTGCGATGATTATTGGGGCGCTAGCGCCATCTAGCGAGATCATTAGATGGACGCGAAGAACTCGGAACTAGAATGGTCAGCGGTGGCTAAGCTGTCCATGGTTCGCATGGAAACAAGGCTACGAGGAGTGCACCAGTTCATTTCATCACACACCATCTCCAGTGTAGAAAATAAAACGGCCAAACCGGGTTAAAATCGAAGTCCGTTGAGCAGGGCAGGTACGTCTCGGCCACAACTCCGAGAGTGCTTTCCACTTTATCTTGCATTCAGACCAACGAGTTTGAACGACGGAGCCCCTTCCCCCCGCGACACCTAACAGAAGAAGCGACCGGCAGTCGCTACTCTGTTGGTGTTCATTTGGATGGGGTAGCCTGGAGAAATTTTTAGTGCGAAGGCCTCTCTTTCTCCTCCTCGTCCTCTTGCCCAGACATGCAGACAAACTCGCCTACGTGAAGAATTCTTTCCTAGGTCGCACACAATGTTTCTTCTTCTTCTTCATCTCGAGCGCCACTCACCCGTACGCGCCTCTAAACCAGCAATGCGATGCAGTATCGACCGTTTAATCGATGGCCACAGAAATCGAGCAACTAAGAAGTTGCGAACGCAAGTCTGGGATAGTCAACCGTATCGCCGGCATTACGGTCACCCACCCCAACAACGTCACCGAGAGAGATATCTCTGAGGACAGGCCAACTGTGGAGGGCCTTCGAGCTTTCATACGGCAATATAGCAAGTCGAAATCGCGCGAGCGGCAACAGAGACCGTCACCAGAGTCAGACCCGGGCTCGCCATCCATCAGCGAGTACGCCCCGAGCAGGCTGACCAACAACGCAACCTCAACAGCTGAAACGTCCCAGACTGAGCCTCAGCAAGAGTGCCAGTGGGTTTTGGATGTCCCCAACTCTCCCAAAAAGATATATCCCTTCGAGAATACCAACATCTACGTCGCATGGCCAACAGAATCCTCGAGGATTTCGGTGCATCTAGATGCCGTGAGAAAGTTCAAGGACAAGGTTGAGATAAGGCTCGCCGCGGATATACGTGCGGCAAAGAAACACATCGAGTTGACGGGAAGGAAATACCGCATCCCCAATGACCACATCGACGAGGAGCCAGAGTTGCGCATGTCTGGCCACGTTGTGGATGAGCCTGCTGGGACAGTGAGGCTCTCGCCGACCATCTGGGTCCGTTGTCCGCCGACGTTATTACCGACCATGAGGAAGGCCATGCGAGAGACTGGCATGAACTGGGCGCACGAGGCTGGGTTCGGAGAGATCATGGTAGGGAGCAGGCTTCAGCTCCTGTCGTCCAGCTCTCGAACCCTCTGGGAAATCCCGACCAGTAACGGTGCAACCTTGGATGGACTGCCAGGTGTCACACTACATATCGAGATCGAGGACCCGCCTGGCCGCCCATGCTTCCCCCGTGGGATTTTGTGCCGTGCCACTCTAATGCTAGGGTCTTCAATTCTCAGCCAAAAGCTCTCCAGAGGTGGGGTCTCCTCACAGCAGACGGCCAAGAGTTCGGGCTTACTTCTGCTCATGGGATGCTGGGGGACATCTGGGACATCCTCCATAAGAACTGCGAAACCGGAAAGCCTGCCGCCGCGCCTCGGTATCTGCCCCGGCTTCTGGACGAGGATCACGACTCCATCGCATCGGACTCTGAAGAGAAACAATGCCGTTACTTCCGATTGCGCTCGAAACCTGGGACGTCACTTCCCGAAACGAGCTGGGTTGGGGCCCAACTTGGAGGTGCAGCGAACTTCCTCGGTATCAAAGCTCTACCTGTAGATGGAACGGATGACGCCCTGCCCACCATTGTTTTCCTCAGGGACGGTCTGAAATCTAACTTTGCACTCATTCGCCCAGCCAACACCTGGAAGCATCTCCTGTTGAAGGACTCAGCAACGACGCAAATAAATATTTTCGCAACTGATCCACCGCCCGGAAAAGTGGAAATCCAAACTGGACACGAGGTAAACCTTGTTGCCCCGAGTGTCACAGCCGACTTCAACTCCCTCGACCACCTCACGTGGTACGCCAGTGCATCCTATCTCACCAGCTTCGCCTTCCAACTCCACTGGAATCGTGTTTACGCGTTCCACTCACCTAAGCGCTCTTTCCTTGTCGCTGTAGTATCTTTGGGGCTGGGTTGATTATCACTGCCAGCGCGCCCTCGACCGGACCGTTCATTGTTGTGCCGCTATTCTGGTATTGGTCATCCCGCTCGAAAAGCGCAAATGGACTAGAGGGGTCATGAGTCTCGCATCGGGGCTGGGCTACCTTGTTGGGCCAATCTCTGCAGGAGCGCTGACGGAACAGGTCAGAGGTCTTTGGAGTTGGTGTTACTTCATGCTGCAAGTTCCCTGATCCATTCCATCGAAGACTTGAGTTGCCTCTAACTTTTGAACAGCCTCTCTTTTCAAGCCTTCATTGCCCTTTTCGTCCTCGTGTCGCTACATGGCCGGCTACAAACCCCGCAGCAGTTGCCTAACTCACTCAAGGGGAAAATCAAGAACCTTGGTCCATTCAGCACGGTTCTTCTTGTCCTATTCACAAACCTTTCAGTAGCCGGACTAGAGCTAGGAAGATGGATAGACCCGCGTTTCTACACCCTCTTAGTCGCTGCAGGTCTAGTCGTCATGCTCTTCATCCTCATTCTGCTCCGGTCAGGTCCAGATCCCGCAATCCCTACCGACACTATGAGCGACCGCAGCATGAGCTTCGCCTTTATCTTCTCTACATGCATGGGGGGTGGAGCTATCTCTATGCTATACTGGATCTCCTTCTGGGTACAGGGTTCCGGCGCACGCTCTCTCAAGACAGGGCTCGGCACTCTTCCCCTAGTCATCGGAATGTCTGTCAGCTCCATTCCGATAGGCCTGCTGCAACATCAAATCGAGCACCACCCACCGTGGATGATGGCAGCGGCTATCTTCATGTCTGTCGGCGCGGGCCTGTCTACCACGATCGACGCCACTACAGAGATTTGGTCGGACAAGTGGTTTAGCTGTCTATTGGTCTTCGGCCTGGGAATCGGATGTGGCATTCATATGCCTGGCATTGTTGCACATACCGCACAGGATCCAGCCGATATTGCCAATGGGATTGGGTTGTTACAGGGAACGTTTTCGCTCGGAAGCGGGGTGGTGTTCGCTGTCGGGCACGCTATATTTGCTAGTTTTGTGCGGCGTGGTATCCTGGAGGAGAACATCATGTCGTACATGTGGGAAAGGACGCGGCCTAACACCGCAGGGCCAGCGGAGGGTGATGACCGGGTTTTCTACGAAGCCCTGACGAAAAGTCTTTACGTTGTCGTTGCGCTGTCTTGCTTTGCGATCATCCCGGCTCTAGGGGCCGAGTGGAAGAGGGTGGGGGGCAAGAGGGAACAGCTGATGCTTTCTTTCATAAGGGGGGCCCGACGATGAGTCGGTATGCTTGAGACTTGTGGTGCTTGCGCATAGAAGCTGGCGCTAGAGCCGGAGGATGGAGACCAGAAGGCTCCGAAAGAGGTGGAAATATGAGAAGTCGACATGCTGGCCCGGTCCGTCGATTGCGATACCCGTTTATCATGAATCAATGACCGCAGTTTCAATCTCATTTGTACGTGCAGTTAACCCACCGAAGATCCTCAGCGTCTTAGTTATTCTCTGCGGGAGGTTGTAGGATCATCATTCATGTGTCGACCAATCACAAGCGCAGAATCTCAGCTGTCAGCAATTCAGGGGTAAACACCTCAAATATGTAAACATGTAAGCAAACCTACCCTAGTATCTCGATATTATGGCACCGCGACTGATATAACTCGAGCTCCCATCGATTTTCGACGCTTCTCAATGCAAACCATGGGTGCGGAACACGAGAGTCGATCGGCCATCTTGTGCCTCGGCAGCTTGGCAATTTCCCCTCACTCCCCCAACCCGCCGAGAGCTCAAAGCACCCCCAGGCTTCCCCAAACAGGACAAAGTGTCGTCTGAGGTCCCGACCAGGCCCTGCTAGTGGCGCAACAGACCACCATGCCACTCACACCCCTCGCCTCCAAGCGCTCGCAAGCGAGCTTGCCAATGCCAATGCATCGCAACCTCCGGATGTCATGTCGCGACGACCGTGACAATGGCGTCTCCTCCACTCTCGTCTGGAGATTCCCCAGATTCTCCAGATTCCCCAGATTCCCCAGATTCCCCAGATTCCCCAGACTTTTTCCCCAGTTCGCCAGGCTTTGGTGTGGATACGGCCCTGAATTGATCTTCAACCTCCTTTCCTCTTCCTTCTCACTCTCTCTCTCTCTCTTACACACCGTCAACAAAATGACTTCCCTAGCCCTAACCGCCGCCGTCGCCACCGCCACAACGGCCTACCTCCGTGCCCGCTTCTCCCTCGACCACGACCTCCTCTTCCTCCGCATAACCACCACCACTGCCCTAAACCTCATCCGCGCTGTCCGTTCCAACCGCGTCAACATCTTCTACACCCTCGAATCCCACGCCCTCAACCCTTCCACCGCCTCCCGTCCCTTCCTCTGGTTCGAAGGGAAATCCCACTCCTACGCCGAAGTGTACGACACGGTGCTGCGCTATGGGAACTACCTCAGGACGGTATGTGGTGTGAAAAAGGGGGAGGTGGTGGCGATGGATTATCAGAACAGTGAGAGGTTTGTGATAATGTGGTTTGCGCTTTGGAGTGTAGGGGCTACGCCGGCGTTTATTAATTGGCAGTTGGGGGGGAAGCCGCTGGCGCATTGTTTGAGGACGTCGACGGCGAGGTTGGTGTTGGTTGATCCGAGGGTGGTTAGCGAGGGGGGACTGAGCGAGGAGGTGAGGAGGGAGTTTGAGGCGGAGGGTGTGAGATTTTTGATGGTGGATGAGGAGGTGGAGAGGGAGATGAGGGGGGCGGAGGCGGTGAGGGTTGGGGACGAAGTGAGGGCGGTGGAGAGGTATGTGGATTTGGCGATTTTGATATATACGTCGGGGACGACGGGGATGCCGAAGCCGGCGGTGGTGAGTTGGATGAAAATTTATATTGCGTCGCAGATGGCGGCCAAGGGGATTGAGATGGCGAGGGATGATGTGATGTATTTGGTGAGCACTCACTACCTGGCTACGATAAGGGGTTGCTAACAAGTCAGTCTATGCCCCTATACCACAGCTCTGCGTCCTGCATCGGCGTGTGTAGCGCCCTCTTCACAGGCGCAACAGCCGCCATCGGGAGAAAGTTCTCAACCAAGAACTTCTGGCCCGAGATTCGAGCCTCCAACGCCACAGCCTTCCTCTACGTAGGCGAAACCTGCCGCTACCTCACCGTGACTCCCCCCGAAATCGACCCCGTCACCGGCGCCAACCTCGACAAGGCTCACAAGATCCGCGTGGTCATGGGCAACGGGCTGCGTCCCGACGTCTGGAACCGCTTCAAGGATCGCTTCGGCATCGACACCATCTTTGAGTTTTACGCAGCCACCGAAGGTCCCTTTGGCTCGTGGAATCGTTCCCGCAACGATTTCAGCAGGGGCGCCATCGGTCGGTATGGCCTCTTCTCACGCGCTTTCGTCGAGTTCCGTAGTACCATTGTGGCTCTCGACCACGAGACTGACCAGCCCTGGCGGGACTCCAAGACAGGATTGTGTCGTCGTGCCAAATCCAGTGAGACGGGCGAGTTGATCGCTGCATTGCCACCCGGCGATATCGAGGCGCGGTTCCAGGGGTACTTTAACAATAAGGGGGCGACTAACTCAAAGATCATCCGGCATGTGTTCAAGAAAGGGGATGCGTGGTTCCGAACCGGCGATGTAATGCGTTGGGAGGGTGTCGGCGATGGCCGCTTGTTCTTCAATGACCGGATTGGTGATACGTACCGGTGGAAGAGCGAGAACGTGTCGACGGCTGAGGTGGCGCAAATTGTGGGCGAGCATTCATCCGTCCTGGAGGCGAATGTTTACGGGGTTCAGCTCCCGAACCATGATGGTCGGGCGGGATGCGTTGCCATCGCATTGGACCAACCACAACCGAATGGGGAGCTGTTGACCAGCTTGGCGAAGCACTCGATCAAGGGCTTGCCGAAATATGCGGTCCCGCTGTTCTTGAGGGTTGTGAAGGATGTTGGCCTGCAGAAGACTGGGACAAATAAGCAGCAGAAGAACGCACTGAGAGACGAGGGTGTTGATCCAGCCAAGGTCGATGGGGATCAACTCTTCTGGCTGAAGGATGGAACGTACGCGCCGTTCAGCTTCAAGGAGTGGAACCAGCTGCAGGGTGGCGCTGTGAAGCTGTGAGATGCTCGGCTGCGCGGGCAGTGACGGGCTATCGGCGGAAGGGAACAGGACGCCAGGATGTTGTTGTATTGATAACAGAATATACTTGTTGCACTGTGCCAACATGGTCCTCGTAAACAGCCGGCTGTGATTTGTAAGTTGTGCAAACCATCAAAAAGGAGGCGTGCGCTTCGGATGGGGCGGAGGAAGACGGAGATGAACATCCGCAGTGTATTCGTAGGTATCAACAACTCCACGCTAAAACTCTCACCAAAGTATTACCTGTTGAATGTAGATCTTCAAGCTTAACTCGAGATCTCAGCTGCGCTTCCAGGAGCGGCCTTGCTCGCCTCCTTTTCCTTCGCCTCCAAAGCCCCAGGTTCCGTGATATCAACGCCCAGCCTCATCGCCTCGGCCACCTCGGCGGCCGGGCCAGTGAACCAGTGACGAGCCCAAAATATCCATGACCCGATTGCGCCCAAGGTCAAGATACCAACAGCCACGACCGTGTAGTTGAGGGTCTCGTCGGTGACAGGGTTGGCTGTAGGCAGGCAGAACACGACCGTGATGCAACCGATCCAGAGACACGCGGCGGTAGCAATGATGCGGGACAGGCCGCCAAGGTTGAATGGCCCCTTCATGGCGTTGAAGGATTGGTGGCAAAACACGCCGATGAGAATTGGCAGACCATAGCTGATGTAGAGACCGATCGTGGCAATCGAGGTTGCGGCGGCGAATGCAACAGTGGATCCGAGGGATGGGAGCGCAAGGATGAAGGATAGCGTGGCAGCGAGCCAAACGGCGCGGATGGGAGAACGGAAGCGGTCATCGACCTTGTGGAAGAACGGGTGCTGTTGGATGTCAGCCGGTATTCTGTAGACCAAACAAGTGTTGAAGAAGGGACACCCACGATTCCTCCGTCGCGCGCGAACGCAAACATCATCCTGCTATTGCTGGTCATACTGAACAGCCCGCAATGCCAGACACAAACTACCACAGATCAGCATCAGACCATCAAAGGCGTCGTGCGAATATACCCATGATTAAGGTGAACAAGACGAGCGCACCGTCCTCTCCGGCAACGTCGACCAGAATCTGCAGCACCGGCTGACCGTAGGCGCTGTCCAAAACCCTGTCAAAGTCTTGGATGGAGAAGAGGAACGCCATCAAGACGAAGAAGCCGAAGAGGGCCGAGAATCCAACCGATGACACAACACCAATGGGCGCGCTCCAGCTAGCTTTCTTGGTCTCCTCGCTCAAGTGCGCCGATGCATCGAAGCCTGTCACCAAACTGTTAGTGTCCTGAAGCCTGGACAGAAAAGGGAGTTACTGTTTCGACCACGTGCCTGTGAGGGTATATCTGGACTTAGTTAGCAGCTGAGCCACAACGCAGCCCTTGGGCCCTAGAAATAGCCCTAGTAAGACCCATTACTTACTGGCTGAGCAGCGCACCACATACCGCGAGGTACGCGGGGCTTGCACGAATGCTCCATCCTTCAGCCCCGTCGACACCAGTGCCGTCGTGGAACTTCCCAAAGACGAAAGAGGCTGGTTGGTGCGTCGGCGCTTTGGCCAGCACGGCGATGCAGATAGCCGTGATGCCGGCGCTATGCAGCACAATCGACACATTGTTGAGGAACCGCAGAACTCGGACACCGAACGTGTTGACGATGCCATGCGAGATCAGCACAGCAGCGTAAATAGCAATGGTGATGCGCGAGGTGGGCACGAAGTCGGGGTTCTTCACTGTGACAGCCGTCGGGATGAGATTTGCGAGACCGAAAGAGATGCCGGTGGTGACGGCGACTTGTCCAAGCAGATTATACCATCCAGTGATCCACGCGGCGAAGGGCGACCATCGTGGAGGCGCAAGCATGGCCGCCCAGAAGTAGGGGCCACCGCTGGTGGGAATCGCGGACACGATCTCGGCCATGGCAATGGCGACGAGCATAGTGAAGAAGGATACGACAATCCAGCCGATGGACATCACTGTCGCAGTCAGCATCGCGACGTCGCTGGTAGCGAGGTCTTCGACATACCGGCCGGTCCTCCTGTGTTGAGGCCATACGAGAAGAGAGTCGAGAGACCCGTGATAACGCTCTGCCTGGTGGTCAGCCCCTCCCAAAGCGGCGCATCGAGTTTGCGGTACTCACAATGATCGAGAAAGAGACGCCAAAGTTGTGCGCCAACCCCCAATCGCGCTTCAACTCTTGCTTATACCCAAACTGCGCCAACCGGTTCTCGTCGCGTTCCTCATCGCTGTTCGACAGCCGCCTCTCGATTGGGGGGTCTTCGACGTCCATTGCGTTGTGTGTCAGAGACGCCGAATGCGCTCGAACCTTGATGGCCAAGTGACGCCGACTTCACAAGCTCAATCCTGTCTTGCGCTCAAATCTCAGAGCTCTCTTGCTCGCTGAAGTAAATTGAAGCTATCCGAAAGACGCACGGCTTGCGCAGAAACAACCAAGGGCAGAAAAAAAAAGGAAAGGGCAGCCAGATCCTGACATCATGTGGTAGGATTCCTTATCTGCAGCTTGCAGCAGAGCTCCTCAAGCTCTTCCCAAAACGCCGTCGCGGGGAACCATGAGCCCATGGCCGCCACGGAGCCACTTAGCTCATCATACCAAGGGTGTAAAAGACAACCCGTTCGGGGAAAGGGATCCCCAAACGCTGCGATGCAACCCGAGAAGGGTTGGGGGGAACCGTAGTGACAGCGGGTGCACTCCACCAACTACCACCCACCCGCTTGCACTACCGCGCGATGGACGCATCGGTGCATCCGACGAGGAGATCTTGCTGGCTGCCTACCCCGAAATAGTCAAACTTGGGGAATGGGTTCGGGGTCGGAGACATGCCGAGTCCACGGTCAAGCCGGGTCAGCAGACACGACGTGTGCCATGTCAGACGCGCATCGCTGTGTCTTGGCTGGCGGTGTTTCTCCCACAGAACCAAGAAAAGTTGGAGCGGCCTAGATCGGCGCCACAAATGCTTGTGAGGGCAAGCGGGGCGGCGACAAAGCTTATCCTGACTTATCACGATTGCAGGGCCCAATGGGGAAGGTGCGACCGAGGTGCACGAGAGCCACGACAGCCACAATCAGCGGCATGACACACGCCTGCATTGATAGGCGCAATAGCAGGTTTCAACGGCCAAACCCACTGGCGATGGCGCTGAGGGGTCTTGTGTGGGGGAGCTGGCTTTGTCACCGAGGTCATCCGGTTTGGGTGAGCTGTGCGGGGGTCAGCGTCGACGATGCCCGTGACAGGTCGACATTGCCGAGTCGGCAGCCTGGTTCCAATCGAACTAATGCCATGAAGCTGATCGACAGAAAGGTCATCCATTCATTAAACTAAGAAAAATCTACATGTGGTATCAGTCTAACCTCCTCGTCCCGTTGGGGGTTGGGGACCTGATGCTCAGATCGAACGACTTTTTGGACAGAAAACACAGCGATGGCTTGGTCCACAGACCGGACAAGCCCGAAATACACATGGCACATTTTCCAGCGAGTGCACACCACTCAGCAGAACCCAGGGGACTGGCTCCGACTGGGAGTGCTGGACGTGCGACGACTTCTTCGGCTTCGAGCAGAGGCAACTGGGGAAGGGAATTGTCGAGTGATACCAGACCACACCTAGTCATCGGGGGTGCCCGGCCTGCTTCCTTTGTACACTACTGTCCGCTGTCCACTATCCTCCTCTTCATCCTCCCTCCCAAGCTTCGTCATGCTGAACTCGGGCACGCGGCGCGACAGTGGCCGCAAGAGGCCGTTCGGGTTCTGCCTCGAACGCCGTCTCTTCTCCACCCCCCTCTCCTCAGCTGCAAGCGCGCGCTCCGCCTCCTCATCCAAGAATGTGCCCTCGACACTCAGGTAGCCGTAATCGCCCGCAAGACCGACGTCGAAGTTCTTGATGCGGAACTGGAGCTTGCCGCTGACCTTCCGTCCACGCTCGTTGACCCAATAGCCGGTCGTGTGCATCTGCTCAACAACTTGTAGGTCCTGCCCGTCGGGTCCTGTCTCTCCGCCCTGCTTGTCAATAGCCTCAAAATCCCACTCCGGTGAAGGGAGGGAGCTGGAACCATTCCCATCGCCGTTGGCAGTATCCACCCACCTCCAGCCCTTCGGGAGGCGCTTGGCCTCAATGCTGGCGTTGAACTTGCCCCAACAAACCACACCGATATGACCTTCGCTCTGCAGCTGAACCACGCCCTCCATCAGCTTGCCGCGCGCCGGAACGAAGATCTGCGCGTCGAACGTGAGCCGCCCAAAGCCCACAGCGTACTCGTCGACAGACTGGAGCAGGGCCGGGGTATCGTCGGTGGATGGATTGGAGGTGCTAGCCTTGACGGGGCGCTCGGACAGGTTGAGGTTCGAGTAGCTCAGAAGCACGCCCTTGAGCATCGGTGAGTAGTGGTTGAGGAGCGGGTCGAGATGTTGTGCCGCAGCATTGGTAAGGGGCTTGTCGAACCCGATGGGATAGAGCGGGATGTAGAGTGAGAGCGTCTGGGTGTAAAATGGAAACTGGTCGGCGGCATCCTGCATCTTAGGCCGAGACGGCAAGTCGATTTCCACCGCTTCCCCTCCGGAAGCCTCGGGGCTCACGGCGCGCACCTGCTTGTCCTTGCTCTTCCGCTTCTTCTTCTTTTCCGTCGTCTCGCCATCAGCCGCAGCGTCCACCTGCTCTTCTCGTACCAGCGCATCGTCGGATCTGTGCTTCTTGGACTTCTTTTCCCTCCGCTTCTCCCGCTTGTCAGTCGGCTCTTTTGCTGGGGTGTCAATCTCCATGCTATCCAGCACCTCTTCTTGCTTCTTGTGCTTCTTGTGCTTCTTCGACTTTTTACTGGGCCCCTCTGCAGGCTGGAAATCCTGCTCTTGCTCTTGTGCCTTGGCGTCAACCTTCTCTGACTTGTCCTTCTTGGACTTCTTCTTAAGCTCGCCCGACGGCGTCAAGATCTCGTCGCCGTTCGCATTGTCGCGGTGCTTCTTCTTTTTCTTCTCGGGCTCGGCAAACTGCGGCTGCTCAATTGGAAGCTCGGCGTCCGTCTTGTCGCTCTTCGTCTTCTTGGATTTTCGGGGCGTCTCCTCGACCACGGCAGATTCGTCTTCGTCCCTGGTGCGCTTCTTCTTCTTGTGCTCGGATTTTTCGCGCTTGTGCGATTTCTCGGTTGGTTGGCTGTCGGGAATCACACTCCCAAAGGATTCCATCGCAGCTGAAGACATGTTGGGCGACAGAGCGATGGGTTGTTGCTGCGATCCGCGAGTGCGCGGGTGATGGTGATCCGAAAATCCGTCGCAGCGGTTTTCCAGGTTGAAAAAAATTGTTGGACTGCCTGCCGGTGCAAGCTCATGGTGGGGTATCTGGCCTGGCTAATCGGGCCAATGAGGAAGCGCAATCCCCACAGCAGTCTTGGCCTGCCAGGCAAGTGGTAGCTGGCAGGCCTGACCTCCAACGTCACAACTCTCTGGTGAGTGAATGTCGTCGACAACGGCCAGATTTTGATGTGCACCTGCGAGTCCAAGTGTGCAATGCTCCAAAGCATCAAGATTATTCTGCCCACGAAGTTAACGAGTGAGCATGTGTTTCGCTGACTCCGCCCCACCACCAGGCGCACCCCCACCGAAGTAGCTCTGCGAAAACCTGCGGTGTTCCTTCCACCCCCAACAGGTCTCAGCCACCACGCGGCTCTCATGTCATGTCTTGTAGTATCTAACTCCGGAAACGAGCAACGGCTATTCCAATCCCTCGGGTCATCCAAAGCACGGAGCGGAAGGGACGATCCACGGGCGTGGAGCGGAAGGTCGGCAAAAAGAGGGGCAAAATGGTGCCCTCCGGTTGACTTCGGCTCAACTTGAACTACCTGCATCACGAAGCACTAACGTATCTCCTCCCGTATATGACGTGCTCTCGTGAGACTCTGCAAGCATTGTAACAAGTGCAGACACCCTCCCATCTCTCTCTCATCTCCATCTCAGTTTTCCCCCTCACTTCGTCCCCCAAAATGACATCCTTCAAACCCTCAAACGTTCTCATCTTAGGCGGCACAGGCACCATCGGCAAGTACATCACCGCCTCCATCCTCCGCGCCAATCTCTCCCTCAACGTAACCCTCTTCACCTCCCCCAACACTGCCGCTGCCAAAACCGACCTCCTCAACAACTGGAAGTCCCAAGGCCTCTCCATCATCATCGGCGACATCACCTCCGACGCAGACATCACCGCCGCATATCGCGGTATCGACACCGTCATCTCCGCCGTAGGCCGCGGCGCCCTCCAGGTACAAATCAACCTCCTCCGCCTGGCAGAAGCATCAGATAGCGTTCAGTGGTTCCTGCCGTCCGAGTACGGCACGGATATCGAGCACAATGAGAAGAGCCCAAATGAGAAGCCGCATCAGCTGAAGCTCAAGGTGCGCAAGTTTGTGAGGGAGGAGATCAAGCGGGTCAAGGTCACGTATGTGGTTACGGGGCCGTATTTTGACATGTGGGTGAATGCGCATCCGGGGGTAGAGAGGGCGGGAGGGTTTATTCCTGAGAAGAAGGAGGCGTATGTTATTGAGGATGGAGAGGGGAAGATTGGGTTTTGCACCATGTGGGAGTTAGTTTCACCTTCTGGGACGATGTGACTGGGATTGCTGACGAGATTGTAGCGTTGGGAAGTTTGTGGCGGCGACGCTGCGGCACCCTCAGGAGTCGTTTGGGAAGGCGCTCAAGGTGCAGTCGTTCGTGGTGACACCGAATAAGGTCTTGGCCGAGTACGAGAAGCAGACGGGCTCGCAATTCAAGGTGACCAAGACACCTCTGGATGAGATCAGGAGGCTGGAGGCGAAGGCTTGGGAAGACGGCGTGCCCACGGCAACCGCTTTCACCTTGAGGAGGATCTGGGCCGAGGGAGGCACCTTGTACGACAAGAACGACAATGACGTTGTCGGCGTCAAGCCCAAGGAACTGGACACTCTCGCAGACGGGGTCAGGAAGGCACTGGCCGGTGGATACAAGAGCGACACCTTCTAATGGGGTCATCTATATGTAATACTGTAGCCTTTACCGAGAGAGCGGACCCGATAACTCATCTGTAGACCTCTTATGACGCCGGAGTTCGACAATAGTCCCCCCCCCCCAAACAACTACGACCCCTATTTCGCAAATGGTTCGGGTGGCTTTGTCACCAAATCCAGCACGGCATTTCGTAAGGGCAAGTCCTTGAGCTTCTCCAGGTCCTCCTCCTCCAGTATATGCGCTTTTGAGGCCACTTTAACCAAGATGTCCATGAGTCCTGGGATGAAGTAGTACCTGATGTTCCCTCGGTTGGAGCTGTTTTCCGTTGGGTAAAGCTGTAGCCCCCTGAGCGAAGCTAAAACTGCCTCTTCGTCGGCGGTGGTCGCAGGTGCGAGGATCTTCCCATTCTTGCCGGAGACATAATCCCTTGTTGTTGAAGCTGTGCCACAGGCGAGAAGGCCGAACGCCAGCACTCGGAGATGACGCTCGGGTTCGAATCCATTCAAACTACTGAGTGCCTGCTGGGCGGCGCGACGCTCGTCAATGGTTGCTACCTCCGGGTTTGCCACGAGCGCCTCGAGGCACAGGCGTGTCATGGACGCCAGGCTGGTCTTCAGACTGAGCCACATCGTCGACTGGCGAGCATAGGTATCATCCACGGCGCCTATGCAATGTGGATTTGGCATCCATAGCTCGTCCCCGTCCCATTTCAGGGTGAAGGTGATCCGTTCTTCCAGTGAAAATTGTGTCGAGAGATATTGATCAAGGAGCTGCGGCAGAGTGGGAAGTCCAGGGACATTAGGCCAGTGTCTTGGCCCGCCAAATATGTTCATCGCCGCAAAAAAGAGAAGCGGCAGCCCAGAGGACTGATCCTCGAGATCTCGCAAATTGTCTTGTTGGAGGATCTGAGCCACGGCGCGGCTTTTCCCTTGGCAGTCCACATTGCCCGTCTTGTCCGGTCCCTTACATGCTGCAACAAGCAGATACCTCTTGGCCCGCGTGGAAAGGGATACGTCCTTACGCAAACGCGAGATGACCCTTGCAAAACCGAAGGACGACGCCAAGCCGTAAAAGTCCAGTGCTCTGTGAATGGTGATGGAAGAATCCTCCCCAAACGAAGTTGGCCGCCACGACGCTGCCTCGTCCAATCTTTTACACGCCATCATCAACTCGTGACCAGCAGGGTCAGGAACGACGCCCCTGTCCCACAAACCATAGACAGAGTTCATGACGGCGTGCTGGGAGATCTCCGAGTACCCCTCGCTTGTTCTGAGCCCTAACACCTGAAGTTGGACGTCAGCGAGATACGCGGTGAGTAGGTTCAGAACACGAGTCTCGCGAGGCATCTGGTCGTAGGAAAGAATCTTCCTGCCTTCAGGCGAGTTTTCCAGGAACTCGATTGCGGTCCGGTGGATGAAATCGACTCGTCTCCCATTTGGACTAATTTCAAGAAGTCCAGCAGTGCGAATGGCAATTCTTCTCGAGTGCGCTTTGCACTCGGCCTCGACAGCATCAGGGGAGATAGCCCTGGCATCCTGAAGCAGGCAGTTTGCCTTGGATGGATCTGAAGCCATCACAAGGTGAAAAGCTTCGATGGGGCTGCCCTCCACGACGAACTGCGACCAATCGCGCACCATGTTGAAGCACCGCGCTGCCTCTTCTTGATAGATGCCGTGATCCTCATGTGTGCGGGACCACATCACGCGGTATAGGTCATTGATGTCTTCCGGCATGGTCCGAAGACGAATTTCGAGTTCGGCGAGTGAGTCCCCGTTCCTCAGGCCCCTGGCAAGGCTCTGGACTACTAATGCAAGCCACTGGAAGACTCCATCAGCCTTTTCACACACGTTCTCGATCAACTCGTCGTATGCCTCGTCATGTAGCTTGTCAACGGGCGCGGACCGCCTTAATTGGCCTTCAGCATACAGCCGCATGTCTTGTCGTGTGAGGTCCTGCAACCTGAGAGTGGGAAATTCGTTGAGGCCGCGGTAGAATTCAGGCTCGAGACGGCTTGATACGCATAGCTTGACCTGGTCGATCGAGGCAAGCTTGTAGAGGAGTTGAATCAGATTGTCATGGGTGTCGGCCAGGTTTCTTTCCGAGTGAACCATCTCGTCAAGGCCGTCGATGAAAATGAGAACCGGCCTTCCGCACTGGGATATGCCACTGTCGAGGAGAGTTTCGAATTCTTCTCTCGTTAGCCTGTCACACCTGTGATCCGATACCAAGTGCGGAGAGCCTCGGATGACGCTGTCGAGAAGCTCTGCATTTTGGGATAAGAGTTGATGAAGCAGGGAACGTAGGATTCCGCAGATGCTCTTCTGCAGGGTGGCACCGCCTGCCCAGATAAAATGGAACAAAACAGTCCGGTCTGTAGCCGATGATCTCCGCACCACAGGGAACAACCCACCAAATTCCCTCACCAAAGACTTCACCAGAGTGCTCTTCCCCGAGCCCGGCTTCCCCTGGATCCAATAGATCTTCTCTGAAGGGGAGTCAAGCCAACACGGGAAGCATCTCCACACCATGTGAGGAAAGCCAGCAGCATGGGAGCAGTCCGGATGCAAGTGAGACTCGGTATTCGGGGGGAAAGCCGAGCCTTCGTCGCTGTCGAGCCAAGGTCGGATACCCTGAAGGATCCATCGGAATGTGCCTCGATGATTGTCGTTCACACTCTGCCAGCGGTCGTTCATGCCGTCGTATTCTAGACTTCTGAGGAAACCCTGACGCTTCTCCCTGTAACTGGCTTCTAGAAACAGCTGCGTCACGTCGTCGCGGGTTTTTGTTGACTGCAGCGAGAGCTGCGTAATGATGGACAGTTCTGACAGTTGCGTCTCGGCTCTTGCAACTTGCTTGAAAGAATCTGTTTGGCGTTTGATGAGGCCCTCGAGACGCTCCTGGCCCTTGGAATGAGCTTGGATGAAGTTTTGCAGATCCTGACGCAGGCTCCCAAATCCTACATCCTGCTGCAGTTGCAACATCTTGTTTTGATCACTGTGTAGAGGCACGCCATCAGTGTCTGTCCATGCGTTGCCTCGCGTCATAGGGTCTCACCAAATTCTGGTCAGAAGACCGAGCTCGAGAGCTTTTTGGTGAGTTTCCATACTCCTCCTCAGTTTCTCAAGCTTCCCTTCACTGACCTTTGCTTTCAGCGCCGCTTGGACAGAGCGGAGACGTTTTCCCTGCGTCTTCCTGGAGGCCAACTTCTCAATCTCCGTCCTCAGAACGGTTCTGGAATCCACGCAATCCTTCGCGATACGAGCCAGCCTGACCTCGTCCTCGCTCAGTGGCTGAAACTTGGCCAACTCCTTCTCGAGATCTCGGCACAAGCTCGCTGCATCCTCTGTTTGCGTGAAGAGCTTGGGGTCATCTGAGCCCTCCCGGAAGAACTTCTTCGCAGCATTCGCAACTTCGCAGGTTGATGCGATGATTTGCAGGACATTGCAGGCAACGCTGAGAGCCGCAAGGGCCTCCATCTCGGGTGCTCATGAATCAGGAAACAGACGCTTTCTCGTGATCACATCGATGGAAAGCCTGAAGAGTTGTACGGGGCGATTGCTACCTGGGGATCTAGAAACATATAAGCGACAGCGGGCGAAACATTAGGCGCCCAGCAGGCTGTGCTCCAATATCTGCGGCCTCCTGTTGTGGTCGTCTGCCATCGCCACGGCGGCTGGATTCCCGGGCGCTTGCTCGCCATTCGGTTGGCTCAGCGGTGCTGAGCTGTGCCACCCTGATGCGCGCCCGCAGCACCTGGAACTAGGGTCGACATCTTCTCGGGGGTGGTTGAAAGAGCTTGGAAGTTACAAAAACTGACGCATCGCCGTTGCTTCAGGCCGTGCTCCATTGAGACTTCGAGTTTTGCAGCGCAACATGATGCTGCTGTTGCGATGTCGAGCTGTCGTGACTTTTGGTGGCAGGGGTACCCGGCAGAGGCTCCTCCCTATGGGTCGGCCCACGGTGGAGTCTCTCGGTTAACCGCATTTGCCTGGAGTGGTGGTTGAATCGGGGCAGTTTGCAACGATTATCATTGAAACAACGATGTTTTCCAGTCTTTGTTGATGCATAAATAAGCTAACTGATTGTATGTCATGACAAACAGCCGGGTAATTTAGAAAGGCGGCTGATCTTGGATTTCTACCTGTTGTCGGGTGACCATGCTCTGCTCCATACTCGGCTAGGGGCTGGACCTAAGCGAATAGAGCCAGGCTACCAACGCCATCCCGGCACGTTAGCTGGAGCTCGGGACCGCGTCCCAGAGGTCTCCGCAACAACGTCAATCGGTCCGGCAATAGCTTCATCCTTGCCTTGCAATCGTCAGGTATCATGCGAATTAATTGAAGTCTCAAGCACACCATCAGCTGTTTTTTTCACGCCGCTGCCATGGCGCCCGGCCTCCGCGATGTGACGCCGTACCTCTTGCTGCTGATGTTGATCAGCACCCTCGGCCCCCTCCAGTTCGGCTTCCATCTTGTGAGTACCCTCTCAGCGGCCCCGCGGCACGATTCCGGTCGCTGATGCTATTTTATTTCTAGGCCGAGCTCAACGCGCCCGCCGATGTCATCACCTGCCGCAAGAAGTCAATCTCGACACTCGAAACGGTCGCTGCGCTGATCAAGCCCGGCCCGTCCGCTCCCACCCAGGACTGTATCCCGATGGACGATGCATCCTTTGCAACAGTCTCAGCCATATTTACCGTCGGCGGTCTCCTCGGCGCCCTGACAGCTGGACCTTTCGCATCCAAGCGTGGGCGCTGGCTCTCCATGCAGCTCACGGCCCTCTTCTACTTCCTCGGGTCGACCACCGAAACCCTTGCGTCATCCGTCCTTCTGATGTCCATCGGTCGCTTCCTCGGGGGCGTGGGTGCCGGCGCCAGCACGGTCATTGTGCCGTTATACATCAGCGAGGTGGCTCCCCCAGCGCGGCGAGGATTCTTCGGAGCATTCACCCAGATCAGCATCAACGTCGGCATTCTCTTCACCCAGACTCTTGGGTACTTCCTCAGCCATGACAACGCCTGGAGATGGATCCTCGGCATCGGTGTCATCATTGCTTTAGCTCAGGCTGTTGGCCTATTCTTGGTCCCGGAGAGCCCGGCGTGGACTGCTACAGCGAAAGGGGACTTGACCAAGGCGCGGCGCATTCTCCAAAGGATAAGGGGCAAGCAGTCCAACATCGACGAAGAAGTCGAGGCTTGGGGGCAGGGTGATGGCAAACTTTCTACGGAAGAAGAAGGACTGCTCACCCGCCACGAGAGCGCCCTGTCCGACACACCCGCCACCCCTTTAGCACCTCAGGCCTCTGGCCCCCGCTCCGAGACGACGCACCTTGGATTCGTCCAAGTCGTCCGCGATCCGCTCTACCGGCCCGCCATCATCGCCGTTGTGGGTATTATGTTTGCCCAGCAGCTTTGCGGTATCAACTCCATCATCATGTACTCTGTTTCGTTGCTCCAGGATCTGCTTCCCACCAGCTCCGCTCTTCTGACCATCATCATCTCCATCGTCAATCTCGGCATGACCATGGCGTCATCACCCCTGCCAGACAGGTTTGGCCGGAAGGCCTGCCTGCTGCTCTCCATTGTTGGACAAGGCTCCAGCTCTCTGGCCCTTGCCCTATCTATCGTTTTCGGCATCAAGATCTTGTCCGCTATTTCGGTCCTGTTCTTCGTCGGGTTCTTCGCCCTCGGGTTAGGGCCGGTGCCGTTCATTCTAGCCTCCGAACTCGTCGGCCCCGAGGCCGTGGGTGCCACACAATCGTGGGCACTGGGGGCTAACTACGCCGCCACGTTTCTGGTTGCCTACCTTTTCCCCATCATCAACACGGCTTTGAACAATGCTCTCGGTGGGGCGGGATGGGTCTACTTCCTCTTCGCAGGTTTCGCACTGATCTTCACCGGTTTCATTTCGCGGAATGTGCCCGAAACGAAGGACAAGAAGGACGCTGATGAGGTTTGGGGGAGAGTAAGGCGTGTTGACTGAAGTGAATGTGGGCTGAGCTCACAGCTGCCAACGTAAGTAGTAATTACACGCAAATTATTTCACAACTATCCGGACACGTTGCTGCGCTGGCATTGCAGACAACTCAAAGCTGACATCACCAGTCCTCGTGGCACTCCACGCTTATGCTCTCCGGAACATTTCCTTATTCTGAACCGTCTGTTCCAACAAGCCAATCCCAGCCTTCACACCATCGATGATGAACACCTGGCCACCTTGCTCGGGACCATATTCATCAATGGCAGCCGAGCGGATAATCTCCTCGAGTCCCGCCATTCCAGCGCATCCCATGACGACGCAGTCAACCAAGCCGCGACCGAGCAGCCGCTTCGTCGCCTCCACAAGCTTCTGACGAATGACCTCCGGGCTGACGCCACCGTGGAAATCTCCGGCATCCAGGCCCGTTGTCTCGACGCCGGCAAACTTCTCGTTTAGGGCTTCGAGATCGGTACCGAGGAAGGCGTTGACCCCGCGCGTCAAGTGCGCCTCCCAGAACTTCCGTGTTGTCACAATTCCCCACTTGCGTGGTGCTGCCGTATGAAGTGGAGGCTGGGCCAGCAATGCTATGGACGCAAGGACACCGGCTTCGAAGATGCCAGACACGACGAGCTTTCCCCGGGCACCTTCTTCCGCGCCTAGAAGCTGGACAAGTGGGTGGACGCTGAAGCATGCGACCAGGACAGCGTCGTATTGTTTCAGGGCGCCGGTTTTAGTGAGGTCTAGGTACACGATCTCGCTGCTGCGAAGGACATCCTCTCCATCGTTGATGCTAGCGGGGCTTCCGGTCGGGGCGGTATATGTGTAAATTTCGGTCGACTGCAACATGCGTCAGTTGTGTATTGCATAGCTCGAATTAGGATGGCGGCTTGGAATTGCACCCTTGGTGACTTACTGGTGAGAGATGCAGAGTGCGAATAGCGTCTTCGACGCCGTGTGTCATGGACTCTGAGGAATTAGGGTTCAGAACTAGGATCCGGGTGGATCGTCGGAGGAACTTGGTCGCCATTGTGAGGTCCTCGTCGTCGTAGTACTTCCGCAGGGTCATCTGAACTCTGGAATCGAAGTTGTAGCAGCCAAGTCAGTACCCACAAAGTTCACTGCTCTGAAGAGGGGCTCTTCGGCGGGCAGCGCCCCTGTAACCCCCGACAGCGGATGGCAGTCGCAACCCGATGTGTTGAGGGTGCGGGGTATCACGTGGCCCCACCTTGAGGTGCAACCCAGCCACAAACGCTGCTGACGAAAGCCGCTTGGCCGCAACAACCCCACCAAAGACGTCGTTGGTAGGCAACACCACGCTTGAAGCACAACGACAGCTTCGCAAGCTTCGCCAGCTTCTGCTCCCACGATCCGCGATCCGCACGAGGCCTAGCCATTCTTTTTTTTCTTTTTCGCTTGCGCACTCTTTACAATGGCGAGCGGCACCATCCCCATTGGTAGGCGCCAATTGCCCAAGCTCCTCTGCTGTTATCCATGACTGACGTTCCGCCCCTCCCGCTGCAGTGCTCGATGGAGGCACCGGCTTCCTCAAGGTCGGCTATGCGGCGCAAAACTTTCCCGAGTTCCAGTATCCATCTATCGTCGGCCGGCCGATCCTCCGAACAGAGGAGAAGGGTGGTGAGGACATGGTCATTAAGGACATCATGTGCGGCGACGAGGCCTCTGCGGCACGCACCATGCTCCAAATCAGCTACCCCATGGAGAATGGTATTGTCAAGAAGTGGGACGATATGCAGCACCTCTGGGACTATACCTTCTTCGAGAAGATGAAGATCGACCCGCGCGGCCGCAAGATTCTGCTCACAGAGCCGCCGCTCAACCCCCTGAAGAACCGCGAGCAAATGTGCGAGGTCATGTTTGAGAGATACGACTTCGGCGGGGTCTACGTCGCGATCCAGGCGGTGCTGGCACTCTATGCGCAAGGTAGCTACGATCCCCCATCTTCGTAAGCGCAGCTCCGCTTGGCTTGGCTAACCCGCTCGCGCCCCAGGTTTGAGCTCTGGCGTCGTCGTCGACTCAGGCGACGGAGTAACACATATCGTCCCCGTCTACGAATCCGTCGTTCTCAACCATCTCACTCGTCGCCTCGATGTCGCTGGCCGTGATGTCACTCGCAATCTAATCGCCCTTCTGCTGCGCAGGGGATACGCGCTCAACAGAACAGCCGACTTCGAGACTGTGCGCCAGATCAAGGAGAAGCTCTGCTACGTTTCCTACGACCTCGAGTTGGACAAGAGACTAAGCGAAGACACTACGGTGCTGGTGGAGAGCTACACATTGCCCGACGGCCGTGTCATCCGGGTTGGGTCAGAGCGATTCGAGGCCCCTGAGTGCCTGTTCCAGCCCCACCTTGTCGACTGCGACCAACCTGGTATTGCTGAATTCCTCTTCAACACCATCCAGGCCGCCGATGTCGATGTCCGTTCGTCGCTCTTCAAGGCCATTGTTTTGTCGGGCGGTAGCAGCATGTACCCTGGGTTGCCATCACGCCTGGAGAAGGAGCTGAAGCAGCTGTGGCTCACAAGGGTTCTGAACGGCAACCCCGAGCGTCTGAGCAAGTTCAAGGTCAGGATAGAGGATCCGCCCCGAAGAAGACACATGGTCTTCCTTGGAGGCGCCGTCCTGGCGAATATTATGGCGGACAAGGAGAGCATGTGGATTACGAAGCAGGAGTGGGAGGAGCAAGGGCCAAGGGTGCTGGAGAAGTTGGGTCCCCGATAGGCGTGGTTTTATTTTAGCAGGCGTTGCGTATTTCGCTGTCTACGACGTGAAGGGAAGCCAAAAAGACATTGGAAGATGAAGCGAACCTTATCCCTAATAGTGTGCCCCTGAACATATTATCGCCTGAGTGTGCTCTTGCTTGCCTGAACTCAGCGTCTGCGATTGGAGCGGAGACATCCTACTGTCCAAAAAGGAAACCAGAGGATGCCCGTCAGCCAGCATGCATAGGATTGGAATTATGAAGCGCTTATCCTCGCACCCAACATGGCTTGGCTCGCATCGCACGGGAAAAGGAGTCGAAGTTGGATGGAGAGGAGGGGCGGGCCGACAGATCGTGGGGCTCAACCCCAGCCCCCTCATTGGCCCCTCATCTAGTCAAGGCCCAGCCACATCCCACCCCTCGGCAAGCCACAGCTGTAGACCTGGGGGCTCGACCGACTCCACACAACTTCACGCCTCCATGTTCGCAACCGTTTTTGGTCGCAGCAAACCTGTACCACCATCTCGCGTCCTCGCTCATCCTGTTCCTGTTCGCCAACCTTATGCGTAGTCGGCCCGCATCCCTCAGCTGCAGCGGCGTTGGATGACCTCCCGCATTGTCTTGGATTGACGTGTCCAGTGGCGCGCTATCGGCGCATTTTCTAGGAGCCCCTCCGCAGACGAAGGACGGCATTCGCCCGCCATTCCAACCCCAAATTCGCCTCCTCCAGCGCGCCCCACCACCACCGTCCAGGCCCATCCCGACGATACCTGCCCAATCTCATCGGTCCAGCGGGCATGAGCTTGCGATAGCGTCGTCAGTCTTCGCAGTTTAGACATAGCTCCCTCCGCTCTGGGGCCGCCGGAACGCCGAACGCCCCTGTTCCCCCCCTCTCCCTGTCCTGCGCGGAGCTGGCGCGCATCGCCTATCTCGTCCTCGCCCCGCGAGCCTCGCGCAGCCTGGACTCCTAGAACGACACTCGCTGACTCGGCTACCCGTCTCATCTCTTGTCACGCGGCGGGATCTTCCCCGTCTTGCGCGGCCTCCTTCCGCCAAGTCTGTTGGCCGTTGGCCGCTGGTTGCGACGAAAACAATTTATAAATGAGTCTCACCAACCCGCCGTCAGCTGCTACCGGCCCGGGGTCGGTCTCCGCAGCCAGGACGCAGAATCTGAAGCGGAGCGTGCAGGCTGCATTCGAAGGTACGAGGTGTCGTGCGTCGCTTCTCAACTTGTTTTACGCTCCTGGCTTTCCTCTCCGCCGCGAACAAAGTCAGACCTCAGATCAATCCACAACATGTGACGTGATGCAGCTGCGGCTGTGACCACCTGGGCGTCCGAGCTTTTTTTTGGCTGCTTCCTTTTTCCTCGCTTCAAAGATCTGCTGCGCCGTTTTTATTTCGCAACGTCGTCTCTTATCCTCTCTATCTGCTGGCAAGGTCCCAACCCCACCACTGAGCACACCTTGACGGCTGCCCGCCATGGCGGACCGATTTGCTCCGCCGGCATTCCCGAGGAGGGCTGCCAAGCCAGACGGCATCCCGTTCCCCGGGCCTCCCGCCGCGCAGCATCCGCAGCAGCAGCAGCAGCAGCCGCCGAATCGCTCCTTCAACGGCATGAACCCCTACGTTGCGGGTGGGAACGGCATCGCCGGCCAGATGAGGCCAAGTGGAAGGGCTGTCGCCAGTTACCAAGCCGGGGGTTGTCAGTCTCTCTCTCAGTCCCCTCTGCCGTCTTTCGTCGTCGTCGCCATCGCTTCACCCCGCATGTACTAACGCACCCGCAGATCCCGCTGACCGCAGCATTGGGCCCATTGGCTATCAGAGCAAGGTCCATGTGATTGACAAGTACAAGGTCATCGGTTTCATTAGCAGTGGAACGTATGGCCGCGTATACAAGGCTTCTGGCCGTCAAGGCCAAGTTGGCGAGTTCGCCATCAAGAAGTTCAAGCCTGACAAGGAGGGCGAACAGGTGACTTACACCGGCATCTCTCAATCGGCGGTCCGGGAGATGGCACTCTGCTCCGAGCTCAACCACCCCAATGTCATCAAACTCATTGAGATCATCCTGGAGGACAAGTGCATCTTCATGGTATTCGAGTACGCCGAACACGACCTGCTCCAGATCATCCACCACCACACACAACAGCCCCGACACCCTATCCCGCCAACCACGATCAAGAGCATCATGTTTCAGCTATTAAATGGCTGCCAGTACCTGCACACCAACTGGGTCCTGCACCGCGACCTCAAACCGGCCAACATCATGGTGACGTCGTCCGGCGAAGTCAAGATCGGTGATCTCGGTCTCGCCCGACTCTTTCAAAAACCACTCCACAGCCTTTACAGCGGCGACAAGGTTGTCGTAACGATCTGGTACAGAGCGCCCGAGTTGCTGCTGGGCAGCAGGCATTACACTCCGGCGATAGACATGTGGGCCGTCGGCTGCATATTTGCAGAGCTGCTATCACTTCGACCGATCTTTAAGGGTGAAGAGGCCAAGATGGACAGCAAGAAGACGGTGCCTTTCCAGCGCAATCAGATGCAGAAGATTGTGGATATCATGGGAATGCCGACCAAGGATCGATGGCCTTTGTTGACCAGTATGACCGAGTACAGCGCCCTCTCGACACTTCAACCGCCTCTCAATGCGCCGCACCACGGTCACCACGGACATCACAGCCACCACTACCAACCACAGCGGCAGACTGGAGGAGGGAGTCATCTCGAGAAGTGGTACTACAACACCATCAATGGACACGGAGGAGGGTCGAATCAATCCGGCGCTCCCTCTCTGCAGAGCTTGGGCGCCGACGGATACAAGCTCCTTGCCGGTCTCCTTGAGTACGACCCCGACAAACGTCTCACAGCAGCCGCAGCTCTTCAACACCCCTTTTTCTCGAACGGCGATCCACTCAGCGCGAACTGCTTCGAGGGACTGAAGATGGAGTATCCCCATCGCAGGGTGAGCCAAGACGACAACGACATCAGGACGAGCTCACTACCCGGGACAAAGAGGAGCGGCCTTCCAGACGACTCGCTACGACCTGGGAAGCGGGTGAAGGAGGGGTAGGCACCTCCTGCACTTCCACTGGGCGTGTTGGATGAAAAGGCGATATCGGAACCTGACCTTGAGCTAGCCCAGCGGCTCGAAGATTCTCAGGTCTCGTATACCAGCTTGCGCACGAACTTACGTTGGAGGTTTGGACCTCGCGGTGGATAACTGCATGGGTATGGATGAGCGACTGGCGTTTTGGGGTAGCATGGCCGAAGCGTTGCTTTTCATTGTTTGTCGTTTGTCCGAGTTATAGATACCACCTCGTGTGTAAATGCGGGGATATGAAGCATTAAACCAACGACTGCATGGACCTCTGCTTTCTAGACAATAAAAGCTCACCTTTTCTTCCTTTCGTGGCCATTGCTGAGGGAGCCCCAAAGTGAAGGTGAACTGCAGATTGCTGGGACCCGCATCACACTGCCCCTGAAGCGGCTGCAAGGACGACCCGAGTCGGTAAAGGCCCCACATCACCAAATACCAAGTCAGTGTGTGAACAATCTTTAACATTCCATTGCTACTACGCTCATCCCCTTCGTATTCCTCCCTCTGGGTATCCCAACATTCCCCTTGCCTACATGGGGGTAAGCTACAGAGATAGATAGAAAAAAGGAAAAGAAAAAAGAAAGAGGAAAAACAACAAAGTTGCAGAATTATGGTAGGGTAAGGATAACGCGGACAAACTTCCTAAACCAGTCTGTGACAGAAACATTTGGGTACTTGATGGGAAAGGGTCCCAAACCTGGACAGGAAAATAGCAGCCGCCTGAAATGCCGTAACTGCCGCTCAACAATCATCAGATTGCAACCATGTGGTAACCCCCTTGTCATCTCGTATCTCATCTTCCCCATTCGGGTGTGCGCGGGACGACGGGAGCTCGTCTTCCTGAAGGGGGGGCGAGATGCTGACCCGGAGAAGGGTATTCTTCGCTGCCGAACAGGTTTTGCGCCCTCCGGGCTCAAGTCGAATATCGGATGTGAGAACTGTGACGGGTCTTCCGGAATCCGTGGCTTCGTCCGCGACATGTCGATGATCATCGGCGGGTTGCTTGGCTGTTCTGTAGACACGGGGAGCCCCTTCGATCCCATCTCCGTCCAGTTGCCGCTCTATTTCTTCGCAATTGCCTTGAGGCGGTCCGACATCCATAAGAAGCCATCGTCCAGGCCCTCGCTTGACGGAGCAACCGAAGGCTGCACGTACCACACCCTGTCTTTGAGTTTAGACAGCTGCAACTTCTCGGTGATCTCGTGAGGCTTCATGGCTGTAATGGGAGAGCATACTTAGTCTGCTGTCGTAAAGAGGTCGTAGGCGTGGATGGGAAGACTCACCGCCGGCAATATCCTGCTTGTTGGCAAAGACTAGCAGAATACAGTCCTTCATTTCGCGGTCATTGATGATGCGATGCAACTCTGTCTTGGCTTCGTCGATACGAGCGCGGTCTGCCGAGTCGACAACGAATACAAGTGCTTGTGTGCCTAGACGGGAGAGAAGAATTCCATTGTTAGTCTTTTTGTCCGAACACATGCCAGACGGCACGGCGCGCGCCGGACGGAATAGCCAGAACCCAGTAAAACATACCGCTGTAGTAGTGTCTCCACAGAGGCCTGATCTTGTCCTGGCCACCAACATCCCACATGTTGAACTTGATGTTTTTGAACGTAAAGCTCTCGACGTTGAACCCGACGGTGGGGATAGTGGTCACCTGGCGTTGCATCTTAAGGTTATAGAGGATTGTTGTCTTGCCTGCTGCATCGAGGCCCAGCATAAGGATTCGGACTTCTCGGGCACCCAAGATCTTGCCGAAGAGGGAACTGAGACTTGAAGCGACGCCGCCCATCTGGTCGGTGTTCTTGTCCTCGCGGACCTCCTCTAGCGTTTGAAACTGGTCGGCTGTCTAGCCGGTATTATGGGATAAAAATGGTACTCGGGTTCGTTCGTCGGATGAAAGTTGTTGTGTCCTTGTGTGTGGTGAAGATTGCGACGAAAAAGATGACAGCGGTGACGGTTTCGTCCCGAGATTGCGGTCGCTAGAGTTGGCGTTATCGAAGACGGGCTTATCGTCGATCAGTCGGTTCGAAGGGCGACGGAAAGCAGCACAACAGCGCAGTCAAAGTAAACTGGCAGACACAGAAAAACGTCAGTCACGATGTCGGTGAAGATAGGACGGAGAGGAACCAGCGCCAATGTCAATTCGAGGACGGGGCGGTAGCAGCCGAGGGCGTTCGGGTTGTGGGGCAATAATATCTTTGAACGGGGCGGCTCAAATTCGACGCGGACGCGCTTCCCAAACACAACAAACAGACCGAAATCACCACTCACCGCGCCTCAATCGTCTCGGGGTCGTCAAAAATTTCGTCCAAGGTGTGCAGATCAAGAAAAAGATGCCTGGCGTTTCTTTAGCGGTGTTGCCTTGCGGTAGCCTTCAAGTCAAAAGGGGTATACGAGAGCACACACACAACCGAGAGGCTGCAGCGTTCGAAACATCGAAAACTTGAGAAGGCTCAGCAGCAGAGGAACGCGGCTCCATCTGCAAACCCCTGATGGGAGCGGCCAATGGTGCGTCGAGGCCAGGCTCCACAATGGCCTGTGCTTTCGTCTGCAGCTACCCTTGCAGCAATGGCGTGCACGGGCCAACGGTATTGGGCTGGCGGGTCGGCGAGTCTCAGATTTCGAGACAACAAGACGCCAACTCGAGTGGCAAGATACGCAATGTAGCTAAAAGTTGGGTTGTGCGCTATGGCAATGAACGTATCCAACTGCTGATAAGCTTGTTATTGACGTTCTAGAGTCCTGCCAGGAGTTAACGCTGATGATGTTCCTCAATCCCCGCTCCAAGGGAAACAATCCCAGAAGTTTGGTTTAAAGCAAATCCAATCAACGTCAGTAATCCAGTTGCCTCCTCAACTCCTGTATTCAACGACATATCTCCGCTCCACAAGCTGGAGAGTCACACTGTTTTCCTCCCCCTCAAAGCGCAAGCTGACCTTCCCTGTGGGCCCATCCTTTCCTATCACCTCAGCTTTATAGAATGTAGTGCTATCAGGATAGAGTGCCAGCACCGTCTTGCCCTTCTCTAGGTCTGGCAGGTCGACACTTGAGGGTGGAATCGGGATCATGGCGCTGGCATTGGTGCGATACTCCGCCCGCTGGTCTGGTGTCAGGTCTGGATCGGCATCCTGAACCTTGTATCGCCTCTGTTTGCCGTCCCCTACCACTTGCTGGACACGGCCCATCATCCATTCTGGGCTCTCATTGGTGGCTGATGGCTTCGGTTTGAACACGACATCTTGCCCCTTGTGAAAGTGCACCTTGGCCCGCTGGGCTGCGGTAGCGGATCCTGGCATAACTAATTCAGGAGGGACACTCTCCGCTTTGCTCGGAGTTCCGCTGCGAGGAGGCAGGCTATCTCTGGTCGAGCGATCGCTTCCAGCACCCGCGCTGCCGCCAATTTTCCGAGTATGGCTGCCAATAGGGGAGGGCGCTGGTGAGTCGCCAGCACCATCAAAGTCGTATACGGATCCTGGATCCCGATTCTCCTCCTGTTGTTGCTGCTGCTGCTTTTGTAGTTCTCGCTGTCGCTGCTCCTGTTCACGCTTCTTCTCCTGCTCCTTGTCTCGGGAACTGGCGCCACGCATAGAATTGGACCGAGGGGCATTGGAGAGGAGACCCGGCCTCTCTCGACTCGACAATGCTGTGGCGCCCGCCGCTTGAGCCTCTGCGTCCTCCCTAGCTTTCACCAAGGCTCTCAAGACGGTGACATGCTCAATGAGCGCGTCAATATGTGCCTTTGACGTGTCGGTGTATTTAACACCGCTCCGGAACATGCTGTCGAGTTTCCCCTCCTCCTCGCTGTACTTGAAGCCAGGGCTGTCCTTGTTCTTGGCGATGTAGTTGTCCTGGGCGATGATGTCGCGTATTCCATCGTTGGAGATATTGACGCCCTCGACCATGGTCTTGATGTCCTCTTTGACCTGTGCCCACAGCTGGGCCTCTTCCCCCTGAGTGCTGCCGCTGCTGCGGTTCGGCCGCGCGTTTCGGTTGCGCGAGCTCATCGTTGGATCGTCTGTCTGCGTCTGGTGTCCTTTTTTTCCTACTCCCAACTCCTAATCACATCAGCAGATTCCCGCAGAAACCTGGACAGGTATCCAGAGTGAGACCCGAGGATTGCGCCCCACGAACCTTGCTAGAAACTCGTCGTCGCGACCGAGGTCAACACGTGGGGATATTGGACGCGTTAAGTGATGCCGATTGTAAATGCGAAGATGAAATTGAAGTGCGAGAGAAGTCCTCTGGATTTGGGTGTGAAGCATGCATTCATGTCTTTTGCGTCGGTTCGGCTCAACGAGAGTTTGAGTGCCGCGCTATCATCGTCGTTCATGGACAATCAGTCGCGACCGATTGGCAGAATCGGGCGGTCAGCCAGACCCCCCGCCATGTCTGGGGCAGCGCACGGTGTGAGGTTTAGGGCGGATACTGGCTTTCCCAAGTGTCTCCACAGAGTGCCTGTCAAAAACGGTGCGAATTGGGCTCCTCACTGCACAGTATGATCCGCTCCACCGCGGAGCCCCTCCAACTCTCCTCATCGACGACAGCTCCTTGTGGCGTAAAAAGGAGGGGCACATCCAGCAGCTTCAAGGCCAAAACTTCAACATCATCCCAACATCATTACATTGATTGAGAGTCCAAGCTCCTTCTACATTGCTTTCTGTCTTCTCGGCGCCCAACCAGAATGCAAGTCCCGCTCATTCGGCTCCAATGCGGAGTCAACTCCTACGATTGGGGCAAGAAGGGCCAAAGCTCGGCTGCCGCGAGATTCGCTGCCGCAACCCCGTCCTCGGACCTCACAATCCAAGATGACCGGCCATACGCCGAGGCAAGCACCCGTCTCTGCAGCCGCTTAGCAGCCCCGATTGCCGATAGCACCCCGCTGACCTGACGACACTGCCGCAGCTGTGGATGGGCACACACCCCTCCAACCCATCAAAAGACCTGACTACGGGGCGCACCTTGCTCGATCTCGTCGAAGACAACCAGGCCCTGCTCGCACATTCGGTTGCAGCCCGCTATGGCAAGAGGCTGCCGTTCCTCTTCAAAGTCCTATCGGTCAACAAGGCTCTCTCGATCCAAGCACACCCAAACAAGAAGCTCGCCGAGCAACTGCACGCGCGGGACCCCAAGAATTACCCCGATGACAACCACAAGCCCGAGATGGCTATTGCCATCACCCCCTTCGAGGGCCTCTGCGGCTTCCGCCCTCTCGCCGAGATCGCCCACTTTCTCGATACTGTTCCCGCCCTCCGCCAACTCGTCGGCGACGCCGCAGCCACCGAGTTCTCCAACATCGTCAAGGCTTCAGGGGACGACGCCTCAGAAGAGACAACTGCCGCAAACAAGAAGGTTCTTCAGAAGGCATTTGCATCTCTCATGTCTTCCTCGGAGGCGGAAATGAGCGCAGCCTGCGATACCCTCGTCAAGGACGCGGCGAGCGCCCGCTCCGACTTTGCAGGTGGCGGCATCAGCTCGACCTCCGGCTCCACCCTCGCCGAGCTGGTAGAGCGTCTCCACGGCCAATTCGGTCCCGACTACGGCCTCTTCGTCCTCTTCTTCCTCAACTTTGTCACTCTAGAGCCCGGTGAGGCGCTGTTCCTCCGAGCCGACGACATCCACGCATACGTCAGCGGCGATATCATCGAATGCATGGCGAGCAGCGATAACGTTGTCCGGGCCGGCTTCACCCCCAAGTTCAAGGACGTCGATACCCTCGTCAGCATGCTCACTTACAACTATGCCCCCATCGACGAGCAGAAGATGGATCCTGCTGACTACCCATATGTCACCCTCAACCGAGCTGCATACAGCTCAGGCTCCAGCGCCCTGCTGTACGACCCCCCTATCGAAGAGTTCAGCGTAGTGAGGGCGGTGCTTCGGGGAGACGGAGCCAAAGCAACCTTTGACCCACTCGATGGGCCAAGCATCATGATCTGCACAGCAGGGAAAGGTAAAATCTCGGTGGGGCCAACTGTCCAAGAAATCAAAGAGGGGTACGTCTACTTCGTGGGCGCAACGGCAGAGTGTGTTCTGGAGTCGGAGGGCGGTGCGGACGACGAGTTCATCACTTTCAAGGCGTTCTGCGAGGTCGAGGATCACAGCAACGGCGCCTGATGCCGAACAAGCGTAGCGTCTTAGTTCGTCGCGAATTCCCGACGACACAATACAGAGCACTCTAGAGGCGAACTTGACGGTATTGATATTCCGTTTTCTTTTTCCATTCGAGCTGGTTGCAGAGGCGCAAAGAGCCAGTACCGGGTTCTTCATTGACGCGTCAGACCACTGCGTGACCACATCGACTGCCAGCAGCCAACGTGACAGCACCAAGCGAAGACGCTAGCAACGATCAAGGGCCCAGCTTGTTGCAAGAATAGATCGTAGGGTCGGATGGGCAGAGAGCCGGCATGTGTTGCAGCTCGCCTTCCGTTCGGTAATTGTCAACCCCTGAACTCAAGAGCCCTCCCAAGACCGCTACCCTTCAACATCATTGCATCGCACAGCTCCAGGTCGCCACCAAACGCATCCGTACCGGGTATGTAGTCGATAATCTGCCAGATCGGAGCTCCGTACCTACATATGCAGGTGGCTGGAGGGAGGCGCTCCTGTCGAGCCTTTCGGGCGTCTATCGCCCACGTCCCTGAGGCAACTGCGGTAGCGGAACCGGCATAACAGTGCAAAGACCCAGTTATAACACAGCTATAACACGTCAATAGCAGCGGTGTCCCGCTGAAAGTCTCAGTGGCGACCCCCTTTACCCGCTGTTCAACCGGACCAGGGCGCATCCTCTTCCATTTTATCCAGGAACGCGGGAAGCCTCGCAGCAACAATCTGCTGTTTGCTGCACAGCGAGGTTTAGTGGAAGAGAGCGGACCTACCCCATCGGTTTTGCGGCTCGGGCTTGGCAAGTTGTTTGGTTACGGTGCCTGAAAATAGCAACCGCTATTGATGGGTAAAGTGCGATTTTGTGGTTCGAGGTCTCTTGGGGCGGCAGGGCGGCGGTCCCGGATCTTGGATTGACGGCGCCCCTCAATTCCCAGCAGACAGGCGAAAGGGGGGAAACAGGGACAGGGGCGCTAGGGGTGGCCACCCCATATCAGTTGGGATGAGAGAGAAAAACATCCGACGCAGTGGAACGCCGGGTTGGCTTCTACACTCAACGCAAGCGAGGGAGGATTTGGGCGCAAGCGACGGGAGGGTTCGGGGTCCATTAATCATGCCTATTAAGTGGTTGCCGGTCGAGGCCGGCCTGGCCCTGAGGATTTCTGCAGAAGAAAGCTATTGATCAAGCAGCGGGATGTCAAGCACCCGATGCGGATGCGCCGGCATCTTCTCCATCAAAAGATTCCATCGGGAGCCGGCAAGCAGACGAAGCTGGCGGAAGTGGGAGAATGGGCTGGAAAAGGGGCAGATCGGGTAACCCCTGCTTGGCGCTCGAACATCATTGCTTGGTTGACCGGAAAGACGGTAGCTGTCCCGCCAGTCCAGAACAACAAGCAAAGCACTGGCGATGAGCTTATCTGCTCAGGTACAAGGCCATCCCGTGTGGAGGTGTCCGCAGAGACACGGGCGGTATCGTTGCTCTAGCCTGTCAGCGAGGGCGCTGGAGCAGCCAAACAGATGGCCGCTGCAAGCCGGGAATTAATATGGGAAAGATTGAAAAACCTGGGACCTGGATATTGGGACGCTCTCGTGTCCGACGCCTTGGCCCTGGCCGCGATTCAATCAAACGGCACTGACGGGGCGCCAATCCGGGTGAAATGGGCGCGCCGGTCTTAAATACCCACCCGCTCCCTGCTTTGAGCTGCCCGGAGAGCCTTTTGTCTCTCTCAAACCAAGCCGACCACAAGTCAATTCAACCCGGATATCGCAAACATGGTCAAGCTGTTGGTGTTTGTTTCCCTCCTTACGGGGACCGTCATGGCGCAGAGAGGACGGCCTACTACTACTGTCCGAGCCACGGCCCAGAATCCTTCAGCAACCCAGAGTCTGTATGGGCAATGTAAGTCTTTGCGCCGAACCTCCATCCACAAAATTCATGCTGACCGGCGGTGTAGGCGGTGGTCAACAATGGACTGGGCCGACAGCCTGCCCGACAGGAGCCTACTGCGCCAACAACGACAACAAGTAAGCCCCCCCTCTTTGTATTCTTATCAGAGTCTAACAGCGTCCCTAGCGTCTGGTACTCGCAATGCCTGCCCGTTGCACAAAACAACCCGCAGCAATCATCCAGTCTCGCCGAGGTTCGCACACTCACAACGGCGATTACCATCGACGGACCGTTCCCTACCGTCATCACCACACGCATCACCTACCTCCAACCGCGACCATCAAGTACCCCACCTGTCGAGGTCGTCACTGTGACGTTGGTACCCGATGAGCCGTGCGAACATGACTTTTACTGCTAGTCCGCTCGAAGAACAGAGACCTGGGAGAACTGGAGTGGTGTGAGATAGACCGGTGTATGTGACCTCGGAGTCTCGGGGTGGGGAGGCGGCGGTGGTAATGTCTATTCTGATGAGCAGGATGGGCTGAGTGGCGGGCGCCACTTGGCCATTTACATATACACTTCATTGAGGGGCCTGTACGTAGGTGCTTGAGAGTATATAATCATGTCATGTTACGGCCGAATTTTGCAGTCCAACTTGATCTGCTTGGAGTTGGGGGATGAAACGTAAGGTAGAGGATGGTATATGTCTGGCCCATTCAGGGGTTGGTCAGACGTAGGGATTGTAGTCAACGCAGTGTCAGGATGGTTGGTGTGAATGCTACCAGGCTGATGGGGCTCTACTAAGTATTGGCGTTGCAATGTTGCAGTCATGGCACTGGCAGGGTGTCATCGGATGCGACTCAGGGGTAACGAGCGATTGTGTCTTCCGACTCGGCCTCTTTCCTCGTCCTCCCACCCCCTTTATCTCTTAGTCCCAGCTTCAAAGAAACGTTATCTGTCCAAGGACTATGGGAATATACTAGCACTATTGAAATACGCTATTGTCTGCGTTTCGACATCCAAGAACTGCCTTCATGCTCACCAACCTAGAAACACCACGCGCCCCGGGTCACTCCCTCAGATCCTCGAGTCCAAAATCCAAAAAAAAAAAAGAAATTTCGCCACGGAAGAATAAATTAACAAGCCTATTCCGGTTTTCGTCCATACACCGTGTACCTAACAGCTGATCAGCTTCCACATCCCCAGTACTTCCAAGTTCCCGCAAGACTTACACGGCCCAATACCCATGTATGTTCCTATTCCGCATGTCATTCCTCACCTGCGCAGAAAATACAGCTGTTTCCTCCGGTTTCCAGCCTAAGACGCGAGTAAAGAGGGCTAGCGTCATGGCTTCAACCCCGGCCAAGCTAGCAGCCTCAGCCCACATCCCCAGCTCTTTGGCGCGCTTGTCCTTGGGCCACGGGTTTGTCGGCCACTTGAAGACCTTTTCTTGCACGTCGACAAACCCGACGGCTTCCATCATGTCCTTGAACTTGTGGGCAACGGCGCAGGGACGCGAAATCTTGTCTGTTGCTTCGATTAATAACTTGGCCCATTTTAGGATGGGCGTTCCGTCGGGCATGGTGTCGTCGTCGCAACGGATGGGGAAGGAGTGGTCATGCAGTTCGAGGTAACCACCGGGCTCTAGGTTGCTAGGAGGTCATTAGCTAGATCGATCATAATCCGAGAGCAGAGAAATCTACTCGTAGGCCTTTTGAATGAATCCCTCCCAGTCGGAGAAGCTAGCAATCATGGCCCGCGCATAGATTAGATCAAAGGGCGTGGACCATGTCCAGTCTTTTTCGACATCGTCGCACTCAAAGGAGCAGTTTGGGGGGACACTTGACAAGGAGTTCGGTTAGCCTCAAGATTTTCCTTCCTCTTTCTTTCTTTCTTTCTTGATAGACAGCAGCCAGGACTCACAAGGTCGGCTGGATGGGGCTGAGGTCCACACCAATGACTTCAGCTTCGGGATGGAGATCCGCTTCGAAGTGTCAGTCTCTTTGACCCGAGGCGGCTTGAGGCTCAAGATAGTACGCACCGAATTCGATGGCCCAGATTCCTGTGCCTGTACCAACATCCAGCACCCTCTTTGCCTTTTCGTCCTTTGGGCAGAGTACGGACTTGCCGTCGGTGGTGAGGGTCCAGATGTAATGCACAAGATCTATTCGTGGATATTAGTCATCTCGACCAGCCAAGACAGCTTAACCGCTTCGTTACCAAGGCGCTCTTTCTCCGGCTGCATCACGTCGGGGTTAGTAAGGTGTTGTTTCTCATCATGGGGGGGGTGGGGGGGGGGGGGGGGGGCGTACCTCATCGTTAGGCAACACGTATTCTAGATGTATCCGTCAGCGAAGTGCGCCAATAGTTCGGTAGGACGAGGAACCCACTCCCAGAGCTCAAGGCGTGGTATGTCCGGCCATTTTCCTTCTGATACGCCAGTACGCTTGATCTCAGCGATGTCAAGGCATCCTTTACGCTCTGCGAGGGTCAGAAGAAGAGTATCTTGGGAAGTAGCGCATAGAGGGTTAGAGGCAGTCTCACCACACCCAAAGCTGAATCTCCATCTGAGTCATCGGTGAAATTCTCTGCAGCATCTGGTTCGAGGGCCGGGGGGTCTATATCTGCCATGTTGTGGTATCAGCGCCGCTAGGTCAAAACAAAACGTTAAGTAAACGAAAAGGTGGGCATCTCGGCAATGTTTCAGAGCATGGGCGAGTCTCATTATTAAATCGCGCCACCTCTTGGTCAGGTGCAGGTATTGCTGCACTTTTTTTTTTTTTTTTTTTTTTTTTGCAGAACCGCGACATGCTGCACACGAGCGGCACAGCATGGTGTGGCAGAGCACACCTACTGACTGCCCCTTGACAACTGCGCATCAAATCTTCCCCTCTTTTGCCAAGACTGGTGTTCGACATAGAACTCGTGACGAGCTACTGTACTCTTCTGTCAACGCGCGCAGAGAAAAACGCGTGTAATCGGTTTCTCTGGGCGGGTTGCATGCTTGGCATTGAAATAAACGCATGTTATTCTGCATCTACCTGCGGGGAACCACTCCCACATTCCGGCTTGCATGGGACTTTTTGCTCTCCCATCTTACTGCGCGGGTAGCCTCCCCGTACATGTATGCATGCCGGGGAAATCTCCTTTTGGACTTTTGATCCGTGCTCCTCTTTACTTCCTTCTCTGGCAGGCCAAACTTTCTGCCAACAGAGCAGTCTTCAGGATCAGGGTCAGGGTCTCCGACTGCAAGAAATTCCCCTACGAACGAATGACATACCAAGTTCCTTTGTTGCATTGCTATTGACAATTATCTTGTCACATGAATCCCACGCCGCCCACTAGCGCCACACCCACAACAACCCACCCGCAGTCACAGCAAACAGACTTCTCAAGCAGACCCCCTGTAAGCTGCAACCACTGAATCCACGACCCCTGCAACATTAACTCCTCTCCACCACCACCAAAAATATCGCCACAACCGAAAACCGACAAAAATTTGAGAAAGATCTCGATGTGGGCTTGATTTAAACAAATGCTCCCGAAGGAACAAGGTTTCTAATCTTGCGCATTAGACCAGTCTGCCACCGCGCCTTCAACTCGATATCGCTTCACTGCGGAATCATCACCCACGGTGCCGAAGATGAATAAAAATGCATTCAGCTTTTGCCCAACGCCAAACTCCAACACCAACCCCAACTTCCTAACAACAACCATCCCCCCAACCTCGCTCATACCCTCTTCTGAGACCACCTCCCCCTCCTCTTCGCAACAGCATACAAATTCAACGGCCTCATCAGCTGAAACTCGGGATCATACTCAACCACGTCGCATCCCTCAAGGCGTCCTTGGACTTGGACTGGCTGCTGGGATCGGTGCTGCCGTTTTCACAAAGAGGGGCGACGCTATTGTCGCAACTCTCCGCACAACCCTAACCAGCCTCCCTCTGTCGGCATCGCTGTCAGCGTCCTCCATATTCTTTGCATCATTCTAGTTTTTGGAAATACCAGACGTTTTGAACTTTGCTGTTGGAGGTTCACCAACCAACTGTCCATCCGCCTCTAGCGCACTCAAGTACGAGTGCGGTTGCTAGGGGCTGCCAAGACCCTCACGGCCGACACGACCGGACTACGAGTACCCTGGTTGACGCAATGTCCATCGTTCCAAATCTTTGAGATAGGTTGTCGGCCGAAAGCCCAGACAGTCCTCCTGACAGATCTTGTAAGGACTTCCGAACATATCCTCGGGCTGCAGTCCTTCTCACTGACTCGGATCTCCTCCGTGCGGGACTATACCAGCAAGCCCGCCCATCGGTGCTCATGTCTTACAATCGGTAACCGGCACAAAACTACTCTGCTCATATGAACATCGTCACTGTGTCAAGACCGCACTCCGCATCGCCACTTGGCACAAATCCCATGTTCAGCGACTCTGGATCGCATCTGACTCCATCGCAGTGGGGACAACTTGAAACAACCTTCCGCCACTCAACTCTGGGGATGTGGACCACACGGCCCTTGAGGCGGACTGGGATGTCTTTTCTACAGATCTTTCCGGGCGTTGCGGGAGGCGACAGCTCGAAGCGACCTCCCCCGACAACGTGAACCTTCCAAAAGCCAAAATATGAACGCGAACTCGGCTTCTTCGGAAAGTCTGACAAACAGCCTGTATAAGTCACCCTCTCCCTCAACAGAACCTCTCCTCTCATACCAACCTAGACTCAATCTAACACACATCAACACCTCAACAATGACCTGGACACGCCCCACTATCAGCGGCCGCCTCATCACCATCCTCGGCGCTGGCGTCCTTGGCCGCCGTATCGCCACTGTCTTCGTCGCCGGCGGCTACGCCGTTCACATCCGCGACCCCTCCCCCGACGCCCGCTCCGACGCCCGCTCCGACGCGCTCGCCTTCATCTCCGCCAACCACGCCCACTTCGTATCCGAACTCAACCCCACCAAATCTATCACTCCTGGCTTGTTCCGCTCCTTTGAAGACCTCGAATCCGCCGTGAAGTATGCATGGCTCGTAATCGAAGCCGTTCCGGAGAAACTGGAGCTCAAAGTAAATACCTTTGGCGGATTAGATAGGAAGGCGCCGAGGGATTGCATCTTTGGGTCGAATAATTCGAGTTTTCAGTCGGGCTTGACAGTTGGGAAGGTGGGTGAGCAGAGGAAGGGGCTGGTTTGTAATGTGCAATTTACGATGCCGCCGGGGACAAGGACGGTGGAGTTGAGATGACGACTGGGGAGACGCAAGAGGGGGTTTTAGAGTTTTTGAGGGGGGTGTTGGAGGGGTGTGGGATGTTGGATGCTGTGGCGAAGGAGGAGAGTACGAGGTGAGTTGAAAGTGAGCAAAGGGGGGTATATGGTGATGCTAGTAGTTGGGATAGGTTTATCTTCAACCGGTTGCAGGCGGCGGTGAAGAGGGAGATTCTCACCATCCTTGCTGAGGACGTGAGCGACGCGGCCGAGATCGACAACCTCTGGAAGCACATGCTCCGTGCCGAGGTGCTACCCTGCCAGCTCATGGATCAAGTCGGACTGGATACCGTCGCTTTCATCGAAGACAACTACATCTCGCAGCGCAACCTTTCTGGAGTGTTAACCGTGGACTGGCTTCGCAAGAATTACATCTCCCCAGGCAAACTCGGCAACAAATCCACTATCGGCGACAACTACCCCTTAATCCCGCCCAACAGCACCATCACCACACCAAAGCAACTCGTCTTCATCGAAGGGGACCAAAACCTCTGCTTTCGCGGTCACGAAGGCTTGTCTGTCCACCGCATCAAACACAATGGCTCCGCCTACGAAATCCTCATCCAGCGCTCACCCCACCCCGATTTCGACTTCCAAGACGCTGTTTGAGGAGCTACCGGAGCTAATCGATTTGGAGCTGGATTGGAAGGGGAGGTTGTACTGGACGGACAGGGGGAGCATCCTAGGGGGTGTTCGTTGAATCGGGCGGTTGTGACAGGAGGGGAAATAGGGGAGGTGGAGATTGTGGCGAGGCATTTTAGGGAGCCTATTGGGTTGGTTTTGGATGGGGGGAGAGGGAGGGCGTATGTGACAGATTTAGGGGGGGGCGGCGTGGAGGGTGGATTTGGGGACGGGAGAGAAGGAGATGGTGTTTGAGAATGGGGGGTGTTATACGGGGATTTTCATGGGTTAGTGAAGGGATGAGATTTTTGGTGACTTATTTCAACTTTGTTTATTCGTGCTTGCAGCCATGGGGTGTGAATAAAAGGCTGGATATTCCTATCGGCAGGAACTACAGGCGCAGGCTTGCGTCAAAGGGGTGCAGCAGAGGACAGCTTTGGACCCTATGGGATGGAAATAGGAATCTGCGGCTAAGACTTGACGCCAGTTTTGAACTTTGGTCGCTTTTCGGTTGCGGTGACATTTTTGGTGGTGGAGAGGAGTTGATGTTGCAGGGGGTCTGCTTCGGGAAGTTTGTTTGCTGTGGCTGTGGCTTAAGGGGGGTGTGGCGCTAGGGGGTGGCGTGGGTTCGTGACAAGGGCACTGTGAATGACATGGCGACAAAGAACTCGGTGTTTTATTGGCAAAAAGGAATGAGATGCTGCAGGGAGATAATCATGAAGTCCTGGGTGGCTACTAATGCGGACAGAATTTGACCTCTAGTCGTATGGAACTTTTACACTTTGGGCTCGCAGCGACAACCTCGGAGGAGCTCCGGTACCACTCGGCAGTTAAACCTTGAAGCAAAATAAAATCTCGTCTCCTATCCTGCTTGCGCTTCGCCATCTTCCTCTTTTCCATCTAAAATCCGCGCCGTCGTCACAACAGAGCGCATCAAACCACATCTCAAAAAGTCCAGAATGTTCAGCCAGTCAAGTAACGCACACCTCGACTTATCCATCGCAAGCCTCAGTTCATTCGACTTACTGCCTCATTGTATCCTGATTCATGTCTAAATTCCTTCAATTTTGTGTCTCAAGACGACCAAATGACACGTGTGCTAGCTTGCATGGACACCTGACTAACCTGTGGCAACATCCTTTTTGACAACGAGTGCCTCTCCGACTGCTCGGTCCGATGCGGCGACAAGAGTTGGAAGCTCCACAAGCTCGTTCTATGTTCACACTCGGATTTTCTCAAAACCGCCCTTACGAGGAACTTCGAGGAATCTTCAACCAACGAGGTTGTCTTGGACGATGAAGATGCTGACATGGTGGAGAACGCCATCCGGTACCTGTACTCGGGGAACCGTACGTTCTTTTCATGCCTAAAAGGAGTGATGGAAAATGATGACCAAGCTATCGCAGTTTCCCATGTCCCATCCATTACACCCTGCGAGGGCGTTGACGATATCAAGACCATCGAAGCCTGTGTGTCGCTCTACAAGCTAGCAGACTTTCTTCTCGTCGACAGCCTGTGCAAGGAAATCCTCGACAGTCTCAAGTCGTACCTGAAGCAAAAGACAAGAGCAATTCAGAAGCTCCGGCCAATGCTTTCTCGGGACCTCAAGGGCTGCTGGTCTCCTAGTGATAGCTGGGCTGCAAGCTTTGTCAGTTACGCGAACCTTGCATACAGCATCCCGGATCAGAGAATCCGAAGGCCTTTCGCCCTTTTTATTGTCTTTCCAAAACCGTTCTCAGGGATTCGGCAACGCGAATTCCTCCAACAGCTGAATGCCGACCTGCTTGTCGACGCCCTGATGGCATCAAGCGATGTGAATGGCATCGTGGAAAAGCACATTGCGGAAGTGTGCCATAGTGGCCGTGAACGTCCCCTGTCGTTGGGCCTACAGGCGGACAACTTCTGGGTGTCCAAGTACCGATGCTTTTCGTGTTGGATCCATGACCAGGGCGACAACGACTATGCTCAATGGCTCAGAGAAGAGAGCGAGTGACGTCTGGGGGGACTTGTATACGCGCCCTCAACATGGTCAGAGGACTTGGGATAAGGATCAAGGGCTGAGCAGGGGCTTTCTTTTTTTACGATGGTACAAGGCGTCGGGGGATTTCTCTACATGTCTCTCTCATTTATCGAGTCAAGCTATCAGGGATTTCCGCTTTACAGGATGCAAATTTTTGCTTATTACCGCAGAACCAAGTGGAAGCTTATTAAAGGTACCCTTCTTGACGTAGCATTGCGTTTCTGTCCCACTGACTGTCTGTCTACCTGGGATGACGGGTTAGAGGAAAGCAACCGGTCCAACCCTGGTCTCGATATCCTTGATGATCCACTCCATCGCTGTGATATAGGTGAGATCAATCGCCTCGTAGCAGCCACCCGAGCCTGCATCAATGATGCCTCCAACTCTGCCGTCCAGGTCAAAGACTGCAGAACCAGAGTCGCCGTTCTGGGAAAAGAAGTGGTTTCTGTCCAGCGTGACAACTACCCATGTGACACAAAGCCCTTGTCCACCCGCCTAATGCTTTTGATCTCGTGGCTGACGCCCTACGTCAGACCCGTCGATCGTCCATACTTGGCCACCACCCGATGATCACCAGGTGTAAAGGTGCCGTGCAGGTGCAGTGGCTTAGTGGGTTGCTCTCGGCCGGAGTGGTATTGCCGTATAAGTCGCAGCTGCCGGAAGGTCATCTGGATCTGTACCATGTTGCTTAGGCTCCCGAAAGGAAGCCGCTCCTCGTCCAATGCTATCAGCGCATAGTCCGGCAGCCAGAGTTGGTTGCTGAAGTCCGACCGTGGGATAGGTACGCGAGGAGGGGAGAAGAGGACATGGCCGATGCGACGCGAGCCGAGTTGCTCCAGCTGGCCGAGATGCTTGCCGAGTTTTAGGCACGCGTCCTTGCCGGCTCGAGTGGTGCATACCGCCAGGTCTTCCTTTTGCTGCTTACGTATCGCCTCGTACGTTGTCTGGCCAGGCATGATGACATGGTAGCCGTCGAGCGGGCCATCATCCTCCCCCACAACGTGGCGCGCGACCAAGGCACACGGAACGCTGTCGACCGAGAGGTACAGGCCCAGGGTTCCTTCTTTAGTGGGTGATTTCTCAGCGGCAATGGCTTGGCCGCTGAGCGTAGCGCTGAGAGATGGGTCCATTCCCTCTCCCAACGGAATGACGGGCACCGAGGTCATCCGCTTGACGACAGACTCTCGTATCTCGCAGTGCATGTCCAGGCCGGCTTCCAGAAGCAGTCTGCGACAACGACACGCAACCTCGACGCCCTCCTGCCAGGACAGAGAGCCCGGAAGGACACCAACCCAGAGCACGATGGGGTCTGAGGTGCTATGCTCCGTGCCAATGCGGATGACGTCAATGGTTGTCCAGTCCACCATGCTTTCGCCGAGACACGTCGTGATCTTGCTGGGATCGTACTTGTCGAGGATGTCTTGGGCAACATGCTGCTCTCCGATAACGCTGATGGCTTTCCGAACGACGTAGTTTTCGCACCACTCCAGGGACCATGGCGTCGCAAAGTTGCTGCGGGCCACAAGTCGAGGCTTGCTGGGGAGGCCGAAGTAGTATTCGTTTTTTTCCTGCTCCAAGGGCTCCGAGGGCTGCACGCACACGATCAGCAAAAAGAATTAGCCAGGACGACAACGACAAAGATGGAAACAAACCTCTGCCATGGCTGATATGAGTGTTCCTTAAACTGTGCGGGATGAGCCGAATGGGCCAAAAGCTTGATATAAGATGTCAATTGAACCGCCCTCATGTTGGCGCTGACGAAAGAAATAAGAAATAGGTGTGATTCTACATTCACTTCTTTTCACTGAGCCACTCACCCGATCACCTAGGTAGCCATTCACCCGACCACCAAGCCATTCACCTAAACACACAATAAAGAAACACACCCACGCGTATTTTTTGTGTTGGCAGCTATCTCTCGTCAGCAGGCACCTTCTCGATTTCATCCACGATGGCTCTCGATTCTCCCTCCTACACCTTCACCACATCGTCCCCCGACGGCAAGAAGCTTGCAGTTCAATCACCGGCCGATATGAGCGACTCAGAGTCCTCGCTGTCCACCTCCAGCGTCCACTCTGAGACCACAGAGGATCCCCCGGATGAGAGATGCACCGCAGCGGCCCACGACCTCGCCGAGTAGGTATCTCGCTTGACATGCTATGTGCGATTTTGGCTAACAATCCACCACAGCCTGTTGGAATCTGCCAACTTTGCCGATTGTACTATTCGATGCGGCGATAAAAGTTGGAAACTACACAAGGCTCTTATCTGCAGACAGTTGTCCTTCTTCAGATCCGCGTTTAGCGGAGGCTTGGTAGACTCTGAAACTTTCGGGTCAGATTTATATTACTGCAGTTTTGGGTTTGGTACATTTCCTCACTCTTCCCCCATAGCGCAGCTTCCAAGCAGTAAATTCCTCTCACCACTCCGCTACTTTGGTTCCCCTCTCGCCAAGCAAAGATGGCGGACGACGCCTCCATGGTTTTGCCTACCCGTTCGGCCATGGACTGGAGGACGGAGAAAATTCTAGATTCCAGCTCGCATGTGTCATCTCTTTCACCCTTGTTCCAACATTTCCAAGTCGAGGCTAACCTTTGCGTGTCGCAGAATGCTTGACAGCAGTCAACTTTCCGATTGCAGGATTCACTGTGGCAGCCAGGTCTGTGAGTCGCACAAGATGGTCTTGTGCAGTTGCTCGCAGCACTTTATGGCAGCATTTGGTTCTAATTTTGTGGCGAGACGCCAATAAGGCGTGGACGCAAGGCTGCTGAATGGCATGCTTCCGAGCTAACTCATTTTCCCACAGTTCATCATGTCATAAGTTTTTTGCGTCGTGAAGAGGAGCATACCAGTCCCTACAAGATGTACGCCAAGGTTTTTGAGATTGCAGATTACCTCCTCATCAACAGTCTCTGCCATCTCTCAGTCCGAGCTATTGAGGATTTCAACCAAAAAGTCGGCCGCAAGATTCAAGTCGACTTTTGGCCGCGGCCACTTCCTTTCGAACCGGCTGGGGCAATGCCTGGTATCTGAACATCCTGGGAATCGGCGATTTGCCACTAGATCTGGCCCAAGCATTAGCCAAACGCTTGGTTTCTAACCCCGACGTCGCTCTCGTTCTTTCTCTCAACCAAAGGATAAAATTCAGCTTCGCGAACAGCAAGCTTTTCGCCCACACCGGAAAAATAGAGCCGACGGTCTATCACAAGAACATCATGCGAACCTTTTTATCATTAGCGCCGCCATCACCCCGAGACTCGCTGCTAGCGGAAATCAACAGATCGAGCCACAGGACATTGATCCACGGGATCATGATCCACGACGTCTACTGCGTTCGTTTTTTTCAGTTCTGGCGGTTCACTCAGCATATTCTGGCCAGAGACCAAGCCTTTATGGCTGAGCTGAGGGAGGTGGCACCCGAGGTGGAAGCGTTCTCGGATGCCTCGGGACGTCACGAGGGGATTCCAACTGGCGCATTGGGGGAAAATGATCAATGGAGGGACTGCGGTCACGACATCCTGGGCTCCTCCGAGTCGTACGCTGCAAACCTCAATGTTGCGAGACAGGCTTGCTACAAGTGTTTCGGTTGGAAAGTTGCCGACGACTTTTGCGGCTTTGAACTCCCCACAGTGTCGTACTGGCAGCTTAGAGTGCCCGAGGAGGGGGACGATGACGACACTAAGAAGCCTGAATCAAGCGAAGACGATTGATCACCATATCGGTGGCTATGCGTTTCGCTCGGAGCGTGAGAGTGTTGGCATCAGGATTGTCGGATCGGTGTAGGATATGTGGCCAGAGGTAGAGTCCCAGAAAGGACAAAGAATGAACAACAAACTTCATGACGCTGTTGTTGCCCCTGACCGCCGATCAATCCGGAGGAGATGCTCCGTTTCCTCTGTTGACAAAAAGCACGTACCCTTCTTGGCTGATCGACCTCGACTCGGCCTTGGCAGCGTTGAGCTGCAGGTACGTAAAACCGTCCGTCATGAGAACGAGAACAGAGATACCCAGATGCTTGTGTGCCATCCGTCCCCGCAAGGCTCAGTCAGGAAGGCACTGCGCCTGGCATTAACGCGCGCTCCCATGGGAAGGTTCCTAGGAGGACCCTGACTCTAGCGACACATCAAGGGCCGGCCATGTCGGAGAATACAGCTTCGATTGTGTCATCACCTCACTTCGCACTTCAACTGCGGGAGGGGATTACCCGCTCGACAGTACAGCAGCTCGCCTCCACACTGGCCTGGGCCTTCTGCCGTGCTGCCGTGACTCCCGAAGTCCTGGGATCAGCTGTCGCCCGGGAGCCTCCCGCCAGACCAGCAACGGGATCCGCCAATCATTCCAATGCGTTCCGATCATTCGTCGATGGGATCGTTTCATCTGCGACATCACCTTGAGCCCAGTTGGGTAAACTCTGCTGCCACGCTGCCAAGCAAAGTGTTCCCATTCCCAGCGTGCCGGAATTTTCCAGTCGCGTGATGGAAAGCGATTGGTGCTGTCATCTTTTAATGATGCGGTTTACGTTGCGGGGAAAGTGGCATGACAGAATGAACGAGACGGGAGCCTCTGCCGTCCCGTCGTTTCGACGTCGAATAGGAAATTACGTCATTGACTTTCCCCAAGCCACTGAGCCACAACGCCCCAACTCTTGGATTCTGGGAGGACGCTTGTTTGCGGGGAAGCCACAGCGAACGAGCAGTCAGTTCTGGCCCCTCATTGGCTCCCGGAGACGCGCAACCCTTGAAACGTCTGCGAGATCTTTTTTGGCGGAGGAAGGGGCTCATCCAACGTCATTCCAATCTCTTGCATTCTGTGCTCCTCTTTCTTCGTCCATGTTTGCCCGGAAAGAATGAAATGCATTGCGATATCGACTCAATCCGTTACGTTTTGCCCCGTCGTCCAGGAGTGCTCACGCGGATAAACCCCTCCTCCCGAGGCCCACCGCGTGGACGACGACATCCGATGTCCTGCATTCGCGATTGGACCCGACGGCCAGGGCTTCACACCAATTCCCGAGAAGTCGCATTGGGCTTCCTTTCCCACAATGACATTGGGCTCTCTCGCATTATCACCCTCCAATTTCCCCAACGAGAACCCCCGAAAGCCACACGCTTCGGGCTATGCAAGTCGTCCACCAATTCGCGTTCCTTATCTAGGAAGATGATAGCGATGTCTCGGTGCGCGGGCTTCGGGGTGTTGTCTTCCTGCAAAGACAATCGCTGAACCATCTGGATTATCCGATGTTTGCAGGCTATCTACCGACGCTGTCCCTATTTTAAACCCACCTCAATTTTAATTTGCCACAAGCTTCGATCCAGATCGTGAAGCACGCTTGCCGAGAAATCGGATGCCCTTTGTTCGGCGCGCTTTGTGCTGCGTTCCCGTAGCCAAATCCCGCTACGGCCCTGATGACGCCAGGTCGTACACAAGTCGTACACAAGCTCAGATTCGTCATTTTGCGGGACCCTTTTGCCCATGCCACTTTCCGTTGTCCTTTACACGTTTGTATGCGGCACCTCGATAGAGGATCATTTTAGCATTTCGGGCGGCCCACTGACAGCAGCTAGCGGCCGAGCGGTGTGCGGGTTGCGCCATTGCCAGGATTCTAGTCCGGGACGCTCCGCATTTAAAAGACATTGCGGGCCCCCCTTCCAACCTCCGCTACGAGACCTCACCGTTTGACATTGTTGACCATATCTCTGCCCTAAACGACAACCTAGGATCACTTTTTCGCCAGGTCTCGGTCTGCCTTACCTCATTCTTGTTCTTGCGCCTGTTGTCCGAAACAGGCACCTCTCTGGCTTAGGCGGCACGAAGGTTGCCGTCCCTTTCCCCACACCCGGCCCACGGACCCGCTCGAGGTCGACTCGCAGTGACGAAAATTGGCGATCACCCCAAAAGCCAAAGAACCGGAGCCCCGGCCGTGCATCACCGAGTTGGCAGGTTGCGCAATTGGAGATTGCAAGATTGCAAGGCAGCGAGGCCGTGTCCAACGCTGAGCGAAACGCGGGTCCACCGTCGTCCGACTCGTCCGACTCATCCCGTCTCGAATTCCGTCAATCCAGCATCGCATACGTACGATTCCTCGACAACATCCTCAGACCACCCACCCTTCTTGGCACCCGCGGTTTCTAGGAAAGACCCGGGACGGCATCCCGCTGCGCCTCAGCTCGTTGCGATTGCTGAATTGCTTCGACAACCGCTTCACTTGCACCGCTACCTCGAATCTACGCTCGAATCCCCTTCTCTCGGCTTCCGATGACCCGGCCAACCGCCACCTCCCAAAAACCACAGCGGTACACCATCCGTCTCCGATTACCTTCCTCCGCAGCACCACCACGCGCCAGCTCGAGAACAATGGCTACTCCGACTCCGACACCCGTGGCAGCGTTGCCCGAACCCCGACAACTTGCGCCCAGCCTACCGATACACAACCGCGACCTCGCGCTCCAGAAATACCTGCTCCTCCACGAACAGCACGAATCTCTAAGGCAGCATCTCGACGGCCTGCGGCTCCCGCTGCACAGCTCCGACTCCTTTTCCTCGACGACGAACACCAGCCCTACAACATCCCCTACAAGAACAAACTCGACCTCTAGCTTCTCTTCCCTGAGCTCCCCGCCGTTACAAAATCACCGCTTGGGATCCCGCTCCCACCGCCGAACCTCCTTCCCGCCGTGCACCTTCACCGGGCTCGAGCCCGTGCTTGACGAGACAATACTAGCCGAAATGGCCGCCGACGAGGCCAAGCTTTGCGACGTCAACGAGGGCATCAAGCGCACGCTGACCGAGCTGCTCAACTGCGAGGCAGTACGCAGTGATCGGGCCTTCCGCACATGGGTGCAATGCCGCCTCATGGACACGGAACGAGAACTGCGGAGCGGCCGGCGGCGGCGCAGCGCCCCGGAGCCATGATCACCGCTTTCCCGCGCACGACACGACTGCATGGATCGACGTGGCTCCATAACCCACTCCGCCATGCCGTGCCATGCCATGCGAAGGCGCATCTTTGGCTTCTGCGGCTTCAACCCCTTTTCTCTTGCATTCGGAGCGTTACCCCTGGAGAGGGAGCAAAAGCATCCAGACGGGCATTCACGAGCAATTATTCCTATTTTAATCACATCATCAACATCAACATCAACAACACCAACCACATCATCATTTCCTGCACAGTCACAGGTTCAACCACAGGCACAGCTTCGGCGTTGGCGGCGTTTACCTTTTTTTTTTTTTTTTTTTTTTTTTACTCAACCCCTCATTTACGGGCTTCGCTTCGCTTCGCCTCGGCCGAGAGTCGACTACTACTTATCGCGAGGGAAAAAAAATATCCGGCACATATCTCTTAGTAGGCCCCTAGGGCGCGCATTGGGCACGCATTGGCGAATATCGGACCGATTTCCACCTCAGTTTCGCGATCATGTCACCGGTTCGGAAAACAACCTTCCTCATCCATCCGTGCGGGAAGCGGGTCCCTGCGGGAGGATCCCGCAACAGCGCCCATTTTGGAGTGAGAAGGATGCGGGATCGCCCGGAGGCTTGGCCCGGCAAAGAGAAGAAGAAGAAGAAGCATGGCATATCTGGAGTTTTCTTTTGTGTGTAGCTGTTTTCTTGTTTGGGGGTTCTGCGCGCGGCTGACGATGGATGTCGTCTGGAAGTCGCCTGGAAATACAAAAGGGGAAAAATTGATGGGGCTGGTTTTAGTTTCCCCTCCCCGTTCCTCAACTGGGGCGCCTGAGGGGAGGTAGTTTTCTTGTAATGGAGGTGGTTGAGTCCGTAGTGCCGGATGGCATACGCACGAATGGAGGGGTGTCTTGAAGACGCTGCTGGTCTTTGTTCACTCCCTTTCTTTTTTTCCCCTTAGATTTGGCATCGCATTACGCATGGATACATAGCACCCATCTGGCATTTATCGTCCTGGACATGGCTCACTTTTGGGAAATGCAAATACTTTCATGATCTTACTTTGGTCTCCTTGGTGGTGTGATGGCCGTTGAATGTAGTTGTTCGGCCGATGCGCCATGTCCAAACAATGCGGATCGGTTGCTCCGCAGAATGAAAAAAAGGGGGGCGATCAATTGGATTGTTGGTTGTTGGATTCCGGTCAGGGGGGCCACCGGGCCGAGAGCTGGCCGGCGCGGAGCAAAATCTTGGGGGTTGTTATCGGTGCCTCATTGGATTCTTGCATAAATAAGGCAGATATCTAGTCACATTTCATCCAAGTTTTTTGAGATTCAGCGCGAGGCTTTGTGTCTGGCCCCTTTGCCCTGCTCTGAGACTGGTGTGCTGCGGGAATTGAAGGCACTGAAGTTTCCTTTGAGTCGCACAAAATCACTATTGTGAATCAGACCATCTATCTCTTGTTGATCATTGTCCCCGAAAACGCTACCTTGAATCTTTATCTGCAAGAGATGCAGCAATTGAGAGGAGTTGAACAGATTGTTGAACCATAAGGTTGCATAATTGCACTGTTGCGCTAATGGTTCCCCGATATTTGCATTGGCCCCTTGGCGCGGTTAACGTTGCGCCTGCCAAATTTTGGCGTACCAAAGTGGCACCCTGGAACCGTTGAGCCGCAACATCCCAACTTGGACCTCGCGCTCCGCAGTCAGGAATTTGCACCAGAGCTTCTACGCAACAGCGCAGCGCGTCAAAAACCTCACCGCATTTCTCACCTCTCTCTCTCTCTCTCTCTCTCTCTCTCTCTCTCTCTCTCTCTCTCTCTCTTCAGGCGGCACATGGTAATCCAAGCGGTGTGAGCTCCCGCGCAGCAGGATGTCTGTCCTCCTCGAGACGAGCGCCGGCGACATCGTCATCGACCTGCTCGTTGACTACGCGCCAAAGATGTGCGAGAAGTAGGTTGCCCTCTTTTTCTGCTCTGCCAGTGTTCTGCTAAGCACACTCTTGCAGTTTTCTCAAGCTCTGCAAGGTCAAATACTACAATTTCTCGCCCATCCACTCGATCCAAAAGTCCTTCTCCTTCCAGACCGGCGATCCCCTCGGCCCGCTCTCCGCCCAGTCCGATGGCGGCACGTCGATATGGGGCCTGCTCTCTGGCGATGACGCCGACAAGACCTTCCCCGCCCTCTTCCATCCGAAACTCAAGCATCTCGAGCGCGGCACTGTCAGCATGGCAACCGCACCGCATCCCTCCGATCCCGACACACGCCTGGCAGGCTCGCAGTTCATCGTTACATTGGGGGACAATACAGACTACCTGGACGGAAAGGCGGCCATCTTTGGCAAGGTCGTGGAGGGGCTCGACGTGCTGGAGAAGATCAACGACGCCATCATTGACGAGCGCGGCCACCCGCTGGTTGACATCAGGATAAAACACACCGCCGTGCTCGACGATCCCTATCCAGACCCCGCCGGACTACGAGAGCCAGATAGCTCGCCCCCGCCAAGCAAAGCGCAGCTCGCGACAATCCGCATCGGTGAAGACGAGGAGCTGCTCGATGAGGACGCCAACGAGGAGGCCGCGGCCGAGGCAGAACGAAGGAGGAAGGAGCGCGAGGCCGCGGCGCAAGCTTTGACTCTCGAAATGATGGGAGATCTCCCCTTCGCTGAGGTCAAGCCCCCAGAGAATATCCTCTTCGTGTGCAAGCTGAACCCTGTCACGACAGACGAGGATCTCGAGCTCATCTTCAGTCGCTTCGGCAAGATCTTGAGCTGCGAGGTGGTTCGGGATCGCAAGACGGGGGACAGTCTACAGTACGCCTTTATCGAGTTTGAAGACAAGAAGAGTTGCGAGGAAGCATACTACAAGATGGATTCCGTGTTGATCGACGATCGCCGCATTCACGTCGACTTCAGCCAGAGCGTCAGCAAGCTGAGCGATGTCTGGCGCAACGAGACCAACACCAAGCGGAAGCACGCAGCTGCGGGCGGTCGTGGTGGGTGGGGAGGTGTCGATGAGTTGGAGAAGTGGCGAAAGTATCGCAAAGAAGACGAGCCGGTCGGGGACAACGATCACTACAGAATGGTCCATGGCATGGAAGAGATGCGTGGGCGGCACGGGAAGGATGGCGCCCGTCAAAGGGACGGCCCGAGGGACCACGTACCCGGTCGAGACGATCCCAGCCGCAAGCAGGCTGATCGTCCTCGTGACTCTGACAGGAGACCCGATTTTCGCCGTCGCAGTCGGAGTCGAAGTCCAAGAAGGGACCGTTATCGAGACGGATATGATGGGCGTGGCAGGCACCCCGACGATGCTGGGAGGGATCGCGAGCACGGTGGCCGGAGTCACAAAGACCGACGAGATCGTGAATACGGCAAAGACAGGGAAAGGGACAGGGATTACAGGCGCAGATAAACAACCTTCCCAGCGGGCAATCATCGGATCACCGCGCTCCGCGCGGGGTGAGGGGGGCGCTCGGGGGTCCGTTCCTGGAATCCTCCTGCATGATCCAGAACATCTCCTTCTCGGCGTGCCCTGATGGTGTGATGTTGAAACATGGCACAATGTCATCGCATTCCCAAGCTGGTATTTCGCTCTCCTCTCTCACACCAGCGTAGAGTTAGCTGTGGCCTTGTGCTGACCCCATGTAGTCTAGCTGTCCGAATACCGATCGATGCCTTCGTCCGTGCAGCCGTTCTGCTGAGTGTCTACCACGGGGTTTCTGACCACGATTGAGACAGCGTCGGCCCTCCAAAGCTGGGGGTTTTCCGGGCCCGGACATCGCTGGGAGTGTCACATGGCTCTGAGACGTTGTGCTGAACACTGTTTAGTGCCTTGCGTTTGCACTGGCCGGTCTGGAAGGCGCTTTCTCCCTAGCAGCTGCAGATCACTCGCTCCTCTGCACAGGCTGCCCTGCGAGCCAACCCCTCCCCTTGTCCTCATTGACGCGGTCGTTGCAGTGTCTCTATATCGTCAGGTCAACAACGCAAACTGAGTCGGGAACATCAAGATCTGCCCCGCTTCGGACGCACCGTCCTTATATCGATCCTTCGGCTGCTTAGACACCCATGCTCACCGAGCCGTCAGATCTTGCAGGCTGAACTGTGCCGTTCGAACTTGTCCTACGCCGACGGTATGTCTCAAACTACAAACCAACCTCCAGGTTCATGGATCTGAATATCAATGTGTCTACAACTGCGCATGCAGCGGGTGACCCCGGCGCCATACATCAAGGTGTGAGCGCCTGGACTTGGCTTGGGCCTTGCTCACTGACCGGCCTGGTCACTCTCGGCCTGCTTCTCACTCCTCGCCTGGCACGATTCCTCAACAATCATCCAGGTGCACGACAGCAGGCGGAGTCGTGTCTAACCTGTGAGCCCTGAGATTCAACAAGACACTTGACAACTCAATATTATCTTCGGAGCCTCATCAACGTAACCTTCGGCTTGAACTCTCCATTGCCAGCCGGGCGTGGTCACGGCTACGTTGTGCGTCGAGAATCGTGCACAGGACTTTTGCCATTTTTGCACTGTCTTGTCGGTTTCACGGTGACACATCACAGGACCGACCTGACCGCAACCCGCAGGACCTCGGATTGAGTCGCATATTAATCCCCGTTTACCAACGAGGGAGAGCGATGGAACAACAGCCTCGGTTGAGTCAGTTGGACACGAGCCGGCCAGAACCTCGAATCGAAGAGCTGATGATGCTGCGAGACACGCCTCATCGCGTGTCAACCAGCCGTTCGAGCTATCGATGAGCTTGCCCCGATGGGCAGTTCCACCAAGTCCATTCGTCCAGCAAGCCACTGGCATCGTCTCACAGGGCTAATGAAATCAGCCTTGTTTGCGTCACGGGCTGCTGGGAACACGACGGCGCTGCCCAGGCGTCGCTCGGCGCGATGACACTTGGGCGAATGCCAGCCGAGAATCAGAGGACGAGCATCTGCTGCCGACGCTCTGCATTGCTCGTGTCACCTCCCAACGCAGCCAAAATTGGTTTGGCAGGGGGGTCTGGAGCTCGCCTGCCCCGATCCGTCCACGTTCGAGGAGGCGTTGTTTGATGTAGATTTGGCGCCTTCGATTGCGACATCTAGCTGCCCCCGAGCTGTCCCTGACATGGCCGTCCCCTGGCCGTTGGCCCTTCCTCCGAACACTCGCATGCGAGACTCGACCTCGTTTCGACCGAGACCCGTTCCAAGCCACCACGCGGCGCCGATGGGATGACGAAACCAGCTCGCAGATTTCCAAGTCACGATGACTTGCGTGGGGCTGGTGGCTACAGCTAGTCCTTGCAGTTACATGGGTGGCAGCAATATTGTATCCCTGAACACAACCGACCTGGGCATCCTTGGTCTGATCTCTAGAGCCACCCATTGGGGAGCTCAGGGCGTCACGAGGCGGGAAGTTGCATCGGCTTGGGTGCCACAGGCTAAGGATTCCATGACAGGCCCGGTCATTGTCACCAGCATGCAGCTAGCCGGATGGCTGCAGCAGCACCAGCACCAGCACAGGCTGCACTGGCAGTCCGCGAATTTTTCCGCACCTCACACATACGCAGACGGACACATGTGGTACACACCTTGCACACCTACTTTAGATTAGGCCTAGACTCTATCCCTCACACCCCTATGTGCAGTCTCCGTCCGGCGTCCGGGGGGGTGAGGAAGGGGGTGTGCGCCAGAGTTGCTTCCCGCTGCCGCCCCCGTCACTCGGCCACGAGGGAGGCTGAAATTGACTTGACAGCGCGCGCGGCTCCGGGGAAGATGTCGCCGATTCCCCGTAAAAGACCTACTTGCCTCCTAGGGGAAGTCGAAACGCAGGCTGCCTACCTGCTTTCTCTGGCTGTCCATATGTCTGTCTCCGTCTGAGTGGCCCCTTGGCTCAAGGTACCTTAACCCCTGCGTGGGAAGGGTAGATCTAGATGGATAGATGGCTCCTTGTGCCCCCGGCACAGCACAGCCAGCCAGCCACTGACTTTTTGCGTGCCTGCGCTGTCGGGAAGTTCTCTTCGATACGATACGAAGACCCCTATCCTTGCACTCCACCTGCGCTTGGCGTTGCCGGCCGGGGTATTCTCATCTTATCTCATTAACCCGTCGTTTGAAGACCGGACGCTTACTTCGGCCGAGGGGACCGGAGCTACGGTGATAGTCTCAATGCATGACATGGCATGATTTCCGGCCCGGTACCTACTTGTGTCTATGGATGTGGGTGAGATATCATATTGCTGCAGGTGAAATGATGAAATTGCGTGCGTGCGTGCCTGATGATCATGTAGGAGTGAGAACCAAGACGGGAGAGAGACTGCTAACATGAATCTAAACCACGCGTGCGTTTGAGACAGGCATATTTCGATGTCTTGGACTCGACTCTTTTTCCTTGTCTTTAACTTTGTCGACAAGTCAAGTCGACACTACTTTTCGTCCAAGGCTGTCCTGGGAAAGATGCATATGTCGCACTGTGGCCTGACCGTTGAGACTCGCAACTCGTGATATCCCTGAGGGTCTGGTTGCTTCTAGATAAAGAGCCCGGGCATCGGGATTCGACATCGGGAAACAGTATGGTATCCCCCTCGGCACACGGAGCTGAGCGCGCTGCCACAATTTGTCCGGGTGGGTGGGATGTGCAGGCCCGGACCGAAAATCGTGGCCGCCCCCGCTCCCTCCCTACTTTACTGGCGGTGTGTTCCGCAATCGTAATCCCGATGTACAGTGTGGATTTTTGGATGTTGTCTATCTAGTCGATCTACACCATCACCTATTTCTCCGTCTCTTGTCTCTAATCGGATTACGCTGATAGTATCATATTCATCCCCCTTTCATCTTGCAAAAGGACAACCCAGCTGCCACTCTTTCTCCTGGTCTTATTTTTTCATGCCCACATTTTAAAGCGAGGGATAGATGGAAAAACGCATGCAATGCAAGAGAGCAAGCAGCATGGCGCCCCTTGGAGTCTGGCGAATCGGAAGGCGAGCCCAGAAGCAGATGGGGATCGCTCACATTTTCCCAGGCCCCGGGTTCCCGATCAGATTCCTCGGGGTGGAAAATGATAGAAATTGCTGGGAGGCAGGGGAGACCCGTCTTGTCAGGACCCAAGCTGCAGCACAGGGCTGGCTGTGTGGCTGCGCGGTCTGTTTCCCTGCCTTCGAGATGATATGAGGACAGGTAGCAAACCGCAGGGAAAGAGAAAACCCCTTATTGCGGAGTTAACTTCAAAGTCGAACGATGGATTGTGATGATTTCGATGTTGTGGCGTGTCGTGTGTGTGCGAGGTGTCCTCCAGTCGTGCCAGGACCGTATCTACGCTAGGTCAGTTCGGCCCGCGGCTTGTAACCCCCATCCTCTCGGTGGCCCATCCTGAGTGTGGAGGCCAGGGCCGTCTCGGCCTCGATAGCTTCATCGGGCAACGGGGCGTGACATGACAGCTATGGTTGTTGCTTAGTACGGCGGCGCCGTTGCAGTTTTCATGTGACCTGCTGTTGCGATTGCAATCAACACTCATCAGAGCAGCATGGGTACGTACTGGGGGCGGGGAACGGGGAGATATAACCGGGCGGGATGGCAGCGTAGTGTAGGGGGTACGGGACCAGGTATTGAACTGGACTGTGCTGTGCTGTACTTTGTCTGCTGTGTTTCCTTCTGTGCGATGAATGGGTACTGGACCATGATAGTATGAATGCCTGCCCGGAATGTGAGCGTTACAGCACTCTCCGCTCTCTTGTCGCTGGCATCCCGTACGCCACTCTATGGTGCATCTAGAGAGACAGTGCGGATTTCTTGGCTTGTTACGGGCCACATCTTGCGGGAAGTCGAAAAGAAAGAAACGAAGACACAAGGACGTTGCAGAAGCCCCGAGCTTCAAAAAAAAACTCCTACACCGGTCATCACCGACATCGGATTTCGCAATGGGAATGGGAGTGGCGTCAAACAGTGCGAAGCTTCCCCACCGGTGCCCTGTCGATTATCGGACGATGGAGGTTGACGAGTCGCTTCGATGCAAGCCATTCGAAGCGGTAGCGATTGGCTGACTGCCCCCTTTTTTTGTTTGACCTGCGCAAAGGTGCATAGTGCAGTTCAAGCGAGGCATTCCCACACATTTGCGGTGTGGGCATTGCAGAAGTCGCAGCGGCGAGTCGTTTCCTCGATTGCCAGTGACGATTGAACGTACCAAGCAGACACATGTGGTGATTCCCCCACGGCGGTGTAGGGAGACAGGCGGGTTGACCGAGGAAAGGGATTGGACCGTGAAGTTCCGGTGTCCTGTCTTCACTGCGCTGTGTGTGGTTGCCAGCAAGCGCTAGGTCTGCTTGTGGCAGGCGCGCCATATGCAGTGCGACGAGAGTCCGGGCAGACAAAATACCTACCTCACAACCACCACCGAACTGGGGTGCCGCAGCCAAGCGTTGAGGGCTGTCAATGGAGGGCGCTCTGTTTGCGGGCTCTGTGAGGCAGTGATGGGGCACTGGTGACGCCTCGTCCGTCGTCTCCGTTCGACGTTTGCTCGGGCTACGTGGTTGTCGGAGACAGTGACGTGACGGGTGGAGCGGGATGATGAGGCTCATCCTTGGCTAGGGATGAATCGATGCGATGGGGCTTGCAGCTAGAGCCGTTTGTCCGATCATCTCGCTGCAGAGTGAGCCGACCCAGGGAAGGTACGAGAGGCAGGTACACCGTCTCTGACCTGGGAACACGGCAACCCCCGACAGCTCGCCCGTTTGCGCCTTCCTCCCCCCAGCTTCCAACCCCACCCTACACCAGCAGTTGCAGGCGAAGGCAATTCGAGGCAGTCGCATGTCAGCCGCGGACCAGGCCTGTGGTGCGTTTGCTGGGCACCTGTCATACAGCTCTGGACTCTTCCAGACAGTCCTCTTTTTTCGGCCTCCTTAGAAGAGATGTAGAGTTGTGTCGATCATCTGTCGCTGCGCAAGCTCCCACCCCCAAATGTCCCTCGCCGTAGCACAGCAGAGACTGGATGCCCCACCTGGGCACCTGGGCACCTCCTTCCCTCCGCGACCTGATGCCTCCAGCTCAGTGGAGTGTGGACATGAACCAGCGGTGGCACCAGACGAAGCGCTCAATGCTGGAACGGCTGTGTGAGTGGGGGCGAGATGTTGCACATGGCCTTCCACGATACCTTACGTGGCGGCAGATGGCATCCTACCACTTCCCCATTTCTGCCTGTCCGCCTCTCTGTCTGTCCTGTCAGAGCAATTGTGCGGAACGCCGAACGGCCAGCTCGTGGCCTGAAGCGAGCAGAGTCGAGACCACGCCCTGCCGCCAGTGCCCCGAACCCGGCATCGCAATACGTTTATCATGCAAAACCACAACAAGCTGAGCACGCTTAGGTCGAGGCCGGACGGCATTTCGTCATCCATCAGTCAAGATCTCAGCAGTCGTCGTTCTGGGTCTTCTTCAACCCTCCCGTGACCTCGGAGGTATCCAAAGAAATACCATACTGGTAAACAGGGCGCCGCTCATGCTGCTGCGGGAGGGCACATGCTGCAAGCCCCCGAGACACACCCCCTGCCGAGCATGACAAGGGACGAAAGAGCTTAATTTTCATTCTCGACAACCGTCTCCTCCCTCGCTGCCCCGCTGTCAACATGCCTCCGCTGCAGCATACCCCCGCAGAGAAAACACTAGCAGATAGACAGCTTGTTGTTCGTGCGCGCCATGTGGTGTGCCCTCTCTCCACGTCAACGCCCCCCCCCCCCCCCCCCCCTCATCAGCCTCCTGTCGGCCTCCTCGCAGAAACGGCGAGGCCCGGCAGGCAAGCAGGGGACTAGACAAGATCCGTACGAATCGGATACTGGCCTGCAAACAGAAGAGCCGGCCCGTCGAATGCGATAGGATCCTCGGTAACACCGCACTTATGACCCCACGGCGAGCTCAATGGGTCACCTCCTGCCCATCCCCAGCTTCCTGCTCCACTAGCCAGGACCATCGGTCATTCTCCTCTCCTCTCCTCCCCTCACTTTTCAGAGCGTGGACGTGACAGCAAAGCAGAATCCCTTTCGCTCGCTTTTATCTCACGTGTTGGCCCGATCCCCTTTGGCAGAGGCCCTGCTCTCTCTTTTCTTTCCTTTTTCAGCTCAACGCTCTTCAGCACCATCGCCTTGGCCAAGTCCATGGCAAGTACTTTCGTTCAGCAAAGACAGCGTCATATCTAGACGAAGGCGGACTCGAGCGCCGCAAATTCCAAGCGGTCCACTGCACAGCTCTGGAACACCTGCACGGCTTCGAGACATACACCGGCACCGACGCTGCCCCAACGAAACATACATACAGTTGGGCAGACGGACAGACAGACAAACGGACTCGGTACCGCCACCTCTTGTTCAGAGGAGGACTTGGAAAGCCGGAGAGGTCAAATAATACCGGCGCCCCCACCTGTCAGGTATGTCTCAGACTCCCTCGCGAGGTTTTGTGGTGCGGAGCTTGTGTTTCGAGATTACACCACCGGTGTGCACCTGTACGCACGCGCGTGTATGTGTCTCTGGTCCGGTCTGGTCGACCCAGAGGGGTGTGCAACCAGTGTCCGGGGGGGCAGTGTGCTGCGCGAGAGTGGAGGAGGAATGCGAGGAGGCTCTGGTACATCGGGCGCCTCCTCACCTTGTCTGCGTCCTTTTCACCTCTTCTTGGCCATTTTTGATTGCACCTGCCAGCAAAATGTGTATGTGTACTGGTCACTCACGTATACCTTGTTCCAGTTACAAGTTGAATTTCATCCACCCAGATCGAGGGAGTTCGGAGAGAAATACGCTCGAAGCGCGACCCGGCCAACAAGCACGAAGCCAGACGTCTGGTATTAGCATTTGCTGCTGATGAGGCAGCAAGCTTCGAGTTTCGAGCGAGACACGCATACACCGCGCACCCGCACAGCACCGCCCACCTGACTTAACCGACAATACATCTGTCGAATCTCCAGTCGCTGCAGCTCGAGAACAAGGGTGACGGCTACCCAACGCGCTTTATCTGTCTCCCTTTTTCCCCTGTGACTTCGCGGCAATTACCTACTGTTCCCAGAAAGAGACAGCCCCTGCCGGCGTTGCGGCCGATTGGGACACACAGCAAGGATCGACCTGTGATCACACACTGGGGCAGACAGACAGCGTCGGACAATTTTGTCTGGGTCTCAGGCTCAGGCTTAGTCTCAGGCTCAGCACCAGCGGCAGCAAGCAAGCCAGGGCTAGAGGGTTCTCAGTCTCCAACCAAGGAAAAAACAGGCCAAGGATCTCATCGCGTAAGATAGGAAGCAGGACGTCGGAAGATTAGTGGCTGGCTGGACAATAATGGTGTCCCAGGCAGTGTCATCGTGTTATACGACTCCGCCAACCAGCGACTCGCTCGCGGGAAGGCGACCATATAATCGCCCGTACCCGCCGCCGTACATGAGTTATCACCACGACCGCCGCTTCCACCACACCCCGCCTCTCGACACCAGAACTATCAACATGGCCGAGCAGCAACAACAACAAGCGAGCGACTCTGACTCGCCGCAGCAAAGAAAAAGAATTGCCGTTGCCGTGAGTTGCCCCTTGCCCCTTGCCCCTTGCCCCTTTCCTGCCTGCCTCCCGTGCTAATGTCAAGGGGCCCAACTAGTGCGGACGCTGCCGCAAGCGAAAGATCCGATGCAGCGGCGACATGGGCCAGGGCCAGCCGTGCCTAAACTGCAAGAATGCTGGGGCAGATCAATGTCTCTTTCTCCGGGTACAGTGGGCCCCGTTCCCGATCCCAATCCCGATCCCGATCCCGAGCCCCCTGCCCTACCCATCATTTCCTGTCACCGAGTGGTCCTGTTGTCATGGCGGGCCCGATGCATACGCGGAGTCTGACTCGATTGCTGTGCTGCAGGTTGCCTCACGCGAAGCGCCGTTTTTGACCGAGCCGAGCGGTGGCCATGCAGGAAGCGCCGGGACAGGAGGGGGCGACTTCGGCTACAGCGTGAGCGATGCCCGCGTCCTGGCCACGCGCACTCCCGTTGCCATGCCCGGCACCTACCCCCCGGATGGCCTACCGAACGGCGATGTTCTCGCCAACTCGTACCGTGGCAGCGCAGGCTACGCCTACCCTCCGACAAAGTCTTACTACCCGGCCGTATCTTCCTATGGCCCGCACTACGGCGCCGAAGAGTTCGACTTCCAGCCACTGGTCAGCAGCGACGTGGCCATGATGCATCCCGGCAGCTGGTCGGCGCGCAAGGGGTCGGCGTACGGCAGCATGTATGTGGACCCTTCTCCCTCGGCATATGGAGGCTATGGTTCTGCAACAACACCTTTGGTGCATCGCCCAGCGCCCTCCGTGTCGTCTGACACCACAGGGCCCCTCTCCTTGTCCAACTTTGGCGCGGACCTGCCATCGACCACCAGCTCGGACCGCGTGCTGCCAACACCCACCCGTCTGCCCTACCCCAACCCAGGCGCCAGGGCACCGTCCTCTGCCTCTCCATCGTCCGGGCCTGGCACCCTCGCCGACGTCGCCGCCGCCGCATCATATGTAGCGAGTTTCGAAGCCTACGGCGCGGAACCGAGCTCTAGCGCATCGACCCATTCCAGCTCACACTCGCAACAGCACCGTTCCGAGTACAGCTCGGCAGGGGGCGCCATGTTCTCCGACCCGGACCGCTCCATGGACAACGGCAATCCCATCGACTCGTACTATTCGAGGCGAAGCGACTCGCTTCCGAGCGGCACACTCTCCAACGGCCACACCTACATCCCGCCGGGCGAGCCGCTCTACCCGCCCGTTGGCCATCCCGGACAGGGGTACCCTCCCCGTGTGGGACCTGTGGGGAGCGTCGACGGGAGGGTGGCTGTTGCAGGTACGCGTGTCTAGGGCGTGTGTTTAGGGGTGTCTGTCGGAGCGATAGAGAGAGAGGTATCGAAAAGGCGGCTAGGCAGCAACTTTGGGAGGAATGATGCAGATACACAATTCGGAGATTTCATTCGGCAGGGCTGGGGCCCATGGAATTGAACATCGGAGGTTCAGGTTTGGGACTGACAGTGGCGGGTTGGGTTGCCATGTGGCCCACAGGAAACAAGGCGACTTCTCGAAAACAAAAGATTTCACGGCAGAGCGCCTTCATTGTCTGCCCTGTCGATTCACTCATCCCAGGAACACGGCTTTCTCAGACTATTCTGCCTGCCGGCTTTCAAGTCTGTACTACACACCCTATCTACATACCCGCCTACGCAACGGGTAGATCCACCACAAAGGAACGCCACGGCCCCCATCTTTTCCTGCATGTCAACTTTTTTTGCGGCCACTCATCGCCGTCGAGGGTTCTCATAGGGCGCCACGTCCTGGCAATCTATTTCGAAACGGCAGCACAGCATGCTCACGATATCGTCCTGCATCAGGGGCCTCGTGTTCACCGTCCACTCGAGGCCCGACCTCCTGGAACTTATCACGAGTCGACTCTAGGCTCCCATCTTTCCATTGGGAGACGCATAATGCACCTCGGCCCGCGGGAGAGCTGGTTGGTTGTGCGGCTCTGGCCGTCGGGACGGATCTAGTCCTGTGTGGTAACAGGAGACGATAAACGATAATCGGATGCTCTGCATTGCTGTCATTCCAGACTCGGAGCACGAAGCTCATCAACGGGTTGACGGAGCCGTGCCCCTGGATTTCGGTTCGACCTTCCCGATATCCGACTCCGTCTGCCTGCCGGGGGCGTTACTTGTCTCGCCAATCCATTTCCAACACCGTGTGCTACGGCCTCATTGTATCATTCCGGGTTCAACCGTTCTCTTCGCCTCTGTCACACATCATCCTCACACTGCATCAAAAGTTAGCCATTCAAACTTCTTTTCCATTCCTTCAACCTCCTCCTGTCTTTCTGGTTCGCGGTCACGACTTATTCGCTTCATCCGACTTTTTCATCTCACCATCAACCGGTCACCTCACCGAGGAAGAACTACACATCTTCCATCCTCTCACTCAAGTAATCTAATCTCTATTCAATAGTTACCGCCTCAAAAGTTATCCCCATTCCCACCTTGCTTATCATTCCCTACCTTTTGTTACCTCCACAACTGTCGTCTTGAGGCAAGCGACAGGGGGCGTTTGCATTGACACTTCCATCTTTTTACATGGAATGGAAACGGGGACTGGACAGGACTGGACAGGACTGGAAAGAAAAAGAAATTCATCATATCATTCGGAGCCTGAGAAAAAACGGAACGCGACACGTGACATGACAGCAATGGGTTGAGCGGGTTAGTGTTTACCTGAGCTTGATACCCCCTCCCCCTCCTTTTGTTTCTAGATTTGGTCGGATGGATGGGGCGTTTTGTGTCGTGAGAGGAGAGTGTGGTTTAAAGTTGGGGATGAGGAGGGAGGGTTTCGGTTGGGGCTGGTTGGTTGTGTGGTTTTGGCTTGGTTTTTTTTTTGAAGTGAAGTTTTGCTTGGGATTTATCTGTGAGAAATGAAGTTAGTTAGAGGGTACCGATTAAATTTAAGCAGTAACATTTTAGCTATGGTACTATTTGAGTGTGTGATGAGTGTATAGTGGTGTTGGTGATGATGCCAGTTTCTTTGTTGGTGGTTCTGTGTAGGGGCAGGGATGGAGTGTACTTGGGAGCAAATACTTGCCTAATATTTTAACAATCGGGTATGGTGTAGTGGCTAACATCGCTGACTCTCACTCAGCAGCCCGGGGTTCGATTCCCCGTTCCCGAGTTAAATCTTTCATTTTTGCGATTTTTTGCTGCTGGGTTTTCGACCAAAAGATCATCTCTTTTTTGGACTTGACATCTACGCAGTTGATGCGACCCATCTTTTTTCTTTCTTCAATAGAGAGGCAGGCAATCGTCAGGTAGAGCAGTGAATCACATCCCACATCATCTTGCGCTGGAGTTTGGACGTTGCGCGCACGTGACCTACACCTGGAGCATGCGGGATTGGCTTCAGCGACCCAGCTTCATGACTCGAGTCCCAACGTCTTGATCATCCAGGCCTGCGCGATGCATCCCAAGAGACAAAATGGATCTTCTATCGCCAGAACGCCAAAGTAAGATTGACAGGTTTTGCTGGCAGTGTCTGCAGCTGGACCCATACCCAGAGCTCCCAGACGACGATACGCTGCGCGATGCTGAAGCCCAACATCTCATATACCACCGCGTCTTTGCGCCAGACACCGTTGCGCTCCCGCCCCCGCCGCGATACCAGCTGCGAATTTTGAAGCAGCTCATTGCCAAAATTGAGGCGTGCATCACTGACTGGGACGAGCATGTGAGTTTGCTGATTGACGTTGGGGCAGCGCCGTTGGCTCATCTTTGGAGCAGGGCATCTCAGACCATCTCATGTCGAGCCTCTCACATCTTCTTTCTCTACGTTTACCGGATGAAGCTGTTGCCGCGCAGCAAAAGTGCTATGTCACTTACCATCTATCCCGTCTTGCGCATGATGCTCAAGATTCGGATGATGCACAGATTACCCTCCTCGAATCGCGGTCTCTCCTCGCGGCGGGAGGCACCACGGGGCTGCGAACATGGGAAGCGGCTCTGCATCTTGGGCAATATCTCTGCGCGAACCCGGACGTCATAGAGAACAAGCGTGTGCTGGAGTTGGGCGCGGGCACTGGCTACCTTGGCATTCTCTGCGCTAAGTATCTAGCAGCGGAGAATGTGCTTGTTTCGGATGGATCAGAGGATGTCATCAACAACTTGCCAGACAACTTCTTCCTCAATGGACTCCAGGGCTCGAGCCGCATCTCGCCGTTGGGGCTGAGGTGGGGGCACGCGCTGGTAGGGACGGAGGAGCAGGCGTGGAATGGCGGGCGGCGGGTGGATGTGGTGCTCGGCGCCGATATCACGTATGATGAGAAAGTGATTCCCTCGCTCGTGGCGACGCTGGAGGAGTTTGTGGATCTCCTCTCGACAGTGACCATCATCATTGCTGCGACGGAGCGGAACAGGAAGACGTTCCAGAGCTTTCTGGACGTGTGCGAGAGACAGGGCTTTGTCGTCTTCAATGAGAGCCTCCCGGTGCCGAAGCGGAGCGAGCAGGCTGGGCCGTTCTACAATGATGAGAATGCCATTCACATCTGCCAGCTCAATCGCAGGCCAAAGTAGACATGCGCAGATAGCTGCAACAACGAGTGCAAGGGGTTTGCAACGGCGAGGCGTTAGAAAACTGAGGTGAAGCTTGGACCCGTTTTGGCCCCCACAAATCGCTGCCTCACAGACCAGGCCACAATCATTAGGGCTCGCACCCAATTACCCAACACGGGACCGGAATTTTCGAAGCTCCACCCAATTGCGCGCAGCCCGCCAAAAATCACCCACGGCAAAGAAAAATACTAACCAGCACAACCTCCGGTCTTGATCGTCAACCTCGCAAGACAGACTCGCCATCCATACCGCGAAGATGGCCGATTCCGACTCCCCCGTCACTCTGCGCACCCGCAAGTTCATCCGCAACCCTCTCCTCGGCCGCAAGCAGATGGTCGTGTGAGTCTCCCTCGATTTTGCCTTGCCCTGCCCGCACGCCGTCGTTCGTTCCCCAGCCCGCCCCGCCGACATCGCCAACCATCGATGCGAAGATTCTGCCCGACCGAAGCCCACGTGGAAGAGTTGGATACTTGAGTTCTGCTTTACCTGCGGACGGGCTACGGTCGCGGAGGAATCGAAACGCGGTGGATGGACGATGCGAATTGGGCGGGATTGGAACGAGCGATGCGACCGCCCATCTAACGGATTGCTAATTTTTCTCCCCTCGTGCAGTGACATCCTCCACCCCAACCGCGCCAACATCTCGAAGGAGGAGCTTCGGGACAAGCTTGCTGGTCTCTACAAGGCCAACAAGGAGCAGGTCAGCGTCTTCGGCCTTCGCACACAGTTCGGTGGCGGCAAGACCACCGGCTTCGCCCTCGTCTATGACTCCCCCGAGGCCATGAAGAAGTTCGAGCCCCACTACAGACTGGTCCGCGTCGGACTCGCCACCAAGATCGAGCGTGCAAGCAGACAGCAGCGTATGTCGAACTCCTCGCGATGGGAATCTGGGATGTGTGGGGGCACAGCAGCTGACATTTTCTCTTTTCTCTCCGCACAGGCAAGCAGCGCAAGAACAGGCAGAAGACTCTCCGGGGTACGGCGAAGGTCAAGGGTGCCAAGGCGAAGAAGGAGAAATAAATGGTTGGCGTTTCGTTTTGCGTCATCTTCTACATCGGGTTTCGATCATCAGGGACGGACAACGGTTGTGGCTCTGTGCATTACGCTTTGGAATGCAGCTTTGCATCCGGCAATCGACATGACTTGGCTCGGCACTGGGAATCCATCATGGAGGCGTGACGGTCAGGTTTCGAATGTTATTTGCAGCACATAGCATTCAATACAGGGGTGTTTGGTGTTGCTGGCACAACAACGCATAGTCTCAAGACATGGCTGGTGTGATCGTGGACAATGAGAGGATGAGTATTATTTGGAACAGAGGCATCAAGTGTGCCGGGTATCAATCAGCATGGAACATCTCGCGAAGTGCTCTAACCAAAAACGCCTTAGAACTCCCAATCCCAATCCCCGTGTCCCCGTCCAGCAGAACGACAAAGCGAACAATCCGATCCTTTCCTCGATCACCTCCCCATAAAGTACGCGAAACCTCCCGCCGCAAACCCGACCACCAACGCTCGTCCTCCCACGCCGCCAAACACCCAGCTCGTCTCTCCCAAGCCTCCGGCGCCCGACACCTCCAATATCGGTCTGTGCCACCCACAATGTTCTCTCTGCCCTTGGGTAACGCAAGAGTAGTACGTCGTCTGCCGGTACCGGAAGGTATCTCCGTTGCCATCAACACCTGTGTGCCACCACTCTCCGCCAGAGGTATCCCCTTCGGCGGGGGCGGGTGTGATGCCTGGTGCGGCGGGAGCTGCGAGGGTGGTTGCGGCGCGGAGATCGAGCTCGTGGACGAGTTCGAGGTTTGGGTCTTCGAGATCCAGTTCCAACTCGGGATCAAGCTCCAGCTCAAAGTTTAGTGATGCTGGCGTTGGCGTTGGCGTTGGTTTCGCAAGCTGAAGCAGCGGCTCGGACGGAGGAACAGCCAGTGTTGTTGGTGATGGTGGTGCTGCGAGCGTTGTCTGTTGGGGAGCAGCGGCTGCGTGCCTTGCGAGGGGACACAGCAGGAGGAGTGTTGCGAGGCCGTTGGCGTGGAAGGGCCTCATCTTGTGGGATGTAGCGCGGGGAGTGTTTGTTTGTTTGCTTGCTTACTTGGTTGCTTCGCGGGGCTCTTGTACAAGTGCGAGGGGGGCGGTCTCTGTGTCGACTTCAGGAGCGTCGCTCGATGAGATGGACTTTGCGAACCGGTCGAGAGGAATAGCTGTGGTCTTGTGCCGGGCTTCTCTCGCGGGATCGTGACTCCGTACTGGGGTGATATGTGACTGACAGCGCAACAAGACAAAGCCTGGAACCTGGTATTCTTCTTCACTCCCAACCATCAAGCTCAAAGACGCAAGACTTACAAAGAGGTTTCTTTCCATCTCAGGCGTGACAGGGTGCTGCACAGTCTTTATACACTGCCCGCCCTCCATCACCAAAGATTCTCTGGCTGCCATGGCCGCCCGCTGTATCACGGGGAGCGCCCAGCGACGCGAAATCCCACTGCAGGCTTTCACACAGGTAAACCACAGCCTACAATCTGCCGCTCGACACCAACGCGCTGCAGCAAGATGGTGTGCGGCATCCGCATCCAACAACCACACAATACCGTCCCGCGCAACATGTGATGTGCTTCGCCTGATGTCGCGGCATGGAGGGGGGTTGCGTTTTCCCCAAACTGCGGCAAACGTTGGGCCCTATGACGCAACGCCGATTGGTCGTGTTTCAGCACCCACCCCTGCAGACCCTCTAGAGCCACCACCACGACTGCATCCTCGGGCAAAGAGAGCTTCTCCCTCGAAATGTCGACCAATCATCTGCGCCAAGGGGTAGAAGAAGCTGCCCAAGACTCACTCACGGGTGTGTCGACGCATAGGGGATCATGGCCATTCGGATACTCATCAATCGAATTGAACACTGCCTACTTACAGCTTACTACAATGTTTGATGTCTAACGCATACGATGTTCATCCTTGGGGCATGCTCTTCTATCACATCACTCCGTCACTGCATGGTGTGAGTGTCCCGAACTTCCACAAATTACCTCCCATCGATGCGTCCAAACCATTAAAACTCCTACCAAGTCGCCCGTTCGCCAATCGTATTATGTAATGCAAGCTCTAATCGCATCCTATAAGACCCGGGCAGCCGACTTCTTCGGACGTGAAGAGCCCAGCGCCCTGCCCTGCGAAGCAGCTGGCTTCCTTCGTGGCGACACGCGAGGGACAGGGGCAGTAGGCTCGCTCATACCACGGCGAGATTCCTTGGAACTGTGCGTCTTGTAGTTCTTGCCCACCCAGCCTGACCCTCTGGGCATCTGAGACTCCTCCTTCCAGTCCGAGTCAACGCTGTCATCGGCGTAGTCTTCGACGATGTCCTCGGCAGCGAGATCATCCGAGTCGAAGATTTCGATGGTTTGCGAGCCGGGAGGGATGATTGAGCTTGGCCGGGATGCTCTGGGGATCCTCGGGCGAAGTGGTGGTTGATACGTGACTCGTGTGCCCTTTGGGATCCGGGACTTGGCAGGTGCGACGCTGTCGGCAGTCTGGCTTTCCGATATCTCCCTCTTGATCTTGATGATCTCGGGCTTCTCGATGGGCTTGTTGACGAGCCTGTTCACAGCGCTGGAGAGGCGACGACCATGGCTGGAGTACTCTTCGATGTCACTAAACTCGCTGTCGTCGTACTCAGCCTTGTCTTCTTCGTCCTCCTCCTCACCATCCTCCTCTTCCCCATCGTCGTCTGCCTCGTCCTCAGCTTCCTCCTCGTCATCACCAAACGCAACATGATCGTCTTCATCATCTTCATCAAGCTTCCGCATCGCCTCCTCGTAGCCCAGATCAGGAGAGACAGCTGACTTCCGGGCCTTGATGGCAGATATGATAGCCGCCTTGGACGGTGCCCGACCGCTGCTGGACGTCGACGCAGTGACAAAGATCTCGCTCAGCGACGGGAACGAGCCGACAGATGATATGTCTTGGCTACCAGCCGGGCTGTTGGGAACCGTATCATTGGGCACCGCTGAGAGCTCTCGGTGGCCGGTGTGGTTCTGAACTACTTCCGAAGTCTTGAGAACAGTGTCGCGCGACTCGGCTTCCAAATGGCCGTCGGTAGTCGACTGGAAGCCGAAACCGGGGTCGGGCTGTCGTCCGCTGACAGCGCTGCCACCGTCGGATTGAAGAACGCCTAGCCGGGGGTAGCCCACCCGTGAACCGAGGACGGAGCTCGCATCTGCTTCGTCAGGGAAGCCGTTGAATGGCTCGAGAACGATTGGCTGGGATTCGGCAAAATCGGAACGAAAGGAAGTGCCGTGGGTGGTGGCGAGTGAAGGTGCCTCGGTGAGATCGCGATGGTAAGTGTGACTTTTCGGCGAAGAAGGCAGCTGGACGCCTGAGCTGAAGGTCGGCGTAACCACTGTCGCCGTGGTCGCGTCCCCCAGTGTCCTGTCCTGTGACATCTCCTGAAGCTGTCGCGAGGGACTGCTGAGATCCTGTTGTTGGACGATGGAAGGGTCAACCTCCTTGCGGAATCCTGCTTCGGTGATCAGCTCGCTGATCTCGTGCCGCCGTTCCTCAGAAATAGAAATATCGACAGCAGAATCAGCATCCTCGGGTTCTTCTGTGACCTCCAGGATGGTCTCGGGAATGACCGTCTCGCCCGTATGCGGGGCATCGTTCTCCGTCTGAGAGGGTTCATGATCAAGTGTCCTAGATAGATCCGTGGCAGATTGAGCAACCTCCCGCTCCAGCGTCCTCGGCACGCTCTGAATGTGCAACGAGGCAGACTGTTGCTCCCCAAGCTCGGCATTCGAGCCCTCCTCTTCCTCGCCTCGTAGAACCCGGGGTTCCATGATATCGTCAAAGTCGATGGTCCGGTAACCAAGCGCCTCGTCTTCCTCCACCTCCTCGTCCACTGGAAGTTCAAACTTGTCGTACACGCGGTTGCCGTCCTCGTCGTAGGTAGCCTCGTTTCTATCGAGCTTCCGATCCTTCTTCGCGAGACGGACCCGATAGCTGCCACTGTCATAGATATCGACCACTTCTCCTCTCAGACTGAGGACCTCTGGCTGCCAATTCGTGGCCTTGGAGAGCAAGAACTGCTTCCAGGTCAAGACCATCCCGGGCATCACGCCATCGCGCTGAACTAGGGGAAGGGCAGACACGTCCGCAGGAAGAGGTGGTAAGTCATCTTCTTCGTCAGCCTCCGCACCATCGTTGGCGTAGTCGGTCTCCATGTGCTCAGGCTCGGCTTCCTCATCGTCGTAGTTGAGCGTAACATCGCCATTGTTGGCCTCGTTGGCTGCGCTGAGATATGAGAAGGAGTCGTACTGGTCGGCGTATCTTCTCTTCTTGGGGCTGGGCTCAGGCTGGTGGTACTCCTCGTAGTAGTCCTGGTTGTTTCGCTGCTTTCTCTTTCCCCGACTCTTGCCCAGGCGTTGCTGAGGATCCCAGCGCTGAATGAAGGGAAAGGGTGGCTCGCTGAGCTCGATGCCCTCCTCGCAGCATTCCACAGCGCTGTAGACGATCTTCTCACGCCAAGCCTCGGGGTCTTCCTCTTGCGCAGCAGCATCGACCTTCGCCTTCCGCTGCGAAGAGGCAGAACGGGGTGTGTCCACCTCCTTGGCACTGGCAGCCTTGGCCGGGGAGCTCTGGGAGACAGACTCGAGAAGCCCTAGTTTCTCAAGCAAAGCGGCTTTCTTGGCAGCGATGGAATCAGTCTCTAAGACAGCTTCAGGCGTACTAGTCCCAGGCACGTAGTCAGAACCTGAACCACCGTCGGCCGCCTTCTTCAAGTGCTGGAGCTTCGCCCTTCTCCTGGCGTTACGGCGCTGTGTGGCTGTCAGGCCCTGGCGTGGGGGGACTGGCGCAACGGTCTCCGTTGAAGCGGACTGTCGGCGAGCAGGGGATACGTGTTCGGGCGCGGGTGTGGTGGCGGGTCGGGATAGTGCGTCAACGGCGGACAATGACTTCTTCGTTTTCTGCGCCGCGTCGAAATCCGAGCTGGAATCCGAATCGCCTGAGCTGCTGTCTGAGCTGCTCTCGCCAGACGAATCGCCTCCATGGCCCGCATCACCTGCTCCTGCGTTGCCAGCGCCTGAATCATCGTCGGAGGAACCGCTGTCATTATTGCTGTCGTTATCACTGTTGGCGTCATCTGCGTCCTCGCCTGAGCTGCTGCTGCTATCGCTATCGCTGTCGCTGTCGCTGTCGCTGTCGCTGTCGTCACCACTGCTGCTGCTGCTATCGCTGCTGCTATCGCTGCCGGATGAGGATGAGGATTCGCGGCGGCGTTTCCTCGAGACCTTGACGCCGCCTTGGGGCTCGGGCTTCTGCTTGGACGACGCTTCTTCGGGTCCACTGTCGCTGCCGGCGTCACTGTCGCTATCGTCATCACCACCGAAATCGCCGCCGCCCTCGTCGTCGGACGCCGAGTCCTTTTTGGACCCAGACTCAAGTGATGCCTCATCGTTCGCATCGGATGCATGATCGCCGTCCATGGACGTATCGTTGGCTTGTGCTGCAAGCCTGGGAGAGTCGTCGTCGTCAAACCTCATGTGGACAGGTATCTTTACCGCTTGCCCTGACTTGCGAAGAGCCTCGGCCATGTGTACAGAGGCGGAGCCGTCCATGATGGAACCTGCAGGGAAGCCATGCTGGTCGTAATGCTTGACAACCGAGTCCACTGATTCGGCATCGCTGCCGGAGAGGTCGTCATCGTTGGCGTCGGGAGGGGCATCGGCTGCGCCCTGGGCGGATGGCCTGGCCATTGCCCCAGACTGGAGCCGCTTCTCGTGCTCAAGCATGCCATAGAGGGAGAGCACTGGCATCCGAGTTCCCAGCAGCTTGTGGTATGCCTTCTTCGCGTCCTTGTTGCACTTGAGCAAAATCTTCTCACACAAGGATACTGGTGCAGTGGGAAACGCTGCCCGGAGTGCCGTGATCTTGTCGAGGGTCGCGAGATCCAGCTCGGCAGGCTCTGCTGGTGTCGCGTCACCCTGCTCAGGGAGCTGGGGTGCATCCAGCGGCAGCGCATCCTTATCACTATCCATGAATTCGTCCCGCAGCTGTTCATTCTCTTTTTGAAGATCTCGAACCTCGTCCTCGAGCTCCGCCTCATCAAGTTCGTCCTCGACGTCTATATCTTCGTCCTCGTCAAGCTCGTCCTCCACGTCAAGATCTTCGTCAGCATCCTCATCCTCGTCATTATTGTCCACCTCTTCATCGAAGTCTATATCCTCGTCTTCAAGACCCATATCACCGGCGCCATCAAGGTCATCAAAGTCGGCACTGACACGGACGCTATCAGGGTCTTCGTAGTCGTCATCCTCGTCGTCTTCTTCGTCCTCGCCGTGCTCCATAAGCAGTAACGGACCTTCCTCGTCTTCAAAGTCGGCATCGTCCGGTTGCTCGTCACCGTACGTGATTCTGCGGCGCTTCAGAGGAGGGATCTCGATCGGCGGTCGGTCTCTCGGTGTCCGGAGTCGGGGCCGGCCGAAGGCGATGCCGTCGATAAGGTGCTTGCCATCGATGGAGATCTGGTCGCGCCCGCTCAACCGGCGTTTCTTTCTGTCCTCGGTGACGAGTGGCCGGATACTGTCACCCAAAGATTAGAGCGAAAAGTACTACAAGGAGAGACAGAAGTGGGCGCTCACAAGACCTCTTCGTCGCTCTTCAGCACAACCGATACCTGCTGGAAGTGCATGCAGTCGAAGCTGTGTCCAGCCGCATCGCGGAGTTCGACGGCGTAGTCCTCCAGACCCCACTCGGTGCTTTCTAGGGGAATGACTTCGTTGACTTGCTCGAGCAGGTTGGCAATCGTAGGGTCGTTCTCGAGCTGGACGCCGAAGACGACTCGCACTTCGGGCAGCGCATGGCGGCGAACCACCAACCGGAGCCGCATGTTGCTGTTCTGCATCTTTGGTATTTGTCGGCGCCACCGAGGCAGCTCGGGGCGTTTCCGGACGGAAATAGTTCGCCCTCAGCTTCCCGCAGTGTTGGCAGGAAAACTTCCGTCAAAAAGGCGCCAAAAGGATGTCGTTGAGTGGCTTCTGCGCCATTCGAGATTCGAGATTCGACGCTTAGGATTTCTGTCAAGAGCATGCCGCACGACGCTGAGCTTTCCACTTGGAGGGGCAGGGGTTGGGTGGAGCTTTACCAGTTTAAGTTTTAGCGCTGCCCGGGGCTGGAAAAATCCCCTCTGGTTGGTTGACCTCCTCCAAAGTCACCAGAGCTGGGGGCATCCCGTCCCTCACTCCAATTTGCCCCTCACGGAGCCCTGACATTGCAGCCTTCAGAAGGACATTCGCGCATCGGTTTCCACGTCGACTTTAAGGTTCTCCCCAACTATATTCTCTAGTTGGTTGACCTGTACGAACATCGCCAAGCTGGAAGTGGGGCACCGATGCAAACATCACCTAGGCAGAGCTAAGTCTTCATCAGGGTGCTGCCTATCTATAACTTCACTGCAATTTTGACCCTCACAGAGGCCTGGCAGTGCGGGAGCCATTTGAGCATTAGTTTCCGCATCAACATCCAGACTTTCTTCTCCAACTATATCCCAAATCTCTCATAAAGTAAGAAAGACGATGCAAATGAACATTTGCCCAACTGCCTACTTGAGTAAAAATCACCCCCCTCGACGAAGCTGGAGTCAGTGCTGCCGTGCGGGCTCTCCCAAAGAAGACGGCCCAAGGGACGGCTCAGGCGAAAGGGCAAAGGAGGCCCGACGTAGGAGCACCAGCCCAGCACTTCATTTGACTCTCCCTCGAAGGCCACAAAACCTCCGCCCAATTACAGCATTCCCAAGGTTCTAGGCAGACATCCGTGGCTCCGGGGACTTGAATGTCTTTAATTACTACGAAGTGGGCCACCCCTCCAAGATTACGACTCACTGTAATTTTGGCTTTTACAGAGCGGCAGAGAGGATTGCGACGCCGCTCCCCACTCATTGCAATTTTGAGCCTCACGGGTGCTGCCGTGGAGTCTCTCACCAAGGAGAGCCGTGCATCAACGAGTAAGGCGTCCCGGCTTGGCGGGCAGCCCCCATCAGGGCGAACCACTTGAGCCTCGACTCACTGCATTTTTAGTCCTCAAGAAGGCTATAATGACGGCCCCATGATTCTAGGCAGCCATCTCCGTGGCTTCAGGACTCGAATTTGGGTCTCACAGGCGCACAGAGCCTTGATGTCGCCGGCTCAGGAGGCCTACTGAAATGATCAGTGTCCCCGTCACCCTCCAGCTTTTCTGAAGGTACTTGTCCTGGATCCCTCGTCGGGCCAGATACGTGAGAAAATTGAACCCCCGGTTGGACTGCACTATGAGCCTGCTTGCTAAGAAGAGGCTCACGTAGAAACTAGATTCTGAAGAGAGGGTGTGCGCGAGAGTGGCTCCCCAGCACCAGAAGACCATAACAGCCCCGCCTCGTGCCCGTCCAATCACCCCCGTTTCCAGCATTCTAGGCAGACATGTCCGCGAACCAGGGCTTAAATGTCTTCTCATTTGCCATTGATGGTCTACATTTCAACCGCAGAAAGGTCTTGACGGTAAAGGGAAGAATGTTTAGAACAAAATGAGACACTTTGCCACGTGGATAGCCCAACCGTTTTATGACCCTTCGTGTACTTTTGACTCCCATGCCTTCACCCATACTCTTCCTGACCAACTGGCATGTTTCCGTATGCAATATCCGCAGTTGTTGGTGCCCAATCACGGCGCCTGTACGCCAGTCCCAGTCATACCCAAAAATCCCGATGACTTTTCGAGTTCATCTCAGTCCAATCCCCATTCAATCCAATACCGCCCGCGCAATTACCCAAGACCCAACCATTCCCGATCCCAGTCCCAATCCCAGCCCAAAAGTCAATCCCAAATTCATTGTCATAATCATCATCATTACCCGGTACCCAACTCAATCAATCTCCACCACCCTCCTACTCTCCCTCCTCCTCCTCGCCGAGTCCTCCTCCAACGTCATATTCTCCGCCATCTTCACCAACCGACTCAACCCCACATCCACCGCCGCCTGCCTGGGATTATCATACACCTTAACCCCCGGCATCGGCCACTGACTCCGACACTGCCTCGCCACAAACATGTCATCCTCACTCCACTCAAACAAGTTCACAGTCGACTCCAGCACCTCCAGATCCTCGGGCGTAAGCGTGCTCTTCATGAGACGGTAGATGACTTCGGCGATGTAGTTGTTCTGCCCTTGCTCATTCATGCCCTTCATGCAGAGCACCACGGTAGAGCGCAGCGTGCGTATCTGCTGGGGATCGAGCAGAGGTTTTCCGTTGGGTCCGCCCATCATTTCGAGGGTGGCGCGGGCGAGGACGGAGAGGTAGTAGCCGAGGAAGGAGTCGCAGGACGAGAAGGAGTGGCGGAGATAGTAGAGGCGGATGACGGTTTCGAGACGCATGATGGCGCGGGAGGCGAAGTCGGTCGTTGTAGGGAGGGGAGTGTTTCGCGGGAGGGAGGTGAGGGTGGAGATGTTGGGAAGGGCGTCGCGAGATACCAGGGAGGTGAAGAGTGTGTAGATGGCGGCGTAGTAGGCGGTGCTGTGGAAGAGGTTAGGAGGCGAATATTGCGGTGGGAAAACTTGGAATTGACACACTGGAGCTTTAGATGCCACGGGAAAACCACGTTTTTCGGCGACAAGGCGGCTGGTAGACTTTCAAACCAGTTGTCGAGCATTCGTTTGAAATTCATGGCCTCCTCCCACGTCAGCTTGCGAGTACTCGACCCGTCGCGGAATGCTCGGCATGAAATTATGTGGAGGATGTGATGAAATTCCGTCAATGACTTGGTGGTGTGGCCGTGTTGGGCCGGGATGGGACAGGGGCTGGCGGGATATAATAGCCAGACTTCGCCGTAGAATGCCGGGTTGTTCTCAGGGTCCGGCAACGGCGTCTGGGGCGCTGTCTTGACCACAGGGTATCGGAAAAAATAATACGCTTGAACTCTGTGCCCAACATCAGTATCGGTCCCAAGAAAGAGGGGCCCTTCTACCTACGTTGACCAACTGAAAAGAGACCAAGAGAAGAACTCCCACATTGTTCTCTGTTTGGCGCTCTGAAATTTCTGCTGCACCTCGGGTTTGAAGACACCAAGGTGTTCACAGATGACGACCGACTGCACCATGAAATGATAGCCCAACGAGTCCATGCCGTTGTGGTTGTATTCGATGTTGAGAAGGACACCTCCCATGGCAGTGGTGAGTTTTGGCTCTCCTCTGATCTCCTCTTCCCATAGCCTTCTCGCCTCGGAGAGAAACTGGTATCCCAATGATGATGGTTTCCAAAATTTGTGTCGATCCGGTATGGCCGAATAACAGTGCTGTACGACCAGTCAGCGGCTTCGCCCCCACAGAGGGTGTGGCACAAAGAAGATTCGACTTACACAAGCGGATGCCATTAAGGCGTTCACCATCAGCGAGGAGCAAAGCCGTTCGTCTCCCGTAACCATGCCATCCAGGATGCTGTCAAGAGGAACGAAGGGGAATGTGGTGTGCTCATACAAGATGTAGGCCCTAAGAAGATTGCGAAAGAGGGCATCGTCTTCGGTAACGTTGGTCCACCTCGACGCGCGAATCTTTGAAAGCCGGGGATCCACAATCTCGGCAACGTGATAGGGCTTCATGTAGATGCACTGGTGCTGCTCGGGGAGTTCCTCTGGCGCAGGAGACGGACTGTTGCGGTAGGCAGCCTCGAAGATGGGCGACTCGATGTAGGGGTTGTCAGGCTGGCGTAGCGTGATGGGCATATCGATAACATAAGGGAAGGAGTAGCGGAAGCGGGACTCAGGGGATAGAGCTAGCTGGAGGAGGAGACAGCCCGTCTTCACCTGGCGCACGATGGCACTGACATCATCACCAGCGCGGAGCCTCCGGACAACCTCGGTCGACTCCCCTTCGGGCATCTTGCGGATGAGGTCGGTTAGCTCCTGGTAGACAGACTTCTCCTCCTGGAGCTGGTCGACCTTGCGCTTGAGGGCCTGCGAGTGCGTCTCGGTGGGGCCGGCGATATAGTTGCACACGGCGCCACTGCGCTCGCATGCGACGCATTTTGGCCGACCGCCGGAGCACTAGTCATGCGGGTTACCACATCAGCTTCATTACCTCATAATACAGGCAGAATGAGTGTGGGCTCACCTTGATTTTGCGAGTGCGACAGGTATCGCATGCGCCCTTGACGTGGACATTCTTTGGCGGGACGACGATCTTGCTCCTCGATGCGCCGTTAAGAGGGCCGACACCATTGGAGATACCCTCGCGCGGTGGCGGGCCGGCGGGTAAGATTCGGCGCGCGCCGGGGCCGGCAACCAGGGGGGCGACATGGAGCTGCTGGAGTGGCTGCAGTGGAATAGGGACGTCGGCCAAGGCATTCGTGTTCGGCGGTTCATCAGCGCCCGGAGGAGCCATGTTCGTTCTTCGTCTCGCCGCCTCTTGCGAAATGAAATGGCGCGGCCATGGATGGGACGGCAGTGTGCGAGCGCTGCATGGGAATGCTTCTGCAATGGGTTGGTAGGTAGTAATAGGAAGTCACGACGTGCTGGATGGCTGCGACGGGATGGTTGGCCAATGTTGGGCTGCCCACGCGCGGCCTCAGGCCGTTATCAACCACCTACCCCCCATCCCCCGGGCTGGAGGCACTGCACAAGGTGAAGGGTGGCCCGAGGAGGAGCGCTTTGTGTGGCAGTGGCCGGCCTGTCGCTACGCCGGGAATATTTTCCGAGGCGCTGCCGTTCGCCGAAGACTTGCAGTGTGGTTGCTGTGTCATGCGTGCCAGCCCCTCCTCCAGCGGCGAGGAGTGGCCAGGACAGGACAGGACAGGACAGGACAGGACAGGAGCAGGACCGCCACGATCCACTAGCCTCCCATTCGCTCCTGCCCTCAATATCATTTGCTTTTGTTGCCTCAGGCTCACCGCATCAACTGTCGATTCCGTCCATGTGCCCTGTACCCTTCGGACGCATTCCGCGCGCGTGGGGGGCCTATATCACGGCCAAACCGATGACGGCACAATGAACAGTGTGCCAAGGATATATTCATGCCCTCGTGGCTTGGGTTTGTCCAGAAGAGCCTCACCGACCCCCGAGACGGACAGCAATGTCGACGAACAGACAATGTTGCTTTTTTTACGAAATACATGAGCAGGCATAGATACGACAGGTTGGATATTGTTGCCTGATCCATGGCTGGCTACATGCAGACGTGCCCGTAGGGATGGTGACCCTGGACGTGTCCTGTCTCACGACGCGAATGATGAGTTTTCAAACCCACATCACTGTTGGACCCTCTAGCCTATCAGAAGCTGCGGAAACCGCATTCCGGCCTCGTCTGTTGAATGACTGGTCCGAGCTACTATGTTGGGAATAGAACAAACGAAATCAGCGGGAAGTTTGGCCAGGGAGTGTCAATTCTCCCTGCCTTTCACTGTGTTGGACGCCCGCTCCGGAATGGGGACATGTGATACTAGACCCAATGACCGAGAGAAATGCTCATTCCTAGACGCCATGATTCCGAAATCATCCAGGGATCGCCATCTTGGAGACGATCTTGGCCGGCCCCTTTGATTTTGTTGGGAACACATGCATGTGTTCAAGTGGTTGATATCAGACGCCCCTGTTTGAATGTTTGGGCGACTTGGCACTCTTGGACCCCCCCCCAATCCCTGATCTGAAACGGGTGGCCAAAAACTCGAGACCCCCAGGGTATTGCTGTTCAGGCCCTATCTGAGCACCAGCGTTATCTGATCGAATCGAGGGCCACGTGCTGTTGGCAGACAATGGAGCAACCGGAGCTTCGAGACAAAGGGGACTCGGGACGGCGGCAGTTCTGGTATTAGTCCCTACCCGCACCTAAACAACCACGATCCATTGCCGTACCGACCCGAAAACCTCATACCCACGCTTATGAGTGACGAGCACAAGTTAGACAAACCGGTCTTCCCGATGCGATTCGCTGTCTGTAAGCCCTAAGTACAACCAAGAACGCCAAAACACGTGTTATTCCGCCCGATATCTACAAATGCATGCTAATATATGTGCCGCGAGAAATTACTGTCAATGCCTTGCCCCAAAGACTCACCCACGAAACTATCGAGGAAGCGCCTCGACGTCCAGCATGTGACCCATCTTCTCGATCTGCAAATCGCCGTTAGCGTTGATACCAGTCACAAGAAGGAAAGTACTCACCTTCGTCTTCAAATACCCCTCCACCTCAGGCGCCCTAAACCCGCCCTTGCCCTTCCACGAAAGCGGCACCATAGCCACCCTCTCCTTGACTACAATTTCCCGATTCGGGCCCTCCACCGCCCGAATCTTGTCCGGATTGTTCGTCAACAACCGAATATCCCTCTGTCCCAAATCTATCAACATTGCCGTAGCCAACCCGTAGCTCCGCGCATCCGCCGGATGCCGCAGCATCAAGTTAGCCTCCACCGTATCATTCCCCAAATCCTGCAAGTTGTACGCCTTCAGCTTCTCCCCCAGCCCAATGCCCCGTCCCTCCTGCCGCAGGTAGATGATGATCCCTCCCGCCTCGGCACTGCTCGGCAGACTCATCAACCGCGCCGCCTCGTCCAGCTGCTCTCCGCAGTCGCATCGTGCCGACCACACAGTCTCCCCCGTGTAGCACTCGCTGTGTATCCTCACCAGCGGCGGCACCTTATTCCCATCCTGCCCATGTTCCTCCATATGTTGCGTCCCATCGATCCCACTGTGCACCCTCCCCGGGTAAAGTCTCCCCGTGTACGCCCCCCGCTTAAGCCTCTCTAGCTCCGTATCACCCGGCTGCCACGTGTCTAAACTCTTGCTGCGGATGTTGTCGCCAAAGACAATTGCCAGGTGCTCCTTCTTGTCGATGTTGTTTTCGTACAAATGCAGAAACATTTCGGCGCCCGTGGTGGTGGGTATTCGCGCGCGCACGCTGCATCGTACCTCGGGGAGGGCTTCGAGAAGGCGGGGGTGTTTGGAGCCGCAGCCGCCACCGGTGGGGAGGGAGCTGTCGACGGGGATGGAGCGCGGTTCGGAGAGGAGCGCGTTGCTGGGTGTGGCGGTGCCTGGGGTGGACGGGGGTGTGAAGGCGGGGGAGAGGAGGGAGGGAGGTGGAGGGTTTGTCGGGATTGCTGAGGAGGGTCGGGAGGGGGTCGAGGAAGAGGGCGACGGGTTGTCGTTGGCTGTATTGGAGGTTGTGGTTGTGGCGGGAGGAATGGAGAGGGAGAGGTTGTCGTTGTTGAGGTCGGCGTCAGCGCCGTCGGGCGAGGGGTCCGCGTTGGCGGGCGGGGAGTAGAAAGAGGGCAATTGGCTGTCGCTGGCGGCGGCACCCTGCCATTGTTCGGGGGTAAAGCCGGGCATGTTGTGCTGGAGGCTGTAGTCGGTGTCGCTGGCGATAGGAACGGGGATGGAAGAGCGAGGTGCTGTTCTTCCCCCAGAGATCACTCTCGGCCTGGAAATTTAGTGTGCCACGCGATGCTGGAATTGCGGGGCAGGGGCAAGTGGGATGCGCCAAAGTTCAATGCGAAAATGCCGAGCCGGAGGAATAGTTTGCGAGGGCGCGCCTCTTGGAACTTTTGTCGGTACCCTTCAATATATTTTCGGCCTCCACTGGAAGAAGCTTCGGACATGTTTTGATGGGAATTCGGACGAGGGATCTCGGTTTGCATGGCTTGATCATCAGCACCTCGGCAGACGCGAGGCATTAGTCATGGTCGCCCGCGCGGCGACAGGCCGGAGGGGGTTCGATGCGACGAAGGGGCCCACAGATGACAGATGACGCTCGCCGCGGGGTTTCTTGCTGACCTTCTCTGCCGAGGGAGTCTGCGGGGTTGCCGGACTATGGCCGGAGATCTGGCTGTAGCACAGACCACCCGATTCCATTTTCAGCGCGCTTTGCTTTTTCCACAGCCAAATTCCAACCCACGAGTCCCTGGCGGCTGGCCGAGGGCTTCCGGCGCGCCTCACGGCGCGTGACGGCGACAAAGAATTGAATCTGCTGTGATCCGGCTGCTTAGGTAGGTGCGACGTCACAGCGCATATGTCAACCCAAAACCACAGTTCCTTTTCCTGTGCAACCTTTTTTCCTTTGTGCATCCGAACCTTGCCGTCTCGCTCATTTCGCGCATGTGGACAGATGACAACGTCTTCTCGATGTCGGCCCGTGGTACCGACTGGGCAAAGTTGTATCTTTCTACGATCCGCCATCCGTCTCTTCCTGGAGACCTTGACCCAAAAAATCACCGACGCCGAGACTTTCGATGGTACTGGAGCTCTAAGCAAGGTTTGGCTACATCTGGACAGAACCACTGCCGAGAAGAAAACCAACCTTGGAGACAAAGCCTTTGTGTGGCCGATCAATGTTCTATTGGTCACTTATTTTATGCAGCAGTATCACAAGCATCCGCAACTCTGTTTGCGAGGGGAAGTCTCTTTCACTGCTGAGACACCCTAACGGCCCTACACAACTACAGGACGGGCCTATGCTCATTGAGACGATCTAGACAACCCCAAACGGGGGAGTTAGCAATTGGCGACGCTCCGGTCACTTAAGACTAGTCAACAATGGGGTGGAACTTACCGGACAGCAGTTGTCATCAGTCAGTGGCTGGTGCACCGAACACTTGAGATCCACGTTCCAGTCCCAGCCGCTAAAGGTGGTAGAAGTTAGAACCGATTAACGACGGGAACCTGGCCGGTGAGACATACCTATACCCGAGACTTCTTTTCCGAACGTTCGGCACTCGTACTTGTGCTTGGTGTCCTTCTTGATGGCGTGCTTGGGTTTGCAGTTTTTGTCGGTGTATGGGCAGGGACGACAGTTCGCATCCCCGGTGACCCGGCATGTCCTAACGGCGAAGACAACTCCGACGGCGGCAAGTGCCATGAGGAGACGGGTGGCTGAAACCATGCTGTCTGCTGGTAGTATCTGATTTGGAGACTTTGGGCACAAGAGCAGTTTGAAGGTATGCAATGAAGAATAGGATTCAAGCAACAACACCAGAGAAATAGACGGTTTATATGCTCCGAGCAAGGCTCTAGGGGTGTCTTTCCTCGTCTCTGGGCATAGATTGCTCACTCCCTATACGGGCCTAGAAGGCTTGGCGCCGTCTGTGGTTTGGAATGGGTTGAGATGAGATGAACTCTTTACACAGCGGTTACCACAGCTTTGCGAATTCCAACAGGCCAGAATAATCTGCCGATGGTAGTCTACCGACTCTCATATAGCTCGTTGGTCGGTGTTGGGACACAAACCACCCGGCTTCAGACCGAAAAGGGGCTGCGAAGCTCAACTGCGCATCATAGGGCGGGAAGATGCCGATCATCGGATGAGAGGAGTCTAGCCAACGCCGACACCCTCACTGCTGTGTAACCACAAGTTTTATCATACCGTGAGGTTAAAGGGTGCGTGGCATAACGTGCGGCTGAGAAGGCTTAATATCTGGGCAAATATGGCTGGAGAAGAAGGCGTTACAGAGATCACGAAATTCCCCAGTACATGTTGGTCACATCCGTCGATGCCTTCAGGGAGACAGGAATAGCCCTGATGTTACATCGCGAACATAAGGGTTGGATCGGGCCATGTGCACCCAACATGAAGTGAGGACCGGAGTTGAATACAGGAGGCTTTGAAACGGCTAATATAGACCTTTAATTCTGTCCTCTACGCTGCTGATGAACTATTGAACGCTGATACTACACATACAAAAAGCCTATTCATATTCTACCAAACGCCTCGGAAATGTTCCGAACCATGGTCCTCGAGAAGACACGGGCCCATTGAAGCGCGGACTGAGCTATGCCCCGGTCATGGAGAAACCACGAAAACGCGGTCTCCTTGACCGTGATACGTGCAATCGAATGCCCCATTACAAGCATTAGCAGGTCGTTTTGAGAAGGCGGAAGGGGGTTTGAAGACGTACAGCAAAGGGGGCACGCGTCTCTGAAGCAGGGGTTGCAGTTGGCCCGGTTGTTCCAGTCAAGATCAAACAAGGCGTCGACTGGCGAATGCGCAGTCCCCATGCATGCCACTGCCTGCCCGTTGCAGATCCAGCATTGCCCTCGGTCGACTCTCCAGATGACGTCCTGGACGGTGACATTGTAGTAGAGCGGGGCATACCGTGCTTGCCGCGGCGGACCGAGTGCGGGAGTCCCAGGTTTGGTGCAGCGAAGCCAGACATGAAATACGTTTTCCGGGCTGGAGCAAACGATGAGGGGATGAATTTGGGCGCATGACTCTCCAGTGATGACAGAGTTAGCAGTCTTGAAGTCGGGGCTAGGGAGCTGCGAAAGCACCCTGTCGCTCACTTGGTTGATGGCCCAGGCCGTACCAGGAGTGGCGTGCTTGAAGAATTGCTCCAACGTCTTCATGCTGGCGATGTTCATCAGGTCACCGGCAAGGAGCTGATTTGGCTCCAGATAGAACTTGCGTCGATTCCAGGCCCTGGTTCTCTGAGAAGCCGGCGAGTCGATACCTTGACGAGGATGTGTGGTGCGCTTGGCCGACGGGCATGAGCTGCCATCTCTTCGACAATCATCTCCCAAATCTCGGTGGGAAAGCGGATTCCGCCGCGAGGACCTCGGGGTGTGATTTCAGCCCCCTCGTTGATGAGCTCATCGAGATATCTTGCCGTGGTAAACTCGACGTTGAGCAGTCAAAGCTCGTTTTTGAGGTCGGGTGCAGTTGCGGCGTGACGGAACACCCTTGTTCGCATCGTCGGCGGGAGGAATACGTTGGAAGTGCTCAACGCCTGGCGTTGGTGATGATGTTGAGATGCTTGCAGAGTTGGTTGACGAGAGCTGCGGTCCATGTGAAAAAAGGCAGTGAAGGTTCTCGCTAGGTGGTTCGGCAGGCGCACCTTGGGCAAAGATGGTGGGAATTGTAGTCAAGCGCCCCCTGACCTCCCCCCCAACGTACCCCTTTGTCGCGTGGTATCGAAGCATGGGCAAGAGCAACCTAAGGAGATTCTTTCCCTCGCAGCAAACATTGAATTGGCTGGATAGCTCAATGGTAGGGCATCACTTTCCGGTGCTGAAGCTTCTGGGTTCGAGTCCCAGTTCGGTCGAACGGTTCCTTTTCGCAAGGCACCCCCTCTATCAAGATGTTTTGTTCACTGTGGGTCTGCCCCTTTTTTGTCCGCTGCTAGGGCTACCCTTCCGCTGGTGCCGCCGCCGTAGGCGCACTCACCAAACTTCCGTTCACCAACGTCTCCATCCTCCCCCTTCCCACACCTTAATCAACGACAACGGATGCGCCGTAATATACGCATTCCCCCTCCCATCCAAATCAAAAGCATTCCAAAGGTGCGCCCCATCCTCAAATCCCGGAAGCACAGCAATCACGTCCACCTTCGCGTCGTTCCCACCGATGGGAATACCATCCTCGTCGATACGTACCCGGGAGAAAGCTCCCAGATGGGAGTTGGTGAAGTAGAGGTATTCACCCTTGATACTAACGTCGTTGACGCCGATTAGATATCCATTGGTGGCGTCTCCGAAGCCCAAGACGAGGCTTTCGAACGCGGTTGCGATGGAGTGGGAAAGGGTGTCGGTGCGGAGGATCTCCCCCGAGTATGAATCCGCGGCTCGGATGACGCGTGGTTTCTTGGGGGGGTGGTAATTCCGTTGACCAATTCGTACTTTGGGATGGGGGTGGAGTCCTTTAGGATTTTGGGCTTGTCGGCGGTTAAGGGTGAGATGATGTGGATTTGGTAGCTCGTACAGATGCTGTTGGAGGAATACGCATCAACCGCCAATCAGGGCTGGCGATAGCCTCCAGCTCGGACTCTTCTGTCACGTTAGGGCTGCGTACCCGTATTAGTCATTGAAACTCGCCCGCAAAGGGCAACGACCCGAGCGATCCCATCCCCTGAGTCATTATAAATTCAACCTCCTGACAAACGACCGTCCATCGCATCACAGCAGGGTCTAATGACGAGGTCGGTCCTTTGCAGCAACAATAGCACTGCCAGCAAACAATATATGACTACGAACGTTTCCCTTGAATCGTAAGGCTCAGGACATGTGGAGCCCATCTGACTCCTTGTCGGCTTCATACCGGCCGATGCCACAATGCATTGTTTCTTCCACATCCAAGACCAAAGTATCTGTACATTTTGATACATCCATTGTTTCTATGCCAACCCGAACCCCAATCCAAACCGGGACTAATCCATCTATCTCTTTTCTATCATCACTTTATGTTTCTTTGCTCTCATAACGCTTCCCCTGGCCTGTACCCATCACTGCTCCCGCTCCCGCTCCCTTTCCCACCCCTCCCCTCGAATTTCTCCTGCTGAAAGACCAGCCCGACTTCTGAGTCCCCCCTTTTCCTCCGGTTCTCCTTCATCTCAAACTCCATCAACTGCCTGTCCATCTCCCGGTTCATCTCCTCCACCGTCACGCTGACGTCCTTCCGTACTCGTACTCCTTGCTCTGCTGATGAGATACCATCGCCGCCTGTGCTGGAAAATAGCTTGCTTGCCCCCCCGCGACTTCGGGAGACGCCGGTGTGCCGGCTGATGTAGCTGGTGAGAAGTCCGGGTGCGAGCTTCTTGAAAAGTGGGCGCATAGGCGGGATGGAGATGCAGATGATACCGAGGGAGCACTCGATGATGGTCATGTTGAGTGGGGAGGCGAGATAGTCTGTCCATTGTTAGAGGTCAGGGGTCGGAAGAGGGTAAGCATAGTAAGCTTACAGGTTACATCGAGGCCTTGAACCTGGTGGAGGAAGTAGATGCGGACGACGCTGGCGGCGAGGGCACTGCGGGGGTTAGTGAGGCCATACATTGATCAAAAGAGGGAGGAGAGCTCACATGAAGCCGACGCCAAAGAGAACGCAGATCACCAGGCGCTGGCGCAGCGGTAGATTCAAGGACCAGAAGAAGGGGAGAGGCGCCACAACGAGTACGGTGTCCGCGAGGGTGCTGATGGCGGCGTTGGCGTACAGGAAGTTGACAAAGGGGATGCACTTTGACCCCGGGATGGTGAAGTCCCAGGCGGCGTGGACCGGAGTGCACTGGAAGATGGTGACGAAAATGGCGCTGATGCCGATGCCGGTGCAGACGACACCCGTCACGTAGAGGATTTTGCGGAGTGCATCGTGGGGAAAGATGCGTAGGTACGACGTGATGATGGATAGCTTGGTGAAGGCCATGCCGGCGGCGTAGAAGACGTGGGCGACGTACATGAGCTGCACGCATTTCTTGACGGAAAAGATGATGTTTTCGTAGGGAAACGGAATGTTCCATACGTGCTTGCCCAGTCCGTAGTTGGTGGCCACGAGCGACGTTGCTGAGGACACGAGGATGAAGAGGGAGGCGAAGATGGCGAGCACATCATCGATGAAGAATTGGTGCGTGATCCAGGCGCGAGTGTACAGCCGCAACATCATCACCACGCTCACCAGCACGATGAAGGTGATGTTGACGTTCCATACCATCGACGTCAGGCTCGACTTGTCGGTGATGTCGTAGTTCTGGAGGAGCTCGTCAACGCTGGGGATGACATCGGCAATGTCTCGGGGGTTGTGCCCCAACATGGCTCATTGCCCAATCTAGTCTCTCGACTCTCGCAGCTGAGTCGGCTTTCGAGGAAGGAGCGGCCGGTCAATGTTGTGTAGTGGTGAGCTGGAGAGCGTTGGATGGGGCATCCCTCTCCCCAGGATCTACAACGGAGCAAGGTGCGGGTGCTGCAACAGAAAAGGAAAAGCAATCGAAAGCCAACATGGAGCCAAGGTAACCGTCGGCGCCTGCGGGGCCGATGAGCCGTGTTCGTTTCGCCCGCCATCACGCTTTGACTGCTTACAGGAACTTGGGAGGCATTGACGAACCCGTGTGGCGTTTTTCGGTCCCCTACGATCGAACTTCTGGGGAGGCTCCCTCGATGGCGCTTGGCGCAGACTGCAAGGGCCTGCCACTGGCTCGCTGTGCCGCTCAGTTGTCGTCTGCGTTGGGCGCCACCCCAGCGGAACGGCGGCACAGCCTAGAGAGATTTTACTGGGGAGTCCTTTTCTCTCCATGCTGCAGACGGCTGCGTCTATCGACTACGCGGTGTGGTTGTGCCGCGCTGGGATTGGACACCATCGCCAACGCGGTCCGGGCCCAGTTCAGCCCACTGTTCGGTACCAGGGTGTGATTCCCGCGTCCCCCCCTCCAAGGCCGAGATCTTTTGGTGCCATCCCTGCGATCTTTTTTTTTTCTCTCTCTTTTGACCCCTGATGAGGCGCAACGCTCGGCGGCGTCCCTATCTCTTCCTCACCTTCTCTGCAGATTCGACACGGATTCACCCCACCGACGCTGCAGCTTGCAGTCTGCAGTGAACGGACGTTGCATTTCAGCTCTGCTCGACAGTTGTGTCAGAAATTACCGAAAGTCGGGTTGGTCAGCCGCTGTCACATCAGCACAACTTACGGTCGCATTGCACACGCGATGTCCGCAGACGTGCTGCACTGCAACAGAAGCAACGAAAAAGCCGCGCGACCATGACCAGCACCCGCTTGTTGAAACACTCGTCCCCCTCGTGCGAATCCGCGGAATCGAGATCCTGCTGTCACCCCGAACAAGAATAGCAACTTTATTACAGGGTCCTTCCCGACAGACCGGAATCGGTGAGGGGCAACCGTAACAGCAGACAGCGCTCAGACGCTGATGTGTGCGAACCACTCCGGAATTTTCCAACCATCATCCCTGGCCGCTCACGCGCTGCGCCTGCATTTTGCTTTGGTTCAAACACTGGTCTTGCTCCCCCACTCCACGTGAGTTTCATGCATTGATCTCAGGGGGTTGTCCAACGTCTGGATGCAAAGCCAACGTGGTGACAAGCTTTGGTGCCTGGAATGGCGGTGGGCTTTGCGCTCGGATTTGAGACGAGATGGCGCGGAGGAGCCGGCTGAAAAATCCCTCTGGGCTGCCCACCCTGCATGCGAAGCCTGGCGCCACCATCACCGTGATGAGTGGGGTGACCCTCAGAATCAGGCTTTTGAGGTGTTTCTTGAGATTGCGATGCTTTTCGGGGGTCGCGGGAGGCTCTCACCGGGCGGGTGAGGCTGCGATTCGAGTGGGGGTAGCGCGGGCACGTTGGTGCCCGTCTTCTACTGACGTGATGATCCTCGCCGGAAGTTTCTCAACAAGATGACTCGGGATATTGGCCCAGTTGGTAGAGCGTTGGTCTCACAATATGGTCTGGTTAGACATCAGAGTAATCCAAAGCTCGTGAGTTCGAGCCTCACATGTCCCATCTAGATGCTGGAGACGCCCATTTAGCATCTCCACACTCTTTTTGCAGCCGTCGGCTTCAGGGAAGCGTGTTAGGTTGCGACGGCGATGAAGATATGTAGCTCCGGAGGCACAGACGCGCGACCTGGGTTGCAGTCGGAAGGACGTACGGTTAGTTTCCAAAGCGATCTTGGTATATGTTACATCGTCCAGTCTTGGTTGGGGATCATTCGATATTTACGACAAACAGGGCAATTTCAGGTGGGAACAGCCTAAACCACCGACATGGCGTCCCGAAATGGCTGCGTGTGGCTGACGATTGCAACCATCGCCTTGTGTTGGCAATTTCGCGTGGATGAGCTGCCGGACACGTTATTCCGGGTCTTACGCAAGACAGAACTTCTGCATTGCCGTTGTCTGACTCCCAAACGAGCCTGCGTCGGCCTTCAAGGACAGTTCTACCAAAGCCTCGCCGTGCATGACTCCATGGACATACGCGTGGCCAACAATGTCGTGCAGTGCTTCTCACTCGGTCCCTGTTGCTGGTGGTCTCGATCTGAGCACCAGCGGCGTCTTGGATCCCAGGACAATGCAAATATCATCACCCATCCGCATTTCAGGCGGGCCAGATCCAAGCTGGCCGTTGGCTGCGATGAAGGGGCGGCGGTTGAGCCCGTTTCGCAGAAACGCTTCGTAATATTCCTTTGCCTCGCCATTTGGTACCCTTCTCTCGTCGTCGCGCACGCGATGCGCCGTTTCGGTAATGTCGACCAGGTGTTCGCGGTTCTCTCGGAGCGTCTTGAGATACCCACCATAGACGGGCGGCGCGGATATCCATTTTTAGGATCGGCGTTCCAGATGAGGGTCCGTCAGAAGCACTCGTTGCGGTGGTGCGTGTCGTGTGAATGGGGGAAGTGCGTTGCGTCAGTCTCATCCAGGAGTTGAGCGTATTCTGCAATGATCTTGAAGAGGATCCACTGCTGATCTTTGGTGTTTTTGCATTACCATGTGTGTCCAAGCACGAGGACAGTGTTGAAATCGAATCAGTGGATGCGGAGTTCCCCTGGGCGGTCTTGGTTGTTGAGGAAGTATCCCGGCGAGGGGACGCCTTTGCTGTGCCAGCTGTTGCCATCTGCGCCAAAATTTCCCGCCAGACAAGAGATGTTGTGGGTTTCTCGAGGGTGATCGACTGAGAAGTCTAGCACCCAGCCGGGAGGGCTGTCGATGGCCCGGGGCTTGCGGATGAGACGTAAAATCATCAGGTTGCCTATCTCTTTGATGACTTCTAGAAGGCTATCCACTCAGTCGGGTCGTCGGGAAACCCGCCCTGCACAGCAACGAGCACGTGGAAGGGGTGATCGGCCCGTTCGTCACCATCAACCGGTCGAATGTACTTCAGATGCTTTAGATCGGAGCAGTCAAGATTCACGGGCGTTTCCTCGTTCTGTCTTTCGCCATGGTCCTCCGGTGTGCTCAAGCTGTGGGAAGCGTCACAGCCTGTGGGTTCTTGTTGAGACGAAGACACTATGATAATCGCTGGTCTTTTTGTCAGCCAAAGTATGTTGATTTTTCCTTTCTTCCTGTCGCCATCCTCATCGTGGTGTGTCGCCGGTAACTCTTCACCAGCCGCTTCTGGTTCCGCTTCGATGTCGGATTCACCCACAGCCTCTGGCTCTGCTATGGGTTCTATCCCTTTTTATTTAGGACTAGAAGCCCGTTGATGGTAATGGGTCTTTTGTCCATTGCTGAGCCCCACGTGTAAGATAGAGCTTCATAGGTGGGTGTATCGTCGATCGCTGTTGTTTTGAGCGTGCATCAGGCATTGTCGTCTTCGTCATTCTTCCCGGATACAAAAGGCTCAATGAGCCGAATTTCACGCTTGTTAGCGTCGAGCTTCTGGCGAAGGGGCGGTGACGAGTTCATGGGCCATTGCTGGGGCTGACCGGCGCGGTTCATGTGCAAAGGACAGAAGCCTGAGGTGATTGAACTGTCGCGTGGAATCAGTGATGAAGCAAGAGATGGGAGAACCAGCGGGCGGGGCTCTCAGATTCCCCCTCCGACATTACCTTGAGTTATCGACCAGAAGGTTGCCTGGGTTTACTCATGATGGGCGGACTGCCTCGCGCCCCGCATCTGCAAGTGATCGGTGTCTGGGGGGACTTTGAAAGAGTAAGCTGCCGGGCTTGTTGCTCTGAAAGCTGCTACGAGCTCAGACGACAGCGGACTGATCGTGATGGAGAGACGGCGCTAACTTGAACTTGCGATGGACACAGTGACAAGGACACCAACCCCATCCGGGTAATTTCGAGTCTTTGATAAAGTTTCCACAGACTATACGCCGGAGTGTTATAGGGACGACGGCCCTGAGGGTCGGTTGGGGCTCGGCAAGACATAACCATGGGTCTTCGATGCCTCCGGTGCAGAAATCGCCGGGTGGATATCACAACAGCGGCCTAACCCCCTGGAAATATCTCTTGAATGGAATGCCGGACTCAAGACCTTGATGCGTTATCGATTTGGCAGTCCAGCACGGGTACTGGAGCTTGTCGTTCTCCCTTGGTGACTCGGATCGCGTGAAGTAAACTCCTCGCCGAGGGTGCCCATTACCTGCTGGAGATGTACTTGGGTACGCCCTAGAAGCAAACGACGAGCCCCAACAGCTTAAAGACTTATCGCGCCCGAACCGAATTCCTACCGAAATCCAATTTCGAACAAATGCATTTTCGGCAAACAGGTAAGTACTTACTGCCGGCTTCGAAAACCTCGACGCAATGTCGTCGTCATCTCCCTCGAGATTGAAACCCGATTCCGCGTCACCGTTTCCACTTGACAGTCCAGGTGGAGGGATCATTCTTGGCTTCGCTATCTGCGAAGAACCACTTGATGCTGGTGAGCATCTGTGGCCGAACACTTCCCTTTCACCTCGCCCTCCCGTGTTTGAGGCCCTGAGTCACGATTGTTGTAGGGTCTTTTCGGATGCAGGACTGCCCGCAGCACATTCACAGGATCTCGATTCACGGATATCAGCGAAGGTTGACTTGGTTGGTCCTCTCAATTGCGGTGATGTCAGGGTAAGTCGCCCTCGGAGTCAGGGGCAAGTTTGGGGCTGACAGTCGGAAGCAGCACCCTGTCATTCTAGCCGAAAATGGAGCATTTCCAACCACTTTGGCATAGAATTGCATCATTCTCGCAAAAGGTTGCTCAGCTGAGAAATAAAGCTGCAGCTCCAACACCATTTTGGTTTCGCCCGCAGGGCCATCGTTTTGAAAAGGGGTAACCCAGTTCGAAATGACCGACAGGAAGGATGGCAACCCCCTCCCCCGCAGTCCCAAAGAGTCTCTATTTGTGGGGTCGCTGGGGGGTTTGGGTGAGAATATGGTGTCTGTCAGGCTGTTCTCATTGGTGTGCTCTGCAAATGGCGTCAGCTGGACTCTGGGGGCACTTTTCACTGTTGTCCTTCACTTCCGACTCTGCCAATTGCAATGTCGACGCGCCCGGAAGACGCACGCATGGCGTCTGTGCTCGGATCTTCTGGGCAAATTATAGTGGTAAATTGGGAATAGGGCAGTAGGGGTCAGCAGTAATGTTATAAGTAATCTCAACCAGGGCCATTCCCCTCATTGCACCCGGCCTCTTCAGGCACGATGACGAGCTCGATAAATTGGACTGAATTCCCGCAAAAGAACACCAGGTGAGTACCCATCCTCTCCGGAATCAGTACATTCGTTTTCTCCTTCGTCAAAAAACCATGCGGCTCACCACCTTTGTGGCCTCCTTCTTGGTGGCCTCCTCCGCCAAAGTCAGCGCCCAGTCCGCACCCCAGTCACCACCCCCGCCCCCGCCTCCACCTCCACCCCCCGGACCCCTCACCGTCCAAACCACCAGCGGCACCTTTACCGGCCTCATCGACCCGTCCCTCCCCAACGTCCACCAATGGCTCGGCATTCCCTTCGCCACGCCTCCCCTCGGCACTCTCCGTTTCATGCCTCCCCAACCAGCACCCAACTACGGACACGCCGAAGCCAAAGCCTACAAGCCCATTTGCCTCCAGGACAGCGGCGACAAGACCGGTCTCTACTGGGACCTCCTCCCCGAGTTCCAAAACCAAGACCCCCAAAGCGAAGATTGTCTATACCTCAACATCTGGGGACCGAAGACTCTTCCCTCGGGCAAAGGTAAAGGCAAAGGTAAAGGCAAAGGAAAGGGCAAAAATAACGAAGAAGAGGAGGAGTTACTCCCGGTTATCATCTGGGTTTGTGGTGGCGGCTTCAAAGAGGGTGGAGGCCATGCGCCGTATCAGGTTCCGGGGAAGTGGATTCAGAGGACGGGGACGCATTTGGTGGTGACGTTTAATTGGAGGTTGAATATCTTTGGGTTTCCGGCGACGGCGGGGGCGGAGAAGAATGCGGGGTTGATGGATGTTCGGATTGTGTGAGTACTCTTTGAGAAAGGGGCTCCCGGAAAGGGGGGGGGGGAGATAACTGACGGGTGATGATAGGGTTGAGTGGCTGAGGGACAATGTTGCGGGATTTGGGTAAGTTTTTGCTCTTGTGATGGCTGCTGGGAGGGTTTTGGGGGGGGAGAAACTGCTGACGGGAATAGGGGTGACCCGGAGCGGATGGTGCTCTACGGACAGTCGGCGGGCGCCAACGCCGTGAATGCGTACGCGTACGCGAATCCTGTCGACCCCATCGTCAAGGGCCTCATCATCTCGTCGAGCAGCACACCGGCAACGAACCCCATGAGCAGCACACTCTTCCATGATCTCGCGCAGAATGCTGGTTGCGCTGGGCTGAATGCTTCGGCCGAGTTGGCTTGCATGCAGCAGCTTGATGCTTTGGTGCTGCAGCAGAAGGTCGACGAGGCTAATCCGGATCCTTTCCGGGGGCTTTTCCGTCCTATTACCGACAATGTCACCATGTTTGCTAATGTGACAGCCCGGTTGGAGCAAGGACTGGTGGCCAATATTGTGGGTGGCCCCTGAAATGACATGCCACTATGGAAGACGGGAGAGGCTGACTTGAACATGTAGCCCATGATCGCCGGGTTCAACTTCAACGAGTCGGCGGCTTTCCTGGTGCCGTTTGACATCAACGCTACGACGCCACCCCCGAGCATCGTTCCGGGTACGGCTGGATTGGCTTGCGGTCCTGTGCGGGAAGCGGCGTGAGTGGGGACTGAGATACGGGCAGGGCAAAGACTGACACCTTTGGCAGGAAACGCAATGTCTACGGTCTAACGACGTACCGGTATCTGTACTCCGGGAACTTTACCAACATCACGCCGCGATACTGGCTCGCTGGGATGCATAGCTGTTAGTATTTGGTCTTGCACATACGTTCCATCGGAAGCAATGCTGACCATGAACAGCCGACATCCCTCTCGTCTTCGGCACTCACGCCGACTTCCGCGGCAATTCGACCGAGTTTGAGTACCAGACGAGTTACACAATGGAGTGTAAGCCATCTTTAACCTATTTGAGAAGGCGCTTGCTGACCATTTCTCCCATAGCGTTTTGGGTCTCGTTCGCCTCAAACCCCTCGCGGCCCCCGATGAACCACCTTGGCCAGGTCTGGCCTAGGTTCACGGCAACCAACGGCCAGATCGTTGTGTTTGGGAATGCCACGGGTCTTGGTCCGTCTTATGTGGACTCGGTGGCAGTTGCGGATAAGTACAGCGGTGTTTGCTAGAATGTTACCTCTCACTCTTGGTTGTGATGTAGGGCGGATTGTGGCCTTCAGGGATAGTTTGTCAGGTCACGGTAGCGAGAGACTCAAATTATTAGTTCTGGGCTTGTAATGGAATGAAATTTAATGCGGGAAGAATGCTTCTAGACCTGTGCAACAGGAACTGAAGGCTGTGGGGGTACGCCTGAGGCGAACCAGCTCCGTGAAACAGCCGGACAGCCTCTTCATTGCCCAGACTGATACCCCGTACACCACAACATCACCATAAGTCGACGATATTCCTTCCAGTACTGCTGAAGCTGTGCCGCTTGGTGATCCTACATCCCTCCGGAAGATGACCAGGAGAACGGATATCGCGAAGAGACTGACAAGGAGGAGCGGGAAGGGAACTACCCACTTGGTGAAGACAACAGTTATGTGAATCTCGTCCTGACCAAGTTAGCTCTCCTCCTCTGGCCGATATGGATGAGGGATGGTACTACCTCCGGAATCCCTGCGCTGCGGAAGTGTCGAATCTTCCTAAGCAACGATGCAATGATGGGTGCCGTCATGAACACCGACCAATAGGCAAATGCAGCCCAGATATAAATTGCACTCGACAGTGCAAGATCCGCCCCAAAGATCCCAAGATCCTCAACACCCGTACTCGTTCTGTAGATTGTAATCTCGTAGCCAGGCCGACGGTATATGTCATCAAAGAGCGTCAGCGAACCCTGCCCCTTTTCCTTTCTCCGGTCTCCTTACCTCGCAATAGCCGTAACCCAAGCCGCCAACCCCAACACTAATAAAACCAAAAGCTGCGCTGCATCTCCCACCCGCGTGAGTTTAGCTCGTGAGGGATTCACCTGCGCAGGCAAAAGCAGTAGCCGTTTCAACGAGCATCACCCTTGAGACGATGGTGAAGAGGGACTGGGCATAGGATATCCTCCCCACTTCCAAGGATCACAAATGGTCCTGTCGTCTCCCTTCCCTGCACGAGGCCGTGTTGAAGGTGCAGATGCCGCAGCGGGGCGGGTTTGACATGGTGACGAAGTTGGCGAGGGTGGTGTAGATGCGGATGACGAAGAAAACGAGGGCGATGAGGATGAGGTAGAGTGCGATTTTAGTCTTTTTGCGGCTGGGATGGTGGGTTTGGATTGGATTTGGGTTGTTGGGATAAGTTGTAGTGGCGACGACGTTCTTCGGTTCATGACTGCTGCGGAGCTGGTAGAGCTGTTTCGCTGCGCCGAAGATGAAGATGAGACCAAATACGCAGCCGAGGCCGAATAGGGTGGCGAGTCAGGTTGTACCAACGGTACTGCTCATGCTGCTGTGGGTGTCTTGGAGTGGTGTTCGCCGTTTAGAAAGGAGTTGTGGTGTTGATGCGAGGACGGTAGTGTCTGGTTCTTGGCGGATGGACTGCGTTGGCATACATTGGGCACTGGGGGTTGCAAGGACCACACAGTCAGACACTGGAAGGGAAGGTCCAGAACGCAAGGCCGCTGTCGATCAACCCGTATTAAAATGACTGTGCCGCTCTGAGACAGAATGGACGATCGAGGCGCAATGCCACAAGACAGGGGGCAAACAAGCCCCGACCAACCTACCTCCCACTGAGCATGTGTGAAAGCCATGTTGCCTGAGTGGACCGCAGAGTGAAATTAGCCGATTTATCGGTAGGGTGAGATGCGTTGTGAGGGGAAACTGGCAAGGCTTCTGAACATTCTTCTCGCGCTGCGATCACCGGCCTAGCCCCTGTATTCCGGGTCCTCTCCGCCTCTCATCACTAGCTGGCATCCTCACAACCTAGAGCCATGAAAATATCGAGATGTCAAACCAAAGCCGCGTGTCCCATTCACCCAAAGGGTGGCTCTCCTCTTTAAGGGATGGCGAGGGTCGATCCTGATATTCAGCATCACCGCTTGGGTGTTGTGGCGGTTAACTTGACCGTGAGCATCTACATGAACATTCGAGCTAGTGGGGCGAGTCTTGCCTCGAGTGGCACGCTGTCTTCCGGAAGCTGCAATGAGATCAACCATACCAAGGCATGGATACAGGTCATCACTAACGCTGCGTCCATGGCTCTGCTCGCCGCTACTGTCAGCCCCCCTTGTTGCAAGCGTATCACCCCGGAAACTGACAAGCGATGGAAGAATTTCGCAATGAATGCATTGAAATCACTGTCCGAGAAGGGATAGACCAGGTTCACCGCGACAGAGAGACCGTTGACATTAGAATCCCATCTCCGAGGAACATAGCCCACATCAAACTTTCCCACCAATTTCTCTGGGGCGTTGTATTCCTCTTCACCATACCTGTGCAGCTCATCTATAACAGCACACTTTACACCAGCTCCTCGGCATCCGATTATAACGTCTTCATTGTCTTCAAGGAGTTGTTCAATCAGTCCTTTGTGAACTCTGAATCCGACTCCGGTACATACACTAAAAACACCGCACAATCCTCCCGTTTTACTCAGGGCCAAACGAGTGGAAAAGGGTTTCTCTCACAAAAATCATAGGCCGTTATTCGGCTGGCTTCTCCGACGAGTACCACTCCGTAGTTCTGGTTGCCGAGAGTTTTCACCGGCCTATACAACCGCTCCAATCTCTCCGACGGGTCTCTCAATCAAGGTGTCATGAGTACGTGGGGACCGACTCCGCAGAATCGCTGGCTGTGTGACCTCTTCGATTTAAACCAGATCGAGCACGATGGGACTACCATTGTCGCGCGACCAAATATAACCTGTCGGGCTCAGCATATTGCTGACAAGGAGAGAAAGATATGGGAGGTAGACTTGGATTGCTTGTCCACCAAGACTGAAACAGGGGCTGGCTTCCGGGAGGAGGACACACTGCCGTCTTACAGCCATGGAGTTTGAGCGAGAAGGTCGAACTGGACTGTCGGGTACTGTCGTCTCCAATGTTCTGGTGGCTCATCATCATCTGCAACATTCTCATCGCGAGTCTCATCACCGGCATGATTTTCTTCTACAAGTCAACACCGCTTGCTACGGTTGGGGATGTCATTGACTCGTATCTGCGTACCCCATCGTCCGAACGCCCGTCGGCGGCATCAACGTACGACTATACATCGTCCAAGAACATGGATCGGCCAAAATTGGAAGCGTGGTCTTTTCAACCAAAGAAGAGAAGACTCAGGCGAGCGGCTGGCGGCATGAGATGGGGTATCACCCTTGTCTGGTGGATGGCTTCGCTCTTCGCCGTCGCAGCCGGCTTCACACAAACATTGAGAGCGGAGAAGGAGTACGCCGATACTTCCATGGCAGGCATGCGAGTCAAATACCTCCAAACCCTGAAAAGGGCCAACTCAGGCAGCTTCGCCCGCGGATTCGATTCCCTCAGACGAGTCTCCATGGCCCCCCCCTCTCCAACCGGCACCTCCTCAACCACCCGTCGCCTTCAATTCATTACTCTCGCCAAACCTCCCGTAATTCTTCATGGTAGCCGCCTACCTCCTCTACAACTCACTCCTCTCCTCTACAACTTACTCCGCGGGGTTACAATGGCTTATGAGCCAGAGGCTTCTCTTCGCCGAGGTTGATCTCTGGGATGAAAAGGGGCAACGACATGAAGGAGAGGGCAACAGGATCCTAACGCTGGGGTATTCCAACCTTGGGCTCTTTTGGCTGCTGTTTGTGGGCGTCTTGGTGTGGGCTGCCTGTTGTGGCGATGGGTGATTTGAGAAGGGTGCCCGAGGGGATGCCGCTTCTGGTGGCATGCTCTGCGGTTATAGCGGCGTCTTGTCATTTCCCGGATGCTGAGCGGGACAAAGAAAGTGTGGCGGAGAATCCATTGTTTTGGGGTGTGGTGTCTGAGAGTGGGGCGGATGGAACGGGGAGACAATGGCTTGGTTTTTCGCCCATAATGCCCCGCGCACCTAGTCCGGCTGCCAGTGAGGAGTATGGGTAGCAGCTTCACCCTCTAGGCCAAAATGCTAGGGGGAGACTACCGGCCAGCTCTGCAGAAGCTAGGAATTCCGTTCCATTTATCCCTTACAATGACCGATCACTTTGCTGGAGGTGATTTAGCGAGCATCGTTGTAGTAAGGAACTTAGAAAGGCTGGAAAGAAGCATAGCTAGAGGTGGGGCCTTGGCTCCGCACCTCACATCCTTTGGAAATTCTCACATCCTGTAAGGTTTGGAAGGAGTGGGTATGTAATTCCCCGCCCTCGGGTGGTATTTCAGGCAGTCGGTTTGGTTCACAGAACTTCGAAAAGCAGGAAGCATCCTGTGGATGATCCAGTCGAAGAACTAGCAGCCAAATGCGGCGTCTGCGTAACATAACCAAAGCGGGCTATTCCCTTTCTGGCCAGCCTGCAGAGCATCGCATTTGTGTGCCTCTTCGAACAAATAGGAAAAGAATCAAAAAGCAGCCAGGCCAGTCAGGTTCGAATTACCTGAATCGAACCCAGCCAACAAAAGGGCTGCCCGCTTGCCAAGCAATCAGCAAAACGCCTCGCGGTAATAGCTACCCTTTTGCTGAACATGAATTGATAAACTCCTCTGGATCATCAGAGTCTGACTGTTGCATTTGGTGTCGGACACGACATGAAGGGGCCGCAGTCAGCGTGATCTAATTCGTTAGGTGTGCTGATCGTTTGCGTCAGCCCTGTAGGATTGCGTATCGACGGAGGGGCAAAAGTTTCGCGGTGTAGCCAGTCGGAGGCTACCTACTGCCCGGGTGCATCCAATAGGCGTTTCGTCGCACCCTGAGCCGGTCAGCCAAGCAGAGATCTGCTCCTATAAAGCATTTCGCGGAGCTGGGGGACTGCTAGCAGGATGAGTCCACCCAGCAGCCGGAAATACGGACACGACACATAGCCCTCGGCAATGGGGTCAAACTTCACCAACTTATCATATAGCTGCTTTGACGGCAGAGTGCTGCCCGAGCCAAATGCTGATATCTCTGGGATAGGAGTGAGTGCCCCTCTTGTCACCGTGCCGACCCCCACCCCCTATTTAGCAGTTAAAATTCTGTCATCATCATCGCCAGTCACTCACTAACTCCGAGCTTCTGTTCCAGGTCCTCACGGGGTTTCTGGGCACCACGCTCTTGATGATACTGATCATCACCGGGTACTATTTCATCGCATTCCAACCAGATCAAGATCCATTCAATCCGCTGGGCGAGAAAAAAGGGCCTCACGACCGGCCCTGGAGGGTGAACCCCATCGATGAATACCTGATCAACTTGATCGGCCCATGCAAGCGGCGAGTAACAGGATGGCTCCGAATCGATCCCACCACTGGCACAGATTGCAAGAGGCTTGAAGATGCGTTCAACGACGTGTGTCCCTATCTCCTGTCTCAGACCCGCACTTGGTCCTCCTGTGTGACTGACATGCGATGTCTCATAGTGCGTCCTCAGCTTCTGCGACCTGCAAGTCTTGGCGGGGATCGGGGTCATCGTCAGCGCATATGGCATCCTCAAGGCGGGCGTCTCGGCATTTCACTGGCAGATGGCCGTCTTTCTTGCCTGGTACGCCAACCTGACCCATCAAACCGGCCTGACAATGTTGCGCAAATACCTGAACCGGCCTGGCCGCGGCCTCGAGCGGCACTGCAGAGTCCTAGCGATGGCCGTGTTGTTCATTCTGCTTTTGGTCGCCATGGTGCCAACTGCCTACTTCAACTGGACCTCCTTCCGGCCTCATGCGGCCCATCCCGGGTCGTATGCTTGGTGTTACTTCCACCTGTCCATTGCAAACCAGTTATTTGAGAATGCAAGCTCTTCGGGGGCCAAGCTGGAGGGTACGCGGGGTTTGCAAAACACGGTCATTTCCATGTTGCTGTTGGCGTTTACCTTTGGCACCAAGATCATCCGGCTCTCCAAGCGGCTGTCGACCCTGGCCAATGTCAGGGTCCGCGGGAGAATAAGCAAGTGGCTCCAGAAACGGATACAAACGGCGAGTGGGAGCCCAATGTCCCAGCTCAGGCGGACGAGGTGGCGGCGACCGGTGGGCTCATGCTCGTTTTTGAAGTGGCACCTTGTGGCCAAGCCCCTGATCGCCTTGTACCTTGCTGGGCGCATCTCTGCCGACTTGTTTACGTCGATGATATCAGAGGTTGGTCACTCCACCGTTTTGTGTGACAGCAGCGGCGGATGTGAGCTGACATGAATGCCTCCCTCCCTAATATAGGTATACTGGCTATGGGTGTCGACTGCTTGGCTTACTGTCGCGCTTTTCCGTACCCGACAATCAGTCGACCTGGACGAGAACTCGTTTGCGTTTGGACAGATTCTTCCTGTGCTGCTGCTTGCTGGCCCGCTGGAGCCCATCGTAGTGACATTCTTTTCTGTCACATACGGCAATGGCGATGCCCAGAGGGCGATCTCACCCGCAGCCGGCGATCGAAGGGATAGCGAAAGCAGAGCTTTGGACATCGCTGACAGCACACTTGGTAAGTTCCGCGCCTTGAGCAAATTCTATCAGAAATTATTCTAATACAATCAAAGCCGTTGACGATGCAAGCGAAGCCCGTCGACAGGAAGAAGGGATGTATAACGGAAACGGCGTTGGGGCTGACGGAGCAGCCCCAGTGTCTCCTTCGCCTAACGACTCCTTGTCTATTCGTCCCGCCAATGCAAAACGAAGCAATACGTACAGCCAACATCGCGACCCCGGAATGAAATGGGCCATACTTTTGATGATCTTCCAGGTTCTGATCGCCACAGGGGTCACTCTCGGGTTTCTATCAGCGACTCCACTCAGCGCGGTCCGGGCAGTCCAGCCTTTCGTCATCTGGTTTGTTGTAACTCTACCATCCGCATTCTACCTCATGGTTCTGTTGTGTATCGAGACTTGCGGGTCGAGATGGCCGAGCAAGGCAGGGTTTGCTATTCTGGCTCTTTATTCATCTTTGCTTAATCCCGGGTTTCTCGACAAGATTATGTCCAGCCAAGACCCTTTGAGCCGGCATGGGCATATCTGGACTCCTGTTCTTCTCGCGACTGGTTTTGGACTTTTGGTCATGAACCCAATTTTTGTTGTCTTAGTGGTGTGTTTTCGAAGGCTACAAGGCTTGTTGTATAAGTCGAATTTGGCTACGTAAAAGGTGTCACATTGGCACGCACCTCTATTTCTAATACACGGCCAAAACATTCGACTACTCTTTTAAGGAGAAAACAACTAGAGCAGGGCTATGGTGCCGAGCACCATTTGGGGGGAATTTACGTGCTTTCCATCAATGCATGCTTGCCGGTTCGGCTGAGGTTGCGAACTCCGCTGCAGACAGCAAAGGCAAGGATCCCATCATCTCAGGCAATAATATCCAAAGCGTGCTAAACCCTCCTCTAACCGGCAAGCCGGGCGTTGTTGAAGCCTCCACTGCTCTCACTGTCACCTTGCCGCCTCCGCGGGACTCCAAAGACGCTCTAGAACATTCCCGACAGCCTTATTCGACCGCAATATCTACGGCAACGGTGAAGCCAGCCGCCGACAAGCAACGGCCCAGCCTTCCTTCACAGCCCATGCATGCAGCTGGCGCTCCATGACGAGTGAAGAGCAGGTTCCGCGGGCTCCGGAACAAGGAGGGCACAATCCGCATGTTCATCTCGGATCGGGGCGCGAGACGCGGCAAAGTGACAGAGAGTACAGCGGTGAGGATGAGTGGGAGATACCTATAGCACTGTGGAAAAAGATAAAACTGGATAAAACACGGCGCAACGTAGTGGCTGCCGTTGCGGCTGGTGTCTTTGGGTGGAAGTGTTTGGGTGGTAGTGCTGCCAAATCCGGCAGACATTACACTTACGACGGCGAACCATAGAAAAATTCGGGATCTCGTCAGCCCTTCTATAGATAAGCTAGCGAGGGCCGGACTAGTCCTTGGGTTGCTGACGATCGGCAAATCCCCGGTGTTGCATGTTTTTTGCCCCTGAATCTGCCTTATCCTCCACAACCGAATCTCTTTTTTACCCATGCAACACAATGTCACATTCTCCGCCAGATTCCTCTTCTTCGCTTACGCGCCTAGTCAGCAGATTGTCACCTTTCAAGGCACGTCGGAGCCAAGAGGGGCCGTCTTTGCGGGGCCCCGCGTTCCCGCAGCGATTTAGCCTGTCGGTTGCTCAGTCCCGCTCCAATGACTTTTTCCTCTTGCGCTCTTGGCGGAGAACCACGTGTGATGAGTTATATGAGCACGCGTTTGTCATATGCCGGATGGCGCTGTTTGTGAGGGTGATTATCTCGTGTCCAGGGTGGCGGATTCTATCCTGTTCTAATACTTCATTAATTGGCCGAGTCGCCCGGATCTGTTTCGAACCGGGTTTGCGTTTCTTGTCTTTTTGGTAAACGCTGCACAATTGGGAACTCTGAATCTGTTTTGTCCCCTTCAAATTCGACGCCCTCCATCCACTTAGCCCCGGAAGCCATGGTCTCCCTTAAATACCTCGCCCAATGCGCCGCCACTGCCCTGGCAATCCCCCTCGACCCCGCCGCAGAACTCAAATCTCGGGTCACCGCTGTCGGAAACGGCCAGCACGACGGCTTCTTTTACAACTTTTGGACAGACGGCATCGGCCAGGTCACGTACCAAAACAAGGCACGCGGGTCGTACAGCGTAGAGTGGGAAGACTGCAGCAACTTCTTTGGCGGCAAGGGGTGGAATCCGGGGAGGGTCGACCGCAACATTACCTTCTCGGGCACCTTCAACGCTGACAAGAATGCCTACTTGTCGGTATACGGGTGGACAACAAGTCCGAGGGTGGAATACTACGTCATTGAGAACTGGGGCAGCTATGACCCAACTCTTCAGTTTGCCGGAGGGGCGCAGAACGGAAAGCAGGGGGGGACAATGAAGGTTGATGGGGGGGGTTACACGCTTGGATCCACGAGGCAGGTGCTGATGACGCCGATTGGGGGTGACAACATCGTCACGAGGGTGTATTCGGTGAGAAGCGCGGAGGATCGGAGAGCATCGGGAACGGTGAGCATGAAGGCGCACTTTGACGCGTGGAAGGAGAAGCTCGGGGTGAATTTTGGGAAGATGGAGTTCCAGATTGTGGCGACTGAGGGGTATCAGAGCAGTGGTGCTGCTGAGATTATTGTCAAGAGCGCTGCGTGATAGAGGAGAGGCGCGCCATTTGCATGTTCATGGGGGAAATCAGGGGGTTTGTGGTTTGTTGCTCCGTCAAGCATTGTTTGGGCTGCATTAACATTTCATGGCCTCGTTTCTCGAACCGGGTAGCCTGTCGTGACGGTGAGAAAATGGGGGATTGGGCCCACAGAGAAGAGGAGTGCTGACGAGGAGATGACGGAGCCACTGTAAATATATTGAAATCCTGTTCACGCTTGCAAACGCTGCACACTACATATAAGTGACCAATTCACAAACTGAGCCCAATATACGCGGCCTGTTTCCATGCAGGTCAAATGAACTTAGAATGTGCAATATGCATAGGGCGCCCTTGACTTGGCGAGCAACGACAGTTGCAGCACGATCTCGACTACGACACCGAGAGCGATATATATTCACCCTCATTGACAAAGAGGAACAGTGAACTTCAATAACTAACACTACTGATATCCCATCTGTGTCCTAGCGGCCTTTCCTGTAGTCGTTCCTCCGAACTCATGACTATTCTCGCTTGAGACTCTTCAGGGCTCTGCATCAGCGGAGGAGGGGTCAGCCATCAACGTGACCTTTCGACCAGCCGAGTTGACGTAGTGTCCGCCGTCGGAGATATTGGGGTTGGAGACATCGTGGGTGTACATGACGAGGGCGACGGCGCAACAAGTATTGTACTGCAACATGTCAGCTAAACTTTCCCTGGCGATGACGTGTTGCTGTGCGATGACATCGTGAACTTACTGGGACAATAACGTGGCACTTGACGTTGGCGGGGCTGCAAGGGGTGTTCTCAACGCAGTACTCGCATCCCGGCATGCAGCAGAGAGAATCATCATCAGCTCGAGCGGCCAGGACGTCCGAAGGGGCGGCGAAGACTGGCAACCACGAGGGTCAGGATAAAGAGAAGCTTGGCAAGCATTTTGTTGTGGATGTAGATGGATGATGGTCTGAGTCTGGGGATTGTGTTACTTGAGAAAGTGAGAAGAGAGGTTGCTGCCCTGCGTGGAGTTTTGGAGGTAGGAGACGAGTAAATATAAAGCGAGCGAGTTGGGAGTTCACTTTATAGGAGATTTTTTATCTCATCTTGTAGCCCAACAGATTTACAATCAGCTCTGGTGACACGGTCACTCGGGCAGTCGAAGTTTTTCGTTTCCCGTAAAGAAGAGAAAACATCGGGTCAAGTTGATTTAAGTGGAGATCACTGCGTCTGTGGTTTAAGAAGGATATCAACACCTAGTAAGGAAATATATGCCTGATGCAAACCGACTGAGTCTGGAAGTTGAAGTGGAGGTTCGGACCACCCTTTGATCTTGGGCCTGGGAACTGCTTGGATTCAGGCCGACAACTCATACTCCTAAGTCGCAGCTCCTGCATCGACAGAGCATGACCCCAAGGTTCCTAGGAGCGTAGTCGGGGCGTTTCAGAGAGCCGAATTCGATGTGTTTGCCACCAGCTTCTCACACATAGATACATAGCTTCCCAGTTTACAGGTGGCAAGTCTTGGGCTTTGCATCAAGCTCTGCTGTTTTCACCTTCTCATAATGCACATAAGACGGTTTGCAAGTTACGCTTGAACCGTTTCTTTTGCTCGGAGAGGCCATACAAACGCCCTTCTTGCTCGGTTTTTGGAACGGAGCGTCGCCTGAAGAGCTAAGCCCTCGAGAACGGAGTGTGATGAAGCTAAGAGACCAAGATCAATGGGGTTCCTTGGTGTTTATGTTAATAGAGTGAGCCCAGGCGGATGGAACGCCAAGTCAATTTACTCGGTCGGCGGCATTGCGGTATAAGTGATCGCCAGGGGCACTTGATCTCGCGCAGCAGCCAAATCCAGGATGCATCACGATTGGGGTTGGTATCCCAACGGCCAAAAATTAACAGGCCGGCAGAACACTTTATTGAATGGGACTTGGAATCTATCGATGGCAAAGGTGCGAGAGCACCTCCTTGCGGATGCAGATTAAGAGTGGATCGGAAACGGGTTTTGCTCGGAAGGCCAACCGGAGCCAAGGGCCATGCACCCAGGATTCGGCAGGCCGACCTCCGGCTTGGGCGGGTACGTGTAATGACTGATTTTAAGCTCAAGGCGGCTGTGCGGCCTGAAGTCCGGAGGCGAGGTTGGTTCGTCCCTAGAGCGTCATGCCGTTTCGTTCCGGGTGGGGCGACCTCGACGCTCTCATTTCCCCACGCATCGCTTGGCCCCCACTGCCGTCGCATCGTCAACTCCTAGCTCTCTACCCGTTCCCCGGCCTGAGTATCTGTGCCATGTTGCGAACGGAAACCAGGCACGGAATTGCGGGGGAAATGACCCGTCGACCTCCGCAAACAGTTTGTGGGGAGGAACATCGTGGAATCAACAGCACCTGAGCACGGGATCGACGGGTGGCCAGTTCGGGGGCCAAGATCGAATCGACATTGCGTATAAAATCATCGTGATGCCAGCCACTTTCTCGACCTCCCCTTTCTTCTCCAGGCGTGCTCACCGCTCCAACAGTCACTCACTTAGTCACTCACTCAACCTCTTCGTCGGTCTCTTCTTCTTCAAGATGCGCGTCACAACCCTCGTTGCTGCCCTCTCGGCCGTGGGCGCCGTCTCGGCCCTCCCGCCCCCTGACAAGGGCAAGGGCAAGGAGGGCACGAGCTGCTCGGATATCAACCCCTTCGAGGGCAAGACGCAGTTCGTCAACCCCAGCTGGGCTGCCAAGCTCGACGAGACGCACGCCGCCTTCAAGGCCCAGGGCGACAAGGAGAGCGCGACTCGTGTCCGCAAGATCCAGAAGAACATGTCCACCTTCGTCTGGGTCAGCCGCATCTCGGAGCTCCCGCGCATCGATGACGCCATCAAGGCCGCGCGTCAGGCCCAGAAGAAGTCCAAGAAGAAGCAGATCGTTGGCTTGGTCCTCTACAACCTCCCCGACCGTGACTGCTCGGCTGGCGAGTCGGCTGGTGAGCTCAAGTCGGCCGAGAATGGTCTCGAGCGTTACCGCAAGGAGTTCGTCAAGCCTTACGTCGACAAGGTCAGGTCGGCCCCGGATCTCGAGTTCGCCATCGTGCTCGAGCCCGACTCCCTCGGCAACCTCGTCACCAATATGGGCATCGAGTTGTGCGCCCAGGCCGCCGATGTCTACCGCGAGGGTATCGCCCACGCCATCTCGCAGCTGCAGTTCAAGAACGTGCACCTGTATATCGACGCCGCCCACGGCGGCTGGCTCGGGTGGAACGACAACCTACCGCTCGCCGCCAAGGAGTTCGCCACCGTCGTCGAGCTGGCCGGCAAGGGTAAGAACAAGATCCGGGGTTTCGCCACCAACGTCTCCAACTACAACCCCTTCAACGCTACCGTTCGCGAGAACTACACCGAGTGGAGCAACTCGTGGGATGAGTCCCACTTCGCCACGTCGCTCGCCCCCTTCCTCGAGGAGGAGGGTCTCCCTGCCAACTTCATTATTGACCAGGGCCGCGTCCATCTCCCCGGCGCCCGTGAGGAGTGGGGTGAGTGGTGCAACGTCCACCCCACCGGCTTCGGACCTGCCCCGACGACCAAGACCGAGAACCCAGTTGTCGATGCGCTCGTCTGGATCAAGCCTGGTGGTGAGAGCGATGGCCAGTGCGGCTTTGAGGGCGCACCGAGAGCTGGCGAGTGGCACGACGAGTATGCGCAGATGTTGGTGAAGAACGCCCACCCTAGCGTCTATGCTTAGGGGAGGGAGGAGTGTTAGCATTTGTTGTTCGGTCGCTGCATGGAAGATTTCCTTCCCGTTCTTGTACATACATAAAACTTTAGAAACGAATATGACTGTACATACCTTTATGAACTTTGTGTGTCAAACGTGCCAGAGGAAGAGAATCGAGAGCCCGCCACACATGAGGAAGAGGACGCCGGAGGCGATCAGAAACAGCAGGCCGAGAGTCTGGGCATCGCCCGAGTCTGACGGGTCACCACCCAGAATGGCGATTCTTCCGCTCTGGGCTGACAAAGCGATGCCAAAGGCTTGCGAGGCGACGAGGAGGACCATGGGGAGGATGAGGAGACCTCTAGCCCAGAACTCCCGCGGCAACTGAGCTGGACTTCTCAGCGGGACTCTCCTGCGGACCAGGTACGAAAGCGCGATGAATGGAGGGAGAGTGAGGAAGGGATGTACTATGAGGGCGTAGCATTTCCTGCAGGTTGACACGGATGTTAGTACGGGTAGGAGAGAAGAGCTACATAATGCGAACTTACCATCCGCACTCTTGGCGATTCTTTTGAGTGACGACAAAACAGGCGATCTGCGTGCCGACGGAGAGCAGAAACAGAAGAGTGGAGATACACAGTAGACCGGCGATTGAGATCAGGCGGACGTCACGACCCCATGCCCGGATCACCGTGATTCCTCTTCCCAACTCGCTGAGGAACGCGGTGGCCACTTGGTGCCCTTTGTCAAGGAGCCTCTCCGACGGGCTGGTAATGCCAGCAGGGGCGCCTCTCCTCGGGAATCCTCCGTTCGGGATGTTGGTCCAGTATACTGTATCAGGCCTGAATGTCATTAGTGAGGTCCTGTTCTTGTGGTGCTGGGGGTTGGCGTTGTTGACCGCAATGCGGGCCGATGTTTCTGGTGAAACCGTCTCACGATCCAGGTATTGAACCGTGACCGGTCCCCGCTGTTCACTGAAAAGTTTGGCAAGCACCCCTACCTCACCGGCTCGGTGGTTTGATAAGTCCGTTGTGCTAGCCGACTCAGACAAACGTTGGGATTTCTCGTTCCGTGTACTGGGTTCGTACTGCAATGGAGGTCTGAAGGTGGTCGAAGTTCCAAGGAGAACGGCTGTCCCGATAAGTCGAACGAGGCCATACACCAGGACAAACCACGACCCAATTTCGAATCCCCCAACATAGACGCCGAGACGAGGGATGTCTTGCCAGGCTTGCCAGTCCTGCTGTGACTGAAGCCACGAATCTGGGTAGCTCAGTGCAACCGCCGCCGCGCCGACAACGACCTGAAGAATAGCGATTGCACAGATGGCTTGGAGGAGATGCCGAGTCAGACGAGGTCGGTGGCGTTTACCAACAACTGAGAATGCGATGATGATGGATATCAGGTTGAGAAGGATGACCGCAGTTCCGAGGAAGACAGCGACAGGGCAGTACCATGCCCCAAAAACTTGTGTCAAAGCATCGAGTGTCCGCGCCTTTGTGGCGTCGCTCGTGGGAGTGCTGCCCAGGGGAAGAGTTTCGATAAACTTGAGAACCAGACCGATCGGGGTGGCGGTGAGGATGGTATGGAAGAGAAAGAAAGACAAGAAACGAAGCGATGAGAACCGGCCATCGGAAACCCAGTAGGGTCGGTTGAAGTGCCTTGACGCCCAGACTACATCCGGAGGGCTACCTGGGAGCACAAGAATGGCGACATAGAAACCGAGGAGGTGGAGATATTCCCGTGTTTTTCGTCGGAGATGACCAGTCCCCATGTCGGCTTGAACTTGCCAATAGGTGATCAGCGATCAGCAATGGGCGATGGGCAATCGGCAGCAGCCGCCGATGGTCATCCCTTGCCGTCAACCCGAGGTTCGCGAAAACACAAGCCGAGAGAATTAAGCGAAGTTAGATTTGGGCGGCATGGCGAGCGAGCGAGCGCGCAACCTGGCTCCCTCGAGATCCTGTTTGACGGATGATGGCGAAAGGCGAGTTGGGAGTTGCCTGGCGAAGGAGCCGGAGGATTTAGTGTCTCAGGTGGACACCCCACACCTGAATGGACCTGATTGGCTGAGCAGGCGCCTGGCCTCCAGCCGTCCGCCCTGCAGTGCAGCAGCTGAGCGTGATGTCCTTCCCACACAACTGCCCAGACGACCAACTGCGGGGAGCGACTGGTTACACCGCCCGCGTCACTTCACGCTGCTGCAACAGCTTTCTGGGCACTCTTGATCCGAGTTCGATTCCTGCTCCAATGTCCGAGCTTTGCGAGCGATGCCAACAATTCGATATTCAGGCGCTTGGCGACCGAGCCTACCCATGGCGGGGGTATCGGACGAAAGACGCGCTGAATTCGGCGAGTGAGGGCTGCCTCTTCTGCTCCATTCTCGTCCAAGAGTTGCTTCCTCCGGCAAAACAAGCAGAGCGACGCAAGACGGGCGACTGGATTCACCTCCGCGCTCTGAGGCGGGAATGGACAGCATCAGATCGTGTCGAAGTGCGCGGCCCAGAGCCGTCCGAGCCGGAAGCGACAGGTCTCAACATATCCCGGCTGTTGGCCGAAGTTACTGTGCACACCACCGACGGCCGCGCCACACACCCCAAGGTCGAGCTCCATGTCGCTGCAGATGAAGGTGGGCTTCATTTCCACGCAATCCATTTCTCCATCCCGTCGAAATGCTGACTGTTGCAACCAGGGGACCCCGCCTCAATGAGCGGAGACATTGTTGGCCGCTACACCGAGCGAGATGCGAGCTCCTCCCAGCAGATGATGGCCAGCATCAAGTCTTGGATCAAAGAGTGTTCTCACCATTACGATTGCTCACGCACATTTTCGGGTTGCGAGAAGCTTGACCCAGCAGGCTCGCCCTTGCCGTCACGATGCGTTCGCGTGAGCAGGGGCGACAACGGATCCTTAGAACTAAAGCTCCAAATCACCACAGGTAAAGTTTCTCGGTACATCACTCTTAGTCACCGCTGGACCTCCGAGACAGAAAAAATCTCCACCACCAAAGCAAACATAGCCGACCGGCTTCAAGGAGTTGGCTTGGACAATCTTCCGCCGCTCTTCACGGATGTGTTCACGCTCGCTGCGAACCTCGACATCCCCTATGTTTGGATCGACTCCCTCTGCATTATTCAGAAGGACGCCGACGAATGGGCTATCGAGGCTGTAAAGATGGGCGACTATTACCAACGCTCAGTCTTCACAGTTGCCTGTCCCGGCGCCACTTCCGCTGTCGGACTCTTCAACAAAACACAGGTGGAAGGCTCCAGCACACCTGTGATACGGATGCCATATCGTGATTCGTCTGGCCAGCAGAGAGGGTTTTTCTACTTGTTCCAGGCCGAGCAGAACGTCGAAGAGAGATACGAAAGCACAGTCGCTCAAAGCGAGTTGCTCACCAGGGGCTGGATCTTCCAAGAGTGGATTCTGAGCCGTCGGGTTGTCTGCTATACCTCGACCGGATTGTTTCTCTTGTGTCAAAGCAAAAGCCCGCGAACGCAAATAGGAGAGCTTGTAGAGCCAGAGTTGCAGCTTCCTGACAGCTACACCGCCAAAAAGCTTCAGACAAACAAGTACTCACTGAAGAACAGTCTAACTGACCACAGCCTCTCCCTATCCCGTTACGAAGATGTGGAAAAGGGGCCAGGGGATCACATGCAGGCTGACTGGGAGCACCTGGTTGAGGCGTATTCTGGGCTACACCTCACCTGCCCATCCAAAGACCGTTTGGTAGCAATGAGTGGTATTGCCGACGAGTTTGCGCGGGCGTTGCGGAAGAGGTATAAACGACAGAGGAAAGCAACACACCCATGGCTGGCGGTGATCGACAAGAACCCACCGGCTCGGGAAACGGACTCAATGGATGGGTGGAACGCCGAGGAGGAAGACGACACCCACACCGCCCACATCCGGACGTACATAGCCGGGCTTTGGCTGTCCAGCATACGACGAGGTCTGTTGTGGGAGCAAGTCGGAACAGGCACCCATAATCGAATTCCCACGATCCCGACTTGGTCATGGGCGTCGATATCGACCCGAGTGAGATGGGATCGGCCAAGCGACGAAACCTGGAAGCGGCCTTTGGGCAAGACTGTTTGCGACTTTGAGCTCGACGGAGTGATCAACTGCACCATCGACGAGTATCAGAGCAGTCTCATCGGGGTAGATCCCTCCGCAACAACCGACAGCAGTCCACTTGACGTTCTCCCTGGTGATTCCCATGGCGGGGTCGCCAGCGCCAAAACATCTGCTCGGTTCCCTATTCTTCGGCTTAGGGCAAAACTCCAACCCGTTGTGCTGGGTGAGTACTTGCCCTCGGAGCAAGAAAGGCAGGTAGCAGCCCACGTTTCCTCACGCTCGAGCCTAGCTGGGATCGAGAGCTGGAGAATGGTGGCTTCTCCGCTCGATCGTGGTCACATCGCTGGCTGGGCCTCGATTGAGCACCCCGGTCTTCAGCCCCCAGAAAAGCAATGTGCTCCGGGGCCGGCTGCCCAGGAGAGAGAATCCACACAACCAGTCCTGTATGCGTTACATGTCTCGACGGTGCATGGCGTGCTCGGCGGTATCACCCTGGGCTATCTGTCGCTGTTCCACCGCGTCTATGACGTCTTGTTCGTGCGGCCTGTCCAGACGCTTGTAAATGGGTACGAGCGCGTTGGCGTGGGACGGTTGTTTGGCAAGGAGATGGAACGGGGCTTCCAAGACGCCGTGATAAGGGAGGTTCGACTGGTCTAGATGTCGCACGCGCCCCTCCCATCTCCCACGTGGGCGCTTGTACTCTAGATAAGGCTCCGTTCTATCTCATGACGGCGTTTTGGGCAGCTTCTTCGTCCATCTCTCGGCAGTGGCAACGAACTTGTTGGTGACCTGGGGTGGAGTGGTCAGGGCGGTCTCCAATAACAAACAACAACCACGTTCAAAGACTTTCGCCAACACGCTTCAAAAACTCTTCCTGAAGGGCAATTGCCCACTCTCTCTAAACGGACGTTGGGTTACCTTGATCGCATCTCAGACAACAGTGAAGTGCACCAATTGGGAAATTCCACGCGCTGCGTCGCAACGCAAGAAGTCGGTTCGGTGACGACCGACGCAAACGTTCCTATTTGATCAACATTCCACTGCAACAGGGCCCACCGACGCAAATGTCGCCTTTTGGTGGAGACAGAAGTTTGAACTGGTGACTTAGGCGGCTTGGTTTCTGGGCGAAAGAGTGGATGCGCAAAAAGGAGGGTCCCCTTGGCTGTCCGCTGCGCAACCCCTGAATGTTCGATCATGGGGTACTCGAACCCGAGATAGTGCCCGATCATCTCAACTTCTAGCTATCTCGGCGTCTAGGCATAGGGTCAGTGTGTGAGCACCAACGTAGGGACGGTTATGACAGCCACCCGATGTCACGTCCGGATCTCAGAGCTCAACAACGTCTTCTGGAGAACGACAGGTCACCTCGATGACGATGCCCGACCGATACAGCGGCGCTCTGCGATGTGGTAAAGTCTGGGGGTTTACTGGTGGATCACCAAATGGGCCGTTAGGGTGCCAGTTAAGAGAGCTACGGCCTAGATCTGCGCGCAATAATGACAGCCCCAACCCAGGCGCATCTTCGAAAATAAGATGCTGGGTCTTGCACCACTGGATCCTGTCACCGGTCCACATCGTCAAACGTCATCACATGCAAAGACCGAGCTGGACTCACAACTCATCGCAAACAATCACATCCACATTGGTGTAGGGGTTGAAGACATCCATCATTCATTATTATGCAGCAATAAATACCAAGCCGACCCCACTGAGAATGTACTGAAGGTAACTACTTACAACTCCATATCATAGTACCGCGACCACTCCTGGGCGCTGCCGTCATAAATCTTGACGTTGTCGAAACCCAGAACGCGGGGGAGGACAAAGTACCAGGTGCTAGCATAGCCACCGACACCGCAGTAGACAATGGTCTCGCCGTAGCTGCGGCTCACACCATAACCGACGGCACCGCGGGGCTGAGCGAGAAGCTTGAGGGGGCTCTTCCAGCTACCATCAACATTCCAGACATTCTCAGCTGGGAGGCTGAGAGCCGAGTGGATGTGGCCGGGCTTGAGGGTTCACTCCTCGAGGACGGAACCGTTGTAGACACCGGCCGCGCGGCCGCCAATGAGGTAGATGTGTTCATTCTTCCGGTTCAGACGGGCGCGGACGTACTCCTTGTCGACGAGGAAGGTCTTCGGTCGAGGTGAAGGTCTTAGCGACGGGGGTAAGAACGACGGTGGTGATGGGATACGACTCGGCCTCCCAGGCGGACTGTTGATTTCGGATGGCAGGTGCCAAAAGAGGCTCTCTCGGTCGTGGGTCTCATGGTCGACAAATGCTAGGGCTGGCTTGGCTGCGAAACACCCTCCTCCCACGCTCCACCCCGACGTGAGGCGATCGGTAACACCGCAGAGCCACCGTAGCTCAGCTCTCCTCTTTATTTTGCACAGGATCCATTGAAACATCCATCCATCTTGCAACCTGGCCCTTTGGCACCTTTTTGGCGGGGCTCACTTAATAAATGGCCGGCCCCCCTTTTCCTGACTCGATCTCGAAACACCTGGTTGTGCCCGTCAATCCTTACCAGGTGCCAGGTGTTGCCGACAACTCGAGGAGAAGGCGACGACATCGTTGACATGCCCGCCCCCGGCGGCCCCTTCGAAGTGCCCCTTCTCTTGCAACCCTCGAGCTGACTGATCCATTCCATATCCTCTCCTTCATCTACCTCGGCTCCTTGCCATCCGCATTGGAGGCGGTCGTGATGCGGCAACTATCATCGGCGAGCAGATCACAAAGGCCGTGTACTAAACCGTCATCTCGTTCGTGCCCGGCGTCTCGTCCTTCGTCACCCCAAAACTAGCTGTCATCATCCTCCTCGCGAAGCTGCTCAACCCCGGCGCCACCCACAAGACGATCATGTGGGCAGTCTCGGTGCTGTATTTCATTGGGATTCGGCATGCTCATCATCAACTTTGTCCAGTGCAATCCGCCCGCCGCTCAGTGGGGTGGTGCCGAGGGAACGTGCTGGGACGCTGGGACCGCAAGATCATCGTCGACTACGCCATCGCCCTGGGCATTACCTCGACCGTCTTCGACTTTTACCTGACCATCTATCCCACCATTGTGCTCTGGAGGTTACAGATGAACACGAAGAAGAAATTTGCCCTTTCGGGGTGCGCTGGGTTTCGGATACTGATTTGTTGAGCCTCTTGCCTTGTCGTAATGGTTCGTTTCCCTGACAGTGTCCAAACAGTGCCAGCGCCGCCACCATTTACAAATGCACCACTCTTCCTGGTCTCCTGACTCTCCAGGATTTCACCTACGCCGTCGACGATGTTGTGCTGCTGACCAAGTATGTTGCAAACCCCTTTTCCCCGCCGTCCTCCCGTGTTGCGATGATGTGCTGACAACTATCTTTCTAGCATCGAGGCCAACTTCGTTCTGATCGATGCCTGCATCCCGACCATGTTCCCCCTTGTCGAGAAACTTTTCGGGTCCAACGCTCTCGGAGGCGACAGCTCGGGTTACAAGAAAGCTACCGACGATACCAATCCCATCGTTACCATTGGCTCATACCCTAAGAAGAAGCGGACCAAAGTCACCGCAGTTCGACGAGACCATTGACGAGGACAACAAGTAAATCACTTTGGAGGAGCGATCCTTCCATCACAGCACCGCCAAGCTGCGGCCGGGGGGAGTCGGAGCCGTGACGACGTCATACATGATTAGATGGGTACTAGGATGTAAGATGCCTGCAAAACGACGGGACGGCCGCTGTTCATGCCTCAAGTCAACGATCTACTTTCCCTTTCCTACTTACGCCTTCGTGAACGAATGCGAATTCGCATCAGCCTCCGCTGATTGCGTGCTCCGCTGATTGCGTGCTCCGCTGGAGTGGGGTCCACTCGGCGCAGATCGTTGGTCTCGACACGGGGGGAGGACCGAGCTCACCCGTATCTCCACCTCCTGGAATGGGATGTACTGAGCGCCGGCAGTCGGGATCGCGATTGGCTTCCGAGTGACTCTGTCCCGATATATCCGCAAAGAGCTGTTTAAGGGAGCACGGCGTAGTTTTGAGCTTTTGCGACTTCCGATGATCCTGAGGATGCAACAGTGGCAGGTTCGCTCATCCCCGTGCATCATCGCCGATCGATCCGCAATGGTACCAAAACGCTGGCACTAACGCCGCTAGCCTCTTGCCGCTTGACGTGATCCGGTTGAAAACTACGGCGACCCATATGAAAGGCCCATCCGCTTCCAGGTTCTGGGGAAGGTCTTCGAATGTTGGCACAGGTTGCTGCTTGCGAGAGAGGAGTGAGGCGGCGAGGCATGCGGGCATGGAAGGCAATGCGCAAGGTCTTGTTGCTGGAATGAAAGAGAGGTGCGCAACAGCGACGGATCTAGAATAACCAAATCGGAAGCGAGCTGAAAGTTGCCCGGCAGCACGCGCCGCAGTCGACGATGTTGAAGGAAATGGAGGCGACATGAGGTAAAAGTTTGAGAACAGCGCAAAAGAAAGCCCGAGGATCCGGCTGGAGTCGTGGTTGCCTCTTGGGGTCCAGTGGTGGGGCTCTGGGGGTCGCCATGCAGACACTGGGAACGTGCGACCCAGAGCATGGAGTAAGTATCGTAATAAGTAACTCCGGCCTCTGAGCCGACCCGGAACTTGGTAAACCCTACGATACTCATCATCACGATGTACTGCACTTGCGAGAAAAAACTGGCTTGCGGCGAAACCATCAGCCAGGCCTCCCACGTCCTAACTGGTCAGAGCGACCTTATCAGTCGAATCGCTTAAACACTGGGTTTCGTCCATGAAAATGCACTAGTACTAACCGCTGGGAGCTTCACCCAGGGGAAACCAGTAAATCTAGAACGTTTGGTACGGTTTGGCGTCAGATCTCAATCCGTGATTCGACGCCCCTGGCGCTGGCAGACGCCACAGGCGCACTCCTGCTGAAGCTGTAACGCGGAGGGTGCGGCTGAAGTCAGCCAGCGCGCATCGACGAATTCGGCAGCAAATCACATTAGAGCATTTTTCGGACATTGAAGTCTAGACTTTGAGCCTCAAACAAATATCACACAGAGTGGCGCCGATATAGCCGATAAGGGCCGCCTCGCCCTAAAGATGGAACTCGACGCCCCTGAGCTGAGAAAGGAAACAAAGAGGTATAAATCATTCACAATCGTCCCCGAGCGAGTCCGACCACACCAGTGGAGGAATACAATTCATCAAAACCATCATACCCTACCAAAAAAACTTCATTCAGCATGCGCTCCTCCAACTTTATCTGGACCATCGCGGCGGCAACCCCCATCCTCGCCAGCACCCCGGGCCTCATTCCCCGTCAAACCTCAGAAGAAAAGACTCCTCTCAATGACATTGATACGCTCTGCATGATCAACTTCTCACGCGACCCCAAGACCATTATCTGCATGAAAGATGGCACCGATCCCGTCTTTTCAAAGCGGGTGACTTCCTACCTGCGTAACAACGACGATGCCATGTGTTGCGAGGCCGACAACATTTGTATGCTCTCTAACCACACCGTGCCGAGGGCAACGTGTTATGATCCCAAGTGAGTTACTCATGAGCATGCATTTGATGGGGTCGAGCTGACCGAGCTACCAAGGGATAAGCGGGCGAGTATCGCGCAGGACGGCGGGCCGTGTGAGATGAATGCTGCGGGGGATGGCTGCAAGTGGACAGGAACAAATAGGGGAACCTCGGGGGTCTTCACGACCAAGGGTGTCACGGTTGTCAGAGAGGTTAAGAATGGAGAGGCTGTACTCGGCGGTGGTAGTGGAGGCGGGAGTGGAAGTGGGAGCACCGGAAAGTCAGGCGGGAGCAGTGTCCAGTCGGGTGGGCTTTGGGCTCTGGGTATAGTGGGTTTTTGTGCCATGGTTTTTGCTTAGAGCTTCGTTGCTGGTTGATGAGATGTCTTGATGAGCGTCTGAAACGGTCCATGTTCATACTGCAAGGACCATATTGTGCAATTGTTTTAGGATGCACATATACTCCCGGAATGGTGGCCATACTTAGAGATGTCCTGAAGACTTCGAGGTCATGTTTTGTGTAACTTCAGCCTGGCGTTTATGTGTCGTTGTCATGACTTGGTCCAGCCCAGTCAGTCGGGCTGCGGTGACCGACGGGCGGCAAGTATACCTAGTGGAGACATATTCTTGCCGCTTTCTACACTAAATGATGTAAGCTCAGAACGCCGAACAATTGATGTTACCCGGATTCCAACGCAGCTGCATTTATCTCTAGATACACGTGTAGACAAGCAAGGAAGTGCCGAGTTGGCAGCCACTGGTCCCTGAAACGGCAAGATTTTCAATTCTCCCGGCTTGTGGGGCCACTTAACTGAGACATCTGATGGATGCAGGGTAAACTGCGGGTATATGAACCGTGCAGGCTAGGACGCGCAACAGGCAAGCACAGCGTGATCTGGCAATCCACCCGGTACATGATATCAAAGATTCGACGTCACAATCCAGGGGTTTGGGGTTTGTATCACACCACACAACCGGGACTCACAGAGGAACTGTCAATTTGATGTTCTTGATGCTTGGGAGGCCACCCCGGCGGTCCCATCACGATGGATCCAGAGCTTCCACCAATCAGACCCCTTTCCCCACACGCTGCGCCTTCCTCTTTCTTGGCGACCCGTTCAAGCCACCGATCGTCACTACCCGTTTCTGGACAGCAGCTCGGCATCGATGACACCACGCTGCATTTGTGCTTTGCATCGCTCCCCCGCGCAAACCACCGCCACTGCGAGAAGATTCCAGACCACGTCCGTTGGATCCCAGACATGGCGCGACTCGACGAATTTGAGGGGCCGACAATGGAAGATGCGGCCCAATTTCCATCGCCCTGGCGATTCGCGTTCAACTACTGATCCATGGGCAAACAAAGCGCTAGGGAGATCGAAAAAAAAAACCGTGGCTTGGCATTATTGGCCCCCTCGTGTGCAGTGGGTTATTTAACGCGGCGTGCGCCTCTTTCCCCCAGATTGTCGATCCTCGGTGCGCCTCCCGTCCCGCTGCTCCGACTGTTCAACCCGATCTTACTTGCGCCGCTTCCATCGACACCGGGCCTCAGGCGACTCCGTTCTTTTTACGCCCCGCCACGCCACGATGAGCGCAACCGGTGAGTTCCCCAGAAACCGAGATTGAATGGCAGAAACGTCATTGTTGACTTTTGGCTGACTCTTTCATCACAGGACCGCCGCCAGGCATCCCGACCACCGGCGGCGGGCCTCCCCCTGGCGTGTCAACAAGCCGCGGCGGATACGTCGACCCCAACTGGCCGTTCCCCGGTGGCCCCAACGACGCCCCCGTCATCATCTACGGCTACACGCCCTCGTTCGCGCTCGCTCTCCTCGGCGTCATCATTTTCTTCATCTTCACAGTTGTCCACATCTGGAAGCTCTTCCGCTACCGATCCTGGTACTTCACCACCTTCGCCATTGGTCTCGCCTTCGAAGTTGTCGGCTATGTCGCGCGTACCCTCTCGGCCAAGAACAACCCGTACAACCTAATCTACTTTATTATCCAGTACTTCTTCATCGTCACCGCCCCCGTCTTCCTCTCGGCCGGCGTCTACACCATCCTCTCCGCCCTCATCCACCGTCTCGGACGCTCCTACTCGATTCTCGCCCCCAAGCTGATCCTCTGGGTCTTCATCACGTCCGACGCCATCGCCACCGTCTGCCAAATCACTGGCGCCGCCTTCATCGGTGTCAAGCAGAAGAAGCGCGAGGACCCGACGTCGGCGAACAACATTCTCCTGGGCGGTCTGGCCTACCAGGTGTTTGCTATCGGCATCTTCATCATCCTCACTGCTGCCTTCATCTTCCGCGCCCGCAGGGAGATTGCCAAGAACAGCCTGATCAAGTTTGTCGCCGCCTTCGGTATCGCGACGCTGTTCATCTACCTGAGAACCGTCTTCCGTCTCGCTGAGACGGCCGAGGGGCTGGGAGGGGAGCTGAGCACTGTGGAAGTGTACTTTGGCGTGCTGGAGTTTGCGCCAGTCATCGTTGCGACGCTGTTGTTGACGGTTTGGCATCCCGGGCGATGTGTTGGGAATACCATTTCGGGGGTAGGGAAGGATACCGAGGAGGTTAGTGCCTGAGCATTTGGCTTTTGTGGCTTGGGAATCATGTCTGTGATCAAGGCATCTGACTGTTTGTAGTAGGTAGAGATGAGTGTATAGCGTGCATCTGTGATTTTGGTCATACCTCTGTACCTAGACGATAGAACTGTACTTAATTTTCCTTTTGAAGAATGGGCAGCCTGATCTTGTGATGTCTTTTCTCAACTCCGACATCTGCCTCGGTGCGTAGTTACGGCCTTTGCAAGACCCTGTATCTTGTCATCAGAATCCCGCTTTCCTCGAGATGCTTGACGCTCTCCAACTTCAACTTGAGCCCTGCTTCAACATGCTTTCCCAGACTCGAAACCATGGGGACGCCCTCCCCAATCACCACGGGCATAACTGCCACCTCGATCATATCCACCAACCCTGCCTGGAGCAGCGGCCCAACCAGCTGACCGCCGCCCATAGCCCAGATGTCCTTCCCATTCCCGCCCCGAAGTCGCCGCACAAGGTCCACCGCATCCCCGTCCTCAATCGTAATATCTGGGTGTTCTATCGGCTTCATCGTCCGACTGATCACGATCACTGCGTCCTTCGGCCGTCCTGCAAGTGGATTCCCAAACTTCAACAGCACTTCGTATGTCTTTCGGCCCATGACGAAGGTCTCGAATTCGGCATACAAGGCGTCAAAATCGATGGTGGAGTCTTCGACAATCCAGTTTGTTGAGCCGTCGAGAGAGGCGATGAAGCCGTCGAGGGTGGTGGCTGCGTTGTAGCGGACGAGGCGCATGCTGAAATCCCGGGATGCGGAGAAGATGGTGAGCATCAAGTTCAAGTTTGGAGAAAAGGGGGACCCAGGGGCGGTAGAATGGTGAGTCTGGCATTTGACTCTAAAGCCATCATGCAGTGTTACGCTGCAGCCAAGACAGCGTTCACGGTGTCCAGCTTAAAGGGGTAGGCTTTGCGTGAATGGGGTCGGGGTAAAGTTGCTTATGCTTATTCTAGACTCCAGAAAACTCAAAATACTTTGACAAACATTACAAATGGAAGCTTCACGCACACTTGTAGCCTCCCCGGACGATAGTATCCCCACAATCCCAAGTCCGCTGCTCAATAGCACAGAGCGCATTCCCGAGAGCCTGGAAGCTTGAACCCTTCACGGCAGGATTTCTCCAGGTCGCCCAGGTCGGTCCCCCACAGCCATTCCACATGTATTCTAGTCCATCGGCCAGGATGAATGACTTTCCACAGGGGTTGACACTGCCGTCGACTTCGAGGAGGATTGTGTAGGAGCAAGGGGCTTGAGCAGAACCGTCGTCGACGAAAGAGACGGTGGACTTGAAGTTGGGGCCTTGGGCGTTCCCGATGCGGATCGGGGAAGCTGGTGCGCTGGAAGAATCGGTGCTGCTGGTTGGGGATGGTGTGGTCGTGGTGGTGCCTGTTTGTAACTGGGTTGAGGTTGATGGCTCGTTCTGAGATGACTTGGAAGTGGTCACCGAGGTGCTCGAAGGGGATAGGGGAGGTGAAAGGGGACCTGCTGTGGAAACCCAGTTCCCGTTGCTCCCTGTGTTCGAGTTGGCTGCAGCAGCTGCAGCTGCAGCTGCGGCAGACGATCTTGATGATAAAACCGTCCCCGTGATGGACCCAGCGATAGCTCCGGCGATCAACAGACCCCCGGCTGAGAGCAGCATCCAAAAGCGCTTCGAACTCTTTTGTTTCAGGGGCGGAGCCGGGGATAAGACTCGATGACGAATGCGGGACACCTCGCATCCGGGATCGTATGACCCACTCGAATAGGCTTCGAGTGTTATCACTTCACGTCGTGCATCGAATTCCGGAAGTGTAGAGTAGCGGGACACCATTGTGCATGTTGTGGCAATCCCCAATGTATCTGCAGGGTGGCCAATCCAAGTCAAACAGGAAGGGCCGCACAGAGGTAATATAGTGGAACGGCGATGTGAATGGGGGTGTTGCTGGGGCTATCGGCTGCTTGGGATCTGTTTTAACTCATCGTCGGATGGTTTTTTAGGTTGAACCCCCCGGAGTCTCATTGCAGCACTCTGCCCACCGATGACAATGCTTTGTTGTTGCGCCTTGTCGCCCTAGGAGGAGGGGGTGGAGCATCCAGGCCGCGCCTGAACTGACGATGCAACCAATCAGACTTTCGCATTCACAGCAGTAGCGGGCGTGGCTGCTTTGTTGTAACTTGGGGGCGATGTGCCCCTGATTCAACTGCATTGGATCGAGCGCACATGTCCGATCGGTGGGATTTTCCTACCTTCTCGAAGCTCAACTCTTGGCAACAGAGTCCTGAGAGCGGGAAACCGACGTCAAGACTCATCAGTTGCCCTTAGGAATTTGTTAGCTGTCTTTCGTCTTGGCTCCATCACGAACTATGCCGAAACCTCGACCGACAGCATTCGACGATCACCTACAACAGCTGAAGAAAGCGATCAAGTGCGCCTTGGAGCTTGTCAAGGAGCGGTGCATGCGAAGCCGATGCGAGCCCGATAAGGGCGTCCATTTTGTAAAGAACCGCATTAGTCATGCAACCATTGATCCTACTGACATCGTACGCTGGTAAAACATTTTGATAGTGAGTGAGGTGGCGGAGATGAGGATTTCTCCAAGTTCGACTTGCAGCGCCCAGTGCCCAAGCACATTGCGCTGCTTTTGCAAGAGCCCCTTCATTTCGGCATGATTGGCTGGTGTTTGCAGCCCGGGCGCCACTAACTTTCGGGGATTTTAAGGTTACATAATCTGGGTGAGATTCTGTCAGCGTCGTGACGGGAGGCCCCCTGAAACAGGGCATCCCGGCCCCGGCGCGGTCACGGCAGAGGGCGTTCGCCAAACCGCGACCAAGGCTGCCGGCAGTTGCGACAACGAGCTGACAAAACTTTTGACCTTGACATGATTGGCAACAAACAGCATCGCTGGTGGGAGTCTTTTTCCGCGTGGGTTTTGGGGGCGATTCCAGCTCCTCAGAGCAGTGTGGTGATCAACAGCCCCAAACAGGGCAGGGCGAGTTTGTCAGCACTAAGACCATGCCAAGCATTGGTTTTCTGCGGTGAAGGACGGATGGGCCAATGATAGCGACGAACAGCAAACGTCACGCATTTACGAGGCAGGGGTGCGGGGCTACCTCCGGGAAATCGGCTGGTTCGCGCTCGAATGTGGCAGGGGATGGTGAAAACGATATAGGTAAGGCGTGTCGCGGCTTACGTGAAGATGAGGGCCCCAGAAATCTCCCTCCACCTTTTCCAGTCCGCCCGAACCTCTCGGCCCGCGCTCTCTGTTCAACAGAGCGATGGGCTTCGACATGACCTTGGACCGGCCTGCGTGGGGCATGCGAGGCCGCTGCGGGTGCCGACATGGAAGCTGGGCATTGGCAGTCCTGCTTCAAGTGCCGGCCCTGCTGGGATTAGCAGTGGCGACGGATGTATTCCAGGTGCCCTTCACGACCGACGTCATCATGAACCAGGCGGCCTTTGACCACTACGAATTCTCAATCAACGGCACGGGGCAGTTCGGGCCTGACGGGCCATGGCAGCCCGCCGTGTTGATGCTGGGCTACCACCATCGCCAGACCATGACGGAACCTTGGGACGGCGGAGAAGTGGTGCCCATGTGGCCCACAGGCTCCATCATCACCCAACTCTTCACGCCCGCGGCTGGTGGGCTCTACAACAAGAGCGAGAATGCGACGCAACCATGGATCGAGTTCGGCAATGGCGGTGAAAACGACATGCAGCTCGCCGACTTTCCCTTGATGCACAAGTCCGAGGGCCAGGGCATTCACGACTTCGTCACCATCATGAACTCGCGCTTCGAGAGCCCTGGATACGCCAACATCAACGCTACCATCTACGCCATGAACGTGTCCCAGGTCCATCTCCGGGACGGCAAAGGTACCTATGTGCCCAACGTCGGGAACCTCGCCCTCGGCCGACCCGAGGACATCGACATTGGAGGATCGCGATGGCAAGGGGTGAGCATCCTCGAGCAGATGAAGTCGCAGGGCCACATCAAGACCAACTCGTTCGGCCTGCATCTTGGCAGTGTTCCTCTCGACCAGAAAGGCTCCCTCATTCTCGGCGGCTACGACGAGGCCCGTGTCGTCGGACCCGTCGCCGCCTTTGAGATGGTCCTGGGCCATCCCATCCTCTTTCTCAACAACGTAGCCCTTGGCGTTGAGACGGGTGCCCACCACTTCACCGCCGAGCCCGCCCCCATCTGGCAAGGAGACGCCGTGGACGCCGTCGCTGTGCAGTTGGGAGGAAGACAGGGGAACATCATTCTCAACCCCAACCCGGCCGTCCCCGGCATCTACCTCCCCGCCCCGACGTGCGAGAACGCTGCCAAGTACCTCCCCGTCAAATACGACAACAACACCGGCTACTATCTCTGGGACACCTCCGAACCGCACTACGAGCCCCTGATCAACTCGGCCGCCTACCTCGCCTTCACCTTTGCCGACCACCAGGCAAGAAACGTCACGATTAAAATACCAATGAAGCTCCTTAACCTCACTCTCGACAAGCCCATCACGCAAGCCCCCACCCCCTACTTCCCCTGCCACGACGTCGAGAGAGTCGACGGCTACTGGGAACTCGGTCGCGCGTTCCTGCAGGGCGCCTTCTTCGGCGTCAACTTTGACCGTAACTTCACCTACCTTGCCCAGGCCCCCGGACCCGCCATGCGCCAGTCGATTGTGCGCCCCTATGACAGCCAGGGCAGCCCCATGATCTCGCTGCCCGAGGAAGCGTTTGTGGATAGTTGGCTCGCGAGCTGGCCGTCGGCGGTGGCTACCGAGCCGCCACAGAAGAGCCTTTCAGGAGGTGCCATCGCCGGGGTTGTCATTGGTATGATTGCGGGGTTGGGATTGATTGGAGGGGCGTTGTTCTTTTTTTGGAGGAGGAGAAGGGATGAGAAGGAGAGGAGGGACCAGGAGCCGTCGGAGCTACACACGGGAGGCTTGCATCGGCACAAGAAGAGGAGGGATAGCAAGTCGGATTCGGATGTCAAGGAGATGGGTTCGGAGACGGGCGTTCAGGAGGCTGCGGATACGCCTGTTTTAGAGTTGGAGTCGCCTGTAAAGGTCCCGGTGAGTGAAGCGCCGACATCACCGGGGGTGTACGAGATGGGGACGCCTCTTGCTTTTGGAAGCGAGGCGCCTACGTCTCCTGGCGTGTACGAGATGCCGGCTGAGCCGTTGGGTTTCCGGGACGAAAAGGGGGGGAGTAGATAAATAGATAGACACAATGGTGCGAAACCCTCTCGGGGTGTCTTGGACCAATAGTACAAATGTTTTAGTTCGGAAGCCTCGGATCTTGGACTTAGGCAATGTCGGTGGCGTCATGTTTCTACCGCAGTCTTGTGGAGAAAAATGTGGCATCGTTACAGCGTATCAAAAGTAAGAGCCCTAACAAAGGGAAACACAGCAGTATCGCATCCCTGACAACCTACCCTCTCCAATCACGCGTGGGCATTTTCTCTTTGACTTTATTCTCTCTCAACCTTTCCTGCGAGGTGGAACAAGTGATGCTCATCATCCACGGCGGTGTGATCTGACTTTGCAAACAGGTGTCCATCCGGCATGTCAGGAAGTCTACCCCAGCCACTGCTTCCACCCCCTTCGCTTGCAGAGCCACCCTCGATTGGGGACGTCCTTTTGTCTTTCCAAACAATCTTGCTTTTATATGTCCTGGACGTTCGGCTTGTTCGCGGTTGTGTAGTGGCGTATGCCACCTCGATGTCGGGGTAGAGATGAGGTCGGTTGGCGCCGAGGGAGGCGAAGAATGATGGAAACCGTTTCCTGCCTAGGGGCCAGAGCGTGGGAATGGACGCCGTGACGATGGCCAGGTTCAACTCGACGGAGCCGCACACGAAGCCGATCGAATAATGGCGATCTTCGACTTTGATGTAGTATATCCGTAGGATGTAATAGAGGCGGACGGTACTGATGATGGTGACACTGTCAAGTGTTAGCGGGGGCCAGGGGTGGAGTGATGATCCCACCCAGAGGGGATGGGGGACGGGAAGGTCTTACACTCCACCCAGCAGAAACACAACGATCAGCGAGTTTCTTAGCTTCTTCGACACTCGAAGATCCAAAAACAGCGCAAATGGAACCGACAGAGTCAGCAAATCGGTCAAAATGCTGATGATGGCCATGATGATGCTGAGAAGGTCCACCCGTATGCACTTGGCCTCCCCTCCCACCTCCCATCGGGCATGGACGGGCCGACACTGGAAGAGAAAGATGAGGAAGAAGGAGGTCATGTGCGCGAGGTTGAGGAAGATCAAGATGCGGCATGCTATCAACACTCGGCGTTTGATCCAGCCGAGACGGAGGAGGAAAATGAGGGCCGCGGCTTTGACGAGGGCGAGAGTCGGGTTGGCGCAAAGTCCGTTGATAAAGTTCCAGAAGTAGCCGAGGTTGCGGGGGATATCGCGAGGGACGTCGGCATCGTGGATGCCCCAGTACCCGGACCTCAGGACTGAACATGTTGTCAGATAATGTAAGCTGTGGTATGGTTGCTTGGACTCACAGAAAGACGCGAAAAGGGCTTGTGGAATGGCAATCGCCTGTGAGCGGAGTTAACACGCTGCGTTTGACGCAAGGTGAGAGAGTTTGGCTTGCCATTGCTAAAAGTATGAGCCAGTCATCTGGTGAGTCGCGTCAGTATTCCCGCAGAGGCAAGCCAAAATTGACAGAGGGAGCTGACCCAGAGCCAAACCACCCACCAACCGTCTACTATAGACGCGAAGTGCCACTACAACTAGCGACAACAGTGGAAAGAAACCAATGATAGCAAAGCCAAAGATTTGCAGCCCGCTGTATGGATAGGGCCCATATTCAGGGGCAATGACGAATGCATTTTCCCAGCTCCGGGTGTCATTATTCGTGATAGTTTTCGACATCATAGGCCGGAGAGCCTGGGGCTTGCCGCTTGGGAAGCGTCTGTGCCCATTGGGGGAGCGACGAGTGCCGATCTGGAACAAAGAGAGCGTCAAAACGTGGCAGAGGAGACTGGAGTCTAGCCAGTTTAAGAGTGGGAGCAAAACTTGGCTGCACACCGGCCCTTTCACCGGGTGCATTGACTTTTGGGGCCTCGCCACAATGCTGCAGGTCTGATTCGCGAGATCCAACGAGCTGAGGTGGTCCTTTCTTGCTGTGCCCCTAAAAAATAACCCAGTCGAGCTCACCGGAGCAAGGGTTCGCCACGGGGGTAGAGACTTTGTTTCCGAACCCTGGCGCAGCCACTAAATTGCCATGATGGTAGGAGGATTGTATGCCTTGCACTCCGCTGCGATTGGGTGCCGGTTGGTTGCCGATCTGGCGGATTCCCGCCACAAAATGCAATGCTGCACCAACACACCGGCACAGCATGACAGGGAGGGCTCACGGCAGCAGCCGTTGATGGAGTGATTTGATGATCAAAAAGGCAGGCGTAAAGACCAAGAGAAACATTCCATGGTCGGAAGGACCTCTGTGTCTTTCGACGTCTAATTAATGTGCAACAAACCCTGGCCCCATTCCTAGGGAATACTTGCCCTCGACACCCTTCCTGAAGGGAGGGACGCCACCCATTCTGTCGTCTGTCTCCACCGTCAAACTTTTCACACACTTGCCCCCTTTCCAAGGAACGTCAGCCACTTGAGCCCGCAGCTTCTCCACAACAGTCAAGGCATCCCAGGCGAAGAAAGGCTTGCAATTTCCCGCCTCATAGGTGAAGTGAAATGGAACATCGCTCTTGGAGTCAATGGGCACCATGTTGGCTTCATTTACCGAGGTTCTGTCCACACGAATCGGTGCGTCGTGTCCGGTAAAGACTGTCAAGCCCTCGGGCACAATGGTAGGGTTAACGGGGCTGGTCTATGTGGTTAGCGATCGACCAGATTCAGCAACTCCTAGGTAACTTACAGAGGAAGGGAAGGGAAGCGAAGCGCCGCTTCTCACTTGACCGACTGCCTGCATGGGCGCCTTGAGCGGCCGACCCCCTACTGCTACAGTGCGCACCCCCTGACCGTGGACTAGCGCCGCCGCCGTGATGGCGCATGAGGACTCACATTCGCCGTCTAAAAGAATGACAATGTCTTCGGGCTTGAAAGGGGGCTCGGTCCAATTTGTTGAGCGCTTCAAGCCAAAGCACTGATCATCCAGCCCGAAGCTCTCATTGCGCCTGGAAGGACGCGTATAAGACCCCTTGGTGCCATTCACAGGGCCAAAATGCTCCGCATAGGAGGACCAGGCGGTTCCATCGGGTTGGGTATATTGACTCTTATCGAACGGGGGTTCCGGGCACTGCCAACCCTCACAAATCCCATCGTCGACCTGTTGGCACCACCAAGCCAGCTGCGGCTGGGCGCGGTGCTGCCAAAGCAGTGGAAGAAGTGTCCCAAGGAAAAGAAGGTCGAGCAAAGCAAGTAGGTTGGTCCCAAAACCACCGGCGTTGGTTTGCATGTCCAGAATGAGCTTCGTCTTTCCAGCTGCCTTGGCGGCACGGAAGAACTCCATGGCAGTGTCATAACGGGCCTGGCGCTCGTTGACAAGCTTGTCAAAGTCCGGGACAAACGCCCATGCAAAGGTGCTCAAGGCCAGGACAGCAACTTCCGACAAGTCGGGGCTGGTGGGTATGAAACCGACTGTCCCGCCGTCAAAGGTGCGATGACTCTCGGGCAGGAACCAACCCAGCGAGGTCATGGGTGAAGCCCCGGGCGAACCAAGGGTACACCTCTGAGATAAGACCCAACTCTCCAGTTGCACCCTTGGCAAGTCATTTCTGATAAACGTCCCCTCCAGATGTGATTTCGGTGAAGTTTGCGACGGCGTTAGCAACACTGGGAAAGTCCAGGACGCTTCCGTTGCGGGGCTTGACCTGAGTTGCGTCTTTGAGGCTGAGGAAATCGTGGGTCTACTCCCGGTAGACGGGGCTAGATTCCTGGTCAGGTTTCGGAACAAGGTGTTGTACCGCGCATCAGGATCTATGGTTCCAACGACGCGAGTTGACTGGCGATGCAGGTACTCGACGGCGGGTACGTTGTTGATGGTGGCCACTGGTGACGGTGAATAGCCGTGTCGAGCGTGTTTAACATCGTCTGTGCAAAGTCAGCAAGGAGCAAAAAGGTGTATTCGCAATCATACCATGCAGGAAGACTTGCGGCAGTGATCTACCGCCGAGAGAGAGAAACGAACTAAACTACGGGTTCAAACTGAAACAGACCGCTGATCAATGGGTTGCGCAACGCGAAACGGCCATCTCGAACGCGGATATCAGTGAGGGTGTATAGGTCCGTCTGGAATTCGAACTCGTTCCTGTACTTGTTTGGCTTGAGTTTGACCGCAATATCTGTGAGTCCTTTAGGGAGGTTCACACCCTCGGACAGGTAGTCCGGGGCGCGGGCTGAAGATAGTCAAGGGTGCTGTGCCACTCAATAAACGGACGAAGGAACTCGACATAGCTCAGGGCCGTACGCTGGTTGAGGGGCACAGATTTGATACACTCGTAGGCCGACGACGGTTTGATCGGGGCCGGGGCAATCCTCGGAACACAACCCTAGGGATATTTGCTCTTGCATGTTGAAGTTGAAGTCGCTATAGTTTGTTGGCTCTAGATTGAAAACCATAGTGTCAGATTCCGGATCCTCTGCGGCAAGCGATAGAAAAGGGGCTGCGGGGCAAAGTTGTACTTATGTTGTTCTCTTGTGCCCAGTGCAGCATATGGTCTCCTGCCCGTCTGCATTGCTCGATACGAGCAGCTGGAGGCGAGAGATCCTGTATAGATTGGGTGTTGGCGGCGCTGCATAGGGAGTGCCCGAAAACGAAGAGCCAGAAAGACAGGCCCCTGAGAGACATGATCAACACTGCCTGGGGCTCGAGTTGCTTCGAGCGAGTGGCTTCGGCTAACCAAAGAGAGCACGACAAGCGGAAACTGGCAATTTTTAACTTCGAGATCAAGAATTCTCGTCAACAACGATGGTGATACCAAGGCACTGTGCCTCAATCATACCAGAGGGGCGGCTAGGTTCTGCCGTCGGGCCGCCATGGAGTTCTTGGCCCGCCTTCAACTTGGGTTCAACGGCGCACAAAGTGAACGGCTTGGAAGAGTGGTTAGTTGACACGATGCGACTCCGTGGGGGAGGTAGTGTGAAGTCTGAGACTTCTCCCGTGGTTGCAGTGTTAGTGGGCCAGTGTCATGCTTCCAAGGGAGAACTTAACAAAAGATGTGTATTGAGTCTTCTGGTAAGTGCCTTATCATCGGCGATCCTTATCGATAGCAAACAATAGCCTTGTCTCGTGGTGGGACTTTTGTGATTAGTGATCATTGTTGCTGACACATCTTAGGTTACACCGCTTTCCTCCAGAACCTCCACCGTCCACCCCCTGGGAGAGCGATCCTGAACACCTTATACTTCCAGTGTTGACTCAACAATCGGTTGGCGACCAATCTGTTTGATTGGATGTACCCCTTGGTGAATCGGATGGAACTAGGATTTTTTGAAGTGGGCAGCCCGTTTTCGGCCCCGAACGGAGCCCCTGGATCACCAACCAATCCACAGCGGCAGGAAAGCGAATCCGGCACGGAAATACAGTTCATCGTTTTCCAGCCAAGCGCAAATGATGGTAAGAAAACAAGGCAAAACGTGTCGACCAACAGCCGGATGGCAATCCACTCCCATGCTGCTCGTGTTGTCCATGCAAGACGACGGCAGGCCCGGACACTGGCATACCACACCAACCAGAGCCATCACGGAGCGCGAACCCCACTGGATTTGCCAAATGGGCAGAGGGTACAAACCTCTGCCCCCCCGTGGAGCTACCTCACTCCCACTACCGTTGTGGATAAATACCGGCGGAGCGACCCGTTCAACAGCTTCGCAAGAGCCTTGTCACCAAGTGAGCACTTCCTTCTTGACCACTGTCAGTTTCCGCCCATCGCTCACATTCTCCTTCGTGTGTCTTCCCACGCTGACTTGGAGAGAAAAGATCTCGCGTGCATCGTTCCCATGATAGAGTCAGGATGCTGGCGCCTCAGAGCCCTGGAGGCTTCGCAGAGGGAGAGTCTCGCACTTGATTGGCTGCATCTCGCTTTGAGCAATCTTGACTTCCTCAATGGCCTGTTCCTCAATGCTTCCCGGTTATTGTCAGTGCGTCACGAACAGGAAGAACAGCGTGAGAAATTCGCCGGTCTCGCTGTCAGGTACAAGTTGTTATGCGTCAAGTTTGTCATCGACTCCATCAAAGAAACCACAGGGGCGCGGGAGCTTGATGACATCCCGATTGCTGAGACCTTAGTTTTGGCATTTGATGAGGTATGTGACGAAGCCGTTTCGGCTGTGCGTAACTGAATCTTTGAGATAGAAATTGCTGGGAGATGGAGTTATGGCCAGGCGGCATATTGAGGGCGCGATTGGAATGGTCAACTTGAAAGGAGGACCTCAAACGCTTGGGATGAATGGACTTCTTGCCATGATGTTGGCCAAGTACTCTGAGGATGTCGGCATAGTAACCCCGCCAACCGACTGGGATTAGGCAAATGGACTGGCGGTAGTTGCACACAAGTAGGTAATGAATTTAGGCCCAGGTACCCCTGGAAGGCAGTCGAAAGACCCTCGGTTCCATAACCAACTGCCCAAGATTCCAAACCCACTTGAGTTTGCACTGTGAGACCCTCAAATAGCTGACCACGATGTCGCTGCCATCATTCAGTACCCATCCATCTTCCGATCGGAGGTGCTGCGAGGGGGGCCAATCATGATATGCAGAAACCTGCAGCCAAGAGTTGCAACTTCCGTTTTGGGACCGTGGTTGCATCACACGCACAATCGGATCAATAATATTGTCTCTCCTGCTGCACAATGCATATTGTCACAGCAGATGCGAGTTCTCGGAGCCCATCAGCTATCAACCGAGCCGTGCTCGACGACGCAGCTAGTGAGAGAAAGAGTCGCTGGCTTCGGCTGGAGATGTGTAAGCTCCCAGATGGTTCCAGGACCGGGGCACAGGTAGGTATAAAACAAAGGGTCAGGCTTCGTTGAAGAGCGAAGAACAGGACGGTTTTGACCTGAACACCACCAATTTACGAAGAAAGGTTTATTTGCGTCTTTTGCATAAGACTCAACTCCGTCAACATGTCCCCTCCAACCACCATCCCTGAGGGCTCTTGGGTCCTCGTCACTGGAGCGACCGGCAACGTAGCCACCCAAGTGGCCAAACAATTTCTGGAGCGCGGTTACAAGGTCCGCGGCACCGTCCGTGATCTGGACAGAGCATCGTGGTTGATCACCGACTTGTTCAAAGCATATGCCGACCGTGGCGACTTTGAACTTGTCGTCGTCCGGGACCTCGCTGCCGACCATGCCTTCGAGGAAGCCGTCAAGGGAGTGTCCGCCATTGCGCATGTGGCATCAGTCGTCACCTTCTCCCCTGAGCCGGAGGACGTCATTCCTCAGACCATCAAGGGCGCCACGGGAGTTCTCGAGGCAGCACTCGGGGAGCTGTCGGTTCGTGAGTTTGTCTTTACCAGCTCGATTGTGGCTGCCACTTTCGTTATGCCCGGAAATACCACCTACGTTGACGATAACACGTTCAATGAGCCGGCAATTCAACTTGCTTGGTCGCGGTCCGCGCCCGAGGCCCTCCGCGGAAACGTTGTGTACTCGGCGAGCAAGGCGGCAGCGGAGAAGGCAGTGTGGAAGTTTGTCGAGGAGCGAAAACCTCATTTCACGGTGAACGTGGTTGCGCCGTCCAACATCAACGGTGAACAGCTTCATCGGAGCCATCTGAAGAGTGAGGGTGCCTGGATCAAGAAGCTTTACGATGGGGATGTTTCGGAGCTGCAAAAGACTCCAACAAGTAAGCAGTAGCTCTCGGCTAATCCCCTCCCCCCACCCAGTTCAAGTCGTGGGACAAGCACTCTGACCTGCTGTTACCTTAGTGTACAACGTTGACGTCAAAGACGTCGGCCTGCTTCATGTGGCTGCTGTCCTCGATCCTGAAGTCGAAAACAGACGTCTCCAAGCGTGGGCGGATGGATGCAATTGGAATGACATGTTTGCCATCCTAAGACAGCTACGTCCTGAGCATCAGTTCATTGATGACCTCCCCGGGTTGTCTCTGCCGACTCTCAGTTCCGACTTCACGCTGCAGCTCGCCCTGTTGAAGAAGTGGGGCGGTCAGGACGGATGGCGGACCCTACGGCAGACCGTCGAGGATAACGTCAAGTCCATTGTGGCACTAGAAGGCAGCTAGAACTTTTTTCTTCGTACCTAGGTACTTGGTAGATTGCACATTCAATTCACTGCCCAACGGCGACTGCAAGTGCAGCTGACATCCACGTGACGTGATTTTTGGTGGGCCCTGTGAGACCAGCCTGGAAGGAGCGGGCGGTGTAATTCCCCACCTTCGGGTGGTAATTCCCCAGCAATTCCAGGTGGCTGGTGACCCGGTTTGGGCCGGTCATTTCAGGTTTCACGCGTCCTTCGGGTTTGTGCTAAGAGCAAGTCTCAATCCAGCGACCAGCACAAAAACTCCACAACAATGGAGCGCCTCCGCACGACGCCGACTTTGCTGCAGCGGCTGCTCGCTCGAGCCGCGCAAACGCGGTCGCTCGGGCGCTGTATCCATGGCAGGTCGCAGCATCCGCTGCGTTTCTCTCCGCGATTTGCTCGGCCCGCAACTTCTGTGTCACCATTTGCAGCCAAACCCTTCGACGTCTTGATACCTCAACGCTGCTTCAGCATGGCATCCCCATCGTCAACCCCGCTCAAGAGCGCCTTCAACCCCACCGTCTACGAACGCATCCGCAAGTTCTGGTTCGAGAAGGCGACAACCGACAACGACCTGATCCTGCCCCCAACGGAACTGGTCAAGCAATGGTTCACATCCGATCCCGAATTTGACGGGGCCTGCAAGGACGCGTTCGGCGAACAGCTCAACCTCATCCAATCGGGCACTATCACCTTATCTGATCTGCTGAGTACGACTGCATCCCTGAAACCACTTGACTGGATGGCATTGATCCTCCTCCTCGACCAAGTCCCCCGCAACTGCTTCCGTGGATCCGAAGCGAAGTTGGTGTTCGATGTCTTTGACCCAATGGCCATCGCCATTACCCTGCGGGCCATCGAGCAAAATATCCTCGACACGCCCGAGATCCGTTATCATGTCGGCTATCGCGTGTGGTTCTGTCTCCCTCTTCAACACTCCGAGGACCGCGAAATCCACGAGCTATCAATGAAAGAACACGCTAGGGTCTTCACCGACATGAAGGAGCTGATGGCATTGCCGGAAGATGCTGTGGGGAACGGCGCGGAGCTGAAAGAGTGTCGCAAGTTTCTGCTGGAGAACCGCGATAATGTTGATAAGTGGGAGGATATGCTCGTTGGCTTTGGCAGGAGGCACACGGCTGTTATTGATCGTTTTGGGAGGTACCCTCATCGGAACCAGGCTTTGAGCCGCGAATCTACGGATGAGGAGGTCAAGTACCTTGCCGAGGGTGGCGAGACGTTCAGTTCGTAAGTGAACAACAGCGGCTCAGCACCTGGGCACGTGCTGACCGTACTCAATAAGTAAAACTATTATCCGGAGGGGGGAGGCAACCGGGTACTTTGGCGAAAGACTTGGTTAAAGGGACACAAGGAGTTCCGGGTGTTCTCTCCTCGCCGTGGAGCGTTCCGGCCTCTCCGGAGGCAGATGTTGCAAATCTAACAGAGCCTAGCAACGAAGAGTCTCTAGAATGCCTGTATTTTTTTTGTGGGGCCGGACGTCGGAGTGGGTTACCGCTCGGGATGCAGCGCAAAAGCACCCAACTGGTCGTCTGCAAATGCAAGGTGGGTTGTTGGACGCCACAACGCCGGAGCCGACGAGAAGAACATTGCGCCGGCAGCTGTTGAAGCTGTTCTGGAGCCGACTATGGGTCATCTCGAGATTCAGATCGTTGGAGATCCTGACGACGAAGGCATTGCGGGAGAGGTAAATGTGGTGGTGACCCAGAAACGAGTGGGTTCAGCAACTGCCACTGCGATTCGGGATGCAGTTGTGGACCGCATGGGCGCCGCCTGTGCCCCTGAGGAAGTGGTCTCACTCGAAGATCTTGGGTTGGATGACTACCCGCGCACAGCTGTGGGCGAGGCGCGAAAACACAAGCTCGCCGCACTTGTCAAAGCGTACCGCAGACTTCGCAGCGATGGAGGGAATCCGACACCGTCGGATTCAGCAAACAACGAAAGTCATGCTCATTCACCAACCGATGCTGAGGGCCGAATTTCCAGCACCCTCGACCGCCTTGTGCGCATTTGGTCTCAGATCATTGGAATCTACGATGAGCAGAAGCGTCTATCCCCAGATACGGATGTCAAGACGCTTCCTGTTGACAGCTTTGGATTATTGCCGTGATGCGGGTCAGAGACCGTCTTTCCAAAGCATTAGGTTGGGAAGACGCTATCAATTGCAGAACTTGCAAAGGGGGGCACCATTCGCGGCCAGGCATACTTCTGGATTTGAGCAGATTCGACAAGACCAGCGAGGATGGCAAGCTCGTGGGCGGGAATGCCCAAAGTGGCGAGCCCCTGCCCCGGGTCCTCCAGAGGTTGAAGACATGGTGGTTCATTCTCACCGAAAGCCCGTCCCTTTTCCATCTCACCAAGGAAGTCGCGACAGAAGCTGTTCGGGGTTGCGGCCTGTCATGGAAGGATGTCCGCGCTGTCATGCGCGCAAGTGACCTCAGTGCCGTGTCGTTTCGTGTGGGCTCGATGTTACATCTTAACCTAAAGCTGGTCGTCATCACGAGGAATAATGTCTCGAAATCGTAGCTGCGGAGGTCGTTGCATCGCGCCATCTTGAACAACCTGATGATGGTGTCCTTCATTGTCGCCGATGCAAAGAAGCTAGTCAGAAATTTGGCTCTGCACGTGCAAGTAGATTTCGACGAAGCCTTCCTCGACGAAGCCTTCCTCGACAAGTTCGTTTTGGCCGATGCGGGGATGGTCAAGACCGACTCCGACATGGTAGATTCGCCAAGCAGCAACACTACCCTGGATGTAACGACGCTGTGCACGAGGATCTCGAAAGCGTTCTGACAAGGCCTGAGGATCCCCTCCGGCCGCACATTGCCTGCCAACGTTGGGCCGACACCTCAAGATGGCGATGGCATTGTTCTTGACGGGCAAGACCGGACACACACACGCCATGTTTGCTCAGGCGGAGGCCGAGAGGAAGCGTTGGCCTTTTCTGCCCAAGTCCTTCGGTACGTTCTCTGTCTCTCTTGAGTCACACTTGTATGTGGTGTACGAACTAATTGAAATGACCCAGGGGAATACTCTGCCTCTGATGTGGGCGGGCTCACGATTCAAGTTGTGAATAATCTCGTTGCCGTCAACCCAGCAGAGAGTGTCATCGCGTTCCTCAGGCGCATGCAAACAGCTCAGGCCTTGTAGACCAAACACGCCCCGGCGCCTCACGCCCTCGTCATGAATGCGCTCAGTCCCGAGTCTGCGGAGCTGCACCCCTGGATCCCGTCTAATGCGACGTTCAACTGGGTCGGGGCTACTATGCCAAGCTCCAAAGACCAGTTCAAGCAAATCGAACTTGTCGACGTCGCCATCAGCAGGGGCATGTTTGGCTTCTTTGTCATGGGTGGCATGATTGGGACAAAGGACGGCGTAAAGTTGTTGATCAAGGTGCAGGGTGCTACCTTTGGAGGGCGCGAGTTGGACAAGTTTGCGATATCTTTGCAGCGATGGACTCAGTGGTTGGTGCACGAGGAGAGTTGGGACAGGGAGGTTAGGGAGTGTAGGCCGTTGAGTTGAAAGCCGCAGGACAGAAGCTCACAGATTCTATTTACTTCCCAGCTTCCCCCAACTTGAAGTTTTCCGACTTGTCCCAACCGGCGTACTCGCCCTGCTCGACGGCTCGCTCGGCGGCGTACTGGCCCTGGGCCGCGCCAGGGTGTTGAAGGTAATAGTCCCCACATTCCTACCAAACTGCGGCCCGTTCCCTGGGTTGTGATAGATGTCACCCTCGCCCGCATGCCCAATCATGGTCCCGGGTCCACTATTCAGAAACGATATGGTCCCCTTCTCAGGCGGTTTGATGGATGGTTCGAGGTCCCCGACACGCTTGATGGTCTCTTGCAAGCACTTGAGCGTCATCTCGTCAACGAGGGGGAGAGGCAGCTTTGCCACGGACAGGATGTCTTGCAGGGTCGCGAGCATGAGGCTTTCGACCGTGTTGCTCGGGGAAGCGATTTCCTTGTAGCGCTCTTCTCGTGTCTTGTTATCTTCTGGAATGACACGCTCAAAGATCTTGCGGAGCTTGTTCGTTTTGGCTCGGGATTCCTCAAAGATGTCGCCGATGGTCCTGAGGTGCTCATCGGCGGATTGGCCGCCCGTGTCGACCTTCGCTGGGTCTTCGAGACTGGCTGCGATGATTCGGAGGACTTTCTCGGTCGCAGGAAAAGCGTCGGCGACGCCGGCGAATGCCGATGGCAGATCCGTGGCCTTGTCAATGTCGTCGGCGTGATCTAGTCGGAGCTCGTTGATAGCAGAGATGACCTCATCGGCACGGCGCTTGGCTGCCCTTGCGGCTTTGTTGTTGACGGTCATTGTGGTCTGCCTGTCTGCCTGCCTACGGGGCAGGCAAGGCTTTCCCGGGCCGTGTCTCACCTCGGGGTTTTATGTGCGATGCCAACCCTTCGAGAGTGCGACTTTTGACTGCACTGCGCGCCCAATCTGCATTGTCGAACGCATAACTTCTGCAGGCTGCTTACCAAAACTGCATGAGGTACATGTGTCCACCAGAGGTGGTGGAAGCGTGATTGGTGAGCCATCTAACTTGGCGGGCAGTGCTGTCCCGGCAGTGTCCCAAACTGCGGCCATCGGCAACACACAACCTGCAGGGAGTCTAGCACAAGTTCTTCTGCTCTGTGATTGGCGCTGAACCCCCGCTATTTTGCCGCAGTCGCCGCAGTCGCCACACACAGAGCGTGGTTCCCATTCTCTATCCAGCTCGGGGCAAGCTTCGATTTTCTGTCCCGCACATTCCTTCATCCTCCGATGCCAAGCCATTTTTCTGCACTTCAGAACGCCCGTGGCCGACAGCACAGACGCCGGCAGTTCTTTTGCCATGATATTACCAACAGATGTCATCAGTCTGATCTCGGCCATCGTTGGCATCATCGACGGCGCCGTGAAGCTGTACAACGCCGCATCCGATGTATCCGGCGCCCCTGAGGCGGTGCGGGATGCCGCGGCGCGACTCCCACTCATCAAGCAAACTCTCATGACCGCCATAGCAGGCCTCAACAGAGATGCAAAAGAGTCCCAGGAGCTCTACTCGGCCATGTACACCTGTTTAAAGTCCTGTTATAAGAAGATCGAGAAGCTTGACGGCATCTTCCGCAAGGTGATATCGCCTCGAGGTGCTTCCCGGGCGAGACGGCTGTTCGGGGCAGCTAGGGCATCGATCAAGGAAGACACTGTGGTCACGTTGATGGACGGCATTCGGGACGACCTGCAAGTTTTGGCGGCTAACTACGGTATCCGGCTGGCGACAAGAACCGAGATGAAGACGCTTCTTCAAACCATTTCGGACGAAGACCCCCAACCCGCCGAACCAAGAAAGGAATACAACCTCCATGCAACGGCGTGGAACACGGGCACGGGGGTTCAAACTACACATTTTGGCGTGGGTGATCTAGTCGTGGGTGGACAGGGTCCGCAGGTGACCGGCGTGTTTCATCAGCCTTTGTATTTTACGAGTGCTGGGAGCCCAAGTCAGCCATCACATTAAAAACAGAAAGACCTTGGGAGTGGATGATGAATATTGGGCTCACTGTGGCGGATTTAGAGATGCGTCCACCATTTGATACATGATGCAACGTTGGCATGTCCCCCGGTCGTGGCCAAATCCTCCGCGGTGTGATTTTCGGCGTCTCGCGCGTGTTTATACGCACCGCGTTGCAGAAGAAAAACAACAAATTCCAGGTCTCCTCTCTCCGCGGCCCACATTAACGGAGTCGTTTTCCTGTCGTCCAAGACGTTGAGACTTGCTCCGGCTGTCAACAGCTCTGCTGCGATGTGCCCGGATCCCATCTTCCAGTCCAGAGTCACAGCGTGATGCAACGGTGCAGCTCCGCTATGATCTCTGACATCGAGACACTCTCGCCCCCCACATCTCAATAGTATCTGGAGGACGCCGAGGTTGTTCGTCAGAACCGCTCGATGTATCGGAGTCATGCCCTGTTCGTCAACAAGGTCCAGCCTTGGCCTCGTTGGCTGCCGTGTCTCGCCATCCTGACCACTGGCCTCCGAGTGTTGCCATGGTATGCACATGCAGAGGAGATGCAGCATGGCGAGGTTGCGTCTCTCCACTGCAAAGTGTATTGCAGTGCGCTTGTGTTCGTTTTGGATGTTGGGACTGGCGCTTTTCGACATTAGCAGCCAGGCCAGAGGCTCATTGTCTTGCTGCAGAGCGTGATGCAACGCAGTCCACCCGATAGAATCTTGGACATTGGGAGAGTACCCTGCTTCCAGGAGCAACCACGCATGTTGGTTCCTCTTCTTCCGCGCAGCGTAGATCAAGGGCGGTTTCTCACCTCCGCCCTCGTCAAGAATGATGCCCGTATGCTGTAAAAGAAGCTGGGCGACTGAGGGTTGGCCGTGCTTGATTGACATTCGCAAAATATCAGCATCGGCTTTGGCCCCTTTTTGGAGCAGGAGATCCACAGTCTCTCTCGAGCCATAGCGGACTGCCGCGCTCAGTGCTGTCCACCCATCAGCCATCACTGCGTTGGCATCGAAACCTGCCTCGAGCAAAGTAGTAATGAGGTTCCTCGTGGTTTTCAAATCGTTTGACGAGATTGATGCTCTGGCAGCGTCCATGACCTCTCGGATGGGCGACCACCCAGTTGTCCACGGTTCCGTCTCGTGCAATGGGGGCTGGTAGCGGGCCAGCAGTTGGGTGACGGCTTCCGGGGCATGGCGCACAGCCCAGCTGAAGGGTCTCTGTCCGATGTTGTTCATAAAGTTCAAGACCCGCCTGTCGCTATGCCTGTTGAGAAGGGTAGAGAGTACCTCTTGCCGCACCGGCTCAAGTTCAACCGAGTACTTGGTGATCACGGCCAAGTGCAGCGGTGTGTCTCCATTCTGATCCGTGACATCTGTCTTCGCATCTGCCCCTAGCAGAAGCCGCACAAATTGGATCTTGAGCCCCTTTGCTGCCAGGTGCAACGGTGTTCTTCCAAGGGAACAA